>CM067370.1:20254897-21459897 GCA_034401795.1 Chaetoderma sp. LZ-2023a
TAAAGAGGTAAATATGATTAGAAACATAATACGAAAAAAATTTAAAATGATTTAAAATGATTTAAAATCAAAAAAATAATATTTAATGTTTAAAAGCAATTTATTTTTATAATAACACTAGTTCTCTATTGCTCGAATACTATCTGTTGTGATGGGTTGAAAACCTTGTATGCGAGATCAAAATCTACTCAGTATCCTTGATCTGTAATCGCTTGATGGGCTTATCCCTCCCAGCCATGTACGAATCACTACTCCTAGTTAAATAACTAGTAGAACTCACTGATTTTTAAAGTCAAGCCACTGAATAGTAAATAATGTTCTATCCTCTAGGCATTGATACTGTTTGTTGTCGGAAACAGTTGGATAGTAGGCTAGTCCAGTAGGCAGGCTAGTAGGGCGTGCCGGTTACTAGGATATTAGGCTAGGCCAGTAGGCAGGATAGTAGGCTAGGCAAGTCGGCATGCTACTAGGCTAGGATCAGTCGGCAGGCTAGTAGAATAAACTAGAATAAACTAGCAGTCTGGACTAGAAGTCTAGGCTAGTAGATTAAGGTAGAAGTTTAGGCTAGTGCACTAGGCTAGAAGACTATGCTAGTAGCCTAGATAGATTATGTTAGTAGGCTAGTAGACTTGGCAAGACATCTAGACAAGAAATATAGGCTAGTTGGCTAGTATACGAGGGTAGAAGTGCGTGGTAGAAGGCTAGGCTATGAGGCTAGTAGACTAGGTAGACATTGCTAGAAATCTAGGGTAGTAGACTATGCTGGAAATCTAGTCCAGAAATCTAGGCTAAAAGTCTAGATTATTAGGCTTGGAGACTAGGCTAGGAAAATAGGCTATCCGTCTAGGCTATTAGGCTAGAAGACTATCTTAGAAGTCTAGGCTAGAAGTCTTAGCTAGGAAGCTAGTAGACTTGGTAACAATTCTAGTCTAGACGTCTAGGTTAGTAGGCTGATAGACCAGGCAAGAAGTATAGGCTAATGGGCTCGTAGACGAGGCTAGAAAACCAGGCTAGAAGTCTTGGCAAGTACATTAGATTGGACGTCTATGCTCGAAGTCTAGACTAAAAGTCTAGGCTATTAGGCCAGTAGACTATTCTAGAAATCTACAGCAGCAGACATCTCCCGGCAATTTATAGCAAGGTCAATTAAGATAGCAATACGAAGGAATCTGAAAGATTTTAAAAAATAGGTACATTACTTAATATCCATGATGAAGAATGTCATAAGCTAATTCAGAATGTTTACACTAACTAAGTCTTGTTGACGACACAGAACATAAATGAGTTTGAACCGTAACACCTGCTAGAGTCCATCCAGTTGTTATGAAAATTATACCTTGAGATAGGGAAGATAGCTATAAAAGGAAACTAATATTCAAAAGGAGACTGGCAGCAATAAACCTATCTGAAACCATTCCAAGTACTTGAAAAAGATTTGTTTATGAAAGAAATGTTATATAATGCATACAAGAAACAATGTGAATATATTTCAGTCTAATGCTTTATGAAAAATAATCATGGAAAAGAAAATAGATTGTTATATTATGTATTACTATTCAATACGTTGTCATACATTATATGTAATAAAAACATAAGCAAGTGTGATACGCTATGGTTTTGACTGTTCAATCAAATGAGTTATAGTCTAGAGCCATAAGTTAGTAGGCTAGAAGACTTGGCTAGAAAAGTAACATAGAAGTCTAGTTAGGTAGGCTACTAGACAATGCTAGAAGTGTAAGATGGTAGGTGGGCAGACTAGGCTAGAAGTCTATCCCAGAAATCGGTTAGTAGGATAGTAGAGTAGGATAGTCGACTAGGCCAGAAGTCTAGCCCACAGGTTTTAGCCTAGTCAGCTAGCAGATTACGCTAGACGTCTAGGCGCGTAGATTGGGATAGAAGTGTAGATTAGTAATCTAGGAGACCAGCAGTGGCAGCACCCCAGCTGGTGGGGTTAATATGATAGTAGTCTAGGCTAAAATCTAGAAACCTAAGTTAGTAGGTGTTGCTAGAAATATAGCATAGAAGTCTAGTTAGGTAGGCTACCAGACAATACTAGAAGTGTAAGATGGTAGGCTGGCAGAGTAGGCCAGAAGTCTATCCTAGAAATCGGCTAGTAGGATAGCAGAGCAGGATAGTAGACTAGGCTAGAAGTATAAACTATAGGTGTTAGCCTAGTGGGCTAGTAGACTATGCTAGACGTCTAGTGGTGGTGGTGGGGTGGGGGGGGGGGGGGGGGGGGGAGAGTCAAATACACATGCTCACATGCACCCCTTGTAGTCTAGGCTAGACATGCAGGTTGGTAGGCTAATAGACTAGGTTAGAAAAGAAGCTACTAAACTAGGCTAGATGTCTAGTAGACTAAGCAAGAATTCCAGGTTAGTAGTATAGGCTAGTAGAATAGGCTAGTATGGCTAGATGACTAGACTCTATGATTATGCTAATATACTACGAAGTCTAGGGTGTAAACTAGGATAGAAACCTAAATCAGTAGACACGGCTAGAACAAAAGCAATAGATGGTGGACACTCAGTCAATGGCATATTCCTCAACTTCAAGAGCGCTTTCGACACAGTCCTATATAGGAGGCTCATGGACAAGACGCAGTCCTATTATATATGCAATCCGATTCATGGATGTGTCAGAGCATGTTTTACCAAGCGAAAGCAACAGGTGCCCATTAGTGGAAAAGAAGCAAGTTGGATGGTAGTAACTAGTGGGATTCCTCAGGGAAGTGTATTGGGACCTCTGCTTTTTGTGATCTATAGATGGCCTAACCCCAGATATATCAATTATCAGAGGCATCGGCTGCCCTACGGAACTCATCAGTAGTTTCATGGATGAACACATTTAGGTTCACGTTACTAAAATTAAGTCGTGCGTCAAGGACACCACAGACTTCATCAACAAAGTAGTCCTTTGGCCAACTTAAGGCTAATTCGCTACTAGTCACCATGGATGTCACATCCTTATACACACACATCTTAAACAGAGAAGGCATCAGAGTGGTAACCATGTTTGCTAAAAACATGGTATGTCAGGCACACTCTCAATCAGGAGCCTCTGTAACCTCCTGAAACTCATTTTTGGAATGCAACAGTTTTGAATTCAACGGAGAACATTATCTCCAAGACGGCGGTACCGCAATGGGAAGCAAAGCAGCATGTACATCTGCATGCATCTTCATGAGCATTCTAGAAGATAAGCTGCTACAGAACACACCACACTCCCCAGCGCTATATGTCAGAAACATAGACGACATCTTTCTGATCTGGGAGCACGGGCACAAAACTCAACAAGAGTTTGTCACTCACGTGAATGCATCCCAACACAGCATTAAATTCACCATGGACTAAGCATCATATGCCAAGTCTCCTTTTTGGACACCATGGTCCAAATCTCGCAAACGAATTCCATCATATTCAACCTCTATACCAAGCCCACAGACACACATGGGTACCTAAACTACGAGTCTGCCCACCCAGCCTCTTGTAAAGAGCCAGCCCATATGGCCAATTCCTTAGGCTTAGAAGGATCTGCTCCATCCTTCAAGATTTTGATAGAAACAGCCTGACCATGCAAGAACACTACACAGCCAGGGGTTATCCTGCCAATATACTACAAAAGACCAGATAGACAGCCCGGTCCAAGGACCGCCAGTCACTCCTCAAACCAACCCCAATGGACCCATCCACCAAAAGGTCCTACAGACAAATCTTTGTCCGTGAATTCAACCGCACAGATATGATGCTGAAGGACACAATCACCAAATTCTGGCCCATCCTACAGGGCAAAGAACATTGCAGGCTAGCTTTCCCAGAGAAAACCCTATTCGCTTTCAAAAAGAACAAAACAAGAAAAGATATGATCGTCAGAGACAACTCTCTCCCCTGGACCAACCGGCCCAAGAATACCACAACCCGTTAATCCTTGCCGAACCAAGAACTTTAATATCTGCAATAATATGGACAAATCCAGATTCTTTAAAAACCATCACACTGGCCTCTCCTACAGAGCCAAAATTATAGGCAACTGTCAACCACGCAATATAGTCTATCACCTAAACTACAGAGTCTGTGGCAAACAATATGTAGGAGAAACCCTCTGCCGCTTTAAAATCAGGATCCAAGAACACTTGCGCTCCATAACGAACCTGTACAGACACGAGAGATATGATACACCAGTATCTCGTTACTTCAACCGACCCAGGCATCAAAGAAATGACATGCAGTATAAGATCATTCAAGTCCTATGCTCGGATCGAACAGACCCAAACTCCGCCATTTGGAGAAGGCAGAAAGAATGTCACTGTATCCACCAACTCCACACTATGGGGCCGATAGGAATTAACCTAGCGGTGTAGGAGTGACCGCCAGTCAAAACATTCCATGTTGTTATTTTCGCTCCATACAAAATTCACAGTTAACCTTAATCGAAAATGCCCAGAGAAGAGCTAAAAAGCAGATACCCGGATTAAGAAATTTTAGCTATGAAGGCAGGCTTAGAAAGCTTAAGCTCCACACACTGGCTTATCGCAGAGTGATATATATCACCCAGAAACAGAAGCATATTTCAACTAAGGAAGAATGTGGTCAAGCGAGGCAATACGAGAACATGTTAGAAGATATTCCAATCAAGGGCAAGGTTGGATCTACAACAGAACTGCTTTCCTGTCCGGGATGGAGAGGGTTGGAATAAGCTGCCTAGACAGGTAGTGGAATCACCATCGGTATGCACTTTTAAAGCTCAGCTTACCAAGCACTGGCAAAGCCAAGCACTGCTACATGACTACACAGCCCAACTGGAACCTGGAAGTAACAGTACACAGTAGTATGACGACTAAGACTGACCATGGAGGTGTAAACCTGTAGTCAGAAACAACTTAAGTACACTTATGTATAGCATGATATTGTAAAGGTCTAGGCCAGAAGCATAGGCTAGTAGAGTAGATGTTTAGGTTAATGGCTAGTAGACTCTGATATAAGTCTAGTTTAGTAAACTACCTGGGTGGAAGTGAAAGGTATTATAAACTAGGCTAGATGTCTAGACTACTCGTCTATATTAACAGACTGTGCTAGAAATATAGGCTAAACGTCTAGGCTAATATAGCCAATAGACAAGTCTTGCTATTAGACTGCATGAGTAGAAGCCAAGGCTAGAATTGTAAACAAGTAGACTAGTCTGAAAGTCTAGGAGAGTAACCTAATCGACATCAAAGCTTAGACTAGAAGCATAGTTTACTAGGCTAGTAGACTAGGAGAGAACTCTAGGGTAGACTTCTAGACTAGTGAATAGTAGACTGCTAGTATACTTGGCGAGAAGCTGAGCATAGAAATCTAGGCTAGTAGGCTGATATCTAGACTAGGTTAGAAGCATACAGTAGTAAACACGGCTAGGATAGAAGTCTATTCTAGTAGGCTAGTAGAATAGGCTAGAGGGCTAAGCTAGAAGTCTAGGCTAGTTTGGTTAGCAGACTAGGCTAGAGGTGTATGGTAGTACACTACCTGGTTAGAAGTCTACAACTACGTTTTAGACTAGTCCATATGTATAGGATAGCATTCTAAACTAGTAGACTAGGATATATCATAGGCTAATATGCTAAGTCTCGGTTAGAAGTCTATGTTAGTGGGCTAGTAGATTTGGCTCGAATTCCAGACTAACTAGAGCTCTAGGCTCGTAGGCTGGTAGAAGTCTAGGTTAGTAGACTAATAGACAAGGTTAGATGTCTAGCCTAGTAGACTAGGTCATAAGACTAACATAGTACACCAGGCTCTAGGAGTCTAGTTTAGTAGGTTAGTAGAATTGCTCTAGGCTAGATGCTTAGGCTAGTAGACTTTGGGAGAAGTCCAGATTTCGTGACTACACAAGCAGGATAGTAGGCTAGTAGACTAGGCTAGAAGTATATGCTAGAACTCGAGGTTTGTGGGCTAGTAGACTCGGTTAGAATTCTAGACTAGTAGACTGGTAGAAGTCAAGTGTAATAGGCTATAAGTCTAGGCTAGGAGACTATGGTAGAAGTATGGGTGAGAAGTAAAGGACAACAGACGGGCTAGAGATCTACACTAGTAGATGAAGCCAGAAGTCAAGGCTAGTAGTATAGGTTTGAAGTCTAGGCTAGAAGGTTAGTAACCCAGGCTAGCAGACTACCTGGGTAGAAGTCTATGTTGTAGACTAGATGTCTAGGTTAGAAGCATAGGAAAGCAGACAAGGCTAGACGTCTAGGCTAGTGGGCTAGTAGACTAGGTTAGAAGTCTAAGCTAGAGTCGTGGGTGTAAATCTGGTCCAGTAGGCAAAGACTATCTTAGAAGGCTAGGCTAGTAGTCTAAGTATGTAGGATAGTAGAATAGGCTAAGACTAGGTTAGTAGATTGCTTGGATAAGACACGGCTGTAGATTAGTCTAAACATCTAGGCTAGAAGACTAAACCAGTCTAGAAGTCCAGACTACTATGTTAGTAGGATAGGGTAAATGTCTTAGGTAGACGCATATGCTAGTCGGTTTGGTTAGAGGTCTCGGCTAGAAGTCTAGGTTAATAGGCTAGAATTATAGGCTACCTAGAACTATAGGCTACTAGACTGGTAGAAGTCTGGAAGAGTAGGCTCGAAGTCTTCTAGACTAGTAGGCTAGTATACGTTGCTAGAAATCTATGCTAGCAGGCTATCAAGTAGACTATGCTAGAGGTCTAGGCGAGTAGAATAGGCAAAATGCAAAGTTAGTAGACTAGGATAGAAGAATGGGCTAGTAGGTTAGCATAATAAGGTAGAGGTCTAGGCAAGTAGGCTAATAGACTAATCAAGAAGTCGATGTTATATGTATAGGCTAGAATTCTAGGTCAGCATGGCTAGTAGATTTTGCAATAAGTCTAGGCTGTAGACTAGGCTATAGGTATGTGCTAGTAGACTGGGCTATACGACTGGGGTAGAATCATAGGCTACCAGACTAGGCTAGAAGTATAAGCTAGTAGACAACATGTGTAGAAGTCAAGGTTGTAGCCTATACTAAATGTGTACGCTAGAAGTCTAAACTAATATAGTCTAGCACTCTAAACTACTAGACTAGTAAACTAAACTAAATGCTAAGTTGAAAGCATAGGCTAGCAGACTAGGATACTATGCTAGAAATCTAGGCTACAAGGCGAGGTTAGTTGGCTATTAGATCTAGTCCAGAATTCTAGGCTAACTAGCACTTTAGATTAGATGGCGAATGTAGTGGGAGAAGACTAGTAGAGCCGGTTAGAAATCTAGGCTAGTAGGCTCGTAGACTAAGTTATAATTCAAGGCTAGTAGACTAGGATCTCAGACTAGGCTATAGGTCTACTCTAGGAGACTATGTGGAAATCTAGGCTAGTAAACAACGCTAATAGACTAGGCTAGTGACCTAGCATATTAATCTAGGTGTCTAAGCTAGCACTCTGAGTATGGTAGAAGTCTAGACACGAAGTCTAGGTTAGTAGGCTAGTATACTATGCTAGAACTCTAAGGTTACCGTCCAGAGCAGTGGGCTAGTAGATTCAGCTAGATGTCTAGGCTAGAAGCCTACCTGTGTAGAGGTCTATGTTCTAAACAAGTCCTTAAGTCTAGGCTAGTAT
Organism: Chaetoderma sp. LZ-2023a; assembly: GCA_034401795.1. Classification (NCBI taxonomy): domain Eukaryota; kingdom Metazoa; phylum Mollusca; class Caudofoveata; order Chaetodermatida; family Chaetodermatidae; genus Chaetoderma; species Chaetoderma sp. LZ-2023a. The sequence continues at coordinate 20,262,482 of CM067370.1, forward strand.
TCTAAACTAGTAGACTAGGCTAGAAGTCTAGGCTAGCATGGGTAGTAGATTATGCTTTAAGTCTAGTGTGTAGATTAAGCTAGAAGTGTATGCTAGTTGGCTAGTAGACTGGGCTGTAAGACAAAGCTAGAAATATAGGCTAATGGACTGGGCTCGGAGTCTAGGTTAGTAGGCTAGTAGACATGGCTAGAATTCGAAGCTATGTTAGAAGGATAATGGACTGGTTGAAGTCTGGTAGAACAGGCTAGAAATCTAGGCTAGTAGGTTAGTAAACGATGTTAGATATCTAGGCTAGTAGACAAGACTAGTGGCCTAGTAGATTCAGCTAGGTGTCTAGAATAGAAATATAACTAGTAGATTAGGGTAGAAGTCTAGACTGGAAGTATATGTTAGTGGGCTACTAGGTTAGAACTCCAGGGTAGCAGTCCAGACTTGTGTGCTATTAGACTCAGCTAAATATCTAGGATTAAAATTTAGGCAAGTAGGCTAGTATAGAACACTAGGAATCAAGGCTTGTAGACTAGCCTAGCCATCCTGGATAGACAGCTAAGCTGGAAGTCTAGAATGGCGTGGCTAGTCGACTTGGATAGCTGTTTGGGCTAGTAGACTACCTGTGCAGAAAGCTATGTTGCGAACTAGACTATGTCTAGGTTAGAATTCTAAACTAGCTGACTAGGCTAGTGGAATAGGTTAAACATCTAAGATAGAAGAAACTGCTCTCAGGCTAGCCGACTAGGCTAGTATTCAATTTTATTGGGCTGGTATATGTGTCTACACTTCTAGAACTATAGGGTCATGGGATAATAGGTTGGTAAAAGTCTAGAAGAACAGATTAGATGTCTCGGCTAGTTGACTAGGTTAAAGGCTTAAAGGTTTAGGCAAATAGAGTAGTTTAGTCTAGTAGAGAAGGCTAGCACTCTAGGCTAGTGGCCTAGTAGAGTAGGCCAGAAATCTTGGTTAGTAGGCCAGTGGCCTAAGTTAAAAATATTAAACTAGGCAAGCAGACTAGGCTAGTAGACTAGGCTAGCAGGCTAGAAGAATAGGCTACACGACTAGGCTAGTATGCTAGTAGACTAGGCTGGAATAGAAGTTTGTAGGCTACACTAGAAGTCTTGGATAGAAGGATAGAAGAATAGGCGAGAAGCATATGATAATAGCTAATAATGCTAGAAATCTAAGCCAGTATGGCCATGGGACTAGGCTAAAAGTCTAGGCTTGTATACTATCTGGGTAGAGGACAATGCTGTAGACTAAGCTAAACATTCTAGGGTAGAAGTCTAAACTAGTAGACTCGTCTAGAAGTCTAGGCTACTAGGCTAGTAAACTATGTAAATGCCTCGGCTAGAAGCATATAATAATAGGCCTGGCTAAGTCTCAGCTAGAACTTCGTAGAGAAGTCTAGATTAGTAGGCTAGTAGACTAGGATAGAAGACTATGCTAATATACTAGGCTAGAAGTCTAGTAGAGCAGGCTAGTAGACTAGGCGAGAAGTCAAGGCTAGATGCCTATGCCAGAAAACTATTCTATACATCTAGGCTAGTAGTCTAACCTAGTAGACAAGATAGGTCTAGGCTAGCAAGGCTAGTATATTTGGCTAGAATTCTAGGCTATAAACTACACTATTTGTCTAGGCTTGTATTCTAATAGTGTGATATATGTAATTATGTATAGGGTAGAAGTATAGGCTGGCAGACTAGGCTAGAAGTATATGCTAGTAGAAAACCTGGGTAGAAGTCAAGGCTGTAGCATATGCTAAAAGTCAAAGCTAGAGGTCTAAACTAGTAAACTATGCTAGAAGCCTAGGCTACTAGCCTAGGTCAATACACAAGACTATTGTTAGATGACTAGGATAAAAATCTAAGCTAGTAGAGTAGGGTAGAAATCTAGACTGGCGGTCTGGGTTAGTAGGCTAGTATACTCGCTCTAGGGTAGAAGTCAAAACTACAGTGCTAGTAGTGTCAGTTAAAAGTCTAGGCTAGAAGGCTAGGCTAGTAGATTAGTTTAGAAGGCTAGGATAGAGAGATAGGCTAGAAGTCTAGCCTAGTCATAGTAGACTAGGTTAGAGGTCTAGGCCAGGGGGTTAGGCTAGGTTGGAAGTCTATGCTAATGTGGCTAGTAGATTATGATAGTTATCTAGGCTAGTAGACAACCTGTATACAAGTCTATTGTGTAGACTCGTCTAGACCAGGAAGCCTAGGCTATTAGAATAGGGTAAATATCTAAGATATAGGCATATGCTAGTAGGCTACCCAACAAGGGGCGAAAAGTCAAGGCTAGATGCCAACGCTCGACTAGTGTAACCATCTAGACCAGAAATTTATCCTAGTAGACATGCCTAGAACTCTAGCCTAGTAGACTATGCTAACAAGGCTAGTCGATTAGGCTAGAATACTAGGCTGTAGACTAGGCTATTATGTTGCTAATGTTAATAGACCTGGCTATATGTCTAAGCTAGAAGTATAGTCTGGTAGACTAGGCTAGAAGTATAGGCTAGTAGACAATCTGAGTAGAAGTAAAGGCAGTAGCTTATGCTTTATGTTAAGTCCAGAAGTATAAAGTAGTAGACTATGCTAGAAGTATAGGCTACTAGGATAAGAGCCTAGAGAAACGGCTAGAAGCATAGGCTAGTAGGATAGGAGACTATGCTAGAACTCTAGATTCGATGTCTAGATTAGTAGGCTAGCAGACTTGGCTAGAATTCTAGGTTAACTAGAACTCCATGCTAGTAGGCTATTTGATTGGTAGAAGCCTAGTAAAGCATGTCATATCTCTAAGCTAAAGGCTAGTAGACTATGTTAGAAATTCAGTCTAGTAGACTAGGCTATCAGACTAGACTAGAGGTCTCGGTTAGGAGACTATATTAGAAATGTAGGCTAGGCGACTAGGCTAATAAACTGGCCAAGACGGCTAGTAGAATATGCTAGAACTCTAGGCTAGTAGGCTAGCATACAAGGATAGATGTCTAGGATAGAAATCTAAGCTAGTTGCGTAGGCTATAAGTATAGACTAGAAGCATAAGCTAGAATTTGTAGACTAGGAGATATGCCTAGTCTAATAGACTCCCTGGGTAGAAGTATATGCTGTAGACTAGTCTAGAAACCTAGGCTCGAACTCTAAACTAGTAGTCCATGTTAGACATCTATAGGAGTAGGCTACGGTAAATGCTTTAGAAGTGTAGACTAGAACGCGATGTTAGTGGACTAGTAGATTTGGCTAACCAGAACTCTAGGCTCGTCAGGCTAAAAGACATGTAGAAATCTCGTAGAGACGGCTAGCAGTCTGTGTTAGTAGGTTAGTCGACTAAGTTAGAAGTCTAGGCTAGTAGAATAGGCTAGAAGAATAGGCTAGTAGACTAGGCTAGAGGTTTAGGTTAGTAGTCTGCGATTCTAGTACGCCAGGAGTCTAGGCCAGACGTATATGCTAGAGGTTCAGGCTAGTAGATGATGGGAAAAGTCTAGACTATGTGGGTAGGCTAGTATATTAATCTAGAAGTCTAGGTGAGAACTCTTGGGTAGTGGGCTAGTAGGCTCATCCAGGCAAACTAGATCTCTAGGCTACGAGGCTAGTGGATTGGTAGAAGTCTAATAGAGAATTCTAGGAGTGTAGGGTAGTGTGCTAGTAGACTAGCCCAGAAATCTTGGCTAGTAGGCCAGTAGCCTAGCTTAGAAATCTGGACTAGTAGACTAGGAACGAACACCAGTTTAGTCGACTAGGCTAGGAGGCTAGTAGAATAGGCTAGTAGGCTAGTACACTAGACGTCTGGGCTAGTAGACCAGGTAGAGTCTTGGCTAGATGTCACCGCTAGAAGATTGGACTAGAAGCCAAGTCTAGTTGAATATGTTTGAAGTCTAGGCTAGAAGTCTAGTCTAGTATGTCTCGTAAACTAGGCTAGTAGACTACCTGGGAAGAAGTCTATGTTCTAGGCTAGGATAGAATTCTAGGCTAAAATTATAGGCTAGTCGGCTTGTTGACTAGGCTAGAAATCTGAGCTAGTAGACTAGGAAAGAACACTATGTTAGTAGACTATGCTGGAATGCCAGGCTAGTAGAATAAGAGACATCTAGGCTAGTAGACTATCTACGTAGAAGTCATGGCTGTAGACTAGTATACAAGTCCAGGTTAGAAGTTTAAACTACAAAACTAGACTAGAAGTCTGGCTACTAGGCTAGTAGATATTTGCTAGATTTGTCTCAATTAGTAGGCTAGTAGACTAGTCTAGCAGTCTAGGCTAATAGATTAGGGTAGAAGTTTGTGTTGGAAGTCTAGCCTAGTAGTCTATGTTGGAAGTTCAGGCTAGAAACATAGCTTAGTATGGCTAGTAGACAAGGCTAGAAGGCTGATTGTGTATAATACTAGGTTGTATATAATTAGGCTAGACGCTGAGGATAGTAGGCTAGTAGACTAGGCGAGAGGGCTAGGCTAGAAATCTAAGCTATTGAGCTAGTAGATTTGACTATAAATCTGGGCTGTAAGTCCAGGGGTGTAAATCGAGGCTAGTAGATTAGCTTAGAAGTTTAGGTTAGTAATCTAGATATAGAGGTTTAGACTAGCAGGCTAGTAGACTAGGCTAGAAGTCTAGGCTAGTAGGATAGTAGAATGGGTGAGAAGTGTAGTCTAGTAGTCTAGGATAGATGTCTAGTCTAGCATGGCTAGTAGACTAGGCAAAAAGGCTTGGCTAGTAGCCTACATGGGTAGAAGACAAGGTTGTAGACCAGCCTAAATGTTGAGGCTATAAATCCAAAATAGAAGTCTAGGCTACTAGGCTAGTAGACTAGGTCAAAGGTCTATGCTAGAAGCATACGCTAGTAGGCTAGGATAGAAGTCCTGGCTAGAAGTTCAGGTTAATATGCCAGTAGACTTGGATACGATTCTAAGCTAACTAGACCTCTAGGTTAGTAGGATAGCATACAGTTAGAAGCCTTGTAGAGCATGATAGACGTCTCGGTTACTGGTCTAGTAGACTAGGCTAGAAAACGCTAGTAGGCTAAGCAGACTAGGATCGAGCTCGAGACCAGTAGAGTAGGCTAGAAGACTATTTTAGCAGATTGCGATAAAAGTCTAGGCCAGTAGGATAGGCTAGAACTCTAAGATAGTAGACAACCTGGGTAAAAGTCAAGGCTGCAGACTAGGTTAGATGGCTAGGTCAAAGAGTCTAAACTAGGAGACTACATGTAGTTTAGAAGTCTAGACTACTACCCCAGTAGACTGTACGACTATGCTAGTAGACTATGGTAAAAGGCTAGACTACAATCTAGAAGTCTAGGCAAGTAGGATAGTATACTCAGCTAGAAATTTATGCTAGTATACTAGAGCAGAAGGCCATGCTAATAGGCTAGTAGAATAGGCTAAACGTCTATGCTCGCAGACTAATAGACTAGGCTCGAAGACAATGCTAGATATCTAGTCCAGTAGCGTAGGCTAAAGGTCTAAGCTAACATGGCTAGTAGATTAGTCTATAACTCTAGTCTCTAGACTAGGCTATTAGTCTATGCTAGTAGCCTGGCGATATGTCTTGGCTAGATGCAGGTTGACTAGGCTAGAAGTACATGCTAGTAAAAAACCTGGCTAAACGTCAAGACTATAGGTTATGCTAATCTCATCAGATAAAAATCTAAACTAGGAGACTATGCTAGAAGTCTAGGCTACGCTAAACGGCTAGTCTATGCTAGTAGATTAGGGTAGATATCTAGGATAGAAGCCTAGACTAGAAGTCTAGACTAATAGACTATGCTAGAATAAAAGCTGAGTAGTCTAGTTTAGAATTCTAGGCTAGTATGGCTAGTAGACAAGGCTAGAAGGATACCTGTGTGGAAGTCTATGCTGTAGATTAGGCAAGAAGCGTAGGCTAGTAGACTAGGTTAGACGTCTAGGATATTGAGCTAGTGGACTAGGTTAGAAGTTTAGGCAAGATGTATAGGATGTAAATCTAGGCTAGCAGACTACCTTAGACATCTAGGCAGGTAAACTACACTAGAAGTTTAGACTAGTAGATTAGGATAGTAGTCTAGGCTATTAGACTACCTTGGTAGAAGACAAGGCTTATACTAGGTTAAACATCTAGACTAGACTAGAAAGGTAAACTAAATTCTATGCTAGAAGCGCATGCTAGTAAGCTGGGCTAGATGTCTCAGCTAGATGTCTAGTTTAATAGACTGGTACTCGGCTAGCTAGAACTTGTGGGATAGTAGACTGGTAGAAGAGTAGTAGAATAGGCTAGAAGTCTAGGTTAGTGGTCTAGTAGACTAGGCTAGAAATCTATGTGTGCAAACTATAGACTAGGATAGACGGCTAGGCTAAGTAGACTAGAATAGAAAACTATGGTAGTAGACTAGGCTAGAAGTGTAGGCCAGTAGGCTAGTAGAGTAAGCAAGAGGTCCAGGCTAGAAGTCTAGGCTAGTAGACAACGTGGTTAGAAGTCACGGCTGTAGGCTAGGATAAAAGTCTAGGTTAGAAGTTTAAACTCTAGACTATGCTAGAGGTCTAAGCTACTAGACTACGGTAAAAGGGTAGTCTAGGCTAGTAGATTAGGGTAAATGTCCAGGATAGAAGTCTGGACTAGAAGTCTAGCCTAGTAGACTATGCTAGAATGCTAGCCTAGTAGACTAGGTTAGAATTCTAGGCTAGTATTGGCTAGTAGACTAGGCTAGAAGACTACATGCGTAGAAGTCTGGGTTACAGATTATAGGTCTAGGCCAGTAGGCTATCAGAATAGGCTAGAAGTCTAGACTATTGGACTAGTAGAAAAGGCTAGACGTGCCGTGTGTAAATCTAGGCTAGTAGACTAGCTTAGACGGATATGCTAGTAAACTAGACTAGAAGCTTAGACTAGTAGACTAGGCTAGTAGGATAGCGGAAGAGGCGACAAGTGTAGTCTAGTAGTTTGGGCTAGTAGAGACTACATGGCTAGGGATATGGCTTAGACTAGGATAAATGTCTAGTCTTGAAATCTAAGCTAGGTGTCTATGAAACAAGGCTGGTAGACTAGGGTAACGTCTATGCTAGAAGCATATGCTCGTAAGCTGGGATAGATGTCCCAGCTAGAAGTCTAGATTAATAGGCTAGGTGAGCTGGCTAGAATTCTAAATTAACTAGAACTAGTAGACTGGTAGAAGTCTAGTAGAGTGGGCTAGAAGTCTAGGTTAGTGGTCTAGTAGACCAGGCTAGAAATAAATGCCTGTAGCCTAGTAGAATATGCTATACGTCTAGGCCAGTAGAGTAAACTAGCAGACTATGCTAGTAGACTTGATTAGAAATCTAGGCTAGTAGGCTAGTAGAATATGGTCGATGTCTAGGCTAGTAGACTAGGAGAGAAGTATAGGCTAGAAGTCTCGGCTAGTAGACAGCTTGTGCAGAAGGCAAGACTGTAAACTAAGCTAAGGGTCTATGCTAGGCGTTTAAAGTAGTAGACTATGCAAGAAGTCACGACCAGGCGATAATGTTGGAAGTCTAGGCCATTAGGCTAGTAAACTAGGCTAGAAGTCTAGGCTAATGGACTAGGGGAGACCTCTATGCAAGTTGACCACCTGGGTATCATTCAACGCTGTAGACTACCTGGGTAGTCTAGTATATTGGACAAGAAGTCTAGTATACAAATCTAGGCTAATGGGCTAGTAGAGTAGGTTAGAATGCTAGGCCAGAGGTCTAGGCTAGAAATACAGGCTAGTAGGCTAGAAGGTCATGCTACAAATCTAATCTAGTAGACTATACTATTATGGCTAGTAGACTAGGGTAGATTTCTAGGCTAGTAGACTACCTGGTATAAGTTTAAGCTAGTAGACTAAGCTAGAAGTCTAGGCTAGTAGGCTGGTAGGTTAAGCTATAAGTCTAGGCTAGTCGGCTAGTAGATCATGCCAGTTCCATCATATAGTTTCTCCACCAGAATTGAGGTGTGTCGACAACCTCGCTCTCTCAGCCACACCTCTCAGCCACACCCCTCCCCCCCCCCACACACTCCTGTTTCCTTAAATAAAATGAATTTATAAAATGAATGACCGATGGTCAATGCACTTGAGCTAAGTCAAGTGCTATATGTATGTATGTATGATTACTGTATTCTGCGGCTGTAGTAGTAGAGACATCCTACAGCTGCAATCAGTCCTTCGCTTTTGCCCACTGTGTCTTGTCCTCAGCCAAAATCCTTAACTTCCTCAGGTCCATTCTTGATTTGAGTGTACCTAATCCTGCTTTCTTGAGGTCACCTCGTAGCGCACTTAGCAGATTTATGCAATGGCGTCCACTCCTGGCTCTGTATTTGCGGACTCTGAGTAGGGCAAATTCCAAGGCTCTCTGCTGGTGTGTCTTCTGGCATCCTTAGCACATGGCCAAACATGGACCATCTTTGCTGGGCGACTTCTACAGACAGCGGCGGCGTATTACACATCTTGTATAGTGCATCGTTGGAAATTATGCTCTCTGGCCAGCGGTGCCCAGTGATGGCGCGTAGGTGTTTGCAGTGGCAGGCGTCAAGTTTGTCTAGAGCTGCCATCTACATCGTCGGCATATTCCATCTCTAGCGGCATGCCCAGTATTGACACTGTGTATGTGTGTGCGTGCGTGCGTGTGTGTGGGTTGGTCTTGTGGAATTTTCCCGCAGCCAGGTAACAGGTGAAGAGCACAGGGGATAGACCATCTCCCTGTGGAGAGCCGATTGATGTCTCAAACTCTACAGACTTCACTGACTGGACTCGTACTCAGCTTGGTATCTGCAAGCAGTAGTCTCACTAGTCGTAGCTCATCTTCATTGCAACAGGCCTGGCGTAGTACATCTAGGATCTTTGAGCGCTTAATTGTGTTTGAGCGTTCAAGTGGTATGCTTTATTTTAATCTATATTAGTAGATTTTAATCTATACTAGTAGGCTAGTAGAATACGGTCGATGAACAAAATGCAAAACACCAAGGACCACAAGGATTTAAATACTTGATAAGCAGAAAAGATACCACATGGGGGAATACAGTCGTGAACACCATATACAGGCAAGAGCCCTCTATTATAAATGTTGTGAAGAGGTTAGAAATCCAATATCAAATCTTCATTTCAATCAAGTTGAAAAGGATATCACTAAAGCACATAAGCTCGATAGAAATTAAACATCCACAATATGGATTCAAAGTCGACTTTGTATGGTATTTGAATGTTATCAAACTGATAAAGATTGAGCATGTTAGTAAGGATAGAGAGTGTGTTAATTCAGTTAACGAGCTTGTGGGTTTAGCCTTTAGGATATTTATATTTCATACAAAAGCATGTGTACTTATCTTCACGGCGTATCATGCCATTAATACGCAATCTGTTAATTCATTAAGGCAATTGCGTACATTTATTATGATTAATCAAATACAAATAATATTGGTTGAAAGAACCTCGCTATCATGGATAATAACCAATTTACTTGATGTGAATAACGTGTAAACGTAATACTGAATCGTTTCTGATGTTATTTTGACAGACTTTTGAGGAAATTACAATTGCTTCCATTATCTAACATATACCAATTATTACAAAGATAATAAACCCAGAAAGCTAGGTTATATGATAAAGTGTGTTGAATTTAACTTACATAAGTCAATATAGATGTACTTATTGTATTGTTTCTAATGCCATTTTTGATGGACAACAGATGATGGATGTCGGATAATATTACTGTTATTCATAAAAACAATTGATTCCATTACATGTAGTAATTCTCTATCAAATACAACACAGATGTTGTCTCCAGAAGGCTAAATATCGCAAACTGCAACTCATTTACTTTATTTGAATCACATTATATGTATTTACATGAGTGTTTCTAATGTAATGTCGATGGACATCAGAGAAAATTAATATCATTCTTGAAGGAAATTGCTTCCATTACCTATCTATTTATCAAATGCAGCTCCAGAAAGCTAAATATCATGAACAGAAACAAATCTACTTCAAATTTTAAGCACATAACGTTTATATAATTTTATTTAATGCCAATTTTGACCGACATCGGATGATGGATATCTGATGGCATTGCTCTTATTCTTAAAACAACGGATTCTATTTACACACACTTATTCTACATCAAATAATGCAAATATAGGCTACTAGTTCCTCAAAGGTCACGTACTGACCAAATTACCCTTTTTGAAGCACATTATAATGTTATGTGTATATTTATTATTGTATCTAATGCCAATTTACGGACATCAGATGGAAAGCATGTTATTCTTGAAGGACATTTCGGTCACTAGTTGTTCTATATCAGATGCAACAAAGACACAAGACTCTAGAAGGCTAAATATCATGAAATGCAAAAAATTTAGCTTCTTTAAATCACATATAATGTCATTTTACAGGACGGGAAATTTAAGATAGAAATGTTCTAAATCACCGACTCCTTACACTGCTCATGAACATTCTGCCTTCCAAGTTACCCGAAAGTGTGGCAAAAATGATAACACGAGCACCATCCTAGCTGGGTTTAATACGCCCGTATTTAATGAATTTTAATCTTTTCTGGGAGTGTAACAACTCGGCAAATATGGACAGATCTCGCCGAAACAAAATCATGACACTTCGTCTCTACGTAAATGTTCGCAAGAAAATAATTTTGAATGCAGGTTCAACACTACCTGAGATTTGGCCCGGATACTATATTTTGACTAATACACCTTTCCCACATTGACATCATTACTCCCCTAAATCAACGCTCAGAGCAAAACTGCTGGCTGGTACCACCGCCAACAAGCCGCTGACCCGCGTTGAGTTACTTTTGCACTAAAATACACCGCAATATAAACCGTTCCTATGATACACTAAAATCATTATATTATTTAAATCATATATCATTGGAAAGCGCATTCAATTGCGGAAACATTAATGCACTATTTTTATAGCCTTGTAACATTTTCACTGAGTTATTTGCGTATATAAAATAAACCATTCAACCTAGACTCATTAAATCAAGTGAACAATAGGGGATATTTTAAAATTGCAATCAACTGTTTTAAATTTTACAAAACTATAAAAACTAATACAGAAATGTATAGAAAATTGGCTTAGCTTTCTAATGATGTATGACATCAAAAATATTATTAACATAGTTTTTCATATGCACTGCCTAAAGTGCACTGTATCTGATTCCCATAGTAAAGTAACGCTGTTTGCGCGTCGGCTATCGCGGTTACCAGCCGGAAGTGGCACGCGCGATGCATTCCGGGAAGGTATTTTCCCAAAATACGCTAATGTGGGAAAGGTGAATTGAATTTTACTCGTTTCACGGCGTGTGTTTGGGGGGGGGGGGGGGTAAGGATATCTCACAAATACGAATGGATCGTGCTGAAACGAAATCATGGCATGTCGTCACTAACTAGTACACCCACTGAACAAATTTCAAATGCAGATTAAAAACGTAGATATGGCACGAACGCAACATTTTTAATGCATTTTAGGAAAATAGGGGAGACAACTCTCGCAAATGTGGCCGGATCTCGCCAAAGCAAAATCATGATAGGTTAAGAAGTTATTGACGGATCTCGATTAAACAAAATCATGACACTTCGTTTCACCAGAATATGTCCACTGGAGAAAAAAAATTCAAATGTAGGTTAAGAAGTTTCTGAAATAGCAAAATCACACAAGTTTTTGACGCATTTCAGGCGGATAACTCTGCAAATGTTGACGGATCTCGGCGAAACGAAGTTATGGCACTTTGTCCCCCCCCCCCTCCCCTCCCCCCCCCCCCCACCACCACCTAATATGTGCACTGGAGTAAAAAAATTGGAAATAGTCTAATAAGTTTTTGAGATACGGCTCAGACACAAAATTCTTAACAAATTTTACGCAGTTCAGGGGATAACTCTGGAAAATATCGACAGATTTCGACGAAACAAAATCATGACATTTTGTCCCCCCCTAATATGTGCCCTGGAAAAATAAATAAAAATGTAGGTTAAGAAGTTTTTCAGATACAGTCCGGACACGGATTTGATAACGGACAGACAGACAGATGGACGGACGGAGACAGACAGACAGACACCACGTGCCATCCCATAAAACGACCCGGTGGTGTTTTTTAAAACGGCCGTATACAAATCATAGTTGCACCGTAGACTCGCAAGCAATCTCTCTTCCATTGCAGCGTTCCCAGCACTTTAACAAAACAAAATTCCCTGACATTTCCCTGAGAAATATCCAAAATTCCATATTTTTACTTTAACATGGTTGTTGGAAAGTCAAGAGGTAGTTGCAGCACAGAAACTAAGATACTGATAAAATATACATCAACGTGGTAGCCTGTGCATGAACTGGCAAAATGTGAAAAACACTTCGAGTCACTGTTAAATTCCCTGAGTTTTCCCTGTCTGGAAAAATGGAAATCTATTTTCAAGGTTTTCCCTGATTTCCAGAGTGGCGGAGAACCCTACCGTCGTGTTATTGCATGGTCCTCGCTCTCCCACTCCACATAGCGACGCTGTTCGATACTGGAGCAGAACGGGAGGGCGAGACCAAGCAATTGGACGCCGCTCCCGTATCGAACAACGTAGCTATGTGAATAGGCGTATGATAGTATGATGTCCATCCCCGTGTCGGAGATAAGGGGACAGACATCTGGCCTTCTCGGATAATGACGTAATTTTCTTCTTCTTTTAGGAATAAGCACCCTTATGAAGGAGCACCTCCATATGAGCAGTTTACATTTTTAATCAAGGAACCGTATTGACAATGATAATAATTATATCTAATTCTATATGGCGTATCAAGCATGTAAATAGTAAACAATATGTATACAGTGGCCGATGTAAGGGGGTGGGGTGATCCGGGTGAAAGAGCACGTTATAAGATTTGCAGCAACATATCGTGTCGTGGCCCTCCTAATTATATGACTGAACAACATCGTGCCATACAGTACATCTCAGAAATAACTGACCATACATACTGTTGAATATTTTGAACATAATCGGATTGGAAAGCTGCCAATTATGTTCAAAATATTTAACAGAACATTTCTTAGATGGTGTTCAAAGTTGTACTGACTAAAATGTGTCTAATTTTGATTTGGAAACATTTTATGTTATATTTCCTACCTGTACTGTATGGGTCGCTCGTTTATCCAGAAATTTGCAACAGAAACCGTGGATTAATGCATGTCTGCGAATACATGAATGTACAATCCATCTTGGTAAGAATGACATGTTATTGGATCTTAAATATATATTTAAAGAGCTATTTAAAGCGGGGCTTCAGTTATTCAATGTGAGCCATTCGAGCTGATTTGCTTGGCGCTAGGAATTATTCGAAGCGCCCTCTATTATCCAATTAATAGTACTACTACAGGGAGTTCCATGTAGTGTGACCAGCCCATCTGGGCTGGCAGCAATCGGACGCGCTCGCTAGTCTAAGCAGCACCTGAGTCGAGAAAGTGTGCTTAGTGCCATTACACTATTTTGACAGAAATAGCATTAGAAACAATGAATAACCATTTAGACCATTCTTTGATACCGATAAATTCTAATTTATTCATGCTGGATGGACGAAACTAGTTAAATTACTACAATTTATGCAACAACATACATTTATAGATTTCAGCACCCACTAATCAGGGAGTGTTCTAATTTCAGTAAATGTGACAGTGATAGAAACATGCTGGCATGCAAGAGACTGCTCTTTTAGAAACTATACCTGTGACAAATAAGATGCTTTAGTTATGGTTCACCAGAGCTCTCAGCAGTCAACCCTTCTAATTGACTCGGGAGTTGTTTCCGTCAAAAAAACATTACATTAACACAGAAAATAAGAAAATAAATAAAAGTATTGAAGTCTGACGACTACCCTCGTTTCGCGCGATAGAATGAGCCCTCCTCGTACAAATAGAGGCACAGATGTCCAACTTAAGATTATTTTAATAATTCTGATAGCTTGCCAGTGGCGGCGGAGTGGCTCTGCAACAGGGGGTTGCTAGGGGTGGATGCAGGATTTCGTGTTGGGGGGGAGGGCGTGAAGGAGGTGGGCCAGGGAGGGGGCTTCACCCTCCCTAATATCGGGGGTCCGGGCGTCCTCCCCGGAAATGTTTGAAAATTAAATGCTCTGAGAAGCCATCTCCTGTATTCTGAGTGATAATTCGTGGTTAAAATTGTTCAGGAAAATGAGAATTTTTCTCTTAGAAAATGTCAATTTACAGAGCATGAAAGGAATATTTTAGAAATCTTCCACTTGAATGACTGGTTCGCTATACCAAAATTTCAAATCAGGGCGTGTAAATCGACATTTTTCAAAATCATTTCAGAAGGTCTGTTTAGTTAAGGTGTTATTGCCTGGTTAATGATATAACAGACTGTCGCCATCAGTGATCTACTTATGTGTTCCTAGATATTGTTGATATAAGATTTATGAGCAATAGCAATACGTGGTCAGTGAACAATGATAGTACCATATAAATCCACGCACAGTACACACAACACTGCCTGGGGGCGGGGTGGCGGAGGACTTCACCGGAAATTGTGTTAAATAGATGCTCTTAGAAGTCATTTCCTACTTACAAGTCATTTCCTACATTTTAAGTGACAATTTTGGGTTAAAAAATCTACACTAGAACAGGGGGGTACAGACATTATTAGCCCCCCAAAATTATTCTAGGGGGGCCCTAGACACCCCCACCCCAACCAGCTCTGCACCACTGTAGCTCGCACAATTTTGACGGACACCTGACATGGTTTTCGTGGACTCTGCCATTTACAATTAAATAAATATTGCGTTAGGAATTTTGAACCTAATTTGACTTAAGTTTGTTGTTATCTAGTATGATGTCAGCAACATGCGTTTCTCAAATTAAATTCAAAAGATTCTGGAAGTTCAGGGTTCGAAGAGGTAACACAGGATTGATCATGCCAAACAAAGATATATGTAATACAAATGGAGATACAATATCATTTCTTGTTAAACAGCATATGTCTACCAGAAAATTGACGTATGCAATATGCCTACCCTAGTAGGCCTACATGGTGGAGACACGCGACCATCAGATTGCACACGCGTTACTACGAGACAAGAACCGTTAAGTTGATGTCGCGTATATAGCCGCCCATATTGAACATAAAAGGCCTATTGCTTAATTGTCTCGCAGTAGAATATATATATATATATATATATATATATATATATATATATATATATATATATATATATATATGTTCAATTAGCATGCAACATCATGCATTTCTGATATAATACAAAAAAATCATTTGAATCCTTGTTAATATAATTTAATAAATTATGATTGCAGATTTACAAAGGGGAGGGAGGGGGGAGGGGTGTTCATCCAAATCTGCAAAGAAAAAGTGGGTGGTGTGTGCGCGCGCGTGCGTTTGCATGTGTATGTGTGCGTTGTACACTATTTAAGTTTAATGTCATGATCAAAATGTAAAGTAAGTAACGGCCTTCCACAGAGTCAAATTTTCATAAATATCTCAGGGAAAACCACCGACACCCCCATTAACATCTCGTGTGATGACCTTTTCGAGACCAATCACCTATCTTACCCCTACACAAATATCGAGATCCTGGTTCCGTCACTGAGTAAGCCTTAAAGCAGCAGCTATACAAATATATATATATATATATATATATATATATATATATATATATATATATATATATATATATATATATATATATATATATATATATATATATATATATATATATATATATATATATATATATATATATATATATAACTACAACAAAATTACACTAGAATTCGACAAATACGAAGATATACCTAATAGTTGCGACATGGGGCAGCTTTGCTAGAAATTCAAGACAGGCAAGCAGGGAGGCAGGCAGGCAGACATACAGACAGACAGGCATACGGCAGGCAGGATTGCATGCAGGCAATAGACAGACAGGTAGGCAGGCAGGCAGGCTAATAGGGCTACTAGTTGCGAATAGCAACTAAAATGAAATTACTCTCTCTCTCTCTCTCTCTCCACCACCCCTTCCCCTCTCCCTCCCTTCCCCCCTCACTCTCTCGCTCTCTCTCACACACACACACACGCACGCACGCACGCACACTCTCTCGACAGATTTATTTATTTAATGCTATAGTGTGCATCCGCCACTTGTTATTGTATTGTATGTATCATAATTGTATATTATGTGGGAGACACGGGCATAAGACGTATGTCTTATCGTGCTCCCGCTTAGACTAAAAATAAATTCTGTTTAAACTAAAATGAAATTACTTTAGAAATTAAGAATATATATGAGCCTACAATTGAAGAATGTACATGGCCTACGAACCCCCTAATGTGGACTGATTGCATGATTGTCTGTTCATCTATCTCTCCATTTGGCCATCTTCGCTGAAACCCTTTGTTTGGATACAACCAAATTTACTATGTGATTTATATATTGTGGATAGAAAGGTGACATTTCTTCTGGCATTTGCCACCCCACCACATCCACTGTTCTCAATATCTGCTCTTTTTCCGCTTTCGAAGAATATTGAAAAGCATAACTAATTCGTTATCGGAATTGGATAATTCCCTTGCAAACTGGTCGTCGTATTGTGACGACTGTGGGTTATATCTACTGTAAGTATAGGCCTACGCGCTTTATGGATGTGATAAAACGAACGACACAAATGGTATTATCAGAGTGTTTATTAACATACATATTGTAGATATCGGATCGTCTTATGAGAAGTCATGACCCCGTTAGACGTCTTATATTTGCGAGTAAGACCTCAGTGAAATTCATATTTGAAAATACCAGGTGAGCTAGGGAACTGAGTGAATAATATTAGTAGCAGTTAGATACGTAGTAGGAGGATGCACTGGTTGACTTTGACCAGTGCTAGTGGTACAGTTTCGCGGAAATAGGATGGGGGCCGTGTCGAAACTGTAGCAGTATATTCATCACAATAAGTTAGAAGTTAGAATAGATTGAAATTAAACCAACGGTTCTGGGTTGATGATATCTGTCAATAGTTGAAGATAAAAGTTGTTGCTGTGGGATCGGCACACACTTTTATAATATTCAGCAGTCGTTTCGGCCGTTAGTTTAGTAAATAATAGGGTGATAAGAATAGATATGAATCGATGGGAATCGAGAGAAATTATAGGAAACAGACTGACATGTAGTTGTTGACGGTCGGCATTCCGACTCCCTTAAGCAAGTACAACAACACCAGCTGGCAATGAGATCATACAGCTCATGTGCTTATTAACGTTCGCTTCCTACAGGCTTATCCAAGATAGGCAAGGGACAGGACAGAGGCATTATAGCGTCCTGTAGGAATTAATAACACAATCGAAATTTGTATATCAACTATATGTCAATCAAAGAAAGGCATGCTACAACAACACATTCCGTAATGTTGTTAGTTAGCTGACAGATCGCATCAAATCAGAACCAGCTAGAACCGCTTTGCTAGAGTTAGCGTGTAGATATATCATGTTTAGTAATGAATCCCTAGAAGAGAAGCCCAGAGTTTGATTGGCCGAGATGACGTCATAATCAATGAGCATCTAGTCAAAATCTGTGGCAGAGAAACAAAAGGAACAAGGTTTCAAAGTAAAATCGAGAGATAGGCAAGCAGTGATTGGTCAGGACGGCCGAAGAGAATAGGGACAATCTTCTAGGAAGGGATAAGAAGATGTTGATTGGAGGCAAGAAGGATGCGGGCCAATCAAACTGTGGTTATAACTACCTAGAAGGATGAAAGGAACAGAAACTATGTATTACGATATGTATAGATCTATATATCGTAATATGTATAGAAGTTAGGAGAATGTGTATAGTATATAGTGGGCACTTTGTCTACGGAATCTTTAATCTTCACCATCTGTGATTCCAAAGCAGACGTTGCTTTGTCAGTAGTAAATCGAATAGTTGTTACGTTAGGCTAGCTAGATATCATATCGACCTTAGTGTTGAGAGTAATCAGTAGCCGTAAGTTAGGCAAAGTCAGAATTGAATAGTTAGGTTAGGACCGTATTATGATAAGCAGTATTGTTAATATAAAGTATAAGCTATTTTCTGTGACAGTAAAAGTCACCATTGATAATTAAAAGTTATTGTACAGTTAGCTATAGAATAAAATTATCCCCATGTAAAATACAACGCACGAGTTCGGTTGTTATTTAGAAGCTCCTAAACAGTACGGAGAAACACCGTACCTTACTCAGAATCTTCAGGAAGTCAGATCAGGCCCAGTTACCAAAAATATCTTCGTACCATCTTTGAAGAGGCGAGCGGTAACTATACGACTGCAGCGGCGAGAAGATTGATTGTCGCAGCAATCATCAACATCATAAGTCTTCTCGAAGTTGTAGTCGCGAGCGTATAAGCAATTTAGTGAAGAAAGGATATCGAAAATCTTCAGTGGCTTCACCTGCCAGGATATTAGGAGTGGAAACATTGTGAGAACTGAGTAAGTACTAGACAATACGAATGGCCCAAGTAGACAGGCCAGCTAATGTAGTATTAAAAGACGTAGCAGACTGAGTACAAGTATTTATTGATTTAGCCAAACAATCTGACAGTGCAAAAGTAACGCAACACCGAGAATATAGAGACAATTCATTGATTAAAATAACCACTGACATTGCGTGTGAAGAGCAGCCTCGATTGAAACGAGTCATAGTCTGCTTATATTACCAGTGAATAAACACTAAATAGACTATACATAATGGCGACACCAGGTCCAGCGGGTCCCGGTATACCACCAAAGGGGGAACATGAAAGGCATCCGGAGCTACGAGCAGAAACGGTAGCAGCAATGAATGTGATGGGCACCACAATGGCGGGTACCATTGTACAGAGCAATATTAGAAGGGATGCGGACCGAGTCCATCGGGAAGAAGTAAGGGAGCTGACCCAATGAATACAACCCTGCGACGGGCTCACCCCAGAGCAGGTGCGGCAGTTCCTGGACGAGGCTCATCGCGTATTGGTAGCGATGGAGGGGAAGCTGGAGGGGATACCAGCCTACATAGTGACCCGTGCTTCTCGAGGGCAACTGTCGAGAGCGCTAGACTATTATTTGGTTGGCAAGAATAGGGATGACATTACATTCGACGAGTTAAGAATGTACATCACCGAAAATTTGATCTCCGCCAACGAGGGCGAAAGAATTAAATATGACCTCGAGGGGGTGCGCCAAAGAAGAAACAAAACTATTATCGCCTTCAACAGACGGTACAGGGAGTTGGCCAGCCGGGCGTATCCCGTCTCCAATGCCGACAATCAGAGGACGATATTAGGGGTATACATCAAGGCCCTTAGTGATGTTGGACTGGGAAGAAGGATAGTAAGAAAGAAAGCCACCACTCTTCAACGAGCGATCGAGATCGCGGAGGAAGAGGCAAATTGCAATGATTTGCTGAGGGCAATGCGGATAGATGATCGTAGAGAAACCGACATGGAAGTGGGAGTGCTGGACATGGAGGAGGGAAAAGATGTGTGGGCCATAATAACCGGTATGAAGCGGCAGATCGCCCAGCAAACGAGATTAATTGAACGATTGTGCAGTACGGTAGAGGCTTTGCAAGCCAATGCCAAACCTCAACCGGCAACCAGAGAACCCAGGCCACCGAAGAAACCAGCCATGCCACAAAAACGCGTGCCAGCAAAACCGCGTAGCAAACCACCGGCTGATTACCCACGCCGAGACATAGTTTGTTACAATTGTGGACAGAAAGGCCATTATAAGGCAGATTGTAAACAGCCCAGGCAGACTCCGAGGATTGATATGCCGAGACGAAACGGCCGTGTAGCCCAACCAAGGGGCCAGAGACCACCTATAGTATGTTTCACCTGCGGCAAGCAGGGGCACATGGCACGTGATTGCTATAATTACCAACAGAGCTTCGCGGGGTATAGAGATGGACAAACCGAGTCGGCTCCGACCGTACATTGTTTTCATTGTTTTAAGGACGGACATATCATAAATAACTGTCCACTTAGAGCACGGCAACCTAGACCGCAGCGAAACGTGGCCAAGAAACCACGTTTAGAGAGCGATATGGATGTCGATGTGATAGACCGAGGTGATAGAGCGATGAACAATGAGCCGAGAATCACCGCACAAAACTATTCCCGTAACGTGCGGAAAGACAACGCGAACAGACTTCGTAGTAACGAGGAGTACGAGGATCAGGACGGTTTCGTGCTAACCGGGGAGGGAACCGATGCGTACGGACGGTATGGTGGAGAGTTTTCGGGAAGAAGAAATTCCTACGCTGAGGTGGTCAGCGGACAAAGGAGCCCTTCATTAAATGGCGACGGAGGAGACCGTTGGTAAGCGTACTGACCGAGCGGTTTCTGATCCGTTTACACTGGGACAACCACGGTCCAAAAGATCAGGGTAAGTGCTTGCATGCCTTAGTAGATACTGGTGCTAGCACGTCCTTGATTAGAAAGGATGTATGGCGTAGCAGCTTAGATGCTAGGCCATTAAAAAGAGCTAAGATGCTCTTAGTGGTAAATGGTTCCCCAATAGAGCTTTTGGGAGAGACGCAAATCAAATTTAAGAATGCCCGGCCTATTCCTGGTACGGTAGTAGCGAATATGCGGCATGAATGTTTGATTGGTGCGGATGCTTTGCAATTGGGAAATGCAAAGATTGACTATCGGACCAAAGAAGTAGTATGGTTTGGTCAGGTATATCCCTTTAGGTATCCCTATAGGGAACAGACGAGATATATATATTCTAGTTGTAAAGAAACGACCGGATATAAAGCTATCGACAAAGTTATTGAGGACTTTGCGGATAACTTTGATACGGCTCGTCCAAACACTTTAGGATTGGTCCCCAAAGTGAAGTGCACGGTACCAACAGGAGATGCGTTTCCTATAAGGCAGAAGGCCTACCGTCTGCCGCTTGCCAAGCAGTATGTAGTCAAGAACCAAGTGGCTGAGATGCTGGCAGCGGGCGTCATAAGACCATCGTCATCACCCTGGGCGTCACCCATTACTTTGGTCCCTAAGAAGGACGGTGACACTAGGTTTTGTATTGACTATAGAAAGTTGAATTCCGTATGTCGCAAGGATAGCTATCCATTACCAAACATATCGGATATTTTTGATTCTATGCGCGGCGCAACGATCTTTTCTACTATGGACTTGAAGTCGGGCTATTGGCAGATACCAATGGACCCCCAAGACATAGAGAAGACAGCGTTCGTCTGCAGTGAGGGTTTGTTTGAATGGATTCGTATGCCGTTCGGTTTTTGCAACTCAGGTGCCGTATTTCAAAGGGCAATGAATGATATTGTCCGAGAATTCGTGGGAAAATATCTGCATGTTTTTGTAGACGACGTAGTCATATATTCTCGAAATCCAGCTGAACATGCCCAGCACCTACGTAAGGTCATGCGTAAGATTCGAGAATATAATCTACAGGTTAAGAAGAAGAAATGCGATTTTGCTAGTCCGTCAGTAGATTTGTTAGGTTATCGTATTTCCGCACAAGGAGTAGCTCCTCAGGCCCAGAAGGTCAAGGTCATTAGAGAAATGTCTCCACCCCAAGATGTGGGTGAAGTGAGAAGTTTTCTCGGAGCTACAGGTTACTACCAATCCTGTGTGCGAGGCTATGCCGAAATTGCAAAGCTTTTAATAGAGTTAACAAAGAAATACAAACGTTTTGAATGGGGTGCGGAGGAGCAGCAAGCGTTCAAGAAATTGCAGAACTTGCTGTGTAGTGAGACGGTTCTCACATATCCGAATTTAAACGCCCCGTATAAATTATATACTGATGCGTCTAGCTATGCGATTGGTGCAATATTGGTGCAGGAAGATGAGAAAGGTATAGAGCGGGTAATCCAGTATGTAAGCTCTACACTAAAAGATAGTCAGCTTAATTGGCCCGTAATAGAGAAGGAGGCTTACGCTGTGATCTATGCGTTGAAGAAGCTCCGACCATATCTATTTGGCGCGCAGTTTACCGTGTACACGGACCACAAACCCCTAAAGAGTTTATTTGTGGGAGAAGTGAAAAACACGAAGGTGCAGCGCTGGGCAGTGCTGATTGCGGAGTACGGATGTAAGATTGAGTACATCCAAGGCTCGAAGAACATTCGAGCGGACATGTTGTCCAGATTACGTCGTCCAGTGGAGATCGCCACGTTAGATACGGGCGATTATGTCATACCCGAGGTAGACGAAGGTGCATTACCACATGTCCCTCTAGAGGTTTATGACATACACTGCGGCGAGTTGCGTATCGAACAGACCAAGGAATACCCGGAGTTGTTCAAGAACACACCGGAGGAGTATATGGTCAAAAACGGTATTTTGTATTCGTTAGTGACACCATCAGCGTTGGACGCTGAGTACCCCAGAATCATGTTACCTACCCTGTTCCGTGAGAAAGTGCTCCGGATGGCTCATGAATGAGCCGGTCACCAAGGTCTGCAGAAGACCATCGGTATGGTACGGGATTCTTTTGTGTGGACGTCTTTAAGGAAAGACGTAGTACGTATGCTGGAGATGTGTACGACGTGCCAGGTCAACCGACCTATCACTACTCGACCGAAGTATAGCGAGATGCCCATGGCCAATTATCCGAGTCAGATAATTGGTATGGATTTGATTGGTCTGCTATTAGAGTCGAGTAAGGGTAACGTGTATATAATGACGGTAATTGATCACTGCTCTGCCTGGGCAGAAGCATATCCAATTCCAGCGAAGACGGCTCAGAATGTGGAAGACAAGTTCTTCAATGAGTACGTCGCTCGTCATGGTGTCCCTGAGATCTTGGTAACAGATCAGGGCAAAGAGTTTTGTTCCAATTCTCTGGAAGAACAATTTCGTGAACACGGTATCGATCATAGACGATCGAGTCCATACCATTCGCAAACGAATGGACGTACCGAGAGGTTCAATCGAACTCTTAAGGAGTTGATTCAGAAAGGGGTGAATAACGAGTCTCGTAATTGGGAAGATGAGTTGGGTGCGGCTTTGACAGCGTACCGCAGTACTCGTCATTCCACGACCGGATATACGCCATTTTATTTGACGTATGGTCGACGAGCTAGAATGCGGTTTGCTATTCCAATCGATGCTTCGCAGGATCTTGGTGAGAGACTTACGTGTCTCAATAATGCCTTGCTGCGTGCTCATGAAGAAACGGCTAAGTCTAGAGAGATTCACCGGGAACAAATTAATAAGCGTGCGAACGCTGGGGAGTACAAGGTTGGCGACTCGGTGGTCGTGAAGACTGAGGAGAGGATGAAGTTGACCTCTCGCAGTGACCCCGAGTACGAGATCTTTAAGGTCAATGGGCCCGTAGCTCATGTCCGACATCAAAGATCTGGGAAGGTACGCGTACTTAACATCTCTAAGTTGCGTGTAGTCGACTCAGAAATGTGTTGGGACAAGGTACGAGCACGCCCTATTCGTAACCCTGCCAAAGGTACGAAAGCCAGCCACCACCCGACAGTGATGATACCTGAGTCCAGACGTTTGCCGGTAAAAGACTCCGGTGCAACGTCGGGTAAGCGAGCTCGTAGGAAGCGACCAGCTTCTGATGAAGAGCCAAGGGTGCGCAAGGGGGGTAAGGTGGTTGATATAGATATAGATCAACCTAGTACGAGTCAGATTCGAAAACATGAGTCAGCGAGTGAAACCATCATAACTCCTCGTACTATGGTGATGGACACTTCGGAGGGTGTACCCGAAACCGTAACTGAGCCAATGGAAACGCTTCGCTCGCATCCCTACTTTCTGCGCAAGCGCAGTCTCGCTCCTGACGTCTACTCAGAGCCCAAAAGACTCAGGATTGGCGCGTTTGGCCGTGCTAGATACGATGACTTTATCGGTCGTATCGATGCAGTTATAAGGCGACGCAGCCGTCAATAGTGGTAAATCTGTAGGGTAGTATCGTACCAGTAGACTTCGCAGTGGTATAGTATCGTATAGACAGTTTAGAACGTAAGCGTTATATCTGATAAACATACCAGTAGAACATCGCATTCATAGAGCCGCGCATAGTCCGTTCCAAAACGAACAGTATAGCTGATAGTAGCACATCAAACGGAAACCATGTCCGTAGCAGCCATATCGGACGAGGCCGCACGGGCCGCGTGCGCTATGATAGCCAATATTGATAGGCTGTGTAACGCGGATAAGGACATGATGCGTACAATGATTATGAGGAGTATGCGGTTCATGTTGAAGGATGACAAAATTAATGCCGGAAGGGTTATACTCCTGGCCGAAATCAGCAAGGCTTTGCTGGCCGGGTATGGAATAAACATCGTGCATTGGGTTCGAGTGCTGTTGTTGAGAAGCTTTATTAATCGATGTATTTCTCACCAAGATCGGATAGTATGTGACCGGGTCAGAATGTCCTGGTGGTAAGGGGCCGCGAGTGTGTCATGGTCAGCTGGGGGTCGATAAGACCCATGTGCCATGTATTGTCAGTATACTGACTAACTCCACGGATAGCAATTGCAATATTCAACTGTCCGAGTCCAATGACACCACTAGTAAGTTATTTGCCAATAAGAAAATAGGTGTGGTTTTGCAAACCTTCGGTGAGACTATGGAGATCCACTGTGATGGGCAACTGACTGATCGGTGCAATGTGGAGAGTGGGGTGTATGTGTTGATGTCGGGTGAGTGTGGATATAGTGGTAAAGGGTGGCAATTCGAGCCAGTACTGTCTTATAGTCGGACATACACTCGAGTGAGTTTGGCCCTTGAAATGCCCCATTTGGATGTGGCCGGAGTTCTAAATGCATCCAGAATTGTCAGCCAATTGAAGGTCCAAGATTGGAACCATTTGCATAAGACTAAGTATGTGCCGCTAGCACCATTATCTGCGATCGACCCAGCGATGGTCGATGGCATGGGAGTACCGTCATTTATCTCATACTCGACAGGCTCCTTCGTAGTGATTATAGTGATTTTTATTGTGTTGTTTAAGTGTGGAATTATTTCATGCATGTGGTCATGGATTAAGTGTAAGCCACATGCGGCCCACCGACCACGTGCGGTCCATATAAGTGCGCCACGGATTATTCAGGACCAGCAGTTCCGGAGACCTGCAGCCCTACCGGAGCCACTGCGTTTGTCAGCCGGGTCGTCGCCTAACGCTACTGACAGGACTGTGATCGACCCGACGGCTGATGACTGGATAGACGTGGAGCTAACCAGGGACACTAATATCAGTGTACAGTATGAAGACATAAATTGTAGCACGAACTAAATAATAGTGCCATGCATATCTTTTCCTCGTACCTGATCAATGGTATGGATTTCGAGGATATTTCGTAACGGTGCACAAACTTTATTATTGTGCCCCGTGTTGATTGTTTATTGCATGTATTGTGGATGTCGCTATGACCATGTATATGACCTGTAATGATTTGACTGTAGGATTAGGATTTGTAGTTAGTTAGTTTATTGTTTTAGCATTGTATTGATTGTTTAACTATGTTTTATCGTCATAATGGATTTAGATTATTGTAGTGTGTTAACGGATGATTACGTTGGCTTATGGACGTCAGTTCTGGGTAGCCCTGGTATAGTGTGGTTTGGTTGTTGATAGTGCACAACGAGTTAATTATCGATGTCTTAAGGCCTTAAGAGATGGTTAATTAACTTCGGTTGAGGGGCATGTGTAGATATCGGATCGTCTTATGGGAAGTCATGACCCCGTTAGACGTCTTATATTTGCGAGTAAGACCTCAGTGAAATTCATATTTGAAAATACCAGGTGAGCTAGGGAACTGAGTGAATAATATTAGTAGCAGTTAGATACGTAGTAGGAGGATGCACTGGTTGACTTTGACCAGTGCTAGTGGTACAGTTTCGCGGAAATAGGATGGGGGCCGTGTCGAAACTGTAGCAGTATATTCATCACAATAAGTTAGAAGTTAGAATAGATTGAAATTAAACCAACGGTTCTGGGTTGATGATATCTGTCAATAGTTGAAGATAAAAGTTGTTGCTGTGGGATCGGCACACACTTTTATAATATTCAGCAGTCGTTTCGGCCGTTAGTTTAGTAAATAATAGGGTGATAAGAATAGATATGAATCGATGGGAATCAAGAGAAATTATAGGAAACAGACTGACATGTAGTTGTTGACGGTCGGCATTCCGACTCCCTTAAGCAAGTACAACAACACCAGCTGGCAATGAGATCATACAGCTCATGTGCTTATTAACGTTCGCTTCCTACAGGCTTATCAAAGATAGGCAAGGGACAGGACAGAGGCATTATAGCGTCCTGTAGGAATTAATAACACAATCGAAATTTGTATATCAACTATATGTCAATCAAAGAAAGGCATGCTACAACAACACATTCCGTAATGTTGTTAGTTAGCTGACAGATCGCATCAAATCAGAACCAGCTAGAACCGCTTTGCTAGAGTTAGCGTGTAGATATATCATGTTTAGTAATGAATCTCTAGAAGAGAAGCCCAGAGTTTGATTGGCCGAGATGACGTCATAATCAGTGAGCATCTAGTCAAAATCTGTGGCAGAGAAACAAAAGGAACAAGGTTTCAAAGTAAAATTGAGAGATAGGCAAGCAGTGATTGGTCAGGACGGCCGAAGAGAATAGGGACAATCTTCTAGGAAGGGATAAGAAGATGTTGATTGGAGGCAAGAAGGATGCGGGCCAATCAAACTGTGGTTATAACTACCTAGAAGGATGAAAGGAACAGAAACTATGTATTACGATATGTATAGATCTATATATCGTAATATGTATAGAAGTTAGGAGAATGTGTATAGTATATAGTGGGCACTTTGTCTACGGAATCTTTAATCTTCACCATCTGTGATTCCAAAGCAGACGTTGCTTTGTCAGTAGTAAATCGAATAGTTGTTACGTTAGGCTAGCTAGATATCATATCGACCTTAGTGCTGAGAGTAATCAGTAGCCGTAAGTTAGGCAAAGTCAGAATTGAATAGTTAGGTTAGGACCGTATTATGATAAGCAGTATTGTTAATATAAAGTATAAGCTATTTTCTGTGACAGTAAAAGTCACCATTGATAATTAAAAGTTATTGTACAGTTAGCTATAGAATAAAATTATCCCCTTATAAAATACAAGGCACGAGTTCGGTTGTTATTTAGAAGCTCCTAAACAGTACGGAGAAACACCGTACCTTACTCAGAATCTTCAGGAAGTCAGATCAGGCCCAGTTACCAAAAATCTCTTCGTACCATCTTTGAAGAGGCGAGCGGTAACTATACGACTGCAGCGGCGAGAAGATTGATTGTCGCAGCAATCATCAACATCATAAGTCTTCTCGAAGTTGTAGTCGCGAGCGTATAAGCAATTTAGTGAAGAAAGGATATCGAAAATCTTCAATATGTACGGTGCAGGCTACCTAACTTAAGCCATGTTCAACTGTTTGGATCCCAATGGGGCGCGCCGCGAAAAGTTATCTCCCCAGAGGCCGTGCGTGCGTTGTGAGGCATAAATATACTTCCGCGTTTATCAATGGCGTGTATAGTAACAACGCCAGAGGAGTACCGTATCATTGCGTAACGCAAAGCCGTTTTAGGTAACAAAATGCCGTTATATTGGTATGTTCCTGGCTGTAATGTTAAAAGAGGTGGAAATAGATTCTCGAAAGAAGCAGATATGCTATGTAAGTTGCAAATAGCCGTGAAAGAATCGATAAGGTGATGCGCAAACTGTGGATGTCGAGATCGACTGAACTCTTTTACAGTGATCATATAGGCCTACATACATAATACGCCGGAGTAGTTCAAAGAAACTCGAACATGTATGCTTAAATAAATTTATATTGTGATAATTTATTGTCCACATTGTCAAATGGCATCTATATCGGACACATTCTTGCGATCGCCAGTTATCATCCCAGGTTGTGGCTATTAAAGGGTGGTCTCTTAAGACAAGTCAATAAATATGTCATGAATACCGTAGTTTCTGTAAAACCAATGGTCTATCAGCAAACCTGTTTTAACCATTTAATGCTAAAATTAGTTCCAGAAAAATTATTTTTTCTCATAGAAAATACCCAGTAGGGTAGGCCTACAAAGAAAATTGTTTTAGAAAATTTTCAAGGGAATGGCTCGCTGCAGGTGGACCGTTACATATATTATAACATTTAACATCAGACATTAATCACAGGTACAGCATAATGTATACATCATAGGAGCTGTAACCCCAATTTTTCATTGTCAAGACTTACACAGATTAATTTCTAAATCCATTTACGCAATGTATTTGAATCTCTATTAAGAGACCATCTGCCTGAAGAGACCACCTTTTAATTCTCCCATGGGAGGTCTCTCAATGGAGGTTTGAAAGTATGTCATCAGTTTGGTTTGTTAGCACTGATGTCATCCATTTTCAAATACACATTTTTCAAGATCACTTTTGATTAAGCAAATCAGAATGCTTGCATAGGCAATGTCCATTTTCAGGTTAAGACTCTTTAAAAAAAAAATTCTACTTGAATGACTGGCTAAGTTTTCTAAAATAGTCTTCTGTTGACTGGCAAATGGCCATTTCTCAACAGAACTGCAAAATCAATCTCCGCAGTGATATTGAGGAATGGTTATTTGCAGCACAATAGAAAAGTAATTGTTCTAAATTTACCACACGAATGAGTTGCTCGCATGCCAGTCATTCCAGTTGTAAATTTTCAAAAATTGTCTTCTCTTCACCTGCAAATGAACTTTTAATTAAGCAAATATTTACATTCTTTTTATCAAATTTAGCCATTATAGCATTAAAGCAGTGATCTGTATGTGAATCAAAAAAGCATCCGCTTTTGTTTCTACGAGAATTCTTAATACTTACCAGATGTACTATTATGATAATGTCTATTATCTAGTCTAGCTCAAAATAAACAATTAAAACTCCGCACTCTCCTGGTCCTGCCCCTACTGTGTCCGGGAATACCATAGCCGCAGGTACCGAGTCAATTCCCAATCACAGTCAGATTCGTCTTATGTTTGCCTTGGCAAACTGCGAAAGCAGCTCAGCCTCACCTCAGCGGGGCGGCTGAGGGAGGGCCATAGTACATCTGGTAAGTATTAAGAATTCTCGTAGAAACAAAAGCGGATGCTTTTTTGATTCTACTTCGAATAATACTTACCAGATGTACTATTATGATAAACTCCGGATTTCGACAGCCAGAAAATGCCGGTGGGAGGAGGTGAGGCTCGAACCAGCACTCAACAACCATCCAACAGAGAAGGTTGTGAAGAGACTAGAACCCTGGCATACGCTTGGGTTCTGCTATCTGACTCATAGAGTGCTAAACTTCCATGGTCTAGACCGCGCTCCACCCCCCTCTTTTGTCCGCACAAAATTCAGAGGGCTGTCACTGGGGATGCAACACCCACCAGACCCGTGTTAGCCCCAAGTCTCAGCTAGGGCAGTCCAGTAGAGTGCAAAGAAGCTACTACAACTTCTAACATTGAAAAAATATCAGTATATCGACTAGATTTTCAAATTGGAATGAGTCTAATGTCTGGTTGACAGGATAAGAATACTCTTGTACCAGACTATTTACCTAAGCAGTCTGGTATTTCGACTGTAAGTAAATATATTTATAGTCACTTAATTAATGTAAACACTCACCATTTTTGAGTGCTTGATCTTTTCTTGATCATCACAGGAGCTTGGCCCAATCCACGGTCGTACTCAGTCATGTGCATAGCATTTGTTCAGTGTAGGCGGAAGACTTTAGTGATGTGTGCGAAGTAGTGGTCGGACGTGGCTTAGTTTAGGTTTGACAGATTGGCGACGGCTACCGGATTAAGTGAGCTGGAGATGTCGCGAAGGTAGAAATCAGTGAATGACGACTCGGCATGCCATTGTGCTACAGACATCACCTCCTCTAATGAGACACCCTTATAAAGGGCCGATGATGCTGCTAGTGCTCGGACCTGATGGGCATTCGCATGATCAATTTGCTTTCCTGCAGCGATTTTGTGTGACATCT
This sequence comes from Chaetoderma sp. LZ-2023a, assembly GCA_034401795.1. Lineage (NCBI taxonomy): Eukaryota > Metazoa > Mollusca > Caudofoveata > Chaetodermatida > Chaetodermatidae > Chaetoderma > Chaetoderma sp. LZ-2023a. The sequence continues at coordinate 20,292,400 of CM067370.1, forward strand.
TAATAGCGTCAACTATCCAACGAGAAATAGTATCTTTCGAGGCACGAAATGGGGAGCTTTGAGACATAACCACAGAGATTTCGGGTCGTCCCTCCACTCATTAGTACGTTTCTTATACATTTTAAGACATCTGACAGGACACCAAACAGAAGAGTTTGGGTCATGTCTAGTTAAACTTGGCAAATTGATCGGCTGTCCTGGATATTTAAGTGACTGATTCTTTGACAGGAAACAAAGACGTGGAAGTAGTCGTAAACCTTTACCCGTGACGACAAAACGGTCTTGTTCGGCAGAAAGCACATGAATTTCGCTTCTCCTCGCCGACGCTGCTGCAACCAAGAAAACGGATTTAATAGTTAACAGTTTAATATCAATAGATCTAATCGGTTCAAAAGGAGCTTGTCCTAAAACCTGTAGAACAAGATATAGATTCCGTGATGGGATAGGAATTGGCTGTCTAGGTCGCAGATTGCTCATTCCTTTGATAACTTCATTCAAGGTGTCATTCTCCACTCCTTCAACAGTGAGACTGGGAATGACTGAAGCTAATGCAGACTTATATGCTGCTAGGGTAGAAGGTACAAGTTTGTCAACTTCGTATAAATGACAGATAAAATCCGCTACGTGTTGAACAGATGCAGAAAAGGGATTAATATCTCCTCTCTCACACCACTGTGCAAATTTGTTGATTCTATAATTATATGTCTTTGTGGTTGAAACTCTTCTGGCTGAAGTAACAAACTTCGCTGCTTGCTCAGAAAAGCCACCCTCAATTGCACGCTGCTTGACAACATCCATGCAGTCAATTTGAACATTTCCGGTCTGTCGTGGAGGTACAGACCCTTGTTCTGAGAGATTAGATCTCTGGCGTCTGGCAGAGAGACTGGATTGCAGACCAGAAGGTCCAGCAGATCCGTAAACCATGATCGGCCTGGCCAATACGGGGCGATCAGTAGTACCTTGCACTCCCCCTCTCTTATTTTTGCCAGAACTTTCGGAATGAGAATTGTTGGAGGGTACGCATACGTGTACATCCCCTGCCAACTTATTGCCAGTGCGTCTACCGCTAAGGCTAACGGGTCCGGGATCGGTGACACGTAAGTGACCATCTTTGCGTTTTGCTTCATCGCAAACAGGTCGACATTTGGCTTGCCCCATTGTTTGAATAGAACCTCCGCTACCGATTGGTTGAGCTGCCATTCCGTCGGACGACAAACCGTCCTTCGACTGAGAGCATCCGCTAGGATGTTCAATCTTCCTGGAATGTGTGCTGCCCGAAGAATAATAATCTGATTATCATTACGGGAATACTCCATCCACATTCCATTCTGATGACGCTATTGACGGCATTACAAGGTCGACACCTATTGTTAACTTTCGCTTTGCGCGTGGTGATCATACAATAAATTCTTGTCAAAACTAGAGTTGAGAAAGAATGCTCATTAAACCTGTATGTGTCCAGCGTTTATTGACTAATTTAACTAAGACTATTGATTGCCCGCCCTGACCGCCTAACCCTTCGATATACAGTGGCAGAATTTTGAATGCATAATATGTAGTGTATGATCAAATGATTATTTTAAAAAAAATTTCCTTCAAATTTGTTGTGCTGTTCTTGATAACAAATATCACTAAAATTATTTTGGAAAAAGTGTTTCAACTTTACTGATTTTTTAAATTTTTTTGTAAAGAAAACAAGAGTATAGGTCACACACTCTGATCACCGCGAAATCAATGGCCCTATTATTAGGCTATTAATCCATTCTATTCATACAAATTATTGATAAATTATTGATCGTCATGTGACCCAAGCTCAAGAAGACCTTTTTATAAATATAGCCGTCCTAGCCCATACTAGTATTAATGTTTTAAAATTAATTTCGGACGATTATATCTTTTCAACACTATGGAATTGATTCCTAAAGCCAAGGGAACGTCTCCCGTTTGGTTACATTTCGGATTTATAGCAGGCGATGACGGTAAAGCAACTGATGAAGAAAAGCCAGTGTGTAAATTGTGTAAAGAGTCTGTGTGCGCCAGAGGTGGTAACACCTCTAATTTACGATTTCATTTACGCAAGCATCATCCGCAAGCATTTTTGCAACTGACGTTCACGCCTGGTAAACGAAAGAGTGACGATTTAACCCTTGATGACGAGACAGAGACAACGCCGCGAAAGCAGCAGAAGATAAGTGAGTCATTCTGTAAAGGAACGATCTACGAGAAATCGCATCCACGACACAAACGCCGGACTGAAGCAGTGACGCGATACTTAGCCGGAGGTATGATTCCTGTATACACAGTAGACAACGATCACTTCATTAACATGCTCTCACAGTTTGACAGCCGGTACAAATTGCCTGGTCGTAATTACTTTGGCGATACTGCGATTCCGCAGTTCTATATTGAGGTGCGCAATAAGATCGTCGATGAACTGAAATGTGCAGACTACTTTGCTACTACCACGGATCTTTGGTCATCAGAAAATATGGTGCCGTATCTTGGCCTGACCGTCCATTTCATCGATAGGACGTGGACCATACAGGCTCGTGTGTTAGAAACATTGTATTTTCCAAATGACCATACGGCAGATAACATCGGACAAACTTTGACAGAATGTTTTGCAAACTGGGGACTTAGCGCTGACAAGCATGTGTGCGTGACGACGGATAACGGCAGCAACATAAAAAAGGCTCTACGAGATCTGGATTGGATTAGCCTGTCATGCTTTGGCCACAATTTGCATCTAGCAGTAAATGGTGCAATGAACGATAAGGGTATATCGAGAACGTTAGGTGTATGCCGTACGATTGTGTCGACATTCTCTACCAGCTGGAAGAAGCGACGCCAGCTCAAGGAGGCGCAGGAAACCCTTGGATTGCCAAAGCATCAGCTGATTACAGTAAGTTTGTTATCTATATATTGTAGTTTACATATAGTAGGCCTACATGTACTCTTGCTGAATATTTGCAGTGATAGTTTAACTGAATCATTATAATAGTTTTCAGTAAAATAATTATTCAAATATTCAGCAGAATTCATCTATTATGTGTGTTTGGGATGAAAATATTTGATCAGTCAAGCACAGTATGTGGTGTATTATTTCTATAGTAGGCCAGTAGTTGTTGCCTTAGTAACGCTTGACCGCTTAGCCGGCAAGATGACTATGATGAGGACATTGACCCATTTAATTCAGTTAGAATTAGATATGTCATCCTAAATTGTTCATTTGCAAGCCCTAAGATAAAAGTATTTTTTGAAAATTTACCGCTGGAATGACTTGCTAAGTTACAATGATGAGGACATTGACCCATTTTATTCTGTTAGAATTAGATATGTTATCCTAAATTGTTCATTTGCAAGCCCTAAGATAAAATTATTTTTTGAAAATTTACCGCTGGAATGACTGGCTAAGTTACTATGATATGGACATTGACTAAATTGTTCATTTGCAAGCCCTAAGATGAATATGTCTTAATCTTATCTATTCACAGGATTGTGCCACTAGATAGGGAGCCAAGTTTGCCATGATGAAGAGGATAGTTGAGCAGGAGCCAGCCATTACCAGAGTATTAAATTTAGATCGGAAGACTAAACAACTAGCCCCTACTTGGCAGGATTCCCATGTTTTGGAAGCAGTGTGTAGTGCCCTAGAAAGTGTAGGAGACTTTACCGATATTTTGTCACAGGAGAAATATGTTAGTGTATCTTCATTGAAACCTCTGCTTAACGTCATCAATGTCAATGTTCTCAATCCGCCAACAGAGGATGATGTAATTGTTCATGACTTGACAACCGAGATGCGAGATTCGATAAAGAAATCTCTGTCAAAACGTTACAATGACGATAAAATTAATGAACTTCTATGTGTGGCAACCTTTCTTGATCCTAAGTTCAAGAATCAATATCTGACCGAGGAGGAGTACCACACTGTGAAGGAGAAATTCGTATGGATGTATCACTACATGTCAAGCCTGTGTCTATCAGTAACGATGTCCATGTTAAACACACACCAGCTAAGAAAACCTTAGCAAGTTTGTTTGTCAAAACCAAGAAATCAAGTGACAATCAATGTAGCTCAGTAGACACTCTCCCAGTAGATAGTGAACTTGTATTGTATTTAGGTGCCCCTGAACCAGACCAAGACTCCAATCCACTAGACTGGTGGAAAATTCATGAAAAGAGCTATCCGACCTTAGCCAACTTTGCTAAGAAGTATCTTTGTGTGACTGCCACAAGCTGTCCCTCAGAACGACTCTTTAGCAAAGCAGGCCAGATTGTTAACCCCAAACGTGCTTGCTTAAAACCTGATAAGGTCAACATGCTATCTTTTCTGGCAGGAAATATGTCAAACTTTGTAAAACAATAATGCTGTAGCAGTGAGAATTATCCATTTGCAGACCAAATGAAAACTATTTTTGAACATTTTTTACTAGAATGACTGGCTAGATAACCGAGCCAGTCATTCCAGTGGGAAATTTTCAAAATAAGTTTTCACTTGGTGTGCAAATGCATTATTTGCAATTAACTCTTCACCTAAGAACCATAAGAGACCTATTGTTGTACTCGTGACCCCCGTGTTGTGTATTCTTAAATGCTAAAATCACACATTTAGATTAGTAAACATAGTGCTCTCGAGTGAATAGGCCTAGCAAAAACTATTGAAAAGAGTTATCCCTGGAATGACTGGCTTGATAGCCGAGTCAGTCATTCTAAGGATACATTTTCAAAAAAAGTTTATCATTTGATTATATTGTTGATTTGTTTTAAATATTTGGAATAAAATTTACATTTAATATTTGTGGCTCGCTGTTATTTCTGCTGACTAATGGTAGCTGTCAATCATTCACCCGTTATCAAGTGCGGGTAAACATTCTGCGCACTTTACGGGGTCACTTCCGGCTTGCACATATTTTACGTGAGTCAACATTTTATGAACTAATATCGCGACTTTGCTTCCAAAATACACAAGTAACGCGATTTATATTGTTATCTTTGTATATAGATGATAATATAAATAGTGCCGCTTGTTCATTTATGGAAACAAATTCGAACTGAGAATAGTATTTAATGTCCGAGCATGGTGTCATATGTATGTCGTTCAAACACTAATACGTTATACGACAACGATGATTTGGGGGTGGGGAAATGACAACAAAACACATGTTTTATGTAGAATATACAAATGCTATGGCGCCCAAAGTACCCCCTACAACATCATTCAATGCACATATGAGTAATACCGGTATGAAAGGTATACCGGTATTGAAATTGATACCATAACCGGTTTTCGTTTTTCCAATACCGTGAAGCCCTAAGGGCGACCCCTGGGACGTACTAGGCATTGCCGTCATCGAAAGATCCGGCATGCCGGAATCCTCCATTAGCAGCAGATCTTCCTCCTCTACCGTCGGCTCTTGAGCCAAGGACAGAGAAGGGGCAGGTGCATGCCCCTCAGCAGAACTGGCCGGACCACCTAACGGTTGTCCTGCACCAGCTTGCCTCACCGGGACCGTGGACTGCAACGAGTCAAACATCGCCTTGAACTGGGCCGCCCATACGCCCAGCGCTGAATCCATTCGTTCATTCAGACGACCTTCAAGTCCCATAAGAGACGCCTGCTGCACCTTCGCTGCCTTGTCCTTCGCGATCCTCTCCAGCCTCGCACGTCGATCCCTGTCAAACTCTGCCACCATTGCCGACGACCACTTCACGCACACATCACAAGGGCTGCCGACTTTACACTGAGCGCAAGCCACACAGTGATGTCCCAAGTACTTCCGCTTCATGAACCTGTTGCACTTCTGGCACAACGTGTCCGGATTCTTAGGTTTCTGCGAACACAGAGAAAAATTAAAACGCTGCACATGACAAGCGATGACGAGCACACGCACAATCGACTTGATAGTTAAGATTTCTTAAACACATTAACTTTCTCTTAAATTAATGATAACCAAGTTCTTAGGCAGGAAATATTTGAAACTTTTTTGAGTGAAAATTTTTTAAAACACACAACTCAGCCTTTAACTAACGTTAAATAACCAAGGCTACATCGCCGATCGCTACAAACACCATCGACAATGAAGCGAAAGCTAAAAATCGGCGATAAACAGAGTGCATAGACACACCAAGCCAAAAGCGACATAATACATGGGCAACGCCATCTTGGCCAAGGGCGCATCCATCTTTAGAGGAACCGAGTCGCAAGAGAAAATTAACCGAGTACCCGAATTAAATAAAAAGTTAACGGGTACAGAAGCGACTCCAACAATGGCTAACATTTTAAAACAATGTGCCAATTTAAGGAAATTTCAAACAGTATTTACGGCACGAATGTTTAAATTCTAGATTGATACAACCTGCCCCTGTGATGATTTTCCAAGTTCCTCCATGAAGCCACCGATGTAATCCTTCGTAACAACCGATAACCGCTTAAATTAACCAAAATTTGAGCACACTAAATTTGCGACTTTGACAAAACGCAAAATAGACGAATCTGACTGTGATTGGGAATTGACTCGGTACCTGCGGCTATGGTATTCCCGGACACAGTAGGGGCAGGACCAGGAGAGTGCGGAGTTTTAATTGTTTATTTTGAGCTAGACTAGATAATAGACATTATCATAATAGTACATCTGGTAAGTATTATTCGAAGTAGAAAAAGGCCTTCAGATCACAGATCTGTTAAGGCTTGTGAATGATAATATTTGCTCAATTATGACTTGTGAATGATAATACATGTATTTGCTCAATTAAGACTTATGAGTGATGAAATTTACTTAATTGTGACATATTAGTGATGAAATTTTCTCAACTGTCAGCTGGACATGATGAAATTTGCCCAATTGTGACTTTTCAATAATAATATTTGCTCAGTTATAACTTGTGAATGATAATATTTGCTCAGTTGTGGCCTGTGAATGATAATATTTGCTCAGTTGTGACTTATGAATGATGATATTTGCTTAATTGTGACTTATGAGTGATAATATTTGCTTACTTCTGCCTTATGAGTGATGAAATTTGCTTAATTGTGACATATTAGTGATGAAATTTGTTCAGTTGTGATTTATGAATGATGAAATTTTCTCAACTGTGAGCTAAAAGTGATGAAATTTGCCCAATTGTGACTTATGAATGATAATATTTGCTCAGTTATGACTTGTGAATGATAATATCTGCTCAGTTATGACTTGTGAATGATAATATTTGCTCAATTATGACTTGTGAATGATAATAGTTGCTCAATTGTGACTTATGTGTGATGAAATTTACTTAATTGTGACATATTAGTGATAAAATTTGCTCAGGTGTGATTTATGAGTGATGAAATTTTCACAACTGTGAGCTAGAAGTGATGAAATTTTCCAAATTGTCACATATGAATGATAATATTTGCTCAGGTATGACTTGTGAGTGATATTTAATCAATTGAGACTTGTAAATAATGATATTCAATCAATTGAGACTTGTGAATAATGATATTTAATCAATTGAGACTTGTGAATGATGGTATTTAATCAATTGAGACTTGTGAATGGTGATAATTAATCAATTGAGACTTGTGAATGATGGTATTTAATCAATATTATTGTGACATAGAAGGGATGTAATTTGGTCAATTGTGACCTGTCACGGATCAAATTATGGATCTATGAGCCATATCTCAGAAACTGCTTGTCTGATTTTCTAAAATTTTACCACAACAAAGAGTGTGATCTTATACTAGACGTCGCCAATGTTGGCCGGGCATGATCCAAAGAAATCCAGAAAGTGTGAACAAATTTAGGAAATCCTATTGGTTTTAAAAACTTGGGGATACTGGCATTTCATTATATAAATAAAGAGTATATGCCCATATTCATTATTCCAATGTTTCAGCTCTGTATGTTATAATGTTAAATATAATTGTATATTGATCATAGGATGCATCTATTTAACCCTTTAATGGCTAAATTTAGTCAAGACCTTAATATCAAAACATTTGCTTATTGAATGTCCATTTTCGGGCCAAGAGAAGAGTATTTTTGAAAATGTGCCATTGAAATGACTGTTTCGGTTATCGAGCAAGGCATTCCAGTGGTACATTTCCAAAGGTTCTCTTCGCTTGTCCTGCAAGTGAGCATTTCTCAAGACCACTCCAGAGGCTGGTTTTTGCCTCGACCTGTAAACTGTTGAAAGGCATGCAAGCGCGTAGGCAAGCAGGCAGGCAGACAGACAGGAAGGTAGATAGATAGAAAGATAGAGAGTATCAATCTCTACCAGCAAGCAATAGGGAAGTAAGCAATAGGGAAGTGAGGCTATGTATAGGCTAGATAGATAGCTAATCGCTACTATGACGTATATGGTTGCTACTGCAATACATGATGTGCCACCATGAGAATAAGATTGGTCATACACAGGGCTGGTGTGGGTGTCGGGGTGGGGTGGGGGAGTAGAAACTATTGTTGTATTTAGTAGGGCACAACAACCTTTCTTGCTTGATTAATGAAAGGTACCACTACTAAATTCTCCCCATGGACTTTCACCCTCAATAGCTCAGTTCAGAACTTGTAACACATTTAATACAGTTCTAGCAAAGCATGCATGTAATGGATTGGATTGTCTATATTTGGTAGGGCTTATACAAAGTTATACATAACGTGGTCTATGCATACATGTATGGACACTACAGCCTGCTGTGATACAATTAACTCAAACAGGTGGGGTTTTTTATCTTTGCCTAGCATATAGACCTACCATAGCGTCCCTCCCCAGTGCTGATACTGGTAGAGATGGATCATGGATACACTGTCAAATCTTTGCCCACCCGCCACCTAATCCTGGAGACGCTCCTGCTTGTCAATTTACACTATCGCATCATTTACAAGTGGATTAAATAACGCACCGATGTCTGATTAGTGATTACTTGACAGCGGCGACATTTATGTCTCGGTCCGAAGGTGATGCTTTAAATCACGGAAACGTAGAACGACGTTTGAAAATGTCGAGTTTGGACACTATTAAAGTCATTGTTAAATATATATTGCCAATAATGATACGGTATTAAACAAAGCAACTACAATCAGCGTATATACGAACTATAACTACTTAAATAGACAAAATACGAATAACAAAAGTACAAACTCGCGTAATGTCAAACATGACCGCATTAGAGAGGATGCCTCACAACGCACCAACGCCGCCTGGCGGCTGTTGCAGCGGTGCGCCCCATTGGGGCGCGCCGCGAAGAGTTATCTCCCCAGAGGGCGTGCGTGCGTTGTGAGGCATAAATATACTTCCGCGTTTATCAATGGCGTGTATAGTAACAACGTCAGAGTACCGTATCATTGCGTAACGCAAAGCCGTTTTATGTAACAAAATGCCGTTATATTGTTGTGTTCCTGGCTGTAAAGTTAAGAGGTGGAAGTAGATTCCCGAAAGAAGCAGATATGCTATGTAAGTTGCGAATATCCGTGAAAGAATCGATACGGTGACGCGCAAACTGTGGATGTCGAGATCGACTGAACTCGTTTACAGCGATCATATAGGCCTACATACATATTACACCGGAGTGGTTCAAAGAAACTCTAACACGTATGCTTAAATAAATTTATATTGTGTTATTTTATTGTCCACATTGTCAAATACATGAACAAATGGCATCTATATTGGACACGTTCTTGCGATCGCCAGTTATCATCCCAGGTTGTGGCTATTAAAGGGTGGTCTCTTAAGGCAAGGCAATAAATATGTCATGAATACCAGAGTTTCTTTAAAAACCAATGGTCTATCAGTAAACCTGTTTTAACCGTTTAATGCTCAAATTAGTTCCAGAAAAATTATATTTTCTCATAGAAAATATCCAGTAGGGTAGGCCTACAAAGAAAAAAGGTTTAGAAAATTTTCAAGGGAATGGCTCGCTGCAGGTGGACCGTTACATATATTATAACATTTAACATCAGACATTAATCACAGGTACAGCATAATGTATACATCATAGGAGGTGTTACCCCAATTTTTCATTGTCAAGACGTACAAAGATTAATTTCTAAATCCATTTAAGCAATGTATTTGAATCTCTATTAAGAGACCATCTGCCTTAAGAGACCACCTTTTAATTCTCCCATGGGAGGTCTCTCAATGCAGGTTTGAAAGTATGTCATCAATTTGGTTTGTTAGCACTGATGTCATCCATTTTCAAATAAACATTTTTCAAAATCACTTTTGATTAAGCAAATAAGAATGCTTGCATAGTCAATGTCCATTTGCGGGTTAAGAGACTCTTTAAAAAAAATTTCTACTGGAATGACTGGCTAAGTTTTCTAAAATAGTCTTCTCTTGACTGGCAAATGGACATTTCTCAACAGAACTGCAAAATCAACCTCTGCAGTGGTATTGAGGAATGGTTATTTGCAGCACAATAGAAAAGTAATTTTTGTAAATTTATCACACGAATGACTTGCTCGCATGCCAGTCATTCCAGTTGTAAATTTTCAAAAATAGTCTTCTCTTCACCTGCAAATGAACATTTAATTAAGCAAATATTTACATTTTTATCAAATTTAGCCATTATAGCATTAAAGCAGTGATCTGTATGTGAAAAAGGCCTTCAGATCACAGAATCAGTGGTTATTTCTAGCCTTATTGAGATGATCCATTGTTGGCCAGTAGGATCCAAGCAAATTAGTTCCAAAATTATCATAAACTTACCTTACTGTTGTCTTGTTTTAAAAAATTTAATTTGGCCAACCAGATAATGAGTAGTAGTCTTTTAACACATTAACCTCTATATGCCAGAAAACAAGATGTTTTATATATGATGTATGCAATGCCCTGTTCAATATTTTGAGACCAACTTGACTGTGAGTTATTGTTGCTTCCTATGCCTTATTAGTTTGAAGTTATTCAAGAGCTTTCATGTATATATGTCTAGAAATTGAGACATGGGCATTACATATGTTAAAGGGTTAAAAGAAAAAGTTGACAGATGGAAAGTGACCACCGCATAAGCTCAGCCCGCCCCACCCCTTCTGGACAGTTCAGCTAATAATGTGTCTGATCTGTTTTCTAATAATTTTACAGGTACCTCCTGTAAGCACCTGTAAGGTACTGTTTCAAATTTGTTCAACTTTGACACTCCATCTACACCATATGCCAAGGGAAGACAAGAAAGTACACAAAGAAATAGGAAACTAGTTACGGATGTGATGGGTGCCAGTCTAGATATTGGAAATGAAGTCCTCAGGGAGACAATGGAGGAAGGTGAAAGTACTTCATCTATCAATGACAATCACTTCCTGTGTGGTTAGCTGTCAAGTATGACCTTCTTTCTGACAGAGTTTGTATTCGATAGAGAGATTTCACGACAATCTTGATGCAATCAAATTTAATACAGGCTTTGATAAGTATGACCATTTTATGCGCAGTTAAGACTTGTGAATGATATTTGCTCAATTATGACTTGTGAATGATAATACATGTATTTGCTCAATTAAGACTTATGAGTGATGAAATTTACTTAATTGTGACATATTAGAGATGAAATTTTCTCAACTGTGAGCTAGAAATGCTGAAATTTGCCCAATTGTGACTTTTCAATAATAATATTTGCTCAGTTATGACTTGTGAATGATAATATTTGCTTAATTGTGACTTATGAGTGATATTATTTGCTTACTTCTGCCTTATGAGTGATGAAATTTGCTTAATTGTGACATGTTAGTGATGAAATTTGCTCAGGTGTGATTTATAAGTGATGAAATTTTCACAACGGTGAGCTAGACGTGATGAAATTTTCCAAATTGTCACATATGAATGATAATATTTGCTCAGGTATGACTTGTGAATGATATTTAATCAATTGAGACTTGTGAATGATGATATTTAATCAATTGAGACTTGTGAATGATGGTATTTAATCAATTGAGACTTGTGAATGGTGATAATTAACCAATTGAGTCTTGTGAATACTGATATTTAATCAATTGAGACTTGTGAATGATGGTATTTAATCAATTGAGACTTGTGAATAATGATATTTAATCAATTGAGACTTGTGAATGATGATATTTAATCAATTGAGACTTGTGAATGATGATATTTAATCAATTGAGACTTGTGAATAATGATATTTAATCAATTGAGACTTGTGAATAATGATATTTAATCAATTGAGACTTGTGAATGATGATATTTAATCAAGTGAGTCTTGTGAATAATGATATTTAATCAATTGAGACTTGTGAATAATGATATTTAATCAATTGAGACTTGTGAATGATGGTATTTAATCAATTGAGACTTGAATATGATGATATTTAATCAATTGAGACTTGAATGATGATATTTAATCAATTGAGTCTTGTGAATAATGATATTTAATCAATTGAGTCTTGTGAATAATGGTATTTAATCAATTGAGACTTGTGAATGATGGTATTTAATCAATTGAGACTTGTGAATGGTGATAATTAATCAATTGAGTCTTGTGAATACTGATATTTAATCAATTGAGACTTGTGAATGATGGTATTTAATCAATTGAGACTTGTGAATAATGATATTTAATCAAGTGAGTCTTGTGAATAATGATATTTAATCAATTGAGACTTGTGAATAATGATATTTAATCAATTGAGACTTGTGAATGATGGTATTTAATCAATTGAGACTTGAATATGATGATATTTAATCAATTGAGACTTGAATGATGATATTTAATCAATTGAGTCTTGTGAATAATGATATTTAATCAATTGAGTCTTGTGAATAATGGTATTTAATCAATTGAGACTTGTGAATGATGGTATTTAATCAATTGAGACTTGTGAATGGTGATAATTAATCAATTGAGTCTTGTGAATACTGATATTTAATCAATTGAGACTTGTGAATGATGGTATTTAATCAATTGAGACTTGTGAATGGTGATAATTAATCAATTGAGTCTTGTGAATACTGATATTTAATCAATTGAGACTTGTGAATGATGGTATTTAATCAATTGAGACTTGTGAATAATGATATTTAATCAATTGAGACTTGTGAATGATGATATTTAATCAATTGAGACTTGTGAATGATGGTATTTAATCAATTGAGACTTGTGAATGGTGATAATTAATCAATTGAGTCTTGTGAATAATGATATTTAATCAATTGAGACTTGTGAATGATGGTATTTAATCAATTGAGACTTGTGAATAATGATATTTAATCAATTGAGACTTGTGAATAATGATATTTAATCAATTGAGACTTGTGAATAATGATATTTAATCAATTGAGACTTGTGAATAATGATATTTAATCAATTGAGACTTGTGAATGATATTTAATCAATTGAGACTTGTGAATAATGGTATTTAATCAATTGAGACTTGTGAATGATGGTATTTAATCAATTGAGACTTGTGAATGGTGATAATTAATCAATTGAGTCTTGTGAATACTGATATTTAATCAATTGAGACTTGTGAATGATGGTATTTAATCAATTGAGACTTGTGAATAATGATATTTAATCAAGTGAGTCTTGTGAATAATGATATTTAATCAATTGAGACTTGTGAATAATGATATTTAATCAATTGAGACTTGTGAATGATGGTATTTAATCAATTGAGACTTGAATATGATGATATTTAATCAATTAAGACTTGAATGATGATATTTAATCAATTGAGTCTTGTGAATGATGATATTTAATCAATTTAGACTTGTGAATGATGATATTTAATCAATTGAGACTTGTGAATGATGGTATTTAATCAATTGAGACTTGTGAATGGTGATAATTAATCAATTGAGTCTTGTGAATAATGATATTTAATCAATTGAGACTTGTGAATGATGGTATTTAATCAATTGAGACTTGTGAATAATGATATTTAATCAATTGAGACTTGTGAATGATGATATTTAATCAATTGAGACTTGTGAATGATGATATTTAATCAATTGAGACTTGTGAATAATGATATTTAATCAATTGAGACTTGTGAATAATGATATTTAATCAATTGAGACTTGTGAATGATGATATTTAATCAAGTGAGTCTTGTGAATAATGATATTTAATCAATTGAGACTTGTGAATAATGATATTTAATCAATTGAGACTTGTGAATGATGGTATTTAATCAATTGAGACTTGAATATGATGATATTTAATCAATTGAGACTTGAATGATGATATTTAATCAATTGAGTCTTGTGAATAATGATATTTAATCAATTGAGTCTTGTGAATAATGGTATTTAATCAATTGAGACTTGTGAATGATGGTATTTAATCAATTGAGACTTGTGAATGGTGATAATTAATCAATTGAGTCTTGTGAATACTGATATTTAATCAATTGAGACTTGTGAATGATGGTATTTAATCAATTGAGACTTGTGAATAATGATATTTAATCAAGTGAGTCTTGTGAATAATGATATTTAATCAATTGAGACTTGTGAATAATGATATTTAATCAATTGAGACTTGTGAATGATGGTATTTAATCAATTGAGACTTGAATATGATGATATTTAATCAATTGAGACTTGAATGATGATATTTAATCAATTGAGTCTTGTGAATAATGATATTTAATCAATTGAGTCTTGTGAATAATGGTATTTAATCAATTGAGACTTGTGAATGATGGTATTTAATCAATTGAGACTTGTGAATGGTGATAATTAATCAATTGAGTCTTGTGAATACTGATATTTAATCAATTGAGACTTGTGAATGATGGTATTTAATCAATTGAGACTTGTGAATGGTGATAATTAATCAATTGAGTCTTGTGAATACTGATATTTAATCAATTGAGACTTGTGAATGATGGTATTTAATCAATTGAGACTTGTGAATAATGATATTTAATCAATTGAGACTTGTGAATGATGATATTTAATCAATTGAGACTTGTGAATGATGGTATTTAATCAATTGAGACTTGTGAATGGTGATAATTAATCAATTGAGTCTTGTGAATAATGATATTTAATCAATTGAGACTTGTGAATGATGGTATTTAATCAATTGAGACTTGTGAATAATGATATTTAATCAATTGAGACTTGTGAATAATGATATTTAATCAATTGAGACTTGTGAATGATGGTATTTAATCAATTGAGACTTGTGAATGGTGATAATTAATCAATTGAGTCTTGTGAATACTGATATTTAATCAATTGAGACTTGTGAATGATGGTATTTAATCAATTGAGACTTGTGAATAATGATATTTAATCAAGTGAGTCTTGTGAATAATGATATTTAATCAATTGAGACTTGTGAATAATGATATTTAATCAATTGAGACTTGTGAATGATGGTATTTAATCAATTGAGACTTGAATATGATGATATTTAATCAATTAAGACTTGAATGATGATATTTAATCAATTGAGTCTTGTGAATGATGATATTTAATCAATTTAGACTTGTGAATGATGATATTTAATCAATTGAGACTTGTGAATGATGGTATTTAATCAATTGAGACTTGTGAATGGTGATAATTAATCAATTGAGTCTTGTGAATAATGATATTTAATCAATTGAGACTTGTGAATGATGGTATTTAATCAATTGAGACTTGTGAATAATGATATTTAATTAATTGAGACTTGTGAATAATGATATTTAATCAATTGAGACTTGTGAATGATGATATTTAATCAAGTGAGTCTTGTGAATAATGATATTTAATCAATTGAGACTTATGAATGATGGTATTTAATCAATTGAGACTTGTGAATAATGATATTTAATCAATTGAGACTTGTGAATAATGATATTTAATCAATTGAGACTTGTGAATGATGATATTTAATCAAGTGAGTCTTGTGAATAATGATATTTAATCAATTGAGACTTGTGAATAATGATATTTAATCAATTGAGACTTGTGAATGATATTTAATCAATTGAGACTTGTGAATGATGGTATTTAATCAATCGAGATTTGAATGATGATATTTAATCAATTGAGTCTTGTGAATAATGATATTTAATCAATTGAGTCTTGTGAATAATGGTATTTAATCAATTGAGACTTGTGAATGATGATATTTAATCAATTGAGACTTGTGAATGATGATATTTAATCAATTGAGACTTGTGAATGATGGTATTTAATCAATTATGGATCTATGAGCCATATCTCAGAAACTGCTTGTCTGATTTTCTAAAATTTTACCACAACAATGAGTGTGATCTTATACTAGACGTCGCCAATGTTGGCCGGGCATGATCTAAAGAAATCCAGAAAGTGTGAAAATATTTAGGAAATCCTATTGGTTTTAAAAACTTGGGGATACTGGCATTTCATTATATAAATAAAGAGTATATAGGCCTATATTCATTATTCCAATGTTTCAGCTCTGTATGTTATAAGGTTAAATATAATTGTATGTTGATCATAGGATGCATCTATTTAACCCTTTAATGGCTAAATTTAGTCAAGACCTTAATATCAAAACATTTGCTTATTGAATGTCCATTTTCGGGCCAAGAGAAGAGTATTTTTGAAAATGTGCCATTGAAATGACTGTTTCGGTTATCAAGCAAGGAATTTCAGTGGTACATTTTCAAAGGTTCTGTTCCCTTGTCCTGCATTTCTCAAGACCACTCCAGAGGCTGGTTTTTGCCCTGACCAGTAAACTGTTGAAAGGCATGCAAGCACGTAGGCAAGCAGGCAGGCAGACAGACAGGAAGGTAGATAGATAGAAAGATAGAGTATCCATCTCTACCAGCAAGCAATAGGGAAGTAAGCAATAGGGAAGTGAGGCTATGTATAGGCTAGATAGATAGCTAATCGCTACTATGACGTAAATGGTTGCTACTGCAATACATGATGTGCCACCGTGAGAATAAGATTGGTCATACACAGGGCTGGTGTGGGTGTCGGGGTGGGGAGTAGAAACTATTGTTGTATTTAGTAGGCCACAACGACCTTTCTTGCTTGATTAATGAAAGTTACCACTACTAAATTCTCCCCATGGACTTTCACCCTCAATAGCTCAGTTCAGAAATTGTAACACATTTAATACACTTCTACTCTAGCAAAGCATGCATGTAATCGATTGGATTGTATATATTTGGTAGGCCTTATAAAAAGTTATACATAACGTGGTCTATGCATACGTGTATGGGCACTACAACCTGCTGTGATACAATTAACTCAAACAGGTTTTTTTTTATCTTTGCCTAGCATATAGGCCTACCATAGCCTCCCTCCCCAGCGCTAATACTGGTAGAGATGGATACACCGTCAAATTTTTGCCCCCCCCCTCCCCCCCCCCCCCCCCCGGCCACCTAATCATGGAGACGCTCCTGCTTGTCAATTTACACTATCGCATCATTTACAAGTGGATTAAATAACGCACTGATGTCTGATTAGTGATTACTTAACAGCGGCGACATTTATGTCTCGGTCCGAAGGTGATGCCTTAAATCACGGAAACGTAGAACGACGTTTGAAAATGTCGAGTTTGGACACTATTAAAGTCATTGTTAAATATATATTGCCAATAATGATACGGCATTAAACAAAGCAACTACAATCAGCGTTTATACGAACTATAACTACTTAAATAGACAAGATACGAATAACAAAAGTACATTACTCGCGTAATGGTAAACATGACCGCATTAGAGAGGATGCCTCACAACGCACCAACGCCGCCTGGCGGCTGTTGCAGCGGTGCGCCCCATTAAATTGTTACAATTGTAGACTTTTAAAGGCCCAAATCGTGTGCCTAGATGCCTAAACGAAACAAATCTTAACATATGATAGTTTTATTCCGTGTAAATTATGATACTTTTTAGCTGTGAATTTGAAATAGGGACTCTGTGTCTCTAATTAAATTTTTGCACCTTAAAAAAATTATATTAATTTATACTTGACGAAATCATGTTAAGATTTTTTCGTTTCTTTACGTCTAAGCCCACAGTTTAAGCCTCCAAAACTACACAATTTTATTTTCAAGCATTCTGCTGTGAATATACACCTTTAAAAATTATACAAAGCCAAGTACAGAGTGTGTGCGTGATATAGACATAAGCGGTCAGCGTTGCAGATCATCACTAGGGGGAGGGATGTTTATAATACTAAATTACATGAAAGCACCGAGTTATAAATTTTGATATAAATATATTTTGAATTGTAAGCTCAACGAAACAGCTGAATGATAATTAACCCTTCACATGTCACATGACCAACGGAGGTATCTTAAGGCAATAGAAAAATCTTTTACAAGTGAGGAAAAATTTATTTTAGAACAATCCCCCTGTTAAAGTTGCATATTCACACTAAACTGCTTTAAAATAAATTTATAAAAATTGTAGACTTTTAGAGGATTAAATTGTGTGCCTATATGAATGAAACAAGATAAATCTTAACATATGTACAGTGATTTCATATAATCTTTTTAATTTGCGAAATTGAATTAGAGACACGCGTACATATTTCGAGACACGAGAGTTGCCAGCAGTAACAAATACCACCACATTGCATAATACTCTTAATAGCAGTAATGTGATATAACCGCCATTGAAGCGAAGAGAATTATCATCCGGGTTACCCGTGATTGTTCAAATTGATTTAATAATGGTAACAATCATGATAACAACAAAGACGTCTGAACATGTCTCTGGATAAGGTGACATGAAGAAATCCCGCGAAAACATGCTTGCAAACACCTGTAATCTAGATATCTATCCAGGTGAGACGCCGAATAATAGAGATACACAATATAGCTTGCGTGTCTGCGGAAGACATTGTTTGCCATCTAAGTTTAATTCCACCGAGGCGTGTTTGCAGCTAGTGTTATGTAACTCTATGATCAAAGCCAATGTTAAAGATCTCCCATTAAATAGAAACATGTTTGCACGAGATATGATAGATTTATTCACACAATAGGCCATTTGACCCTTGAGTGCAAATGGTTACACATAATGTGATATGGCGGACAAATCAACTAAGTGCATTACAATTGCAAGAACATATTCATTCTCATATTTTATATGTTATTAAATCAGTAATGTTCGCAGGCTAATTTGGTTCATATACATCTGGACCACCGCGCCAGCCGCGGATCCATCAATGAACCATGGGTCGATTTCCTTAGCAGACAAAAGGGACACCTAGGTATTTGGGGCTACATTATCAAAATGCTCAGGTGTGCTGTCCGCGGAAATCGACCGTAGTCCATCAACAGACCGAGGCTGGTCACACGATAGCCCGATTTGCAACTAAGATACTGATAAACGAAAACAACAACACCACACACGCGCACACGCACGCACGCACGCACAAACACACACGCGCGCACATACACACACACACTCTCTCTCTCTCTCTCTCTCTCTCTCTCTCTCTCTCTCTCTCTCTCTCTCTCACCCACACTCAGACAGTATAATGCCATTTCCAATATCACCACCCTTCGTTTCCAAATATGTTACGTCGAAAGGGAAACGAAGAGCGGGATCCGGTCTAAGTATATAAATCACTCAAGGTCAACACTCGTCGCTTTCAAAATAGCGGGTCGAAAAGAAAAGCGAGGAGTGAGACCAGGATGCACGCGCTCACACAATCACTTTCGCTCGCACACCTTCACAAAATCATGCCTAGAAATTAAAATTGGGTTTTGAAACGTTGATTTGGTTCTTTCACATCGAAAGAGGACCACTCTGACACTCCATCACTGGAACCACTGGATTGAGCCAGTCCTTCCAGTGATAAACCATCAGAATAGTACCGCATTCTCCAACGTGACGGGGATGGTTTGACTGACTCCCCCATGTAATGGCATGAGGGCACTAGTTTGGCATTTATTTTAATAAATAACTTTCTTGGTTCCTCTTATCTACTTACTAATGCTCATGTCCATACACGCTCACGCGTTCTCGTGGTCATCCACACGCACGCACGCACGCACGCACGCACGCACGCACGCACGCACGCACGCACGCACACAACAAAGGCACACTCACGCACGCACGCGTACATACATATCCACTTCCCATACATACAGATGCACATCTACATCCTCATACATCCGTATGCCCACACAATCGTCCCGAATTGTTGAAAAATTGAAAACTCTAATGTATACCTTTTACAATGGACGCGAAATAGCCACTGGTTTAGTAAAGGTTTGCATATTGAGAGCTGAAATCGTGCCTGTGATGAGAAAATGCATTCTGTTAAAAGTAAGAATTATCCTCCCAAATTGGCATAGAAGAAAAAAAAAATGCGATGGATTATAGTGGAGAAAACGCAATTACGTGCGTTCGTCACGTAATAGAAAAGCATTGTAAGCAAAAGCCGCTAACTTCTTTAAACTACTTTCGCTGGTACACATCAATAATTCTGATGCTTTGTGAACGTTCGGTCGTTTCCAATAGTATGGTTTTATGTATTTCCTGCGTAAATCATTATAGACAGGACATAAAATTAAAAAATGATATTCATCCTCTACATCATCACAAAAAGGGCATGTTCGCTCAGCGCGTGGTATTGGTATTGGTTTGTGCCATCTGCCTAATTCAATATTTAGTCTATGAGACCCCGTTCTTAGTCTACATAATGAATCACGGTGCTTTTTCGTTTTTACTTTATTTAAATAGCATTTATATGTTAGATCAGTTGAAATGTGTTTGTAGAGCCATGTTTTATTGCTGGCTTCCAAATGCCCCCTCCACTCCTGATAAAAATTGTCACTTATTCTCTGCTTGTATTCGGGGATAAACTGATCTTTACTTACTATTGTTCCCTGTGACTCCCATACATCCCCAAACCCATTGGTACAGAGCTTATCTCTTAACGATTTGACCCAATTCTTACAATTTTTATCCCTATGCCAGTCTTGATATATGGTATTATACACATGTTTAGCAATTCTATTTGGTTTCATATCTAGTATTTTGAACCAATATTTTATCGACTTGATTTCTCTCCCTAATCGCAGAGGCATCCTCCCTAACTCTCCATAAACAACAGAATTTGACGTACTTTGTTTTACATTAAGCAGTTGCTTACAGAAGCGAAGGTGGCATTTTTCAACATCATACGCTGAGTGAAAACCCCAGACTTCGCTCCCGTAGCAGAGGATAGGTAGAACTAGCTTGTCAAATAGTTTGCAATAGTGGTCTATTGATAGGCCTATAAATTTATTACAATATTTTTGTAAAGCGAATACGGCTTTCTGCGCTTGACCCGCTAAACATTTTTGTGCTTCGGTAAACGACCCTGAAGTTGTAAAAACGATGCCCAAATACTTGAAGTTATTTACAATTTCTACTTCAGTATTACCATACCACCATTTGTCATTTACCCTTAAGCGCCCACCCCGTCTGAAAACCATTGCTTTAGTTTTATCAATATTAACTGTCAATCGCCACCTGTTGCAATACTCATGTAAAATATGTAACCCTTTTTGTAGTCCAGTTCTACTTTCGGCTAATATAATTATGTCATCAGCATATAAAATTAATAATAATTTAAGAAATTCTAAGCCCACACCCTCCCCACCCTTTCTAGAAAATTCGTCTTCTAAGTCATTTAGATACATAGCGAAGAGAAAAGGCGATAAGCTTTCCCCTTGACGCACACCAGTAGTACATTCGAAACAGTCTGATACGTTAGAGTTTAATCTAACTCTAGTTTTTACCTCTTTGTACATTGACATGATAATATTAATAATATTTCCTCTAACACCCGCTTTTAAAAGTTTGTACCATAAGCAATCATGTACCACATAGTCGAAAGCTTTAGTAAAATCTATAAAAGCACAGAACAACCTCCCTCCTTTATTTAGTACACGTGATATTAACCCGTTCATAACAAATATATTATCCACAGTACTCAGACCGGCCCTAAAACCGGCTTGTGCTTCTATATAAACAGCATTGGATTCTGCCCAATCATTTAATCTATTACTAAGAACTTTAGTAAATAATTTACCCAGTGTACTAAGAAGTGTAATGCCCCTGTAATTATGCACGTCGTTAACACTGCCCTTCTTGTGTAGAGGTACGATGATTCCTTCTGACCAAATTCGCGGGAAAATACCACTTTTAAAGACACAGTTGAAAAGCGCTGTAATGTGCGGGAGTAATATATCATTCGCTTTTAAATAAAACTCATTTATTAATAAATCTGGGCCAGCGCTTTTACCGTTGTTTAGTTGTTTTATTGCTTTCATTACTTCCGTCTCAGATATTTCTTTGTTTAAGTCATCAAAAATTATTTGCAAGTCGTCCTTTAGGTAATCATCTACGTAATCCTTTATGTCATTATCTGCCAGGTAAAAATCGGTATCAGGGTTGCTAACGGACTTAAAAAACTCTTGGAATTCGCTGAGAGCAATATTTATATTTTGCTTTGTGTCGACTTTTTTTAACATTTTCCAATACAAATTTGTGTTCGTATATTGAGCTTCTAATAGTGATTTTGTCATTGCGACACATTGTTCTCTACGGTGCAGCTGTACCGACTTTTTTAAATCGGCCCGTGCAGCGACCATGTTAATCCTAGATATATCCGATCTCTCTCTTCTATACCAATTAAGAGATTTGAAAAACTGTTTTCGTTTAATTTCACAATCATTTGAATAGTGAGGGATGCTATGTCTTTTTCGTTTGTGGTCGCTGTTAGGTGTAATAGTTTTCAAAAATAAATTATCTGCAGCTTTCTTTATAGCTATAGTAAACAATTCGACCACTTCATTTACACTCGCTTCATCCATCAGATTCGCCTCATTTATAACGTCATTCATACCATTTAAAACACACTGCACTTCATCACACGTTAATTTCTCTCTATAATCATTCATAAGTTCTGAATTCCAATTATATTTGTAAACCATTGCGTGCCCAGAATTATCAGGCATTGTATTTTCTGACTTAGTATTGACTAATAGATCACACTGTATGACCTTGTGATCAGAGAGTTCGTTTGCTTCACCAATTTCAAAATGTTTTATTAAATTAACTTTGTCCCGGGAACACAAAATGTAATCGACTAGACTGGGACCATTAGCTGTTATGCAGGTAATTTCTCCCACCCCACGGTCGCTGTCAAATCTACTGTTCAGAATCATGATCCCGGTACTTTTACAAAAATTTAGTAGTTTGTGACCATTTTCATTAACCTTTCCGGAATCTTGTGAGAATCTGGGTGTATTAACATCTTCTACATAGCCTTCGTAAGCTGGTATATGTCTTATATTATCATCTTCAACATAGTCTGGCAGGGTTTTGGTTCTGGCATTAAGGTCACCACAAATTATAAAAGTAGGGTTATCATCATCATTCGATTTGTTGGTTACAAACGTATTTAGTCGGTCAAAGACATCTACTTCCACTTGACCGACTCTGGGTGAACCGGACGGTAACACATAGCACAAACATATGTATAGATTATTCTCTAAACCAAAGAATTTTTTATCTAATTTGATCCATATTATATCATCTTGATCTTTGTTTTCTAAAGATATGCCACTAGCTATGTCATTTTTAAAATAAATAAGTAAACCCCCAGAATCACGCTTTGCCCTTTTATGTCTTTTCCTATTAAGAACAATGTAATCGTAATCATTTATTTCAATATTGGATAGGTCTGAGCCCCATGTTTCACTTAAAAATATGATGTCACATGTATTTTTTATATTGTCAAAAATGTGCGAACGGATTTTATTCTGCATCTTTGTTACAAATCCGTTTGCATTCCACAAACCTAGTTTTAGCGTTTTCTCCACACACCCCTAGTGGTTTGTGATATTTGGCGGGGGGTCGGTCACAGGTTGAGACACGATGTCACTGACGTTTGTAACTGGTTGGTTCTGATCATTGCGCGAATCGTCATATTGACTGTCATTTATCACAGCTAATGCGGTTACAACTGCAGATTGTACTGAGTTAGTGCTGTTCGTGGTTGGGCTCCTTACATCTTCAACAGCATTCGTGTTAGGCTGTCTCACTATACTACCCGGTGCAGTGGTTGTCACATTACTGTGTTGTGACACTGCTGGTATCGCCACGCGTGTAACCGGTGAGTTTTTGTTAGACATGTTTTCTGGCATGGCGAATTCGTTGTGGTTTGAGTGAGCCGACGTGTGCCACGCATTGATGTGCTGGCTGTTAGGATTTGCTGTACATTGTCCCATATAAGCATTCGGGTTCATAATTGAATTAGATTGCATACTTGGGAATGGTTGCATTGGTACATGGCTGTTCGCTAGTGGGGGAAAGTCAACATGGTTTAGTCTCGGTGGCACGATGTTTGCAGATTCATGGACCCGACTCGAACGCGCTTGTTCATGATTGTAGGACTGCCCGGTGTGTCGCGGTGCTGCCAACTTGGATGTATCTCGATTTGTACCAGTCGCGATGTCACGCTGAAATAGAACTCTATCCCAATCCGGGAACATGTCTCTTACAATTTCGTGGCCGACCATAAGTTTGGCGGGATATTTTATGGATGCTGTCCTGCCGCTTTGTTTCGCTTGTCGTAGGTCGGCCCACAATTTGCTACGAGCCTGCACTATTTGTGGAGGAAGGTCTCTACTCACAGAGAATGTGCTGCCGCGTAATTTAGGAGTGGCTCTGAAAATACTGTCAATATCGGCTGAGTCACGAAACAATGCGATCAGCGGTCTGGGTTTAACACTATTCCTGCGCGGGGCACCCAACCGGTGTACTCTTTGGATTACCATCTCGTCTGCATTGTCAATTTCGAGTTTATTGATAAGAAACGACGCAATGGTATCTACAGGATCCTCATCCGTCCGTTCATTCAATCCGAAGAAAACTAGATTTTGTCTCCTGCTTCTAGCTTCGAGGTCAATGCACTTGTATTCAAGATACTTAATGTTCGAAGACATGGCCCCTAAATCTGTATTTATTTGGGATATACATGCCGAATTCTCCTCTACTTTTAGGCCGACGGCGCACATTCCATCCTGGATGGTATCCAGAGTGTTTAACCTATTCATAATCATGTTTAATTTCTGGTCTATTGATACATTAGCAAAGTTGGCATTGACAAAATTAGCATTCACATTGTTGTTCATATTCTGTATGCCTATGCTGCTACCGCTGTCATACTGTGACGTACCGTTAACATTGTTATACTGCGCGCTATTCTGAATAGGCGTCTCTCCTGTTGAATCGTCAGTACCTATGCGTGCACGCTTTTGTGGGGCTCGCCGCGCCGGGTTTAATATGTATTCTGACATGTATTCCGACATGCCTGATATGCTATTGTTGGTCGGCTGTATAACATTAGGCGGGTATGTGAAATTTGCTGTACTCACGCTTGGCCCTCCATTCGCTCCATTGATTAGTAATCCATTTGACCAACTGTTGTTGGCAAACATGCTATTTGACATGTGCTGCATGTTAACACGTTATGGCGATCTGTGTACTCAATCTAATCACTCCTATGCTAACACAATGCACTTTTTAAAAGTTACTAGAACCTATATTTTGAATAACGAAGGACACTTAAAACTATCACAACTGAAACGTTGATAACAAAGCAATACTGCTGTATGACGTTAATAACAGAATACAAAGTCAAGACTTATGAAAGTTACACAATTACTCAGAGCGAAATTTTCAAGAATATCTATCGTACAATGTCCGCCAGAAAAAGAAAAAAAAAAAAATGATATGAGATGGTTATTGATTTTTGTTAAATTTACCTATCATGCAATACTAACCAGCGTGTATGAATCGTTGCAGTAATTGGACGCCATATTCTTTGCATCTATTGTCTGTAAAAGTCGGGAATTTTCAAAGAAGTAGGCCTATATCTGTCTTGCTATATAGTGTCCTTGCTGTATGACGGCGCACCAAGCCGTGTAACATCTTTTCGATGATCAAAAATGTAATCTTATTTATGATTCATATTGATGTATTAAATATTGTTGATTATTTTAAAACTAATCTGACTGTCATCGGCAGCCGGGACAGCAGTAGGTTCCAGCGAAATGGATTTCAAATTGTTATCTGTCTATATATATATGGGCAATATTATTTCAATAAACTCATGCATAAGAAATATATGGTGTAGGTGTAACGTGTTTTCACGTGTCAAAATTTAGGATAAAAAAACAACCATTTATTTAACAGGTAATATGTGGCGACTATTTTGAACAAAATTTGACTAGGACTGGCAGACTGACAGCAATATGTTCCAGTGAAATATGTTTCAAAATATTCAGCATTGTGTATTTCAATCCTTCGCGGAAAGTACTGCATACTTATGCATACATG
This sequence comes from Chaetoderma sp. LZ-2023a, assembly GCA_034401795.1. Taxonomy (NCBI): domain Eukaryota; kingdom Metazoa; phylum Mollusca; class Caudofoveata; order Chaetodermatida; family Chaetodermatidae; genus Chaetoderma; species Chaetoderma sp. LZ-2023a. The sequence goes on from CM067370.1 coordinate 20,318,673, forward strand.
TTAGCTCCAATCTCACGCTGAAAGTAGTTGCTGTCAGCATTAATTGGTTTAGGGATTTATTTGTATGAAGAAATTGTACAACTTTAGCCATTTTGGCGTTAAAATCACAGCGGCATTTGTAGGAGTGTATGCATTGTTATCTCGCCCACCCAGTCCCCCTGCTTGCATAACATGTACGCTAATTGCAGGAAACCATTAAAATGGTAGCGTATGTCCGCCTGAATACACATCTAAGACTAGACATATAATAAAACACAATGATGATTCCTCTGTCCAATGAACTATCAGTAACGATTGCAACGAATCAGAATGCACATGTATTTGCGCGTCGTTTATCAGATTCAAGTAGCAGATCAGTCTGTAATAAACTTTTGACCCTTACAGACGCAAACTTACTAGACTCAAAATTATCTCAAAATTTTCACAAATTTCTTTGCGTGTATCAGACATGGCAACTATCTTTCAACACAGACAAAACGCATGTCATGCACTTCGGCAGAAATAACCCTCAAACCAAATACTATATGACAGATACACCTGATCCACATCCTGTATCAACATCAGATGTAGAAAAAGATTTGGGGGTTCATGTCGACAGAAACCTCTCTTTTGACATACATATAGGGAACATTGTATCCAAGGCAAACAGTACAATAGGACTAATCAAGAGAACATTTACCAACATTGATCAATCTACTTTCACGCTACTATACAAATCACTTGTGCGACCCATTCTTGAATACTGCAACTCAGCATGGTCTCCAAGACTGAAAAGGCAATCGCAGCTATTAGAAAGAGTACAACGCAGAGCAACAAAACTTGTCCCACAAATCAGAGAGTATAGCTACACAGAAAGACTTGAAGCCCTAAATCTAATGTCACTGAAATATAGACGGTTTCGTGGAGATTTGATTGAAACATTCAAACTCATCAAAGATCTATATAATATTGATAAGAACTACTTTTTCGAACTGTCCAATGTTACACGGACCAGAGGTCATAGGCTCAAGCTCAACATAAAACGTAGCAGCAAAGATATTCGGAAGCACTCCTTCGCAAATAGAGTGGCACCACATTGGAATTCACTGCCAACAACAATAGTCGAAGCAACCACAGTAGAAATATCCAAGGGCAAACTAGACATCTTTTTCAAAGAAAGAATATTTGAATTCGACTGAACACAATTAATTGTGGTGTGGCTTTGGACGTTGCTGTTACACATATGCTTATACAACATATGTGAGCCGTCAATTCCCAAAGTCATAATACAATTATTACATCACAGTGGACTAATCTTGAAACAGCCTGTGCATCTACATGAACATGCACACATGAAGATAGCTACACGTGTTGTATCCAGACCAGGGTTGCCTGCCCTATCAGTTTGGCACTGAGGCAATAACAAGACAATGGCTTATGCCTTGTAAATTGATGTTGATGTTGTTGAGATTCAGGTAGCAGATCAGTCTGTAATAAATACACTTTTGACCCTTACAGACTCAAAATTTTTCACAAATTTCTTTGCGTATTAGACATTCTTGTTTCAAAGATTTCTGTACCTCTTGAGAAACTCATTTGTAGTGAAAATAATCAAACTTGCGAAATTTTTCAATTTTATTTATTTGCTAATTGATAATTTCAAAATTCAGCGTATCATACGCAAATATAAATTGTTAAAATCTTATACTTTTAGAGGCTTCAATTGTAGCACTAAACTTCTTCTAAATATCTTTGAGCACTCTAGCGTTATCTAGCAGACGTACAGTGTTCACTTTTTAAATTGCTACTTCCGGAATTTTCGTTCCCTTCTTTAGGCACAGTCTACGCGACGGTACCTGGAAAAAAAACCACACAAATTTTATATAAGTTAAATTAGATCGGACCTCGTAGTAGGCACCATATAATATTATTTTATTTTGTAACTTATATACGCATATAGAATATTCATTCGTAGCGGATAGTAGTTATTGTTAGGCTTATTAGGAATACCATAGGAATACTATAGCGGTCATTTTCGTCCCTACCGCGGTCATTTTAGCTCGCGGTCATTATGGACTGAGATCGGCTTCAGTGGCCTAGCTATGGGAGTGTCTAGAGCGGGTGGGTGGGGACCGGGGAAGCACCCCTCGCTGTTATCACCCGGACCCCTCCATATATTTCGAACACCATTCGTCCATTGCAGACGTATAATATTAATAATATTACATGTCACAAATTGTGGGTCACGTAATTAGAATATCAGGGAATACTGACTACAATGATATGACCAATGATATTTTATCGCCAATTGCCCACACATTATTTTATTTAAGTCAGTATTTAGCGTAGAGGGGTAGAGCAATAATCTGTAAATAATTTTGCAATATTGAATATATAGATAATCATAATAGAAATACGTGCTCTTCTGAGTCATGTCGTGTCGCATAGACCTGCTCAAAATGCACACTACAATAAATAAAATGCAGAACTTCTCTTGTGTTTAATTGTTAAACATTACAAATCCCTAAACATATTACCAGCAAAAGGCAACACATTACAAAACAGTAGTAATACTTACAAACATGTTTCTAGCGTCTCTGTACATCCATGAACGCGGCCATGTTGATTTCAAAGGCACACGTGATCTATTTACCCATAATCCCATGTTATCTGCAGCAGTTACTTGTGAGTCATCTACAACCGTTTCGGAATCTTGCATTTTGCGCAAAAAGTTGAAATATGGCTGAAGACGGCTTTCAAGTGGGCTTTGTGGGTCACTGGTCAATTAGGTCTTGTGGGTCACTAATTGCAAGAGTGTGGGGAAATGCGTATTTCGGCGAGTTCTAACATTTAGAACACGTTTTGAGATGGTGCTTTGTGGCTCATTATACAGTGACCCATAAAATACCATGATTTTTGGCAGTGACCCACAAGACGACTATGAGACACACTATATATCCCGCAAGGTACCATTCATAAAACTATATATATTCATGATGCGTATCTTTTATTTACAAAAATCATGGTATTTTATGGGTCACTGTATATATATATATATATATATATATATATATATATATATATATATATATATATATATATATATATATATATATATATATATATATATATATATATATATATATATATATATATATATATATATATATATATATTCATGGAAAAACCCATACAATACTTAACACAGAAGTTTAGTATTAATTTATGATTTAAAGTACATTGATAATTTACCTTTAACAAGCCACCAACATATGAATAGTAATCGCCCCTAAATACTCCCAACCCCTCCCCTGATCAACCGACGACAATGCTCAATTCAATGTTGAATATTTTAAAACTTGTTTGACTGTTTGCTTTCTCCTAGTATCATTTTCAGGTGTACGAATTGTATTGTGAATAAATTCTGCAGCTTAATGACTGTTGAATATTTGAGTCTGAATTGAAACTAATTTGACTGTGGAAATTGATCGATTTACTTTCTCCTAGTGATATTTTCAAATGGACGAATTGTATGTCATTGATAAATTTGCAGTTTAATGACTGTTGAATATTTTGAAACTAATTTGACTTGTGATAATTTTCAACCTACTTTGTCCTTGTGGCATTTTCAAGTGTACGACTGGATATCATTAATAACTTCGCAATTAAAAAAAAACAAAACCAAAAACACAAAAAAACAGTTGAATATTTTGATACTAATTTGATTGGAAAATCCATAATTTACTTTCTTCTTATGCTATTCTCGTGTACGAATTGCTAAATCCGAAATTTAATGAATGTTGAATATATTGAAAATAATTTGCCTGGAGAAAAAGCTCAATTTGTATTCTTCTTGCGTATAATGAAGGCTTGATATGTATATGCTGCTAATTTCTTTACGATAGTCGGATTTTCATTTTGAAATAACTCGATCAGTTTGTAAACACTTGTTCTTTTGTAGTAATAATGAAATACAATGATAATAGAAGGCCCTGATCCAAGTGTGCTCGGACTCAAAACTCCCCTGTGACCGATATTTGGACAGACCGACAGATAAGACCCGTTAGTCTGTCGAAATACCTGTTACCGGGGAGAGATGTAACATATTTTATTATTCCCAATAAGCCATGAGCCCTTGAGTGTACAGTAATACAATACGGTATACATTCATGATGCGTATCTTATATTTACATAATTTAAAATTAAAGTAGACCCTTCACATATTCAAACAAAAATCCTTAAATCGAACTATAAATCGGACTCGGACTAGTTTGATCATTGCTGTACACACACGTACGCGCGCACACACGCACATACACACGCACGCACGGACGTACATACATTTTAGCGCCAAAACACAAAAATCAAAATTCCAGTCATACAGTGTAAGTGTTAAAATCATAGCGCAAATCATTATTTAAAATCCGCATTAGGCCTATATATATAAAAGCATGGTAAACAAAAGCGGATAATTTCCGTACGGCTGTCGCATTAGAATTTTGGAGCAATTCTGTTAGCTTATACACGCTAGGTCGTTTATAATAATATGGCTTAATAAGATTTTGCGAAGGTGACTGTACATTGGACATAACAAGATGAAATGATATTAATCTTCTATATCATCGTTACAAAGAGGGCATATTCTTTTAGGAAGCGGGGTTCGTGTTGGCTTGTGCCATCTACCTGTCTCTACGTGCAATCTGTGAGATCCCGTTCTAAGCCTAGATAGTGCTTGCCTATGTTTACTAATCTTTACATCATCTAGATACGATTTGTACGTCAACTCCTGACCAAAGTGTCTATACAACCTTGTTTTACTATTTGTGTTTAACTGACCTCTCCACTCTTGTAAATACATGTCATACGCTCTCATATGCAAAATAAAGTTACTTCTATCTAAGTAGTTAAGCTACTGTATCCAAACATCATTAAAACCCCTTCTACATAACATATACCGTAATGTGCTGACCCAATTAGTACACTTGTTATTGTTCTCCCAGTCATTATATAAAACACTATATACATTTTTTTACTAACCTGCTTGGTTTTAGATCTAAAATTTTTAACGAGTATTTCAAGATCCTGATTTCCCGAACTAGCTTTAAAGGTGCCCTGGCTAATTCACCATATACAACGCAATTCGGTGTACATTGTCTCACACTTAATTGCTGTTTACAAAATTTTTAATGACATTTTCCACATCAAGACCTGGATGGTACACCCACACTTCACTACCATAGCACAGGATCGGCAAAATGAGTTTTTCGAACAGGCTACATAAATGACCCGGCGTTAAGCCTACACATTTATTACAATGTTTCTTTAGAGCAAAAATGGCTTTCTGTGCCTGCTAAGCTAGACATTTCTGCGCTAAAGAAAATGACCCCGTTGTGGTAAATACTATTCCTAAATATTTAATCTTATGAACCACTTCAATTTCGTTTGTCCCATACCAGAACGTCTCCCTCTGACATAAACGTCCTCCTCGCCTAAAGACTACTGCCTTCGTTTTCTCCGTATTTACTACTAAACGCCACCTCTTGCAATAATCAAGCAAAATATCTAATACTTTCTGTATACCTGCTATAGATTCTGACATTATAATTATATCATCTGCGTATAAAATTAAAAACAATTTTAGTAATGTTATGTCTACGCCGTCCAACCCTCTCCGAACAAATTCCTCTTCTAAATCATTTACATACATTGCAAACAGAAATGGTGACAGGCTCTCCCCTTGGCACACACCAGTATTGCATTCAAAATTGTCGGATAGTTCTGAACTCACTCTTACACAGGTTTTAATGCCCTTATACATCGACATAATAATGTTAATTATGTTGCCCCTAGCGCCCAGTTTTAACAATTTATACCACAGACAATCTCTCACTACATAGTCAAAAGCTTTACTAAAGTCAACGAAGACGCAATATAATTTCTTTCCTTTATCCAATACATGAGCAATCAGACCACTTAAAACAAAGATATGATCAACTGTGCTAAATCCCGCTCCAAAGCCAGCTTGCGCTTCTATGTATATCCCATTAGTTTCGGCCCATTTATTTAATCTATTGTATAAAACCTTGGTAAACAGTTTACCCAACGTGCTAAGTAATGTGATCCCGCTATAATCATTTACATCATCTAGAGAACCTTTTTTATGAAGTGGTATCAATATACCTTCTGACCAAATTTTGGGGAAGTTTCCACTTCTAAAAATAATATTAAATAACACTAAAATATGAGGAATTAATTCATCTATTGCATTAATATAGAATTCATTGATACGCATACCTGGCCCTGCACTTTTGTTTTTTTTTTAAGTGCTTTATTGCCTTGACGATTTCCTCATATGATATTTCCAAATTTAATTCGTTGAAGATTATCTGTACATCATCCGTCTCATTAGAGTAATCCACAACATAATTTTTAACATCTGGATCAGCTTGATAAAATCCATTATCCGGATTAGTAATAACTTTAAAAAAATTGGCAAATTCACTTATGGATATGCTACCAAGTTTCTTATTGGTCGTTGTTTTCAAGAGTTTCCAGTACATTTTTTAATCTGTATAGCGAGCATTTCTTAAAGACCTGGTCATTGTAATGCTTTCTGTGACAGTAAACATTTTTACGCAGTTTTTAAAAACAGTTCTTGCGGCTACAATATTAATGCGAGCTACCTCGGCTTTTTCTTTTCGGTACCGGTTTAAGGCAACAAGGAAAAGTTTTCTTTTGATTTCGCAGTCAGGTGAATAATGTGGAACTTTATTTCTTCGAACTAATTTCCTGCCATTTCTATTAGTCTTTAGAAACAAATTATCCGCTGCTTTCTTTATCGCCAGTATGAACACATTGACCGCTTCTTCTACTATGTTTTCGCTTAAAATATTTGATTCTTCTAATAATCTAGTCATGTTAAGAAGTATCTCTTGAACCTCTTCTGATAAGATGTTATCTCGCTATTGTCTTATATGTTCTGCTTTCCAAATGTATTTCTGATTGCTCAACCGCCCAATTTCATGATTGACAATGCACTCTGTATGTGGTGTATTGAAGTATGCCATACTACATTTAATCACTGCATGATCAGATAGCTCGTTGGGTGCTTCTACTTCGAATTCTTATATGAGGTGAATTTTGTTTGCGGTGCATAGGACATAATCTACTACACTCGCCCCTCTCGCAGTCACACACACGTTATATCACCAACCTCTCTATCTTTGCCCACTCTCCCATTCAATATTCGTAATCCAACTTCTTTGCAAAATTCTATTGATTTGTGTCCATTTTCTTTTGCCCTCCCGGTGTCTCGAGAAAAGCGTGGAAGTTTGATATCTTCGTCATAATCTTCACTTAGGGGTACATGTTCGAAACTATCATTCTCAATAAAATCGGACAATGTATTAGTTCTAGCGTTAAAATCTCCGCTTATTAAAAAGCTACAATAATTATTTTCACATATTTTTTTGGCTATAAAACCCGCTTAATAGTTTCAAAACTACTTTATTTGCTTAGTGCAAGACAGCAATTACTAAAAAGAGTATGTTGTATGTCGGTTGGTCTAATCAGGTAAAGTGTCCATTCACAGAGATTTAAAGCACTCCACTCTAAGCATGCTAAGTATGACAAAGCGATCATCTGCTCAAGTCCGGGCTGTTGAGTTTGTAAATGACAGTCGAAATGAACCGTGGTACCATTCATGTTCTTTTATTGATCTGAATATTTGATTCTGAAATATAAACACACAGATGCGAGATATTAGTCATGAAATACTTACACCAAGTGTGGTTGAAAGCAAATTCTCATGTAAGACAACATTTTTATTATGTTCCGCCTCAAAGGCGGGGGGGGGGGGGGAGGGAGGGATAGGCTTGGGTGGGGGAAGCGGGCAGGGAAAAAGATATATCAGTTACCCATATGATTGTGGACAGTGAGGCAAGTGAAACAAGGTTTACATTAGGCTCATGCCCAGGATGAGGGGAGGGGCTGGGAGTGTGGGTGGGGGAATAGGATGGTGAAGTTAGTGGAATTCTGAAACTAAATCTGCTTTGTGGGTTATTCATATGATTTTTGATTGCGAGGAGATGTCTACATTAGGTTCTGCATTAAGTCGGGGTGCAGAACATGTGGGATCGCGTTGGTATACCATCGACTGCGCATTCTAGTGTATGGATGGTAATGATCAATTGTATATCACATTATTTGATCAATCGCTCATGCCTGTGCAACTATAATTGCCTCTTCATAACATTTGAATATTTCATGGCCCAATAATAGTCCAGTTTTCAACCCAGAATGCAGCAATGACAGTAAATTTCAAGGCAGCTAGATGGTGTGTACGAAGGATCTCAACCACACAACTTGAATAACTAACACTTTGATGTCCAATAAAAGCTAAGAATTTCCTGAGACAATGTCCATTTGCAGACCAAGAGGCTATTTTTTTTATTTTACCACTGGAATGACGGCCACGGTTCTCAAGCCAGTCATCCAATTTTTAAAAACAGATTTTTTTACTTTCAAAAGAACATTCCTCAAGATCACTGAAAATGTCAGTTAATTTGATCATTAAAGGGTTAATATATTTCATGCATTGTTTGGTGCTTATCAGGTTAGTCCAAACATGTACTGAGAATGAGATAGCATTATATTCCTCCCATTTATAGAAGAATGCAATGACTTCTCAGTACATGCTTGGAATAGTCTAGCGCATTATCGTAAATGACATTTCTGGACATGCAGCTTTTATTTTTAATAGGCATACCCATATTTTGTTCTTAAGATAATGGCCATTGTAACCATATTGCTTTGACCACATGAATAACATATTAATATATAGAAATATGACATTCTGATTGATGTGACAATAAATTTAAGAAAAATAGCATTTCTTTGCCTGGACCGTTACAGAGAGAATTGGCATAGTCTAACGTCACAGATGGTACATTAAGTAGGTGATAGTTTATACTCTAAGCTAAATGGGATGAAATGCATAACTTCTCAACCTCAAGGGTTGTTAGAGGGCGATTTGTGCAATTTCAGTCTATCACGGAAACACATTACGCGTCTCTATTAGGCGCTGTAGAATTTTTTTATGTACCTGGAATTTCTTAACTTTAACTATTTTCCGACTAATTTGCATCTCCTCTATTGTAATAAATAAACAGCTAATCGTTTAGATGTGTATGTTATGAATTATTACTTCTTGAAGACACTCAGTTGGATTCTAGCGAAAACGTAACTGTCCAACAGGAGGATTCCCACACAACTATCACGTTTTCAACAGATGCTGACATGCGCTGTGTCTAATCTATGGATATCTATGTTTTACACGCTAGTATCACGTCATATATACCGGAGAGTGTTTTACACGCTGTCATTGCGTCATATATACTAGAGAATGTTTGACATGCTGTTATTGCGTCATATATACTAGAGAGTGTTTTACACACTGTCATTGCGTCATATATACTAGAGAATGTTTGACACGCTGTTATTGCGTCATATATACTAGAGAGTGTGTTACACACTGTCATTGCGTCATATATACTACAGAGTGTTTTACATGCTTTATTGCGTCATATATACTGGAGAGTTTTTTACATACTATTATTACGGTCTATATAATCTACTAGAGACTGTTATAAATGATGGCATTGCGTCATATATACTAGAGAGTGTTTTACACGCTGTCATTGTGTCATATATACTAGAGAGTGTTTTACACGCTGTCATTGCGTCATATATACGAGAGAGTGGTTTACACGCTGTTATTGCGTCATATATACTAGAGAGTGTTTTACACGCTGTCATTGTGTCATATATACTAGAGAGTGTTTTACACGCTGTTATTGCGTCATATATACGAGAGAGTGGTTTACATGCTGTCATTGCGTCATATATACTAGAGAGTGTTTTACACGCTGTCATTGCGTCATATATACTACAGAGTGTTTTACACGCTGCCATTGCATCATATATACTAGGGTGTGGTTTACACGCTGTCATTGCGTCATATATACTAGAGAGTGTTTTTACACGCTGTTATTGCATCTTATATACTAGTGAGGGTTTTACACGCTGTTATTGCGTCAAATATACTAGAGAGTGTTTACACACTGTCATTGCGTCATATATACCAGAGAGTGTTGTACACGCTGCCATTGCGTCATATATACCAGAGTGCGTTTTACACGCTGTCATTGCGTCATATATACTAGAGAGTGTTTTACACGCTGTTATTGCGTCATGTATACTAGAGAGGGTTTTACACGCTGTCATTGCGTCATATATACTAGAGAGTGTTTTACACGCTGTTATTGCGTCATATATACTAGAGAGTGTTTTACACGCTGTTATTGCGTCATATATACTAGAGAGTGTTGTACACGCTGCCATTGCGTCATATATACTAGAGAGTGTTTTACATGCTGTTATTGCGTCATATATACGAGAGAGTGTTTTACACGCTGTCATTGTGTCATATATACTAGAGAGTGTTTTACATGCTGTCATTGCGTCATATATACTAGAGAGTGTTTTACACGCTGTCATTGCGTCATATATACTAGAGAGTGTTTTACACGCTGTCATTGCGTCATATATACTAGAGAGTGTTTTACACGCTGTTATTGCGTCATATATACTAGAGTGTTTTGTGCATGCGGTCATTGTGTCATATATACTAGAGAGTGTTTTACATGCTGTTATTGCGTCAGATATACTAGATAGTTTTGTGCATACTAGTAGTAATGGGTGGCGCTGGTCGTTATTGTTTTTCCCAGCAGGAGGTCTTCGAGAACAATGGGGTTTTCACGAGATCAAAGGAAAAGCTAGTGGAATGGAATGTTGAGAACAATGGCGCACAGGGGCACACGCATTCTAGAGAACAATGACGACTATAACGCCACGTTTTCTCGATAACAAAGACGCACAACCGCACACGTATTTGAGATTTTGCCTCACTCTGGAATGTTCTATTATTTTGAATTAGTTAACCCTTAAAAGTTTAAAAGTTGTGTATTTTACTTTTAAACGTAGTGGCGGCGCCCCCCCCCCTCCGTGGTTATCTACAGTTGTAAAAATAATAAGACAGTAATGTAAAATAATAGAGTTTAAGAGGTGGTCTGATAATGGAGGTCGTAGGAGTATGAGGTTGAGGATGTATGAGGAATTACGGTAGGATATTGATGTATATTTTGAAAATAATTTGACTGTTTCGTCGCTAACGTCATTAGTAAACTGTAGAATATTTAGAGACTGCCTGTAAGCTGTTACTGTCTTAGCAACAGCTACCAGACAGATTAGTAACAAAATAGATTTTAAGAGGTGGTCTGATAGTAAACTGTAGAATATGTAGAGACTGCCTGTAAGCTGTTACTGTCTTAGCAACAGCTACCAGATAGATTAGTAACAAAATAGATTTTAAGAGGTGGTCTGATGATGGAGGTCGTAGGAGGAGGAGGTTGAGGATATATGAGGAATTACGGTATTGCTGTATATTTTGAAAATAATTTGACTGTTTCGTCGCTAACGTCATTAGTAAACTGTAGAATATTTGGAGACTGCCTGTAAGCTGTTACTGTCTTAGCAACAGCTACCCGACAGATTAGCAACAAAATATTAGAAATAATCTTGTATTAATGATATGTTCGGTTGGAATGGTAACCAAGACTTGGTGGTGATGGATTGGATTGTATCATGGGCTAAAAAGAAGTTAACCCTAATACCGATGAATATATAGCTCATTTTCATCGATACCATACAGGTAAACTGTTGAATATTTTGAAATTAATTTGACGTTGCTAACGTTATTAGTAAAACTATTTTTTTGTTGAATATTTTGATTGACTTTTAACCGTCATTATGCACAAATTGTTTTTTAAATACTTTGCAATAACGTCAATCGTTTTAGATACGATGGTTAAAATGTGGTCATTATATCTCTGAGGGTTCCGTGTGTTTATAGAATTGTATGTAGAGCGTACTTATGCTAAAAAGATTATTTGTTGCATATGATTTAACCATACGTTTTGAATATCCGTGAGATCAAGCTTGAATCGAGATACAAACATACCATGTGTTAATAATGAAAGAACGTGTTAGTACCTCAAGTCTCGTACTACGTGATTTATAGAAATATTCAAAATTACTATTGAATTATCACCGACTCGCTAGGAGATTTTACTTTGTAGTTGCGAATGTGTACAGTTTTGTGCTCTGGATACAATATCGTATCGTTTCCTAGTTCTTAGCCGAGTGGACATATGTACTAATTCCCTTGGGTAATTATTAGAATATCACCTTTTGGTGCACGAGTGCTTTATGCATATTTATGGTGTGTTCGCGCATTACTCATATTAACATTAAACATGTCCACTTCATTCGCTTTAAGGTCATGCGATGTTAGATTTTGTCAATGCCTGTTTCCTCGCGAACTAATAATGTCGTTGGTATGTACCACGACGAAAGGCTTCACCCATGGTGGAATATGTGGTTGAATGCGTCTGTATCATTGGAAATCTGTTACTGATCCATCATCCACAAGGGTGTCCTACTTTTTTCGCATACGTACCCACACACATGCACGCACCTGATGCACCAACACACGCACATACTGCGCATACCCTCATGTGTGTTATGATACATGCGTGACGACGTGCACGTGGTTCTATGGGCATGCCCCTTGTCACCCGTGTTCCCTGTCCCCTATGCGTGTACGTTGTGTGTGCGTGTGTGCATCTTTTTTATGTACTCGTTTGTGTGTGGGTGTATGTAACATAATTTTGGTTTTTGGTGGCCCCTTAAAAAAGAGGCCTATTTTTCTTATGTTTTTTATTTTGCTAACGTAAATATTTTTATCTCAATTAATGCAAACAATAACTTCTGTCTTGTTTGCACCACATACACATACAACAATCATTACGAAGTTGGTACTTCGTATGCAACCATTTGTTGTAATTGCGTTCATCCGGATCCACTAGATATTCTCTCCAGCGGTTACAGATTTCACGCAATGACATTGCAAATGGTTGCCATACTGCAACCTCTTTATATTGGTTCCATTGGATGCAACCGCAATTAATAGGCGTAGAACATATCGTTCTCCATCGATCACATAATTGAGATTCCATTTTACGTGTTTTGACAAATTCAAAAAGCTGTATGCCTTACTAGTCCTGCGCATTTCGCTTTTATAGCTAAAATATGAGCTGTCAGTAAAACTATCTTTCCAATCTGAACACGCCCTTATTTCGGTCACGTCTTTTTTCTCCACCGCTTAACATCATTGGTTTACAAAACATTACTATCGCACCATGTTTGAATGCCATTCCAGTTATAGAAAACTGGAATTGATACGCAGGGTTCAATTACAGACCATGTCATATGGTTTCCTCTGTATTCAAATATGTCCGCATTTTGTCATTGTCGCGATGTGAATACAATTAAGTACGGATCTTTGGATCATTGTGGTACGCCTCGCGTGCATAGTGTACCATTAAATATTTTTTTATCAAAATAGCGATAATTGGGGATGGGTGAGGGGTGAGAAGGGAACACGAAGAAATAATAACATATTTTTACAAAATATATGTATTTTTTATTGACACGTGCATTTTTCTTATGATAAATATTAGCGACATTTATTCACGATAATTAAAAAGAAAACATAGTACATAAATAATTATACATTAAATATGATCATTTTTTCTGTTTATTCATAATCCTGTGCGTCAGACGTTTCACTATCGCGTCATTTTTGTCTCTGTTTCTTAGGGCCCATAATATGTGTTTCATTTGTACACCTCTCGAACGATGGTATAAGAAATATACGCAATAATATCCACAAGTTGTCATCATGGCTGGTTGAACACGTACATTGTTGTAATAATAAACATGCGCACGGTGTCCATTTTGTACATTTGATATCATTCTTCCGTCAGAAGGGTGTCTTCCATATGGATCAAAGTATTCAGCATTTCCATTTCTACTGTAATAAACCGCCACCCAATGTTGTCCGGATTTATTACTGGGATGCGTGTTTATTACTAATGAGGCCGGGAGATATTTAATATGTGCGGGTACATTGTCAATTGGAAAAGCACCGAGAAAGTGTTCACGCGTTTTATTGTCGCCGAATAATAGATCCTCTATTTCAAATGTATTCAACATATTTGTTAATAATCTGTTAATACGTTAAAGTCTGATCCAATTTCAATCGTATTATCAAATTCAGCATAGCAAATTACATTGGTCGTAGCGGCAAGTGCTTGAGCAAAATGGAAGACCACTCTTAGCGAACCAGTGCGTGTAGGGTAGCGATGCTATGAATCAGCTAGATCTGGCGTAAAATCCCATGCGAACAATGTGGTTCCATGTCTGAACTGAGTCTTATTTATCAGGTAGCCACGGTCTTTGAATAACGCCCCAGTACCGCTGAATAGTGAGAAATAAGCATCTGAATAAATGTCGTCGCTAAACGAAGGACGAATTGGCGATGTTGTAACCTCTTCTCCATTTATATAACATGTAGCGTAGGTAGTTTTATTGTTAGCAAACTTGAACGTATTTTTATGCACCACACCATTATAGGCATCATTAGGTACAAAAGCAAATAATACTCTAGTAGGTAGCTGACCAATAAATATATTATCTCTATCGATGCTCATAACACCGCTAGGTGCTATAAAAGTCTTACACGCTACCCTGCGAATAGGATATTTCATGCTTGTCTGTCTCAGAGTAGCGGCATGCGCCACTAGCAGATCTGATGATGGGATCACTTTGCGTACAAATAAGTTAGCCGACATTATTTTGAATTTAGGCCTCACTCCTTCCGCGGCCATAATGGCGAATGCATCTTTACTCCTCTGTAGGCGTACTCTTAAATCAACGGAACCGAGCAGGAATTGGTCCTGCAGAAACATATCGCTGTGTATGCAGCCTATTAATTGCACCATTTTACTCTGCTCCATCATTGGAGTTGAATATCTGCGATATTATCAAATTCGCCAACATCATCTATTTTCCATCCAGCAAGTTGTAGATGCGAGGATGTGGCATCGCTGCCATAATTTAGTAACGTCTCGATGTACGAGCGGTAAGCATAATTTTTGTTCGAGTCGCTGACATGCTTTCCATTCAAAAAAACATCCACTTGTGAGAACATCGTATGCAAAAGATTATTCGCAGGAACTATCAGGTCATTCGCCTCGAGTGTCTTCATCACCATTTCGATCTAGCTTTACTATCTTAACTTTAATCGAAAGATAAGATTGCATAAGATCTAAATATCTATCAGCAGACCCACTGATGTAAAACTCGATTGGTCCACTATCTGATAAACTAGATACAGGCTGAAACAGTTCCCATTTTGCAGACTCCAATGTCGTTACTAGGGGACGCGTCTGAAAAATGTCTAATTCGCTCTGCGAGCACTCGCAGATCTGATTAAGTTCCATGTTGTTTGTTAATTAAAGATATCAGCTTGTTTTCTCTGATGTCTATTGCGACCCTTCCTCTTCGGTATCGCACACATTGACTGAGCATTACGTGTATTATTCCTCTTTTTACGTTTAGGTTGAGGTGGTCTTAAACCACCTCACACCGCTGTTACAGCATCCGGTATCAAAGACCTGGCAACACCACTTGCTCTCGATTTTAATGCTGTTTTAACATTTTTTCCAGCCATTATGTCCTCAGCTAGTCCGATTCCAGCACTAACAGCTTGTTTACCTACAGATTTAGCCACATTTTTTGCAAAAGGTATTGCTGAATGTAATAGACCACCTAAGATATTACCGAGTCCATGTCCTGATTGGTATCGCATGCCTACAAAAACTGGAATACGTCCATGACCCGCTTGACTCGCGTAGTAACGAGCCAGCGCTGGTGCGTTCGTTCTTCCTCTAATCGTCCCTCTTAACGTCCCTCTCATTATCGTTGTCATCGTCGTCTGAAATGCAAACAGAGTACACTCGGCGATGCTCCATCCTTGAATGGGACATTGGTGCCAATTCTATCCATTATAAGTATTCCAATAGTATCGATGTAGTTCTTTGACACAGTACGGTATTGAATATCAGGAAACGTCCACTGACATATATCTTTTCCTCCATCTGTATTAGAAATCGGTATCACTCTGAGTAGCGGTGAGGACGTATCGCCTACCACGCTGTGTGAGACTACGTTGCAGTATATATATGCGGTCGTAGGACCACCCTCACGATTTGAACGAAATAATTCTTTTAAAGTCTATAGGTCCCATATGTATTTTTCCTCCTCCGAATCCGATTAAATTTGCTACATCTCTACCTAAACGTATAGCGTAATTATCTTTAACTGTGAGAGAAACTAGATTCGCGCGATGGAAGTAAAAATTGAAAAATATTTTTTTGTGTCTAAATCTTGTCTTGCTCTCTATCTGGCCATTTAGATAGTCTACCATATTTTTTTACGGCGAAGTACGCTTTCGGTACATTGATAAATGGAGCTTCTGTTTGCACATAATATTAATTTTCGCTTCTACGTAAACGTTTTTTACCGTTATTATTTGTTTGATCATTTCGCGCATCTTTTCCCCGAGCATTTCGTAACCGTTTTCCCCGATCGGCAGTACATGGATTACCGAAACCATCTTTTAAAACTAGTGGAAAAGCCAATGTCTTTTCTATTTCTGACGTGCTGGCGACATCTTTGCTAATTTCTTCTGACGCAACACTATCTTTTTTCTTCTTCTTCTTTATCTTCTTCTTAGTAAATGTGTACATTTGTACAAAACTTTCCTCGTAATAGTAAGCCACCTCCTCGGATATAACACACTCGAGAGGCCCACTTCCCATTCGCCATCTAATGTTAATGGAGTTTGCAGACGTGTTCGAAACTCTGATATCTTATTGTCTGGAAAGAACTGGGTACTACTATTGCTCAGAAGCGTTATGTAAAACTGATCCTCGTTCATTCTGAGTCGAATGATGTATCGACGTCTTTATGCACGGACTAGGCAATATATACCCTAGACATCCACTCAAAAGTGATATCCATATGCCTGACTGCCCATTTTGTATACTCAGATTCACGATACATGTACTGATTACGATATAAATTATTATAATTTGAGCTAGGTATACTATTTCTTCTTTCGGTACTCATGAACCCAGCATTTGCCACATGCTCCGATCCGATCTTCTCTCCATATATTCATCCATTGTCAATTATGTATAGTACTTAGTTCATTAACCCACCTGTTAAACTTAGCTGGGTAACCGAGCCACTTTACCAGATACTCGCGTTGTCCCTTTTTATTTTTTCTACTTTTAAGTATTTTTTCCACGGCATACTCTTTATCATTTTCTTCTATCACTTGCTGTATCTCATCACGATAAAAATAATCGGGTCACCTCCATAGTCTTCTAATTTATATAAGTATGGATATTTGTCTGTAAGCACCTCACGCACCTTAAACAATTCGCGACTCCATTGCCAGCGATATGCTTTTTCAAATGGCATTTTTGCTTGTGATATTCTAACATGGTCGCCTTGAGTAGAGCTGTTTTTAGATTTGGAACGTTTCTTCATCTTCTTTCCATATATATTTCTCCACACGATTAACTCATACTACGGTCGACTTCGGTAGGAGCCATGCGCGTACTGGAATGTGTTGTGTTATTGTATGCTGTGACTAAACTAGGTAATACATCGATATACTTTCGTGTATTTTTATGCGTCATGTATCTGTATATTCGACCCTTCAGTGTGCGTTGAAAATGCTCTACCATTGCAGCTTTTGTTTCATTTTGAGAAGTGTAGAAATGTATTCCATTATCTTTCAAATATTTCTTCATTACACGGTTTACGAACTCACCCTCTTTGTCTGTTTGAATAGCATGTGGGCGATGCACAGTATGCTCCAATATTGATTCTAACCCTTTCTTGACTGCTGACGACGTTTTACTAAACAGGCATTCCACCCATGCATATTTTGAAAGGGCATCAACTACGCATAGCAAATATAACACATTGTTGTTCTCTTTTGCCAGCATGCCCATCGAGCATAGATCTGCCTGCCATAGTTCATCAATGGCTGAAACTCTTATTTTTCACCTGTCAAACTTTGTTCTCCGCGGTCTGTGTATGGTATATACTTCTTGGTGTTTTAACCATTTGTCGATGTAGTTGCGAGGTATTTTACCTTTGAACACATTATATAGCTTTTCTTTCCCACCAAAAGACACGTAATGTTTCGGATCAAAATATACTTTCGCCAATTTAGCATCATTCATGACTTATCAAAATTTACCCACACCGGAATTGAATGTCGCTTTTTCTTCCTGATGTCCGCTAGAGAACTCTTTCTATGTATTCTTTTGCTCACGGGCGTAGACGTGTACTCACTGGCGCTAACATCCTTTTCTGCACCATTATATATCTGTCTCATCATTTTCTCTTGCCCTACAAATCTGCGGGGTATGTTTAGGTCACGTAACAGATTAAGAAACTTTCCCTCCGCTTGATCACGCATACCATCCATCACGATTTGAACGAAATAATTCTTTTAAAGTCTATAGGTCCCATATGTATTTTTCCTCCTCCGAATCCGATTAAATTTGCTACATCTCTACCTAAACGTATAGCGTAATTATCTTTAACTGTGAGAGAAACTAGATTCGCGCGATGGAAGTAAAAATTGAAAAATATTTTTTTGTGTCTAAATCTTGTCTTGCTCTCTATCTGGCCATTTAGATAGTCTACCATATTTTTTTACGGCGAAGTACGCTTTCGGTACATTGATAAATGGAGCTTCTGTTTGCACATAATATTAATTTTCGCTTCTACGTAAACGTTTTTTACCGTTATTATTTGTTTGATCATTTCGCGCATCTTTTCCCCGAGCATTTCGTAACCGTTTTCCCCGATCGGCAGTACATGGATTACCGAAACCATCTTTTAAAACTAGTGGAAAAGCCAATGTATTTTCTATTTCTGACGTGCTGGCGACATCTTTGCTAATTTCTTCTGACGCAACACTATCTTTTTTCTTCTTCTTCTTTATCTTCTTCTTAGTAAATGTGTACATTTGTACAAAACTTTCCTCGTAATAGTAAGCCACCTCCTCGGATATAACACACTCGAGAGGCCCACTTCCCATTCGCCATCTAATGTTAATGGAGTTTGCAGACGTGTTCGAAACTCTGATATCTTATTGTCTGGAAAGAACTGGGTACTACTATTGCTCAGAAGCGTTATGTAAAACTGATCCTCGTTCATTCTGAGTCGAATGATGTATCGACGTCTTTATGCACGGACTAGGCAATATATACCCTAGACATCCACTCAAAAGTGATATCCATATGCCTGACTGCCCATTTTGTATACTCAGATTCACGATACATGTACTGATTACGATATAAATTATTATAATTTGAGCTAGGTATACTATTTCTTCTTTCGGTACTCATGAACCCAGCATTTGCCACATGCTCCGATCCGATCTTCTCTCCATATATTCATCCATTGTCAATTATGTATAGTACTTAGTTCATTAACCCACCTGTTAAACTTAGCTGGGTAACCGAGCCACTTTACCAGATACTCGCGTTGTCCCTTTTTATTTTTTCTACTTTTAAGTATTTTTTCCACGGCATACTCTTTATCATTTTCTTCTATCACTTGCTGTATCTCATCACGATAAAAATAATCGGGTCACCTCCATAGTCTTCTAATTTATATAAGTATGGATATTTGTCTGTAAGCACCTCACGCACCTTAAACAATTCGCGACTCCATTGCCAGCGATATGCTTTTTCAAATGGCATTTTTGCTTGTGATATTCTAACATGGTCGCCTTGAGTAGGGCTGTTTTTAGATTTGGAACGTTTCTTCATCTTCTTTCCATATATATTTCTCCACACGATTAACTCATACTACGGTCGACTTCGGTAGGAGCCATGCGCGTACTGGAATGTGTTGTGTTATTGTATGCTGTGACTAAACTAGGTAATACATCGATATACTTTCGTGTATTTTTATGCGTCATGTATCTGTATATTCGACCCTTCAGTGTGCGTTGAAAATGCTCTACCATTGCAGCTTTTGTTTCATTTTGAGAAGTGTAGAAATGTATTCCATTATCTTTCAAATATTTCTTCATTACACGGTTTACGAACTCACCCTCTTTGTCTGTTTGAATAGCATGTGGGCGATGCACAGTATGCTCCAATATTGATTCTAACCCTTTCTTGACTGCTGACGACGTTTTACTAAACAGGCATTCCACCCATGCATATTTTGAAAGGGCATCAACTACGCATAGCAAATATAACACATTGTTGTTCTCTTTTGCCAGCATGCCCATCGAGCATAGATCTGCCTGCCATAGTTCATCAATGGCTGAAACTCTTATTTTTCACCTGTCAAACTTTGTTCTCCGCGGTCTGTGTATGATATATACTTCTTGGTGTTTTAACCATTTGTCGATGTAGTTGCGAGGTATTTTACCTTTGAACACATTATATAGCTTTTCTTTCCCACCAAAAGACACGTAATGTTTCGGATCAAAATATACTTTCGCCAATTTAGCATCATTCATGACTTATCAAAATTTACCCACACCGGAATTGAATGTCGCTTTTTCTTCCTGATGTCCGCTAGAGAACTCTTTCTATGTATTCTTTTGCTCACGGGCGTAGACGTGTACTCACTGGCGCTAACATCCTTTTCTGCACCATTATATATCTGTCTCATCGTTTTCTCTTGCCCTACAAATCTGCGGGGTATGTTTAGGTCACGTAACAGATTAAGAAACTTTCCCTCCGCTTGATCATGCATACCATCCATAAGAGGTTTACGCCCATGCGCTACTACATTTGTGAGCAGGTCGAGTACATTACGTTTTGGGAAAAACGTACCCTCTATTGTCACTTCGCCCAAATCATTAACGTGAAAACGTTCAGGAACCGAACGTAAAATATCAATTACTCCACTGGCATTTGTCTTGCACATTTTTGGTATTCCCCTCATCGTACGTTCAAGTATTTGTGCGGGCAGTGCATCGTAGTTAGTTATGGGTTGTAGAGGTAATGGTTGATATTGTTGTTGTTGTCCTTGCTTTGCTGATAGTAATGCCTATACTTATCCAATACTTGCGAATATGATTTTGCTTTTTCATTTTCAGTCAGATCGTGTCTGGTTAATATATTGGATATCTCGTTGTCGAGACTAATAGCTTTACGTATCGATGGATCTGTCTGTAGCAATGATTTTTTACTCTGTTCATTTAAATTACCAATCAATTCGTGAGGAACTAGTGCCATTTTACGTGTATGTTCCATCTTTTCACGTGAACAGTTTACCAATTAATGGTGCTAGCGTATTGATCACCGCTGGTAATAAGGCCCCTAAAAATCTGCCTGTTTGTAGCAATTTTCTTTTACGTGCATATGGCATACCGCGACTAGTCAGCGTACGTATTTTCACTTTGTATTTACTCAGCTGCTTGTATCGTATTTTAGTGAGATGAACATTCCCATGTAATACATTTAGGCATGATTCGCATAGTACATCCACCAATTCGTTCGAACACTGTTTGATTACATCATTTCTGATTGAAGGCTTTACTTTAGCCAAATATTGCAGCATAGGTAAATGGCGTTCCGTTTTACGTGATGCCATTTTTCTTAAGTATGTAAACGTAGCACCCCTCCTTTGGATGAACAGATGAATGGAGTCTGATATTGTCAGGTGTCGTCTGTTTCATATCTAGGAGTAGATATGAGTGAGGTTCGCGTGTAGCGTCCTTATATGATTCGATCAAATACTTTGGATTGCCTGGGTACATCTGATTAGATAAAGAACGAATGGATGACGCATCACGGGGATTCTTAAACAATACCATGTAGTGACAGTTAACTGATAAGTCGCATTGATTGCGAGACTTGTGAAACAGGTTTTGTGCGACAAATATTATGCTACAATTCTCATGGTGAGAACGTTTTGTAAATAGGTCAGCTTCATTCTCGTCGCATTTATTCATCAAATCGTCGAGCACCACCAATGTTCTGCAACTTCTGTCTAGTTCAACATTCACACCCTCTTTAAATTCAACTTCTTTTGCCAAATCGTTATACCCATCTTGCCACGCACCGTAGCAGTACACAATCCTCTGTGGAGGGGGAGTAATGGCATAGGGATCTCTTATTAGTGCTTTTATCATCTCAGTTTTACCACACTGCATTGGACCGCAGACAATCATAGTAAATGGGTGACGTAACTTCATATTGCAGTCAAGCGTTGATGCTATAGCGTCGTCACATGTGTGTCCATGTATGACTAAGAAGGTATACGCTCATGTGCATATATATATATATATACCTTAGGCATACGTGGATGCATGTGAACTGTCACTACGATGTAATATGTAGTTACTCTTCTGTGAATACCTTATCAATGCTTGATGGTTAGCAAACATTACGAATTGTTACATCGGATACTCGTGACGTAAGAGAAATGCTATGTCCATTTAAGAATATCACGTAAATGAGGAGAAATGCTACGATTGCAACGTCAGATACTCGTAGGTGAAATAATGTGTACATTTAAGAATTGTGATGTAAAATTAGGAGAAATACTATGATTGCGAGCTCAGATACTCGAGACGTAGGAGGAATGCTATGTACATTTAACAATTGTATCATAAAATTAGGTGAAATACTATGCTTGTGACGTCAGATACTGGTGATGTAGGAGAAATGCTATGTACGTTTAAGAATTGTGTCGTCATATACACACTATGGAGCAGAAATGCTATGAACATTTAAGTGTATGATTACGACATCAGATACTTGTGCGACGAATCCATAACATCTTTAAATAGTAACAAAAATAAACACCATATATAGTGAATATTTTGTCATGAAATTGAACAAAAACCGTCTAACGGTGTTTTATTTAAGTATGCGCTATTCAGCTCACTCTATCATTCATTCACCTGGACCATTCTTCTCTAAAGAATAGCGATGGCACACGCCATCAAGTGCCTCTGTCAAGTGAAAAGCGGGCACACCAACGCATGCGGAGGAGGTGGGGGAGTGAATAGCGAGTCGCTAGCGACAGATAAAGAGATACTAGTACTGCACAAGCGAAATCCGATTTTAAAACTTTTTTATTAATACAGACATCAATAATACATATCGTTACAAAGATACGAAAAAACACACCAAATACAACATATTTTACAAAGCTACGATTGACAAAATAAAACAATTAATTATGTTAAAGACGTGTATGAAAATCTTACTGCTATTTACTGAAAGAATTCTAAAATGATCGGTGCATGTGAGCTTTGATGGATAGCTTAATAGTACGCTATTACTATCCATAATTCCACCATCATTTATAATTTGATCAATGGATTTTTTCATAGTATCAAAATTAACTTGTTTTGATTGTTGGGTACCGAGCATTAAACCTTTAACCTTCGTCACCTGTTTAACAATCGATGGATCGCCACGAAGCTTCGTTTCATAACTATAGTTTTTTGGACCGAGTGCGCAAAAACTTGTTAATTCGTAATCGGAGGGGATTTCACTCGTCCAAGAACCTAGATACCCACTTCGATCTTGAATGGTCGGCTCACCTTCACGTGTACTAAATACCACCGAATCTGTATCGTGATAGGCTACGCGGCATCCGAGTAAGGACAAGACTTCATACAGTTTTATTCAGCCATAGGCTGTCACGAAAGATGCAAGAATATAATTGGTATTTAATGGTGACTGAACGTACTCGTCATTGACCGAATAGGAGGCCATTAGAAGACTATCGTTCAGGAATGTATTGGAGCCTACAGTTTTACTTTTATCATTCAGAAGGGAGAGTAGACCTTTACGTGTTGATATCATGCTATTCTTTTTATGATCACGAAGAGAAAATCGTCCCCACAAAATATTCAAACAGGATTTAGCGACTAAGAGCAAACCCGGGTTATACGATATTTTGGCAGGGTCGAGTTGCATTCCCTCATGTTTATAATAGTCAGCCACGTAATTCTCCTTTTCACTCTCACTACCGACACAATCAGGATAACCGCTACTTTCCTGTTTAATTTTCAGAAAATCGCCTGTTAATGTATTCTGAAAATAACCCATCGTCGCCATACTTCATACATTTCTTTAATGACATAACCGTTGCGTATAGCTAGCTGTAACTCTGGAGTGGTCCATGTTCCGCATAAACTGCGCTGTTCTTCCGTATGTTCACATACAGAAGATTGTTCATTTTTTGCGCATTCGTCGCATAGTACAAACATGAGGCGTGAATTTATTCGAGCAGGTAGCACGGGAAAGTATAAATCATGAGGTGGAAGGACTTTGCATTTAATAAGACCAAAGAAGTCATGCACCGTCTTATCACTCAAGTCATCGCCTCTTAGAACCGTATATGACCCTTCTGGAAAACAACATTGTTTCATCACTGAAGGATACATGGAAACGCAGTCTAAATATTCGAGTGTGGTATGCTCATCCGCTTCCATAAATAAACGAATCGCGGATGTACGACCGCCGAATAGCGCATCACGTGGTGATATTGGGTGTGCTAAGTCCAATTCGGTGATAAACTCATTTAGCTCGGAGGAATCAGCGACTTGTTTCTTAAAGTCGCATTCCCACATAATTCTCACCATATATCCATGCGATTCAAATAAAGAAATGCGACATTGAAGCGCGGAATATGCTTCTTCATATGTCTGATTGCCATATGGTGTATATGTCATATCACGCTTATCACCGCAACAAGCAGACTCATGTCTGTGGAATTTACAACCTAAGAACTCGTAAAGAATATTTTCAGATACATCAATTCCATCCACATAATGTCCGCATATTTTCTGTTCACCGCCATTTAGCGCATGCATGATTTGGCGACCCTCGTATTGACTGACCCATTCCATCCATTCTACACCCAAAACACTATAAGCACGTTTTGCTCTTAGTGAGAAATCAGGTATAGTCTGTACGCTCTCAGGTCGAAGCCATAAAGCGTGATAGGCCGCATTACATGCTCCCGCTAGCGTTATCCCTGTCACAAATGGGTTTTGTCCATCCGTCGATTCAGAAAATAAAGTCTTAAATCTAGACATGGCTAAACGTAATATGGTTACGTCATCATTACAATATTCGATGAGATTTTTATCGACATCGTAGCACTCGTGTCTAGATATCTGCTCGTTGTACCATCGATCAAATTCGATTAATTCATTCGCATTCATATTTTGTGGACAGAATATCTCCCTCTCGGGAAAGGGTATTACCTTACCCCAATATTGAGGCATGTTGAGCTGATGGGGGAAATGTCCCCTTTCAAACAGCAAGATTAAAAGCATCGCCCACCTTACGTAATGAAAGGGGAAAAAAGTTAATTGAATCGATAAACCGAATAGTACCTACGTCAAATGAGAGAACCGAACGACCGTGCATGATAATATTTGTAGGTTTAAGATGCGGGTTAGTGGTTTTGCAAATGCATTGAAGGAGTAAAAGAGAATCATAGGCACGAGCGTTGTGTGCGATCACCAAGTAGTCCGAGAAAACGTATTTTCTATCGATTCGTTTACCGTCACTCGCAGCCTTAACACGTGTCAGCCATCTAACGAACTGATCCACCGCGTCTAACCCATGAAAGCAAACATATCCAGAATTCGTGCCTCGATGACATGTAGAGCAATTGTCTTCGAGCGGTTGCTCGAGGCACGCATCACAACATATGTTGGCAACCACGAGATTGACTTTATGCTCAGCTAGAATATTAGTATTGCTACTGTCGATAGGCGATAAATATGTAAATGATGTATTTCTGAAAACATTCGTAACTACAATTGTCGGCATTCGTACACATAGAGCATGCATGGGAGAATGACATAATAGGTTCTTCAATTACTTTATGATAACATGTATGATTTTCAGTAACAACATACTTTTCTTTACACGCGTGACATTTTATCATACCGCATACGTGTTCATCGTCATCTTTACATATGCGACTGAAACAGTGGGGGCACGCCTTCACCATTTCGCAAGTCCCATTAGAGAGGTGGTTCGACATACATTGACGGTTATAAAACTTACGATGACAATCAGTACACATTATCATTTGCGTAGCATCTGTAGAAGTGCAAGATCCTTTATCAGAATAAAGTGTCTGATAACTACGACAGCGCGCAGAGCATGAGTGATCATTAGAGTATGACGCCTTACACCGCGTACAGTAATTACGTACCATAAGAAATGCAGCCATAGACGTGATTAAGGATATATGCTTATCACGTTCTGAATGCATAAGATTTATGCATAGTAAACTCGGGGAATCGCTACCGAATAGGCGTTCATGCATTGACTCTGAGTAGACTTGAATAGAAAATTGATTGCGAAAATGTTCCTGAAATTTGTTCCAATCAGTACTATTAATTTCGCGTACAGGAATACTACAAGCTGTATGATATTCACGCGCCATATGCGTCAAATATGTTTTATTACGTCTAAGATTTTGCCATTCATTTGCAGAGATTAATTTGTTCATTTTCTCAATAGATTTTATTCCTAAAAATATTCCTATTGCGAAACAGAATGGATATTCGACACACACGGGTATAATACATTTTTTTATACGCATGTATGCATCTAAATCAGATGAATGTAGATTTAATAAATTTAAATGTCTAGAATCGCTCGCACCTAGGATAGTATCATTTCGCCCACCCGAGTTGTAGTCCTCTACACGAAAAAGGTGAAATTCAAAACCCTCTGATAACCTACAATCAGTATTTGACTGAATGACTTTTTCCACTGATTCTAAAATTATGTCAGGTGTAATTTCATTCCATAGCCTAAAATCCATCGCTATCGGCATTTCCAAAGATGGGTGAATCAACTCGATCCTCACGTGATCATTCGGCTGAACATTACTATATTCGCTATACGTATCGAGCAAAGATTGAAAGACGCCTGACACGAACTCAGAATGAGAAAGTGGTGTATCGGCTATAGGATAACTTTTAAAAGATACATTATATTCATTACCTTCGAGATGAAACTTTTTACTGCAGTATTTGCGAACAGTCTCCACAGATAGATAGTCGGTATAATCAACTACCGACCCTCCGATTTGTGCATGCTCACAGTGAACGCATTGCAAATAATGATTAAGCAGATCATCTGTAAGCACTATATTTTCTGATATACATCGACTGATTTCATCAGTGCTGAGACTAATTTCATCTGTCGAATTATTTGCACACGTGTCAATAAGAGGTTGATGAGTAGGATCATCGATGCGATAAGCGGAATCGTTAGGAAGGTATGCTATATCCAGAGATAAGTCATTAGCCATAGGCGCGATACAGACCGACACATCATCACGTAAATTTAGGTCGGTATCGTTAGGAAGACATGATAAATACCAGCGATATGTCGTTAGCAGAAGGCACAATACAGTCTGGAACTGGCACAGCATCAAATAAATTTAGGTCAGAATCATTAGGAAGGCATGATAAATCCGGTGATATGTCATTAGTAGAAGGCTCAATACGTACAGGAACTGGCGCGTTATCAAATAAATTTAGGTCGTAATCATTAGGAAGGCATGCTAAATCCTGTGATATGCCATTAGCAGTAGGCTCAATATGTACAGGAACTGGCACGTTATCAAATAAATTTTGGTCAGAATCATTAGGAAGGCATGCTAAATCCTGAGATAGGTCATTAGATGAAGGCACAAGAAAGTCAAGAAGGGATGCATCGTAGAATAAATTTACATCGTAATCATTAAGAAGGCATACTAAATCCTGAGATAGGTCATTAGCGAAAGGCACAATGTCAATTAAATTTAGATCGTGTCCATCACGTACATCGGTCGAATAATTAGAATCAATTATGTCACATACGTTATGAGGATAATTAACACATGATGATGGTACGGTACTCAGATCAGGAATAGATTGTTCAGTTATAGTATGTATGGTTTGATCATCGATAGAAGCAGGTTGCTCACGCATGATTACATCATAATCATATAAATCGTCCAAATGATTGGAAAAATCAGCATCAGTATCAGACAGTTCAGGGATGACTTCGCGTAATGCTACATCGTTATGTTCATCAGATATGTGCAGAATTGAAAAGTTGGGTTCATACAACATAGAACCCAGATTTAAAAGGTGATCCACATCTTCATCAGGTGAATTGGATAGATCCACGTTTAATCTTGCCGCATTAGTGTCACGCATCTGCTGCAAAATCACATTAACAGCATCTTCACATTCTTTAATATCGGCGCTTAAATTATCTGCCATTTTGTTATGTCTTTAACGCAATGTACTCCTCGTTAATATAAAATGTTTTTAAAAATTATTCTCTTAAAATCTCTATACGTTTCTTTATAAAAGCACAAATAGTGACAGCGAACTAGACAGGCACGCTTAAATACGCGCAGAGAACAGCGCCGGGCAGAGACCGGCCGGCCGGCATTGCATTCATCCTCAAACTCATCCTCCTCATCCTCCTACGACCTCCATTATCAGACCACCTCTTAAACTCTATTATTTTACATTACTCTCTGCTATTATCACTCATCAAACTCTATTATTTTTACAACGGTAGATAACCACGGAGGGGGGCGTGCCGCCACTACGTTTAAACGTAAAACACACAACTTTTAAGGGTTAACTAATTCAAAATAAAAGAACATTCCAGAGTGAGGAAGAATCTCAAATACGTGTGCGGCTGTGCGTCATTGTTATCGAGCAAACGTGGCGTTATAGTCATCATTATTCTCTAGAATGCGTGTGCCCCTGTGCGCCATTGTTCTCAACATTCCATTCCACTAGCTTTTCCTTTGATCTCGTGAAAAACCCATTGTTCTCGAAGACCTCCTGCTGGGAAGAACAATAACGACCAGCGCCACCCATTACTACTCATACTGTCATTGCGTCATATATACTAGAGTGTTCTACATGCTGTCATTGCGTCATAGATACAGAACAGTGTTTTAATAATTATGTCTAGCTGTTATTCTTTTCTGTTAGTTCCGCGAAGTACGACAGATGTCGTGATACTATTCTTGACGTCATCAGAATGGAGGCAGGTGTGGAAGACACGTGGCCCATGATACAACTGAAGATGACAAGTCTTGTACCTGCAGAGATATGTGTAAGCAACGTGTCCAAGGCGGTATCATTTTCAGAAATGGACAAGGTTTCAGTCAATAATACTCGTAATTCATTACTACGCGTTATAATACGGGGATAGTAGAATGTGACATAGACTATTATCAACAATAAAACTTTAAAACATAGCACTAAATTTATGCATCTTAACCAGCTCAATTATCATTAAAACAACCAATCAAGCAAGCATACAATCTGTCTGCCTGTCTGTCTGTCTGTCTGTCGGTAGGTCGGTTGGTCGGTCGATCAATCATTCAAGATGAGAGTAGTGCCTCATCCGATTGTGTTATTATAAATGATAGCTATATATGTCATCGTCCACAGAAGGCAATAAGCGGTCATGTGCCAGAACCACACAAAGATGACGCAACACTGGACCATCTTGCTGACGTCATGGCTGGAAGACGAAAGCAGGTGTGCTATAGTAGAACTTAGCAAATTAACATATTCAAACAAACGTGTATCGATATGAATTTCCATATCCATTATAAATATATAAATATGTCCAATTTAACACATACCATATACATATAATTTATCTGCATATATGTCATATCTCACAGATATAACCCTGTCTGCAGTGACCATAACATTTGCGCATGCAACGGATGTGATAATTTGCGCATGCAACGGACGTGATCTTGTGCGCATGCAATGGATATGATCATTTGCGCATGCAGCGGATGTGATCATTTGCGCATGCAGCGGATGTGATCATTTGCGCATGCAACGGATGTGATCATTTGCGCATGCAATGGATATAATCATTTGCGCGATCATTTGCGCATGCAGCGGATGTGATCATTTGCGCATGCAGCGGATGTGATCATTTGCGCATGCAACGGATGTGATCGTTTGCGCATGCAATGGATGTGATCATTTGCGCATGCAACGGATGTGATCATTTGCGTATGCAACGGATGTGATCTTGTGCGCAATAATAACCATGTCATCAGAGCAATGTGAACAGAAAAGGGAACTCTCAAATGCTGATAAATTACTACCTTCGTGAAATAATAAAACTGATCAACGGCAAAAAACTAGAATAGATCAGAATAATGTTTTTAAATGCATCTCAATCTGACTCAGTTTTATTTATATGACTCTAATGAGCACAGCCATTTTCCAATTCAAATTCAAAGGTGTTTATTTTTCGGCATAATAGTATATATACAAAGTCGGAATGGGTAGTCGATCAAAGGCTAGGCCTATAATCGGATGGACCCCTACATTAAATCAACAGTCACAATATTTAACATTGACAGACACGTGCACAAGCACAAAGCAGTAAATTATTAGGAGTAGCATCTATTATTTGTATATAATTACTTTTATCGGATTGCTATATCAGTCACCTGATTGTAATATATTGTCAATGGCGGTATCTACGGTATGGAGTATGATTGGTTAATTGTAGACAAATGTGATCATATGGTTGACGTTATTTCCTGATATGCTCGAACGTCAACACATTGCAAAACATGGAAACAACATATACATGAAAACATATGGGGATGGGATGGAGGGGTGGGGGCCTCATCACGGGATATTAATATGGTGATGGTGTATTTCTATGCTATAGCGGGGGTATAGTGATTTTCTATGGTGACTGGTGCGCTTTTTAATGTTTATGGCGAGACTGGAATTAGATGATGTCATGGTGGTGTGCGGGTACTGGTAGTAGTAGTAGTAGTAGTAGTAGTAGTAGTAGTAGTAGTAGTAGTAGTAGTAGTAGTAGTAGTAGTAGTAGTAGTAGTAGTAGTAGTAGTGCTTAGTGATAGTAGTGGTTGTCATGAGAGGTGGTGGTGTAAGTGTTGGTATCTCCCTATAATGTATTGCTTTAAAGTTGTTCTGCAAGGTTGCTGTGTGAGTATTTGTGTTTGGACATCTGGTTCAGTTTCATACCAGAGCTTGATTGCAGAGATTGAGATTTCGTGTCTACCTAGTTCTGTTCTGATATAGTGGGTGTGCAATTTATTCCTTGATCTAGTGTTGTGTAAATGGGCATCTGTGTTGCTCTTGAATAATTTTGATAGGGATTTAGAGAGGTTATCATGGTGTAGTTGCTATTGAGGGGTGATCGCTCATTGACAGCTGCTTGTTAAATTCGAATGGGTCGTTTGACAATTGACAGGTGTATGCAGGTGTATTCTAGTTTGTTGATTGACAGATATTTAAACGAGTGTTGATGGATTGTTGATTGATAGGTGGAGCTTGATTATCTGGACGTAGCTGAAAGAGATTTCCTAACAGACGGACTGCAAAGATTAACACAAGCCATTCAGGTAAATAAACGCATTTATTATCTAATCTTAGCATTATGTTAGTTATATAAATACATGTCTACAAGCAATCTACATGATTCTGGAACAGCTCAATGTGTTTTGTTTACTCGTACCTTTGTGCGATCATAGGGATTATATGTGTGTTGCTAAATACGCCGTTACCCCTCAAAAAATGCTAGTTAAAACTAAGTTCACGTGATGTCATGTCATTTCAGTTGGCATCTTCCTTGAAGATGGTGATTTGGGTGGATGCTGAGTATACCTACATCAACCCTGCTCTAAGACTGCTCAGTCTGGCTGCAATGAAGGTGTATAATCAACGTATGCCTGTTGTGTCATACACCTACCAGAACTACCTCCAGGTTGGTAGGAAACTGTCACACACCGTCAGCAGTATGGTCTCAACTATTATAGGCCCTACATCGTTTTCCAATCACACACACACACCCACACACCACCACCACCACCACCAACAGTCTCAGTCCCCACCTACCCCATCGAGTAGTATCATGGCTCAAGTAATCGCTATTACGCCGGAATTAGTTTGGTAGTCTCTATCTGCCATAAAATGTATCGCATGTGAATTACTGTTAATCATATCAGTTACTTTTCCTGTGTTAGCGATACCTTCCTATTTCTTCTCAGGCCACGCTGCAAGAGCTGCGCGAGGATATAGAGTTCTCCCGAAAACATAATGTTTGCTTTGGCGCAAAACTGGTACGCGGTGCCTATATGGAGAAAGAGCGGCTATTGTCCCAGAAACTAGGATACCCGGACCCAGTCCACCCTGACATAGAGAAGACACATGCTATGTATGACACAGCTGTCAGTACTATGTTAGATGCGATCCATGAGAGACCATCCATGATCAATGTGATTATTGGCACACATAATGAACAGTCTGTACACAATGCTATTCAAAGGTATGACAATGCACCAGCAACCGTGTGTTGGTAAATGAAGGGACCTATCAGTAGTATATGCGACGGGGTACACAGCAATATGATTGGTCGAGAGCTTGAATTAGACCACGCCCGTTTTTCTCCGCCAAAAATACTCGAATATGATTTGTCGAGAGCAAGATCTATTGTTTGGCCCTCGACCAATTAGATTCGAGTATTTTGGTGGGGAAATGGAGTTTTTCCCAATTCAAATTTTGATGAGCTCATTTGTAAATCTTATGAACGGTTCATGTTCCATTCATAAGTTTTACAAATACTACGTTTTATTATGTTCACGTCACGTGACATGGGTTTACTGTACTGGCTGCCGTGCTGTCATTTTGATAGCCATAGGTTTTTGTATAGCTGTCGATCACTTAGATGTGCATGTATATCGTTGCAGACATACCACGTGACAGCTCCTGACCACTCGGATTTGCGCACACCCCATCGCAGTAGATCTAGTCTAAGCTCTATATTGATCGAGCCATGTGACAGCTCTCAACCACTCAGATTTGCATGCACTCGGTCGCAGTAGATCTAGAGGAAGATCTATATTTATTGAGACGCATGACAGCTCTCAATCACTTGTATTTGTTTGCACGCCGTCACGGTAGATCTAGAGGAAGATCTGTATTGATCGAGTCACGTGACAGCTCTCGACCACTAAGATGTGCATGTATATTGTCACAGACGTATTCTGTCATTTATATCAAGCAAAAAGTTATTAATGTAAGCAACAAGATACTGCAGAATTACTTTCAAAATGTTATCATGCCCACTGCAAACCCCTAATAATAATAATAATAATAATAATAATAATAATAATAATAATAATAATAATAATAATAATAATCTTATAACAAGTTATATTGTGATGTAGTAACTGTAACGGCACCGGTAAATGAGTATTATTTATAAACACTGTACATACGGTATATCTGGATGTCACGAAGTGACGTAAAGTTAATAAAACTATGACTATGACAAACCTCAGCAGGTCCGAGTGCAGGTGCATAGTGGTGGGCATTCATACGCGCGCGCATGCGGATGTGAGCATGTGCAGGTGTGCGTGCATGAGTGTACCCATAGATGTATCTAAAAAATCTCCTGAACCTATTTGTCTCAAATTTTAAGAGAGCTATGACAGCAATACCACACTCAGTCGAATTAGTTTCAAAGTATTCGCCAGAAAGCTTAGTAAAGAGAAAAACCGGCAATTAGTACAACTGACGACTTATAACGGGTGTGTACGTGTGTGAGCACGTGAGCCCTATGACAGCAATAGCGCTTGGTCAAAGCAGTTTCAAAATATTTAACAGAATGCTTATTAAATAATAAAACATATAATTTGTACAATGGGCTTTTCCGCATTCATGACGGGTGTGTACATGCGTCAGCATGTGCGCTCTATGGTAGCGACAGAGCCAGTAGAATTAGTTTCAAAATATATGACAGAATAAATATTAAATAGTAAAACATGCAATTAGTACAACTGCCAACCTATTCCACGTTCAAGACGCACTATAGCAGTGCAGGCGTGCGTACATTTGTATGTGCATGTATGCAGGCATGCGTGCGTGCGGCCAGGTGGGTTTGCGTGCGTGCGTGTGTACGAGCGGGTGCGGGTTCGTGTATAAGTGTGCGTGCGTGCGTGCGTGCGTGCGTGCGTGCGTGCGTGCGTGCGTGCGTGCGTGCGTGCGTGCGTGCGTGCGTGCGTGTGTGCTTGCTTGCGTGCGTGCGTGCGTGCGTGCGTGTGTGTGTGTACGTGCATGTTTGTGTGTGCCTGCATTCATGTGCGTGTGTTCGTGTACGCTACATCTTTTTCCAGTTTCCTGTGCTGTAATTTGATTCTTTGCACATTTTAGAGTCTGAGATCAGGATATCAAGGGAGGTGACTCGTTCGACCACTATATTTCACTAATCAAACTTGAAATCTGTAATAATCTTTTTTATACGCCTCAGCAACATTGAAAATCTCTTAAAGTTAATGAAGGTGATTCGATTACATCAGATATAAGGTTTATTAACTGAACTATATGGTAGAGAAACAATTACTTGAGACCGGAAGCATTACTCGTTACTACAGAGCGCTCAGTGATAGATGAGCTGAACCGTGCAATGTCTTTCAACACCCATAGCACTCAATTACACTGGCGGGAGGGTTCAGTCGGTGACGCCTTAATACAAGTCATTTTCTATGCTACATACATAGATCTACTGATCAAATTATGGTGATTGCTTTCTTCATTTACATGTACATTTTAGGTGTAAAATTGTTCCGCTGATGTTAATAAAAGTTAATTTATGAACGTGTGACCACGGCTCATTTAATGTATATGCAGTGTCGGTTTCAAGGTGCTTAAGCTTTGCTTTGATACATAGTTGCACCTGCAGCATACAATACCGAATATTGTTCCACCTAAGCAGTTGCTTCATAAACAATGGGATACCGATTCATGGAACGTAATTGATTATGATGATATATACTTGAGCGACAAAACGAACAACCTTATAGAGGTACATAAGCCTTCAGAATGTGTTCATTAAAAAGTCAGGTGACACTTTAATATAAGCCATTTTATGTGACAGATGGAAAGATCTACTGATTAAATTATGGCAATTGCTTAAGATGGGTGCTATTAAAACCATCCATCTTAAAAAAACTGGCATAGCTCAGTGCTGCTGATACCTATGGCAGCGACAGCGCCGACTCAAAGTAGTTTCAAAATATTCAACAGAATTAAATAGTAAAACCATACAATTCATACAACAATGCTTAGCCTGTCACCAGTTTAGCATTCGAAACTAATTTTGCTATACCATGCATAACGTAATTGATTATGACGTCAGCCTACATGTGATGTAGTTGATTATGACGTCATATGATTGATTGAGAAACTGGATTCATCAATTGCACCATAGAATACCACGTACAAGCATTGACTTTATGGAAAATCAATCCCACCTGTCTCATATATGCGCCGCATGCCCAGAATATGGATGTATGCCCACAATCACCAAACCAACACCCACAATAAAAATACTTTATTCATATTCACATTTTTATATTGAATAAAATAATACATAAGATAAACATATAGTTTATGTTACTAGCATAAACAAATAGCCAATGTTGTTGAGAACCATGAGCCGATGTGAAGCCTGATACGTTAGACATAAGTAACATCAATACGTTTAGCATCAGAATTATTATCATCACCACCTGAATCATCACCAGCAGCAGCAGGGGCCGCATCCAGATTACTTCTTATGTACTTCTTGATCATGAACTCTCACAAGACTGCTTCATCGCTGATTAAATCTTTGATTTCCTGACAAATTATTTCAATAAGCGTAAGGTTCTGTAATCTTCTCCATTGTAGCACTATGACAATGCGCTTTGTGATCAAAGCATCAGCATATATACGGAAATAGACGCATCATCTACACCATTGAGAGTCATTTTCTCTTCGCCATTCTTATCTTCTCAACCTGATTGTTCAGCGTGTCAGTCATGGTGAATATTTTGAAAATATGGTGAACATCTCCTGCTTGCCTATGGCTACAATTTCACCTTCATCGCCATCTTCACACTCAGACCGTGTTGATACCTTCGACTCCATGGTTGTATCATCTTCACTATCCATCTCCGTCATTTCTTCATCTTCACTGTCTAGATTTTCATTATCTTCATTACTATGGAATCGCCATTTGATCTAACGAAAGTTGAGTCACATTTAGAACATTGATGTCGTGGCATATTGATTATATGCTAAATCTAGCAATCATCCAAGCTACAAGTCAAGGGTCCTTTTTATTCGTGATGGTGTTTTTGATCCTGTAGTTGGTGAAATCTTCTTACTGCCCAAGGGTCTCTAACTTATCTGTAGGTAAAATACACGTTTGGCTGTTTAAAATAAAGTGGAAAAAGTTATTGTCTTCTTCTTCTTTTCGATCGCTGGTATCACACTTGGAGAGCCGTTCTCAAGATGAAATCTGTGGTTTTCTGCAGTTCTTCCACAGGCCCATACAGCTTTTCAAGAAAAGAGGTTGACAAAGGCCAGATCTCTTCTCTCAGCAGCTGATACATACTGCAACATTGAAGTATGTGCTCTGTGGTCTGTTCTGCTTCTCCACAAGGACAAGCGGGCGATGTCGTAAGGTGGAACCGCCTGTACATGTGTTGGTTTAGTCTGTTGTGTCCAGTTCTGAGACGAAAAATGGTCACTTGCTCTGGCCTCGAGAGATGATGGTAGACATCTTCTGATTGAGGTATTCTATAGAGTGACTTGATGATAGTCTTCATCTCTGTACGGGTAACCATGTTTTCTGTCTGATTCTCTTCTGCACCCACCTTTGCCATCTTGTCTGCTTCCTCATTTCCTTGGACTCCACAGTGTGAGGGGATCCACTGCAGTGCTATCCGAAAGCATTTGATGGTTTGTAGTGCTTCTTCAAGTTGTGGCAGCTTACCTTTGGTGATAGCCTCAAGGACAGAGCGGGCAGCAGATAAAAAGACAATCTGTGCAATAGGGTCTGCTGTTCTGCTGATGGTATTAGCTGCATGAACCAGTGCTTCGACTTCAGCTCTGTGGTGTGTGCAGTGTTTGCCTGTCGGTATTGCAGCTGACTCATGTTGTCGGTTTGGATACTGTATGTGCAGTCCGGCACCTCCGCTCCTAATTGCACCTTTGGCTGTTCCATCTGTGTAGATCCTTATCCATGTCTCCTGAGGGTACATTTCTTCCAGCATGGCTAGGGTCAGGGCCTTCCTGCTCACATCATTGTGTTCATCTTTGGTTGTGAGATGAGGTACTGTGGTGCGAATAGCTATGCTCTCTAGTTTGTTTTCCCAGAGTGGAGGATCAAGGGTGTGGTTTGGGCCTTCTATTTGTGCTGGCAACATTTCTTGGTGTTTCCTTTGAAGTGCTTTTGTCTCTTTCACAAAACTTGATGTTTTAACTCTTCCTGATGACAGCTGTGCTTGCCTGATCTTCATTGGGTGGTTGTTGAATGATTTGAACTTTGCCGCTTGGATCAGTGCTTTGCATTACCTTCCTTTGCTAAGTGGGGGGGGGGGGGGAATGCCTGCTGTCTGCTCCATTTTTTCCATTGGTGTTGATCTCATTCCACCAGTGATGATGCGCAGTGCCTGGTTTTGTACTCTGTCGAGGTTCTGTTGATGAGATTTAGCTGCTGTCATCCATGAGCTGGATCCATACTCAAGGTGTGGTCGTACGGCACCTAGGTAGATGGTCTTCAGGATCCTTTCATTGGCACCACACTTTGCTCCTGCCAGCTTCCTCATGGTGTTTAGCTTTCTTCTGGCCTTTGCCTCTGCATTCTGGATGTGCTCCTTCCATGTTAATCTTCTGCCATAGGTGACTCCCAGGTATGGCTGCTGGTCCTCGTACTCGAGTGGAGTACCGCCCAGTGTCAGATTGCCAACCTTGGTTTTGGTGGACAGTGATAATTGAATGGCTGATGATTTTTCTTTGTTGATGGTAATACACCAGCGATCGGCCGAAGCTGTAATTCTGTCCAAGGCAAGCTGCATTCTGTACGTGGCAGTCGTTGTGTACTCCTCGGTGCACCAGAGTGGTCATCTGCATAGAGGGCTGCTTGGATCCCATTGGGCAGCTCTGCTACAATGTCATTAATGAAGAGTATGAACAGAGTTGGTGATAATACTCCGCCTTGTGGCACCCCTTGTCTCAGCAATACATTCACGAGGAGGCCATCCTTCCACACCTTGTCAAATGCCTTCTGCAGATCGATAAAGGCAGCTAGCATCACCTTCTTGACTTGAAAAGTGTCCTCTATGACCTGTGCAAGATGTGTTGTTTGATCTTCTGTGCTCCTGTATCTTCTGAAGCCGACCTGCTCTGAAACTATAATGTTCTCCGACTCCAGGTACCACTGCAACCGCCGGTTGATGATGCACTCAATGGTCTTGCATATGCAGCTTGTAAGACTGATAGGATGGTAGCTCAGCACTTTCGTCTTGTTCTTCCCTTTTTTCAGAATAGGAGTCATTCTGGCTTCCTTCCAGCACTGAGGAACCTCTCCATTGGTCCAACTGAGATTAAAGATGTCTAGCAACTTGCGAATAGATGCATTACCAAGGTGTTGGATCATGTCATTCGTAATGCCATCTGGCCCGGGAGATTTCTTTATCTTCAATTGGTGGATAGCCTTCTTCAGTTCTGCTAAACTAATGTCAACTTTCATTGCATCGTGAGTGTTGGTGTCTGTTCTTTCCTCTGGCTCTTTTCTAATCTCTTTTTGATGCATTCGTGGTATAGAAATTTTGCTTTCTTTTGCATATGCCTTCGCAAAGGCATCTGCAGCCATCTTTCCTGTCAGTGTTTGTCCATCTTCTTCAAGAGTAATCTTCTCTCCCCCCGACACCCTCATCATTCAGCGCTTTAGTCAGTCTCCATAGCTTTGTAGTGTGTCTCTCTCTAAATTAAACCCTGCCGTCTTTTCCCTCCAGCTTCTTCTTTTGGCCTCCAGCTGCTTGGTCTTTAGATACCTGGCTTTAGTTTGTTGTAGTGTGAAGTGGTTTTCATGACAGGGATTATTCTCTGCATCTTCTCTGGCCTTGTCTAGTTTATCATGTGCAGCTTGCAGTTCTGTTGTCCAGTAGGGGCGGTAGTTTTTCCGGAACCCTCGAGGAATCGCTTCGTTGGCAGCCTTGAGGATACTTGAATTAAATTCCTTGACCACATTGTTGATGTTTCTCCCTTCTACTGCTATATTTTGAGTAAGCTCATTGGAACGAATGCCGAACAGACTCCAATTTGCCTTTTTGTAGTTCCACCTTGGATGTTGAGGTGACCTTGTCGAAATACTTCCAGAAAGAGAGAGGAGGACTGGGCGGTGGTCGCTTCCTCCTAACTGCGATCCGACCACTCTACTGAGGTTTCTGTGAATGTCTTCTGTACAAAATGCCAAGTCCGGCGTTGTTGTCGAGTACCACCGGCGCGAGTAGAAGGTAGGCTGGTCTGTGGGATCGTTGACAAGTAAAAGGTGCTTTTCATCTTGCCACGCTTCAATGTCTTCTCCTCGTTTATCAAGTGTTCTGTCTCCCCAGCTCTGGGATTGGCTATTTAAGTTTCCCGCAATGAGGAAGTGGCAGTCCGGGACTTGGATTGTGTCAAGTGAGAGGTTCTTGTCATTAGGGCAGTAATAATTGACAATGTTGTTACCTTGATCTTGATATATTCTGCCTCTTCCATAAATGTTTTGATCTGGCTGGCGTTCACGCTGTTTCGGACCAAGGTGATCACCCCGCCTTTCTTTCTTCCTCTTCGATCACACCGGAAAATCTGGTAACCTCTGATCTTAAATGGTTTTCTTTCTTGCAGGTGTGTCTCTTGGATGCAGCAGATATCAATGTTGTTTTCGTACAGGAACTGTTCGAGCTCTGATTTCTTGTTGGTAACCCCTTCTGCGTTCAAGTGCATGATGTTGATACTGGGGTTCTCTTTGGGTTTGGTCTTCTCTTTCGGTTGGCCAGTAGCTCTCCATCCTCGTCCCCTGGCTCCACAAGACGAGTTGATGGGACCTCCAGTAGCTGAGGGTGGGCTCCTTCGAGACGTGGAGCCCGGCGCTGCACCTGCAGGCCGAGCATATAGTCTTAAACAGGGGTAGTAAAAAAGTTATTGCATTTAAAGCATTTTATTGTATTGTAGACACAGGTGCTGGGATGAACGCATGCACAACCGCACGCACCCACCCCGCATGTACGCACGCACGCACGCCCGCCCGCCCGCACGCCCGCCCGCCCGCCCGCCCGCACTCACTCACTCACTCACTCACACACACACACACACACACACACACCACCCAGCCCCACCCACACACACCCACCCCCACCGACCCACCCACCCACCCACACGCACGCACGCACACACGCGCGTGTTCCAGCATACGCCCTTAGACCCGCATATGGCAAATAGTGCCTGCTTGCCTCTGGCTTCTTTTTCACCTTCATTGTCATCGCCTGCATGTGGGTGCGAATGCTATGACATCATAATCAATTGCGTCTCATGCAGACTGACGTCACAATCATAATTGAGAGAGAAATACTCCACCAGCAACCTGGAATAGTACGACGATATATGCACAAATCTGAGTGGTCGAGGGCTGTCACGCGGTATGTCTGCGATGACATAGGTGCAAAATTTAATCTGAGTGGTCGAGAGATGCCACGTCTCCTCATTAGGTCACGCCCCCGCCCCCAAACCTTTCACATGTAAATCATTCACGTTACACCTCTCAATCATTCTAGATCTACCTCCCAAAACACAGTCGACAGGGTGTGCGCAAATCTGATTGGTCGAGAGCTTGGTGACGTCATCAACGTATGAATTAGGACACGCCCCCTTTATTCCCGCCAAAAATACTCTGATTGATCGAAAACCAAACAATAGATCTCGCTCTTGACCAGTCAGCTTCTAGTATATTTGGTCTGGAAAAAAGGAGACATGACCCAAATCAAATTTTGATGACGTCTTCAAGGTATTGCCCAATCATATTTGCGTGCACCCCGTCGCGTAAACTACTTCTATCCCGTTAATGACAGATGTACGTAGAGTCGTACGCCATAGTAGATAATGATTAATCTCAACTACAGTATTAAAATTCATTCTTCAGAGTCACAAAGTATTTAACTGAAGTTTTAATAAGTGGTAGTCTGCGAATTTAGCATAATATTCTAATTTAAACAATTCTTAAACTAAAATTACATTTCTTAATGGTAGTGAGATAATTAACCGAGACTGGCAAGTATCCTGAAATGTCACGAATGTTAATGTGATAGGGTCAAATAACTGACTATTATTCGCATATTATTACCGCTCATTATGGCCCATAAAGCGAGTGTCTGCTATAGACAAGGTTTTCTTGTAATCTGTATCAATGGAGTGAATAATTGTGGATAATTCTGTGATATATTAATTAATATAGACCTTGCACCAAATCTGACAAATAATACTCATACTGAAATTCACAAAATATAATATTAATTTAAATGAGTATTACCTCATGTACCCACACAAACACACGCGCGCACATTTATGACCCCATACACGCTTCTGTCGCGAGTCTAAATACATGAAATGGATGAACATGTCCCTTTCTCCTGCAGGATGAAGGAACTAGGAATGCAGACGAACTCAGGACAGGTGTTCTTTGGACAAGTATTTGGAATGGCGGACCATATATCATGCTCATTAGGTAAGCCGCGTTGATGACTGGGAATGTATGGCAATAGTGAGATGATAGTGTTCATACAATAAATTGTCGATTCTCAGGACTCGGGTTCATAATGCGTCAGGACTCGGCTTCATAATGCGTCAGGACTCGGGTTCATAATGCGTCAGGACTCGGGTTCATAATGCGACCTGGGCTCCTATTGAATTCCGTGGACATTCTTGCTACAAGCAGGTGGCAGCTTGGATACTTTTAAGTGGTCTATTCCAGTGTAGAAAAACGTTACTGCCATTTTTCTGAGCAGATTTTACGAAACTGAATTTATTTCAGTTAGCTGTGTAGTAGGCCTACAGTCAAGTCTGTCTTTTTACGGACACCTCATGGAACATAGTTGTCACAAAAGACAGGTTGCCACTTAATGCTTGTCAGTTCCATATATTTCTGGCCGGAAACTGGCGGTTACAATAAGATGTGTGGTCTTACAACCACTAGTATCAAAGAACCGCAATCTTATGGCCCATAAAGCAAGTGTCCGCTATAGACAGGTTTTACTTCTCTGCCCCTGTGTATGTATGGTTTGAATAATTGCGGATACTTCTGTTATTCATTGACTAATATAGGCCCTATGCCAGATTTGACAACCCCTTTGTCACCCAGCCATGGTATTTATACAATAAACACATAGTTATTTAAACGCCAGGTATTGGAGTTATTGCCCTCTGATTACTATCCCACATGATTGGAGAATTTTGTTTATATTTAGTAATATCTTGCTTAAGAAATAAACACAATTTATATAATGACTAAGTCATTATGACATAGATATACTGCAAAATATGGCTATATCTAAAGGTATCCAATTAGTATGAGACTCGATCATAACAGACTCCCAGCATACCATGCACTGGTAGAATTTTATTGGACTAAATATATAGCCTTGGTAATATGTTCGCTTAACAGAATTACAAAGCGTCGCAGAACCATCAATTATATACTCTCCTCGCTTACTTAATCGTATAGCAAATGCTTCCTCTATGAAGGACTTAACTTGATTACTGTAAATCTTACTGAACCAATATGTAAATGTGTGTATTAAAATGGGGTCTAGCTAATTTGATTTGTCCTAATATTTAGACTCAAAACGACTTATGACAAACGTAGAGCCAGTCATAGAGAGTTCATTATAAAATTCAGTCGAATCCTTAACACACGTTTGAGTAAGCAAGTCAGTGGTGGATCCAGGAGGTGATTTGGCGGGGGGGGGGGGGGGGCACCCAAAATTTCAAGGGAGTTAGCTCTTGAAAATGGGCTCATTCCGCCACCAGAGGGTAGGTAAAAAAAATAGACAGCCCTGTCGGTGATGGGGGGCACGTGCCCCCGAGAGCCACCCCACCACCACCACCACCACCCCTTGGATCCGCCACTGCATGTACATACAAATCTAACCGCTGACCAGTTGTTACGGTCAACACCGGACCAGTAGTATATCGGTCAATGGTTTCGCTTAGCTGAAAATGTGTAACTATAACTCTTAACCCTTTAAATTTCGAATTTGTTCAAGAAAATTTAAACTTTCGCATATAAATTGTCCATTTGCAGACCAAGAGAAGACTATTTCTAAAGGTACCACTGGAATGACTGGCTTGGTTATCGAGCCAGTCATTCCAGTGGTAAATCTTCAAAAAAATATGCTTTCCTTGGTCTGCAAATGGGCATTTCTCAAGACCACTGCAGAAGTGGTTTTTGGCTGATCTGAGTGTTAAATGGTTAACATGTACAAATCGACCCAGTGAACTATTAATCATTTTATAGTGATGACATGATGCGGTGTGCAGTACCAATCATCATGTGAGGTTACGATTCATCGGTGTGCAGTACCAATCATCATGTGAGGTTACGATTCATCGGTGTGCAGTACCAATCATCATGTGAGGTTACGATTCATCGGTGTGCAGTACCAATCATCATGTGAGGTTACGATTCATCGGTGTGCACAATGAGTTCAGTATAAGCCAGCTAGACAAGCAATTTGATTACTTTTTCAAGCTGCAGGATCAATACGCGTCTTTGGAAGCAGCTCAAAACATCTTGCGGAAGATGCACGTACATTTATGAAAGTAAAACTTATTATTTAGTCAAAGTCAATTGGTTCAGTAAGATGTACTGTAATCAAGTTAAGCCATTCTAAAAGGAAGCATTGATATGCGATTAAGTAAGCAAGGAGTGTATACAATTGATGGTATTTGCGCTGCTTTCTAATTTTGTTAAGTGAACATATTATTTAAAGCTTCACAGCT
This sequence comes from Chaetoderma sp. LZ-2023a, assembly GCA_034401795.1. Taxonomy (NCBI): domain Eukaryota; kingdom Metazoa; phylum Mollusca; class Caudofoveata; order Chaetodermatida; family Chaetodermatidae; genus Chaetoderma; species Chaetoderma sp. LZ-2023a. Next base: position 20,362,615 of record CM067370.1, read on the forward strand.
AGTCAAATACAATGCTATCGTGCATGGTATGCTGTGAGTCTGTTATGAGCGAGTCCACATTAATGTGAAGAGGAGCTGACATTTCCTGAGCAGTCGTCCATCTGGAGGTGAGACCATAACTCACTCGGACCTATCATCGTTGACAGTCAGATATTATCCGGGCCTAGAACTTAACAAAATGTATTCAGTCTTACCGTCTTTTTTCTTGAATAGGCGAGCGACAGTTATATTTGTCTAATTAAATTGATCACTTCCGTAGCCAGAAAAGATGCCACGAATCTACAATATGTCCGATGGCTGAAATATGCTAAACATGGTCATGTTTCTAAAACAATATTATATCTGCACAAAAAACGATATCACGCATTTCTCTATTCCTTAAGCCATACCCTCTGAGTAATGCATGTTGCCTGCTTGCAAGCTGTCGGAGACATTTGATGTCCACGGAACCACATTTAGCTACATCAGCTCCTAGACAAATGGTTGGAGAGCAGCGTGATAACCTTAAACTAACGGAAGCTGTGTGTCGCTTCGGGGTATGGGACGCATCCCAACGCTTCATCAGTCCGTCATTCAGGCACTGTTCCTGTCCGTACGAGACTGGCAATGGACAGATGATAGACTTACTCCACTAGAATATAGTGATAAAGAGGTCTGAATCAGGAGAGGACACGAGGATACTCCATTCATAACAGAGGGTATTACTTCACTCAAAACAAGATGGCATAAAGTTTAATTAAGAGAAGTAGACGTCCTATTAATTCGTCTTAAAATTCAAATCGGACGATCCAAAACGAGGACAAGAATTTGCTGACATTGCGTAGATGTTGATATAATAATGAAACACTGATAGGATCGAGTCGATTTTAGTGTCTATATCAAGCTAGTGATAGAGATTAAGATGATAGCAAAATCAACACGATCGACAGTGGTGTATTTAAAGTCCACTGAACCCGGACATGTCTGCTCTCCGAACTGGAGACCTGGAGAGTTTGTGTAACAGTTAAGTTCTTGTAACCGTCGTGTATCCCGTTAATGTTGTGGAGTTGAGTGGAAGCGAAAGGCAACCCAAATGGGGGGTCCGGGGGTCCTTCCCCGAAAAATTCTGAAATCTAGATGCTCGCAGATGGCATCTCCTGCATTTCCAGAGGTAACTATGGACCATCAGCTGGCTGTTAAATTATTATTTTTAGCCATTTAATTTCATTTTTTGTTCACTTAATTTTTTGAGCCGTTCAGTTGTGAAAACAGGACTGGATAAAAACGGAACGAACAAGAAAAATGAAATTAAATAGCTAAAAATCGAATAATTTAGCAGCCAACTGAAGGGCCATATTTACCTCTGGAAGTGCAGGTGGTGCCATGTGAGAGCATCTAAAGAGAAAAACTAATATTAATCTGTAATACAATCATGAACCATCTGACTCCTAAAACATCAGAAAAGCATCAAAACAAAAAATGCTCTTTAATAAGAAAAAATAGTTTTGATAGAAAAGATTTTTGGCTGATCAAGATCTGTGACCTGGCATAAATGTCCTCGCTGCCCCTATTATAATCCGCTACTGAGCCGCGCCTGTATTTTTAGATTGAATTAGATTCGGAAGCAGATGAGGAACTGCCTGGCATACCACAATCTGAAAACAGCGCCTTGGCTTCATGCTGAGAATAAGTCTCTAACGTAATGACCGTCCATTTTGCCACGTCATCATAACGACTAGACTGCTAAACAGACTCAACTTCAGAGACCAGACAGCTCGGGACCCAGCCTATTCCTGTAGTGAACTGTAACCGCAGCCCTGTGGATGTGATGATATCATCGTAACCTCTGTATCACTAGCTTGGTACAGACATTAAAATCAGCTTGATCCGTCCAGTTGTCCATGTGATATCAGAATCTACACAATGTCAGCAAATTCGTGACCTCATTTTGTGTGCGACCGATTTGAATTTTACGACGAATTAAGAGGTGAAACCAGTATTAGATAAACATTCACCCCGAATACTTTCCCGTACCAAAAGGCGTTCCCGAATCCTGATCCACGGTTGCTGAAGCAGGGTCGTGCCGTCCGAATTGGCAGAACCGGTTTCTGTGTCTCGATTTCTGAAGCCGTGATACGAAGATCATAAATGTTCTATTTACATAATGTACAAGCCCAATAATAGCACATGTGACGAATATATACAACAACCGAATGATATGCTAAAGAGGCTATGAACATCTGCCCGTCTTCAAACTAATTTTTGTGTCATACTATTCAACGATTCATTCAACGATCCATAAAATTTCTTAGTTTTTAGCCGGGGAAACATTACAGGGAATGGGCCAATTAGATCACGGTGGCGTAAGAATCTGCTACGGCTGTTTTTATAATCTTACACCATAAAGGTATTCACCTAACAACATTGAATTATTTCAAACGGCCGCTTCCAACATGACTTAAGCTTGGATGGCTTTCCAGGCTTAGGGGAAATATATATATATATATATATATATATATATATATATATTACTTTATCCCCAAGATAATGCTGGTGGTTAACCACATTACTCACACTTCTCTGTACCGCTTTAATGTGACTATCGCTCACCACCACTTGTTTATAAGAAGTTTGGAGTTTCCTAGCATGAAGTCACACACACACACACACACACACACACACACACACCCCACCCACCCCAACTAGCAGGTGAACCTCCAGTCTTATATGCTGATGGTTCTAGCCTTGCTGCGGGTGTTCATGGTTCGCGCCAAGAGCGGTACAAAGTGGATTCATGAAAGTGAGAGCAGAACTGGATAAAAGGAATTTCTAAATCTCATTTGGTAAAGTCATTAACATTTTTCTGTAACATTTTTCTGTGAACGCCAATAGTTCTATTAAGCCTTTCTACGACAACATTGGACTGGTATCTTATGGGGCGATCTCTCAAAGTCGAGATGAGTATTCCGTGACGACAAAGAACATTCCTAACAAGCGCATCGCCTATGGTTTTAGCTCTCTTGTCTGGAATAGGAACCATTTCAGCAGCTATGGTGAGCAGGTCTATAACGATAAGCAGAAATTTATTTCCTGAAACCAATAGGTCCCTTTAAATCAATCACAATTTCCTCCCATGACTCAGAATGTTAAGACGTGTCACACAATTCGGCCCGAGATTTTGAGTTGGGGTCCATTGAACGCAGACATACAACACGCGAGTTACAATAATTGTTCACATCTTGCTTTGTTGTGAACCAAACGTAATTCAATTTAAGTTAATATTCTGTCTTACTCCTATATGCTCAGAATTATCATGTGCTTGATGCAAAATTTTGAGAATTAAGTACTCTGGTACAATCAACTGACGTACGCGTTGGTCATTCATAGAGTAGTTCACAAGAAATACGCCAGTTCCCTTCTGAACGCTTAAAGAGTGCCACCGTTTTAACCACTTCATTACTTGCATGACGAAAGTGGTCCAAAGTTAAATTCTATGATTGTACAGACCTGGACAAAGCATCCACAACGAGATTGACATGGCCTGGTATGTACTCAATATCAAAGTCGAATTACGAAAACCCTTCCACCCACCTAGCATACCTTCCCCGTGGGACTTTAGTATTCATAAGTTACAGTAGCCCCTTATGATCCATGTCTCAGCTAAAGAAATAGATAAGTAGATAATATCCGAATTTCCGTAGGGCAAAATTAAGTACAAATGGATCTTTGTCGCGAGTATGTCAGTTTATTTTATTGCCAGCAAATGCTTTTGAAGCAAATATCACATGGCGTTTAAACCCAAACTGAGATAGCACACAACCCAATCCTGTATAAGATGCATCACTGGTGACCTCAAATTTGCTACCCATATCACGAAAAAACAGCATACAATCTGCCGATAACGCTTGCTTCTTTAAATCCTTAAATGCAGCTTCACGAGCATCATTCCAGCAAAAGTCTGCCGCACGATTTTGTAAGTTTGGAACGAAATAAGAATAATATGTATAAAGGCCTAAGAATTGTCGCAATTCTTTGGTCGTGGTTCGTGTGGCCCAGTCTACTATGGTCTTAATTGTGTCTGTATCAACCCGTATTCCGGCAGCCGAGACAATGTGTCCTAAAATTTTACTTCATCTTTGCACATATCTACCTTTTTGGAATTTACTGTAAGATTTGCAGTTTCAAACCCTTTCGAATACAGATCATAAGAGAGTAATATGATGCTTAAAACTGTGCGCGCCCCCCCCCCCCCCCCAACCCCGCCCCCTACAATGCTATTTCCAAGTAATACATCGAGAATATTTGAAATTAGGCTTGAAAACGCAGCAGGCGCCTTATTGACATCAAACGGCATGACATTATAGTCCCAATGGACATTTCTGTAGTAAACGCAGTTTTCTTTTGATCGCAAGATTGCTTAAGCCCGTGAAAGTCGTCGCAAAATCTTAGAGTTCTGCCACATTTAGGAACTAGAGGTATGTCACATGTAGGAACTAGAGTTCTGCCACATTTAGGAACTAGAGTTCTGTCACATTTAGGAACTAGAGTTCTGCCACATTTAGGAACTAGAGTTCTGTCACATTTAGGATCTAGAGTTCTGTCACATTTAGGAACTAGAGTACTGTAACATTCAGGAACTAGAGTTCTGTCACATTTAGGAACTAGAGTTATGTCACATTTAGGAACTAGAGGTATGTCACATGTAGGAACTAGAGTTCTGCCACATTTAGGAACTAGAGTTCTGTCACATTTAGGAACTAGAGTTCTGCCACATTTAGGAACTAGAGTTCTGTCACATTTAGGATCTAGAGTTCTGTCACATTTAGGAACTAGAGTACTGTAACATTCAGGAACTAGAGTTCTGTCACATTTAGGAACTAGAGTTATGTCACATTTAGGAACTAGAGGTATGTCACATGTAGGAACTAGAGTTCTGCCACATTTAGGAACTAGAGTTCTGTCACATTTAGGAACTAGAGTTCTGCCACATTTAGGAACTAGAGTTCTGTCACATTTAGGATCTAGAGTTCTGTCACATTTAGGAACTAGAGTACTGTAACATTCAGGAACTAGAGTTCTGTCACATTTAGGAACTAGAGTTATGTCACATTTAGGAACTAGAGGTATGTCACATGTAGGAACTAGAGTTCTGCCACATTTAGGAACTAGAGTTCTGTCACATTTAGGAACTAGAGTTCTGTCACATTTAGGATCTAGAGTTCTGTCACATTTAGGAACTAGAGTACTGTAACATTCAGGAACTAGAGTTCTGTCACATTTAGGAACTAGAGTTATGTCACATTTAGGAACTAGAGGTATGTCACATGTAGGAACTAGAGTTCTGTCACATTTAGGAACTAGAGTTCTGTCACATTTAGGAACTAGAGTTCTGTCACATTTCGGAACTAGAGTTCTGTCACATTTGGGAACTATAGTTCTGTCACATTTAGGAACTAGAGTTTTGTCACATTTAGGAACTAGAGTTCTGTCACATTTAGGAACTAGAGTTCTGTCACATTTAGGAACTCGAGTTCTGCCACATTTAGGAACTAGAGTTCTGTCACATTTAGGAACTAGAGTTCTGTCACATCTAGGAACTAGAGTTCTGTCACATTTAGGAACTAGAGTTCTGTCACATCTAGGAACTAGAGTTCTGTCACATTTAGGAACTAGAGTTCTGTCACATTTAGGAACTCGAGTTCTGCCACATTTAGGAACTAGAGTTCTGTCACATTTAGGAACTAGAGTTCTGTCACATCTAGGAACTAGAGTTCTGTCACATTTAGGAACTAGAGTTCTGTCACATCTAGGAACTAGAGTTCTGTCACATTTAGGAACTAGAGTTCTGTCACATTTAGGAACTAGAGTTCTGTCACATTTAGGAGCTAGAGTTCTGTCACATTTAGGAACTAGAGTTCTGTCACATTTAGGAACTAGAGTTCTCTCACATTTAGGAACTAGGGTTCTGGCACATTTAGGAACCAGAGTTCTGTCACATTTAGGAACTAGAGCTCTGTCACATTTAGGAACTAGAGTTCTGTAACATTTAGGAACTAGAGTCCTGTCACATTTAGGAACTAGAGTTCTGTCACATCTAGGAACTAGAGTTCTGTCACATTTAGGAACTAACGCGATTGTGTACGCCCGTGGACATACTGACCTTTCAATGACATTATAAGCCTCGAAGGAGATATGAATGGGCATACCGCTGTCAGTACTGATCAGGGTCCCAGGTATCTACGTATTTACAGCTTCAGTGGTTGTGGTTCCTCTGGAAGCTCTTCTGTATCTATCAGGCGTATATGAAATCTGTCTAAAGTGGCCACCTGTGTTGTTTATCATAGCTAATACGATGCATTAACCCACCACCTGTCTTGTCTGGCCACATTTAATTATCCACATCTTACCTGCCACCTGACATTGTTAAAGCACTCTGCTCTACTCTAATCCTGCCACACATCACATATTGCAACAGAATCTCGAATGATGCACTTGAAATTAAACTAACACGCTAAAATGGTTACAGAAAACGGTTTTAAAATGGTCTCTAAAACAACAAATGGTGAAGACACTACTACTACTACTACTACTACTACTACTACTACTACTACTACTACTACTACTACCACTACCACTACTACTACTACTACTACTACTACTACTACTACTACTACTACCACTACTCCACCACCACCATGTCATCATCTAATTCCAATCTCACCATAAACATTAAAAAGCGCACAGTATCACAGAAAATCACTATGTACTTTCCATAGCACAGAGATACGCCCTCACTATATTGATATCACTATATTGATAGCCCATGATCTGTGATGAAACACACACACACACGCACGCACACGCACGCACGCACGCACGCACGCACGCACGCACGCTCGCACGCACGCACGCACGCACGCACGCACTCACGCACGCACGCACGCACACACACACACACACACACACCCACCCACCCAACCGCACGCACGCACGCACGCACGCACGCACGCACGCACGCATCCGCCCCGCCCCGGTCCATACCCATATGTTTTCATGCATGTGAGTTTACCAGGTTTCCGATAAATCTTTGATGGACTACCCATTCTGCTTTGTACTATTATGCCGCAAAATAAATAGCTTTGAATTTGAAATTTATTTCTGCTATGTAGACTGTAGGAACGCTAGAATTAGAGTTGTCATGCTTTTCTTTCATTTCTTTCCAGGTCAGGCTGGTTACCTCATATTCAAATCTCTGCCGTATGGCTCTATATCAGATACGCTGCCCTACCTTGGGAGACGGGCCCAGGAAAATAGGGCGATATTTCAGGGAGCTCGTAAGGAGCGACAGCTGCTCTGGGGAGCTCTGAAAGCGAGGATGTTTACACGCCGGTGACGTCATTACTGTTGAGCCCATATGTGTTTATAAATACAACGGATGGTTCCAATATATCTGTCAGGTATCTGACGTCATAATAAAAAATACACCAGTCTACGAATCGAGAGAAATGGTATCCTGGGTATGAAGGCTAGATAGCGCAGTAACTCCTGGCATTGAGAGACATTATTCATTAGTGTGTGATAGGAAACTTGTTTGTGAAGGTAAATTGCCATGTTGATGACGACCGAGGTTGGGGTGAGGTAACGTTTTAGGGTAGTGTCCTGTGTACTGTTACTACCAGTTTGGTGTAGAACATATATATCAATTGCGCATTTATTAACCAAGTCGTGTTTCAAGCATGTTTATTATAGCACTATGGCGCGTTCTGCTGTGTCATTGCTGGAGGGGTGGGGGATGACATTCTAAGATAGATCTGGAGAACATCTAACTTGCCGTAACAAGAAGCTAAGAACGCATGCCCCGTCATGTTAGGTAGAACGACGACGACGACGACGACGACGACGACGACGACGACGATGACGACGACGACGACGACGACGACACTGGCAATGTGCCTCGCTCATTCCGAGAATCCTAGGCACATTTATGTTCTTATTTTGTCTTTAGTGGTTCTAGATTAGGGTTTTTTTCTCCGCATGTGTTTTACCCGTTGTACTATTATAATGCCTTCCAAGAACGATAAAGAGAGAGAGAGAGAGAGAGAGAGAGAGAGAGAGAGAGAGAGGGGGGGGGGGGGGAGCGGAGAGGGAGGGAGGGAGCGGAGAGGGAGGGAGGGAGCGGAGAGGGAGGGAGGGAGGGAGCGGAGAGGGAGGGAGGGAGGGAGCGGAGAGAGAAAGCGAGCGAGAAGGTAGGGTGGGGTGGGGGTGGTGGTAGGAGAGAGTCTCTTGATGCCATAGTCATAACTATTAGTTTGTATCTAGACCTTGGAGTTCACATTTGCTATTTCTTTAGGATCAAGTTAAGATCTGAATCCTGGAGTTTCCATCTCCATTTAGATTTTCTAATTATATATTCTTCCATAAACGCACACACGCACTCGCTCGTTCGCTCGCTCGCTTGTCACAGACACGCACGCACGCACGCACGCGATCAAGCTTACCGGTTGACATTAATGTATTAATACAGTTAGGTGGCAGCGCTTAGAGACCATCCAGAACTACTCTTCCAGCCTCATATATACAGCACATGATAACGCGAATCACGGTAGTATTGTAAGGCGCAGATCCGTTCCTGAGCATTATTTCTTACACCTCTTAATGGCCCGTGGAGAATCTGATCTGCAAATCCATGAGCAACGTGTGCTTGAAATGAACATGCAAAGCCATATCTGTGAGCAGACAGGCATGATGTTTGCGTGATTTCGTAGATTTAAAGAAAGCTTACGACTAGAAATTATATATCTCACCCGATGCTCAATTCAATATACATTTAGACCCCTTCCTAGCCCTGTGATATTGCTGCTATGCGGGCAGCCCGTAATGGTTAATATTACAGTTCCTCATGCTACGGATCAACATAATATCAATGTTTTGTATTAAATGAATATATGATAGTTATACCTAATAATATAGTATGATGATGTATAATGGCGAGCACATCACACCACTCCCTCTCCTCAGGCAATATCCTTAGCAAACAGTATGGGTCAATTACTTCACGTATGTATTCTTTGAATTGTTAGTTATGCGATGCCTTTTATTTTTCCTGTTTGTAATGTACTGTGATGTATATCTGTAAGGGGTCCTTCACTCTATAGGCATTGCCTTGGAGGGACCAACTGTATTATCTCGGAATCTGTACATATAATCATGAAATAAATTATATTGAACTTGAACTATTACATTATCTGTAACACAGATTGCTAACAGTGAAAGTGTATCAGACAGTTTATGTTCGAGGACGGTTGAGGACAGAGGCCAGATAAAACATCAACAGAAATGTTCCTACCGTCTGGCGCATTCTCCTTCACATAGAATTCACCTGTCCAGAGTACCTAAGCTGGTACCCGACTCCAATTGCTCATAATCGCAATATGAGCCAGAGAGTCGTCAGCGAGGGTATGAGGAGTCGGGTACCAGCCTACAGAGTACCCACCCATCATATGACGTCATAATGAACTGCATGATGTGTAGAATGACATCATAATGAATGATGTGGATAAGTACGTCACGAACGCATATTTGAAGACGGTCTATGCGTTGTTGTACAAATTGTTTGCTTTTAGTATTTAATAAATATTCTGTTGAATATTTTGAAACTAATTTGAATGGGCGCTGTTGCTGCCATAGGCAGCAACAGCACCCAGTCAAATTAGTTACAAAATATCCAACAGCTTCCTTGTATAGTTTTCAGGAAATTGATAGCTAGGGCATTCTGGGATCGATCAATCCCAACACGGCGAGGTGTGGGTGGAGCTTAGCTAGTGATGGGCGGGGCATAGCTAAAATGGAAAGGTCCATTTAATGCAACCTTTTTTGCACTTATATTTTTTATGACACGCTTTCTTGAAACCACATGCATGTAACTAATTCATATCACATTTTGAATCTTCATGGAGTATCGCCAAGTGTGGTACATGCACGCCACCTCTACGTTTTATACAGCCACATTTGATTAGAGTATGAGTAACTGCTTGGTTGCACTACCAGTGACTGGTCCCAGACCTGGCGACCTTTGCACGCTGCTCTCTTTACACCTTGTTCCAGAGCAGCGTGTGTTGGCGGAATACGCTGTACAGAATTTGACCTGGGAAATTTCTTTTGACGATGCCTCCAATGGTGCAAGTGTTTGTTCGATCATACAAAAATATACCAAGTCTCTCAATAGAGTTATTCATTTCTCGCTTTATCCCGCCCATTTCTAGTTAAACACCGCCCATGCTTTGCGCATGTCGGGATCGATTTATATAAATTGGCCTCTGAGCTGCGAGACTCCTTATTTCAAGGTAACTATATAGGTAATCTGTTGGATATAACATCTCCAAGTCAAATTAGTTTCAAAATATTCAATAGCATGTTTATTAAATAGTAAATTCATTGGAAACATACGATTTGTACACCTGGCGGACTCTTCCAGCTTCAGGACGGAGTAATTGCTGTCAGTTCTGCGTGTGACGTCAGCCTGCATGTGCCACACTTGATTATGATGGCATATACTTGAGCGACAGATCGGATTCATCCATAACGCACGTATTTTCTCTAGAAATATTAAGAAGTGCATATGATACGGTTATAAGTGAATCGGAGAGGTCTGTCTACTCCAAGCTTTCATATTCCCTAATCGGTTCTCTCCTGCGATGCCTTATGCCCATCAAAGGCAAACACTGTATCACATCATGTCAGTGCATGGATGATAGGAAGGGAACATGATTTATCTGGACCGACACAGCAAATTAATGGGCAGTCAAATAGCGGAAGTATTTTACTTTTCCAAAATCTAACTACTCACCCCGACATGGAAGTGTGTGTGTGTGTGTGTGTGTGTGTGTGTGTGTGTGTGTGTGTGTGTGTGTGTGTGTGTGTGTTGTGTGTGTGTGTGTGTGTGGGTGGGTGGGTGGGTGGGTGGGTGGGTGGGTGGGTGGGTGGGTGCGTGCGTGTGCGCGTGCGTGTGCTACGTTTATTGGCAATTAATGGCAACAAGAGCCGTGTTAACATGCAGTACGTATAAATATCTTATCATGGCCATGGCGTGCAGCATTCTCAACATGTAAAAGTACACAGCTCTCTGCCTTTTTGTGGTGGTATGGGAGTAACTGAAGTTAGATCTTCTTGAGAGGGAGTCACTGAGTGGACGTTCATCTACAATGAGGACATGTCCCATTCCACGATCATCTCACGACTGTATCGTCATTTTAGAGGATGTTAAATAGTTTATTCTTGTTACTGTCGATGAAGAGGTCCTGCCAATTCCTAGGCATGATTGTTGACAGAACACGTTTACGCATACCGTTGCCACGTTTTGTCTCTGGTCGTAGATTTGAGACACTGATTTATATATGCATTGACCACACCGGCTCTAAGTGTTTGACATTTTGCATTTGTGACAATATATATATATATATATATATATATATATATATATATATATATATATATATATATATATATATATATATATATATATATATATATATATATATATATATATATATATATATATATATATATATATATATGTGTTGAACATCATACGTACATATTCATGTTTACTGTTTGTTCTCTACCAGGTTTCAATATTTAAAGAATGGCAGACTCGTCATGGAGTAAAATGTAACAATCTGTGCGTCACATTTTGAGTCAATAAGATTTTCTTGACAAAATTGCAGATCACTTTTGCTACCAAGGTTCAACTTACATCTGAGTGTGGTGGTGGTGGGCATACCTGTATTTCATGTTGAGAGATCGTGTAGAATTCCATCACGAGTTTGGCAAGCACTATATAGATGGGGAAACGGTCTCAGATCATCCTTCTTTGCGGTGAGCTATTAGGCAGTTTTGCTTATATTCATCAAACTGAGTTTGGCCCAACTGTCTCTGCTACAGGAGTGTCTACAATAGCTTTGGTATCAAGATCAACCGAGTCTTTGCTCTCTTCTTCAAAACGGTCCTCAAGTTCATCAATTAAGATATGGGTGAGGTTTCCTATCTAGGCCTATATGCCCCCCCCCCACCCTACACTAGCTATTTGGTATTCATGAGTTGTTCTGATCGCTGTTCATGCGCTGCTATATATTTTCAAATCCGTCGATCACTCTTGACACCTCTGGATATGCTAGCATCAAACGAATTAGCGTTACGAATGTGTATGTCAAATTGATGTTGAATATTTTGAAACTAATTTGACTGAAAGCTAGTGCTGGTTAACAACACCCGCTTCCAGTCATTGGGGTTTTTTTATTTGGAGCCCCGTTCTTGGGGCAGTGGGGTTGTGTCAACCCAACTACGCCACCATCTTCTTTGATACACAGACCTTATTCTCATCAGGTATCTGATATATTAGTATTGTTGGAAGCGCACGCCTAGTTTTCTGTACGACAAAATGGACAGTATCGTATTCTGCAGCAATAAATAACTGGATGTGTTGTGGCTATCCATATGTCTTATATTGACGTGTATTCAGCAAGTATAGTGCATGTGGTCAATAGCAAAGAACCATGACGTAATTTCTGCCAATGCATCAAGATATATTGAAAGGTTTCTCTTTCGCAGCGAATCCACATCTAGACATAGATATTTCCAATGTCATACCATCTGACCGATACTGGCGCTATGGGTACTCTGCATTCGTCAGTCTGCCCAATACTGGCGCTATGGGTAACTCTGCATTCGTCCATCTGCCCAATACAGGAGCTATGGGTAACTCTGCATTCGTCCATCTGCTCAATACTGGGGCCATGGGTAACTCTGCATTCGTCCATCTGCCCAATACTGGAGCTATGGGTAACTCTGCATTCGTCCATCTGCCCAATACTGGCGCTATGGGTAACTCTGCATTCGTCCATCTGCCCAATACTGGAGCTATGGGTAACTCTGCATTCGTTTATCTGCCCAATACTGGCGCTATGGGTAACTCTGCATTCGTTCATCTGGCCAATACTGGAGCTATGGGTAACTCTGCATTCGTTCATCTGCCCAATACTGGAGTTATCGGTAACTCTGCATTCGTCCATCTGCCCAATACTGGAGTTATGGGTAACTCTGCATTCATTCATCTGCCCAATACTGAAGTTATGGGTAACTCTGCATTCGTCCATCTGCACAATACTGGAGTTATGGGTAACTCTGCATTCGTCCATCTGCCCAATACTGGAGCTATGGGTAACTCTGCGTTCGTTCATCTGCCCAATACTGGATTTATGGGTAACTCTGCATTCGTTCATTACATCCATGACCTTGAAGCCGAGGGGAGAACATAAATCTGACATTTTAGCATATCACTGGCGGTAGGCACGGTGTTGGAGAAAATGCAATGCAACAACTGTGATTTGGTGTGTGCGTCTAGTGCATACACGATGTACTTCTCGCAGAAAAGAATCTGATCATCTACAACTCGTGATATCTGCTTGTACACGGGGATGCAACCATCCACCTCCTTGTGATCAGTCATCTAGACTCTTCCAAGCAGGGACTATTCACTTCCTTGTGATCAGTCACTTAGACTCTTTCAAGCGGGGACTATCCACTTCCTTGTGGCCATATACCTACAATCTTCCAAGCCGCGGCCGTCAATTTCCTTGTAGCCATATACCTACAATCTTCCAAGACGCGGCCGTCAATTTCCTTGTAGCCATATACCTACAATCTTCCAAGACGCGGCCGTCAATTTCCTTGTAGCCATATACCTACAATCTTCCAAGACAGGGCCGTCAATTTCCTTGTGGCCATATACCTACAATCTTCCAAGCCGTGGCCGTCAATTTCCTTGTAGTCATATACCTACAATCTTCCAAGACAAGGCCGTCAATTTCCTTGTAGCCATATACCTACAATCTTCCAAGCTGCGGCCGTCAATTTCCTTGTGGCCATATACCTACAATCTTCCAAGACACGGCCGTCAATTTCCTTGTAGCCATATAGCTACAATCTTCCAAGACACGGCCATCAATCTCCTTGTCACCATATACCTACAATCTTCCAAGCTGCGGCCGTCAATTTCCTTGTAGCCATATACCTACAATCTTCCAAGCCACGGCCGTCAATTTCCTTGTGGCCATATACCTACAATCTTCCAAGCCGCGGCCGTCAATTTCCTTGTGGCCATATACCTACAATCTTCCAAGACACGGCCGTCAATTTCCTTGTAGCCATATACCTACAATCTTCCAAGCCACGGCCGTCAATTTCTTATAGCCATATACCTACAATCTTCCGAGCCGCGGCCGTCAATTCCTTGTAGCCATATACCTACAATCTTCCAAGACACGGCCGTCAATTTCCTTGTAGCCATATACCTACAATCTTCCAAGACACGGCCGTCAATTTCCTTGTGGCCATATACCTACAATCTTCCAAGACATGGCCGTCAATTTCCTTGTGGCCATTTACCTACAATCTTCCAAGACACGGCCGTCAATTTCCTTGTAGCCATATACCTACAATCTTCCAAGCCGCGGCCGTCAATTTCCTTGTCGCCATATACCTACAATCTTCCAAGACACGGCCGTCAATTTCCTTGTAGCCATATCCTAACAATCTTCCAAGACACGGCCGTCAATTTCCTTGTGGCCATATACCTACAATCTTCCAAGACACGGCCATCAATTTCCTTGTAGCCATATACCTACAATCTTCCAAGCCGCTGCCGTCAATTTCTTTGTAGCCATATACCTACAATCTTCCAAGCCGCGGCCGTCAATTTCCTTGTAGCCATATACCTACAATCTTCCAAGACACGGCCGTCAATTTCCTTGTAGCCATATACCTACAATCTTCCAAGACACGGACATCAATTTCCTTGTAGCCATATACCTACAATCTTCCAACGCGGCCGTCAATTTCCTTGTAGCCATATACCTACAATCTTCCAAGACGCGGCCGTCAATTTCCTTGTAGCCATATACCTACAATCTTCCAAGACAGGGCCGTCAATTTCCGTGTGGCCATATACCTACAATCTTCCAAGCCGCGGCCGTCAATTTCCTTGTAGTCATATACCTACAATCTTCCAAGACAAGGCCGTCAATTTCCTTGTAGCCATATACCTACAATCTTCCACGACACGGCCGTAAATTTCCTTGTAGCCATATACCTACAATCTTCCAAGACACGGACATCAATTTCCTTGTAGCCATATACCTACAATCTTCCAAGACGCGGCCGTCAATTTCCTTGTGGCCATATACCTACAATCTTCCAAGCCGCGGCCGTCAATTTCCTTGTAGCCAGATACCTACAATCTTCCAAGACACGGCCGTCAATTTCCTTGTAGCCATATACCTACAATCTTCCAAGCCGCGGCCATCAATTTCCTTGTGGCCATATACCTACAATCTTCCAAGGCGCGGCCGTCAATTTCCTTGTAGCCATATACCTACAATCTTCCAAGACACGGCCGTCAATTTCCTTGTAGCCATATACCTACAATCTTCCAAGCCGCGGCCGTCAATTTCCTTGTAGCCATATACCTACAATCTTCCAAGACACGGCCGTCAATTTCCTTGTAGCCATATACCTACAATCTTCCAAGACGCGGCCGTCAATTTCCTTGTAGCCATATACCTACAATCTTCCAAGACAGGGCCGTCAATTTCCTTGTAGCCATATATCTACAATCTTCCAAGCCGCGGCCATCAATTTCCTTGTGGCCATATACCTACAATCTTCCAAGACACGGCCGTCAATTTCCTTGTAGCCATATAGCTACAATCTTCCAAGCCGCGGCCATCAATTTCCTTGTGGCCATATACCTACAATCTTCCAAGCTGCGGCCGTCAATTTCCTTGTAGCCATATACCTACAATCTTCCAAGCCACGGTCGTCAATGTCCTTGTCACCATATACCTACAATCTTCCAAGCTGCGGCCGTCAATTTCCTTGTGGCCATATACCTACAATCTTCCAAGCCGCGGCCGTCAATTTCCTTGTAGCCATATACCTACAATCTTCCAAGCCACGGCCGTCAATTTCTTATAGCCATATACCTACAATCTTCCAAGCCGTGGCCGTCAATTTCCTTGTGGCCATATACCTACAATCTTCCAAGACACGGCCGTCAATTTCCTTGTAGCCATATACCTACAATCTTCCAAGGCACAGCCGTCAATTTCCTTGTGGCCATATACCTACAATCTTCCAAGACACGGCCGTCAATTTCCTTGTGGCCATTTACCTACAATCTTCCAAGACACGGCCGTCAATTTCCTTGTGGCCATATACCTACAATCTTCCAAGCCGCGGCCGTCAATTTCCTTGTAGCCATATACCTACAATCTTCCAAGACACGGCCGTCAATTTCCTTGTAGCCATATCCTAACAATCTTCCAAGACACGGCCGTCAATTTCCTTGTGGCCATATACCTACAATCTTCCAAGACACGGCCATCAATTTCCTTGTAGCCATATACCTACAATCTTCCAAGCCGCTGCCGTCAATTTCCTTGTAGCCATATACCTACAATCTTCCAAGCCGCGGCCGTCAATTTCCTTGTAGCCATATACCTACAATCTTCCAAGACACGGCCGTCAATTTCCTTGTAGCCATATACCTACAATCTTCCAAGACACGGCCGTCAATTTCCTTGTAGCCATATATCTACAATCTTCCAAGACACGGCCGTCAATTTCCTTGTGGCCATTTACCTACAATCTTCCAAGACACAGCCGTCAATTTCCTTGTAGCCATATACCTACAACCTTCCAAGCCGCGGCCGTCAATTTCCTTGTAGCCATATACCTACAATCTTCCAAGTCACGGCCGTCAATTTCCTTGTAGCCATATCCTAACAATCTTCCAAGACACGCCGTCAATTTCCTTGTGGCCATATACCTACAATCTTCCAAGACACGGCCATCAATTTCCTTGTAGCCATATACCTACAATCTTCCAAGACGCGGCCGTCAATTTCCTTGTAGCCATATACCTACAATCTTCCAAGCCACGGCCGTCAATTTCTTATAGCCATATACCTACAATCTTCCAAGCCGTGGCCGTCAATTTCCTTGTGGCCATATACCTACAATCTTCCAAGACACGGCCGTCAATTTCCTTGTAGCCATATACCTACAATCTTCCAAGGCACAGCCGTCAATTTCCTTGTGGCCATATACCTACAATCTTCCAAGACACGGCCGTCAATTTCCTTGTGGCCATTTACCTACAATCTTCCAAGACACGGCCGTCAATTCCCTTGTAGCCATATACCTACAATCTTCCAAGCCGCGGCCGTCAATTTCCTTGTAGCCATATACCTACAATCTTCCAAGACACGGCCGTCAATTTCCTTGTAGCCATATCCTAACAATCTTCCAAGACACGGCCGTCAATTTCCTTGTGGCCATATACCTACAATCTTCCAAGACACGGCCATCAATTTCCTTGTAGCCATATACCTACAATCTTCCAAGCCGCTGCCGTCAATTTCCTTGTAGCCATATACCTACAATCTTCCAAGCCGCGGCCGTCAATTTCCTTGTAGCCATATACCTACAATCTTCCAAGACACGGCCGTCAATTTCCTTGTAGCCATATACCTACAATCTTCCAAGACACGGCCGTCAATTTCCTTGTAGCCATATATCTACAATCTTCCAAGACACGGCCGTCAATTTCCTTGTGGCCATTTACCTACAATCTTCCAAGACACAGCCGTCAATTTCCTTGTAGCCATATACCTACAACCTTCCAAGCCGCGGCCGTCAATTTCCTTGTAGCCATATACCTACAATCTTCCAAGACACGGCCATCAATTTCCTTGTAGCCATATACCTACAATCTTCCAAGACGCGGCCGTCAATTTCCTTGTAGCCATATACCTACAATCTTCCAAGACGCGGCCATCAATTTCCTTGTAGCCATATACCTACAATCTTCCAAGACAGGACCGTCAATTTCCTTGTGGCCATATACCTACAATCTTCCAAGCCGCGGCCGTCAATTTCCTTGTAGTCATATACCTACAATCTTCCAAGACAAGGCCGTCAATTTCCTTGTAGCCATATACCTACAATCTTCCAAGACACGGTCGTCAATTTCCTTGTGGCCATTTACCTACAATCTTCCAAGACACAGCCGTCAATTTCCTTGTAGCCATATACCTACAACCTTCCAAGCCGCGGCCGTCAATTTCCTTGTAGCCATATACCTACAATCTTCCAAGACACGGCCGTCAATTTCCTTGTAGCCATATATCTACAATCTTCCAAGACACGGCCGTCAATTTCCTTGTGGCCATTTACCTACAATCTTCCAAGACACAGCCATCAATTTCCTTGTAGCCATATACCTACAACCTTCCAAGCCGCGGCCGTCAATTTCCTTGTAGCCATATACCTACAATCTTCCAAGTCACGGCCGTCAATTTCCTTGTAGCCATATCCTAACAATCTTCCAAGACACGCCGTCAATTTCCTTGTGGCCATATACCTACAATCTTCCAAGACACGGCCATCAATTTCCTTGTAGCCATATACCTACAATCTTCCAAGACGCGGGCGTCAATTTCCTTGTAGCCATATACCTACAATCTTCCAAGACGCGGCCATCAATTTCCTTGTAGCCATATACCTACAATCTTCCAAGACAGGACCGTCAATTTCCTTGTGGCCATATACCTACAATCTTCCAAGCCGCGGCCGTCAATTTCCTTGTAGTCATATACCTACAATCTTCCAAGACAAGGCCGTCAATTTCCTTGTAGCCATATACCTACAATCTTCCAAGACACGGCCGTCAATTTCCTTGTAGCCATATACCTACAATCTTCCAAGACACGGCCATCAATTTCCTTGTAGCCATATACCTACAATCTTCCAAGACGCGGCCGTCAATTTCCTTGTGGCCATATACCTACAATCTTCCAAGCCGCGGCCGTCAATTTCCTTGTAGCCATATACCTACAATCTTCCAAGACACGGCTGTCAATTTCCTTGTAGCCATATACCTACAATCTTCCAAGCCGCGGCCATCAATTTCCTTGTGGCCATATACCTACAATCTTCCAAGCCACGGCCGTCAATTTCCTTGTAGCCATATACCTACAATCTTCCAAGACACGGCCGTCAATTTCCTTGTAGCCATATACCTACAATCTTCCAAGCCGCGGCCTTCAATTTCCTTGTAGTCATATACCTACAATCTTCCAAGACAAGGCCGTCAATTTCCTTGTAGCCATATACCTACAATCTTCCAAGACGCGGCCGTCAATTTCCTTGTAGCCATATACCTACAATCTTCCAAGACAGGGCCGTCAATTTCCGTGTGGCCATATACCTACAATCTTCCAAGCCGCGGCCGTCAATTTCCTTGTAGTCATATACCTACAATCTTCCAAGACAAGGCCGTCAATTTCCTTGTAGCCATATACCTACAATCTTCCACGACACGGCCGTAAATTTCCTTGTAGCCATATACCTACAATCTTCCAAGACACGGACATCAATTTCCTTGTAGCCATATACCTACAATCTTCCAAGACGCGGCCGTCAATTTCCTTGTGGCCATATACCTACAATCTTCCAAGCCGCGGCCGTCAATTTCCTTGTAGCCAGATACCTACAATCTTCCAAGACACGGCCGTCAATTTCCTTGTAGCCATATACCTACAATCTTCCAAGCCGCGGCCATCAATTTCCTTGTGGCCATATACCTACAATCTTCCAAGCCGCGGCCGTCAATTTCCTTGTAGCCATATACCTACAATCTTCCAAGACACGGCCGTCAATTTCCTTGTAGCCATATACCTACAATCTTCCAAGCCGCGGCCGTCAATTTCCTTGTAGCCATATACCTACAATCTTCCAAGACACGGCCGTCAATTTCCTTGTAGCCATATACCTACAATCTTCCAAGACGCGGCCGTCAATTTCCTTGTAGCCATATACCTACAATCTTCCAAGACAGGGCCATCAATTTCCTTGTGGCCATATACCTACAATCTTCCAAGCCGCGGCCGTCAATTTCCTTGTAGTCATATACCTACAATCTTCCAAGACAAGGCCGTCAATTTCCTTGTAGCCATATACCTACAATCTTCCAAGACACGGCCGTCAATTTCCTTGTAGCCATATATCTACAATCTTCCAAGCCGCGGCCATCAATTTCCTTGTGGCCATATACCTACAATCTTCCAAGACACGGCCGTCAATTTCCTTGTAGCCATATAGCTACAATCTTCCAAGCCGCGGCCATCAATTTCCTTGTGGCCATATACCTACAATCTTCCAAGCTGCGGCCGTCAATTTCCTTGTAGCCATATACCTACAATCTTCCAAGCCACGGTCGTCAATGTCCTTGTCACCATATACCTACAATCTTCCAAGCTGCGGCCGTCAATTTCCTTGTGGCCATATACCTACAATCTTCCAAGCCGCGGCCGTCAATTTCCTTGTAGCCATATACCTACAATCTTCCAAGCCACGGCCGTCAATTTCTTATAGCCATATACCTACAATCTTCCAAGCCGCGGCCGTCAATTTCCTTGTGGCCATATACCTACAATCTTCCAAGACACGGCCGTCAATTTCCTTGTAGCCATATACCTACAATCTTCCAAGGCACAGCCGTCAATTTCCTTGTGGCCATATACCTACAATCTTCCAAGACACGGCCGTCAATTTCCTTGTGGCCATTTACCTACAATCTTCCAAGACACGGCCGTCAATTCCCTTGTAGCCATATACCTACAATCTTCCAAGCCGCGGCCGTCAATTTCCTTGTAGCCATATACCTACAATCTTCCAAGACACGGCCGTCAATTTCCTTGTAGCCATATCCTAACAATCTTCCAAGACACGGCCGTCAATTTCCTTGTGGCCATATACCTACAATCTTCCAAGACACGGCCATCAATTTCCTTGTAGCCATATACCTACAATCTTCCAAGCCGCTGCCGTCAATTTCCTTGTAGCCATATACCTACAATCTTCCAAGCCGCGGCCGTCAATTTCCTTGTAGCCATATACCTACAATCTTCCAAGACACGGCCGTCAATTTCCTTGTAGCCATATACCTACAATCTTCCAAGACACGGCCGTCAATTTCCTTGTAGCCATATATCTACAATCTTCCAAGACACGGCCGTCAATTTCCTTGTGGCCATTTACCTACAATCTTCCAAGACACAGCCGTCAATTTCCTTGTAGCCATATACCTACAACCTTCCAAGCCGCGGCCGTCAATTTCCTTGTAGCCATATACCTACAATCTTCCAAGTCACGGCCGTCAATTTCCTTGTAGCCATATCCTAACAATCTTCCAAGACACGCCGTCAATTTCCTTGTGGCCATATACCTACAATCTTCCAAGACACGGCCATCAATTTCCTTGTAGCCATATACCTACAATCTTCCAAGACATGGCCGTCAATTTCCTTGTAGCCATATACCTACAATCTTCCAAGACGCGGCCATCAATTTCCTTGTAGCCATATACCTACAATCTTCCAAGACAGGACCGTCAATTTCCTTGTGGCCATATACCTACAATCTTCCAAGCCGCGGCCGTCAATTTCCTTGTAGTCATATACCTACAATCTTCCAAGACAAGGCCGTCAATTTCCTTGTAGCCATATACCTACAATCTTCCAAGACACGGCCGTCAATTTCCTTGTAGCCATATACCTACAATCTTCCAAGACACGGCCATCAATTTCCTTGTAGCCATATACCTACAATCTTCCAAGACGCGGCCGTCAATTTCCTTGTGGCCATATACCTACAATCTTCCAAGCCGCGGCCGTCAATTTCCTTGTAGCCATATACCTACAATCTTCCAAGACACGGCCGTCAATTTCCTTGTAGCCATATACCTACAATCTTCCAAGCCGCGGCCATCAATTTCCTTGTGGCCATATACCTACAATCTTCCAAGCCGCGGCCGTCAATTTCCTTGTAGCCATATACCTACAATCTTCCAAGACACGGCCGTCAATTTCCTTGTAGCCATATACCTACAATCTTCCAAGCCGCGGCCTTCAATTTCCTTGTAGTCATATACCTACAATCTTCCAAGACAAGGCCGTCAATTTCCTTGTAGCCATATACCTACAATCTTCCAAGACACGGCCGTCAATTTCCTTGTAGCCATATACCTACAATCTTCCAAGCTGCGGCCGTCAATTTCCTTGTGGCCATATACCTACAATCTTCCAAAACACGGCCGTCAATTTCCTTGTAGCCATATAGCTACAATCTTCCAAGACACGGCCATCAATGTCCTTGTCACCATATACCTACAATCTTCCAAGACACGGCCGTCAATTTCCTTGTAGCCATATACCTACAATCTTCCAAGACACGGCCGTCAATTTCCTTGTGGCCATATACCTTCAATCTTCCAAGACACGGCCGTCAATTTCCTTGTGGCCATTTACCTACAATCTTCCAAGACACGGCCGTCAATTTCCTTGTAGCCATATACCTACAATCTTCCAAGCCGCGGCCGTCAATTTCCTTGTAGCCATATACCTACAAACTTCCAAGACAGGGCCGTCAATTTCCTTGTGGCCATATACCTACAATCTTCCAAGCCGCGGCCGTCAATTTCCTTGTAGTCATATACCTACAATCTTCCAAGACAAGGCCGTCAATTTCCTTGTAGCCATATACCTACAATCTTCCAAGACACGGCCGTCAATTTCCTTGTAGCCATATATCTACAATCTTCCAAGCCGCGGCCATCAATTTCCTTGTGGCCATATACCTACAATCTTCCAAGACACGGCCGTCAATTTCCTTGTAGCCATATAGCTACAATCTTCCAAGCCGCGGCCATCAATTTCCTTGTGGCCATATACCTACAATCTTCCAAGCTGCGGCCGTCAATTTCCTTGTAGCCATATACCTACAATCTTCCAAGCCACGGCCGTCAATGTCCTTGTCACCATATACCTACAATCTTCCAAGCTGCGGCCGTCAATTTCCTTGTGGCCATATACCTACAATCTTCCAAGCCGCGGCCGTCAATTTCCTTGTAGCCATATACCTACAATCTTCCAAGCCACGGCCGTCAATTTCTTATAGCCATATACCTACAATCTTCCAAGCCGCGGCCGTCAATTTCCTTGTGGCCATATACCTACAATCTTCCAAGACATGGCCGTCAATTTCCTTGTAGCCATATACCTACAATCTTCCAAGGCACAGCCGTCAATTTCCTTGTGGCCATATACCTACAATCTTCCAAGACACGGCCGTCAATTTCCTTGTGGCCATTTACCTACAATCTTCCAAGACACGGCCGTCAATTCCCTTGTAGCCATATACCTACAATCTTCCAAGCCGCGGCCGTCAATTTCCTTGTAGCCATATACCTACAATCTTCCAAGACACGGCCGTCAATTTCCTTGTAGCCATATCCTAACAATCTTCCAAGACACGGCCGTCAATTTCCTTGTGGCCATATACCTACAATCTTCCAAGACACGGCCATCAATTTCCTTGTAGCCATATACCTATAATCTTCCAAGCCGCTGCCGTCAATTTCCTTGTAGCCATATACCTACAATCTTCCAAGCCGCGGCCGTCAATTTCCTTGTAGCCATATACCTACAATCTTCCAAGACACGGCCGTCAATTTCCTTGTAGCCATATACCTACAATCTTCCAAGACACGGCCGTCAATTTCCTTGTAGCCATATATCTACAATCTTCCAAGACACGGCCGTCAATTTCCTTGTGGCCATTTACCTACAATCTTCCAAGACACGGCCGTCAATTTCCTTGTAGCCATATACCTACAACCTTCCAAGCCGCGGCCGTCAATTTCCTTGTAGCCATATACCTACAATCTTCCAAGTCACGGCCGTCAATTTCCTTGTAGCCATATCCTAACAATCTTCCAAGACACGGCCGTCAATTTCCTTGTGGCCATATACCTACAATCTTCCAAGACGCGGC
Source organism: Chaetoderma sp. LZ-2023a (assembly GCA_034401795.1). Lineage (NCBI taxonomy): Eukaryota > Metazoa > Mollusca > Caudofoveata > Chaetodermatida > Chaetodermatidae > Chaetoderma > Chaetoderma sp. LZ-2023a. Next base: position 20,386,543 of record CM067370.1, read on the forward strand.
CATCAATTTCCTTGTAGCCATATACCTACAATCTTCCAAGACGCGGCCGTCAATTTCCTTGTAGCCATATACCTACAATCTTCCAAGACGCGGCCGTCAATTTCCTTGTAGCCATATACCTACAATCTTCCAAGACAGGACCGTCAATTTCCTTGTGGCCATATACCTACAATCTTCCAAGCCGCGGCCGTCAATTTCCTTGTGGCCATATACCTACAATCTTCCAAGCCGCGGCCGTCAATTTCCTTGTAGCCATATACCTACAATCTTCCAAGACACGGCCGTCAATTTCCTTGTAGCCATATACCTACAATCTTCCAAGCCGCGGCCGTCAATTTCCTTGTGGCCATATACCTACAATCTTCCAAGCCGCGGCCGTCAATTTCCTTGTAGCCATATACCTACAATCTTCCAAGACACGGCCGTCAATTTCCTTGTAGCCATATACCTACAATCTTCCAAGCCGCGGCCGTCAATTTCCTTGTAGTCATATACCTACAATCTTCCAAGACAAGGCCGTCAATTTCCTTGTAGCCATATACCTACAATCTTCCAAGACACGGCCGTCAATTTCCTTGTAGCCATATACCTACAATCTTCCAAGCTGCGGCCGTCAATTTCCTTGTGGCCATATACCTACAATCTTCCAAAACACGGCCGTCAATTTCCTTGTAGCCATATAGCTACAATCTTCCAAGACACGGCCATCAATGTCCTTGTCACCATATACCTACAATCTTCCAAGACACGGCCGTCAATTTCCTTGTAGCCATATACCTACAATCTTCCAAGACACGGCCGTCAATTTCCTTGTGGCCATATACCTCCAATCTTCCAGGACACGGTCGTCAATTTCCTTGTGGCCATTTACCTACAATCTTCCAAGACACGGCCGTCAATTTCCTTGTAGCCATATACCTACAATCTTCCAAGCCGCGGCCGTCAATTTCCTTGTAGCCATATACCTACAATCTTCCAAGACACGGCCGTCAATTTCCTTGTAGCCATATACCTACAATCTTCCAAGACACGGCCATCAATTTCCTTGTAGCCATATACCTACAATCTTCCAAGACGTGGCCGTCAATTTCCTTGTGGCCATATACCTACAATCTTCCAAGCCGCGGCCGTCAATTTCCTTGTAGCCATATACCTACAATCTTCCAAGACACGGCCGTCAATTTCCTTGTAGCCATATACCTACAATCTTCCAAGCCGTGGCCAGCAATTTCCTTGTGGCCATATACCTACAATCTTCCAAGCCGCGGCCGTCAATTTCCTTGTAGCCATATACCTACAATCTTCCAAGACACGGCCGTCAATTTCCTTGTAGCCATATACCTACAATCTTCCAAGCCGCGGCCGTCAATTTCCTTGTAGTCATATACCTACAATCTTCCAAGACAAGGCCGTCAATTTCCTTGTAGCCATATACCTACAATCTTCCAAGACACGGCCGTCAATTTCCTTGTAGCCATATACCTACAATCTTCCAAGCTGCGGCCGTCAATTTCCTTGTGGCCATATACCTACAATCTTCCAAAACACGGCCGTCAATTTCCTTGTAGCCATATAGCTACAATCTTCCAAGACACGGCCATCAATGTCCTTGTCACCATATACCTACAATCTTCCAAGCTGCGGCCGTCAATTTCCTTGTACCCATATACCTACAATCTTCCAAGCCACGGCCGTCAATTTCCTTGTGGCCATATACCTACAATCTTCCAAGCCGCGGCCGTCAATTTCCTTGTGGCCATATACCTACAATCTTCCAAGACACGGCCGTCAATTTCCTTGTAGCCATATACCTACAATCTTCCAAGTCACGGCCATCAATTTCTTATAGCCATATACCTACAATCTTCCAAGCCGCGGCCGTCAATTCCTTGTAGCCATATACCTACAATCTTCCAAGACACGGCCGTCAATTTTCTTGTAGCCATATACCTACAATCTTCCAAGACACGGCCGTCAATTTCCTTGTGGCCATATACCTCCAATCTTCCAAGACACGGCCGTCAATTTCCTTGTGGCCATTTACCTAAAATCTTCCAAGACACGGCCATCAATTTCCTTGTAGCCATATACCTACAATCTTCCAAGCCGCGGCCGTCAATTTCCTTGTAGCCATATACCTACAATCTTCCAAGACACGGCCGTCAATTTCCTTGTAGCCATATCCTAACAATCTTCCAAAACAAGGCCGTCAATTTCCTTGTGGCCATATACCTACAATCTTCCAAGACACGGCCATCAATTTCCTTGTAGCCATATACCTACAATCTTCCAAGCCGCTGCCGTCAATTTCCTTGTAGCCATATACCTACAATCTTCCAAGCCGCGGCCGTCAATTTCCTTGTAGCCATATACCTACAATCTTCCAAGACACGGCCGTCAATTTCCTTGTAGCCATATACCTACAATCTTCCAAGACACGGCCATCAATTTCCTTGTAGCCATATACCTACAATCTTCCAAGACGCGGCCGTCAATTTCCTTGTAGCCATATACCTACAATCTTCCAAGACACGGCCGTCAATTTCCTTGTAGTCATATACCTACAATCTTCCAAGACAAGGCCGTCAATTTCCTTGTAGCCATATACCTACAATCTTCCAAGACACGGCCGTCAATTTCCTTGTAGCCATATACCTACAATCTTCCAAGACATGGCCATCAATTTCCTTGTAGCCATATACCTACAATCTTCCAAGACGCGGCCGTCAATTTCCTTGTGGCCATATACCTACAATCTTCCAAGCCGCGGCCGTCAATTTCCTTGTAGCCATATACCTACAATCTTCCAAGACACGGCCGTCAATTTCCTTGTAGCCATATACCTACAATCTTCCAAGCCGCGGCCATCAATTTCCTTGTGGCCATATACCTACAATCTTCCAAGCCGCGGCCGTCAATTTCCTTGTAGCCATATACCTACTATCTTCCAAGACACGGCCGTCAATTTCCTTGTAGTCATATACCTACAATCTTCCAAGACAAGGCCGTCAATTTCCTTGTAGCCATATACCTACAATCTTCCAAGACACGGCCGTCAATTTCCTTGTAGCCATATACCTACAATCTTCCAAGACATGGCCATCAATTTCCTTGTAGCCATATACCTACAATCTTCCAAGACGCGGCCGTCAATTTCCTTGTGGCCATATACCTACAATCTTCCAAGCCGCGGCCGTCAATTTCCTTGTAGCCATATACCTACAATCTTCCAAGACACGGCCGTCAATTTCCTTGTAGCCATATACCTACAATCTTCCAAGCCGCGGCCATCAATTTCCTTGTGGCCATATACCTACAATCTTCCAAGCCGCGGCCGTCAATTTCCTTGTAGCCATATACCTACTATCTTCCAAGACACGGCCGTCAATTTCCTTGTAGCCATATACCTACAATCTTCCAAGCCGCGGCCATCAATTTCCTTGTAGCCATATACCTACAATCTTCCAAGACACGGCCGTCAATTTCCTTGTAGCCATATACCTACAATCTTCCAAGCCGCTGCGTCAATTTCCTTGTGGCCATATACCTACAATCTTCCAAGACACGGCCGTCAATTTCCTTGTGGCCATTCACATACACTCTTGCAAGCTGTCATTTCGATCAGCAGGATTGGCTGGCTTAAATCATCTTGATTTAAATGAGTGATTTAAATCGCGATTTAAATCACTTGAACTTTTTTTTTAAACTCAGTGATTTAAATCAAATTAAATCATTTTAATTTCTCAACCAATTTTTAAGTTCAACACAATATTTAATCTAATAAATGTATTTGGTAATCAATAAACAAGTGTAACCTGCTATATCTGTGCCATAGGTGGCTTAGTCAGTAATGGCAATACATTTGACAGAGAGACTAACAGACAGACAAACATATACCCGTTGTGAGTCACAAGAAATAAGGGGTCTAATAGCCAAGGAGCCAGAATTCACAATAGTTGCAAAATTAAAAACTGATTGACGCAAGCAATTTGAGGTGATCTTACATCACCGACACAATATAGGAAATGTTCATTTGTAAATACATTTGCAAATAATTTTAAATACATGGGTCCTGGCGTTACAAATAGTCCATACAAGGTATTCAAATTTAGATACTATGTCTGCCATCATGCAAGCAAAATTATCGTTAATCTTCTCACACACCGATGGATACATAACATTTATTTCCAAATGCGAACCTCAAGTAAAGCAGCTGTCATATTCCTCGGCATTTATGGTCACCAATTCTTATACTTGTAAAGGCCAATCTTCCAGGATGAGCAGATTTATGTTAGTAGCTTATATTGACCATTTGACTGATAAATTCCCTGTATCTCAATCTCAGCGCAAATAAACATAAATTCTGTAGAATATTCTGAACTTAATATGACTGAGAGGGAATTTACGGTTTCAGGGATTTGTCATTGATAGTGTTAATCTACGTATACCTGGAGTTTCGAGAAGTATGACCTACATGTTCACATTAATGATTAATCAATAAATTATTTGTATTGGCATATGATAACTAAACTAAAATCAAGTCACAAGACTGTGGTTTAGTAAGCTGGGTGGACTAGGTAATAGAGACGTGTGATCACGATTGAAGACATGTTATTGCTCTAACATCTAGAGTCTTGTTTATTTTATATTAAATGCATTAAACAAAGAAAACAAGTTTGGCTTCATTATCGGTTTCAAGGGTTAAGGTGAGGATGCCACAGCAGATAGAAGCTGGTTGACAATGCAGATGTTTGCTCCGGCCACCATCTCTCCATGAGACTGCCACCATTCTTCAGCCGTGACACCTTGTGAGCCGTGATACCTTGTGAGCAGTGACACCGTGTGAGCAGTGACACATTGTGAGTCGTGACACCTTGTGAGCCGTGACACCTTGTGAGCCGTGACACCTTGTGACCCGTGACACCTTGTGACCCGTGACACCTTGTGAGCCGTGACACCTTGTGAGCAGTGATGCCTTGTGAGCAGTGACACCTTGTGAGCAGTGACACCTTGTGAGCCGTGACACCTTGTGAGCCGTGACACCTTGTGAGCAGTGGCACCTTATGAGCCGTGACACCTTGTGAACCGTGATGCCTTGTGAGCCATGAGACCTTGTGTAACATCCTCTGTAAACCTAAAGTCCTGAAAGGGGCGTGACCGTGCTTGAACCTTCAAGATGACAGGGATGAGAGATGGCAATTTCTCACTAGCATACTCCATTACTGGGTTCTCTTCATCAGTGAGTGTTTTGCCTAGGAAGGTAGCATGTATCAAGTTGGCAAGTAGATGCGCGGATGTAATAACCTGGTTGTACCTGGACTAAAACTTCTTAATTATTTCTTTGCCAGTACTGTGACTTTCCTTCAGCTTCCCTTCCATTTCCAAATGTCTACTGTTTCAGCTTCGTGCAACTGTCACTTTGTATCTTGTCCAGAGCAACTGCTATTTTAGCCCAAGGTTAACAACTGTATTCTTTACAACTGTGTCAATACTTTCTCTATCAACTTCACATATCTTCATCAGTATTGGCCAGTTAGAAATGTACATCCTAAGGTAATCTGGCATTATGTTCCATCTTACGTGTTGTGGCATTACTACACATTTTCCTCCTTCTCAATACCTGGCTCCAGCAAAATGGTTATTCCTGAAGTACTTGATCACGTGGACCACATGTTCCATCATATTGGATATTTCCAAATCATGGCCAACAGATTAAGAATATGTGCTGAACAACCATAAGGTGTCAGTTTACTCCCGTCTTCCCAGTTCCTTCGCTTTTTTGATACATTCGCTGCATTATCAGTAACAATACTTCCAACAGAACACTTAAAATCCGGCCATAATTTGCGTTGTGTGGCTTTCAAGATGTATATACTGTGTCCAGTATATAGATGTCACCACATGCTGTTGTTATGGTTACACATACTATATGTTCATTGTGGATGTTTGACCAACCATCCAGTCCTATACTCCATTTCGTATATTATTGATAAGAATTTGTCAGCGATATCCTTTCGGGACGGAGGAGTGTAGCCAGGTTTAACTTCTCATCTATTTGCACAAAGTGAGGATGGTCAACAAGACGAAGTGTTAGGCGCAAATGCCATCGTAGCTACTCATTTTTGAGTGGCAATGGTCGTGACAAGAAAGCTGTTCAAACTGAGTCTTTTCTTTAAGGTTCGCTGAGGTGGTGCTGGCATCTTTGCGGTAGACGTAGATAGAAAGTGAAAGGCATATGAACCTGATTCAGTTGGTGTAGTTTCTGAAAAAGAAACCAAATTTCCTAATTTAATGTACTGGTATATCAGATATTTATATCAGGCCCAAATTAAATGGCAGAAACAAGATCCAGTTAAATTAGTTTTAAAATCGTTAATAGTTTTTTCTGTATTATTTATTTGCACTTGAATTTGAGACACCGGAATTTCAAGGATTAAAGGAAGGGAAAAGGAAACCACCAAATCATGTTTATCAGCAATTTCATACAATATTCAATCTATGACGCCTGTAAAAATGTATTTGAATCGGAATAATCGCATAGCGGCATGACTATAACAAAAGCAGAATATAGTCCTGTAAAGTGATACGTATTCTCTAATCTCTTATTAATGGCAATAATGCGCTATCCAATCATTTCACACAGATTTCAGTATATCAATTATACGGCTATTATACTTAAGGCTACTATACTCACGATGAGGGATTTGTCATTAAAATAGTAATATGTTCTATAGTTTCTGTTAAACAGAGAGCTTGGGAGTTAGTCCAGTCAATCTAGGCCAAAAATATTTTACCCCGGAACAAATTGCAACAGAATTTTTTTACCTCGCCCAGTGTATAGGGGGCCATCATGTACAACATATCAAAGGTCCTCCAAAATTCCAATAGGGGAAAGGGTAAAATTTGCATAATTATTACCAGATTTGGGCCATTTCACCTGAAAAATCCATTTTTCTTTATTTCTTTAAAACCGGTATGTAATATATGTGTGACTGGGTATTTTTGGACTTTTTTAGTAATAAATGAATACGATTGACATATTCTCCACAAATTAAATGTATTGTGTTATGCCACTTGCATGAATTTACCTAATACCATCATTGATATTGATACAATACATATTATATTTTATTATGTCACGGTATTGTGTGTTTCTAAGCTAAGCTAAGATGAAATAGTATGGCATAGGTACATGGTTTCTACTAATTTCATCTTGCATCAATTATCCAAGTCATCTTCCTCAATGAGCGTTATTGAATTCGAGCAACTGAGACCCTTACAGTCTTCGCAGGCAGATGTGCAGCTGAGCCCATGTTCTCTACAGGTGCATCTCTTAGATTCACAGCCAGTTTTGTAGCTGCATCTAAATGAATACAGTAAATCGTCAGGTGCTGCCAGCATGTCAGTCTTAACAGGCAGCATTTGGTGGTTGAGAACTTTCCAGCCCCATTCTGTTGGATCCATATCTCCAGCATCTCCTCTCCAAACTTGAATTTGGTAGTACACGCGAAGACTGTGAAACTTTGCGGATGCGGGTGTTGGTGGTAAATCTCGTGCTTCAACATACTTGGAACTTTTTGCAACCTTCTCCCTGAATCGCGTGTACCGCAAAGCAACTAGACTATCCATTGAAGTGCCATTGTATAGAATAAGCATTGCCTTCTCACCTGCTTTTATCACGTCATCTTTATTCGCATTACTCATTGTAAACACTTCAGCAATTTGAGAGAGTTCTTTGCAGCACTGGATTTTGCTAAGGGATGCAGATTTTCCAATTCCATAAAGCCTAGATGTTGAGTCACAGCCAAGGATAGCATGGATAAATAACAGCTGTGAGCACAAACAGAACCAGAGTTTTTCCTTTGCCATTTTGATATTCCACAGTCAGGGTTTCTTTACATTTTGCTTTGGCTCTGGTCTGAAAAATAGCTGACAGCCATTCATATCAGTATGGTATAGAAGCAACACCAGTAGGTCGGTATCGTCTCCAACAAGAGCAGTATTTGTTGACTATGACGCCAAGATAGCCGTTTGCATAATTAAGACATCAGCATCACCGCTTGCCTTTATCGTTAAGCATCGAGCATGTTCGAGAGATGAACTTAAGATTGATATGAACCGATGTTTGTTCTGCTTGTTACTAAGAAAATCAGGCTTACTCAGAGTTACAACTGTTTGCGGAGTCAGTACAACAGTTACGCCTGATCCACGAGTTCGCCTTTTATGTGTTACATCTTTTATGTCTGGGCCTTGGTCATAACCATCAAAAACTACTGTAGCCTTTCCATATTTGCTTATGCAATATTTTACATATCTTTGACAAACATTTGCAAATGTCTCTCCACGCTGCCATGGAACACGGTGTAATAGAGCTCCTCCATCAAGCACATAGTGGACAGAATCTGGAAGGACTGCATCTTCATTTTGAATTAATTTCCACAATGCATCAGCAAGTGCCGGCTTATTTGCTTCCCATGGAAGAGATGAATTATCAAAGAGCGCGGGCGGATGAGTGCACAACTCATACTCAAAATAAGATGCTGGATTCCCTTTTGATCCATTTGTAGCAATTAAACTGAGTCTTTGAAATAGGAGTTGTGGATCAATTTGTACACATTCATCATCAATCTTGAGAGATGTTTTGGATGCTAAGGTAATAGCTTGTCTCTTTCTCTGGAACGAAATGCTTGATACACATTGGCCACACATCGAATTAATAATTGGTTCTCCAATATCTTTAGCATCGTCAACATTGACTGATTCATGTGCAGACAATCCACTAACAAGTCCTCTAAGAGAAGGGTCTGGTCCAAATGGATTCAGTTCACTAAGGATTTTGAGAATTTTGTAAGTATCATCCATATCACGCTTTATTCGAGATTGTGTGGAATCTTTGTGTTGTTCACTTGAATCACAGTTTACCCCAGAGAGCTCTTGCATTGCATTACACACATCTGCACATGCGGGCATAGACAACAACCAAAGAAGACGCTGAAGTTCTGTCATTCCACGACCTCGTGTTAGACCACCACTTGACTTTACACTTCTCATAAGGACATGCTCAATAACTAGATCAGTAGATAACCCTGCCCAATACCTATCACTTCGATGAATGACATGATGACCATTGAGGAAGCTGGTGTGTATATCTGGATGACTTTCAGGTATTTCTAACATCTTTTGTAAATATACATATGCAGACTTGGCGTACAGATTATGCCCAGCGGCTGCAAAATATGGAAGCATCTCACGAATGGGCTGAAGGTGCATGTTCCAATCACCAGTTCGTTCTGCCTTAATGCATTTGCGCAGAATGTCAACCAACTCCATATACAAAAGCCAGAGTCGTGCAGTCCTCTTATCTTTCATGACCACCTTCTCTGAGTCTAGTTTGTCCTTGACATCATGTAATGCATTTTCCGAGGACAATCTTGTAGCTACATACGGATTTTTGATAATGTCATCATAGAGCTCTCCAACTTTAACCAGACTTTTATTTAGGGAACTTTCAATCGTTTCATGTCCTGCAACATTATCATCATTGTCAAACAATTCTTTTGAATGCATTGCAGCGGAATATTCTACTGTGTCAACTTCAGCATCTGCAATTGTAGGTAGTTGTAGGTTGTATGCATTTGCAATCAAGGTTGTACTGAGAAAAGCAAAAACCATGAGGTGTCCTCGAACTGCTCGAGAAATTGCCTTTCCACTAAGAATGTGTTTGACAGCATTCTCAGCGTAGACTACCTCTAGAATAGGCGCAAGACCGCTTCCTGCCATTAAGTGACCAATGCAGCCAAGGAAGCTCATCTCCATATGAAGACCTCCGAGTCTTAGAATAATTTGCTTTAATGGACTCCAGCTCGGCTCAATCTCTATGATAGTCATAGCTTTCCAAAATAAGGGCTGATCAAATGTAATCACGGGCGCAACATGGTATCGGTTTGTCTGTTCACAAACATAAGTCAAAGTGGAAAAGATGCAGGTCATGTTACCTGGCTCTAGATCTATCATCGGAAGGAAAATAACAGACGATTTACCTGGATAAACTCCTTGGTGAACAGTTTGCATCATGCCAGATCATGTCTGTCTCCTTGAACGCAGAAACAAAGAGAAATCCCAGAGGATGTCAATGTCAGCTGTTGGGTCTGTTTGTTCCATCGCAGTTAACTCATTAAAGGTCAATGGGAAGTTCCTGGTATGCTGAGACTCAAAGTTCCTGATACAGATCTTGCCAACTTGCTTGATATCTTCAGATGTTACATTTATCCTTGGAATAAGTTTGCACGAAAGGTTTCCTGGTGTAACAGATGCAATGATTCCCATTCCATGAAATGTAGTATGCCCATCTATTGTGCAAATATTGTGATCCACATTGTCGGCAACAAACTGAATGAACTCGCCTGATAATGGCTGTGGTAGATCTCCACCATGAAGTGATGCACTGCGCTCAAACCTCTGTATCTCCGCGTATGAACATCCAAATCCGTGCTTGTACAAGGTGTCAACAATAAATCTAGATCCAAATTTATGGTGCATCTCACATGACAGCCCGAACTGCAAAGGTGCCAAAATAATTCTAGGACGAGTTCCTTGCATAATAGCCTGTCCAACTGATGCCTGTTTCATTTCTGTGTCTTTTCCAGTAAACAAAATCCGCAATAATTCCCGCAGTGTCTGTGGTAAATAATTCAATGCCTTTACTGGGTCGCTCATTTGCTCCCTTGATGGATAGCTTTCAGATGATGTGCATGAATCAATTAACTTAATATCGTGTCTAAGCAGTTTGGCAGCTGTCTGGATGATTAGCATGCTCTCTGATTTGGAATCCTTTCTCTTCTGTTCCTTATAGAAGTCAGTCAAAATAGTAGATGCTTTAGAACGAAAGGTAACAACGTTTGGCTTACCATTCACAGTGCTAATAAATATTTCATCGCCATAATTATCTTTTATTTTATCCTGCATGTATTTTGTACTGTATGCTTTATTCTCTTTATCATCGAGATACTCTTGCATTTTATTAACGAGGTCGTGCAGGGTCAGCTGCTCATCATCATTATTTTCAAGAAATGCCATTGTCGCACTAAATGCTCTTACTCTGTCCAAGTCTTCTGGCCTTCCATGTTTTTGGGATGAGCAAGATGAGTGCAGCTGAGGGATATTTTTCATGGTTCGAAAATTTACGCTGCAGCTTTGATGGTATACTGCATTGACAACGCATAAATCTGGCGTGAAGGCAAGCCGCCCAGCTACAAGTTTGCCCCATTCGTCTTTTCTCTGCTCACAGGCCTCGGCGATACTACATTGAAAGTCATGAGTACTTACTGGATAAATATCATAGCCACGTTTCTTTCCATCTTGAATTTTTGCAGGGTATCCGCATAGCAAACAATGTTCAGTAAAATTGAATGTTGGACTTTCTGAACGGAGTGTTCGCATGGGTGGCGGAGATTGTTCAATTTTCTCTGCGTCACGGGCAATCCGCTTGGGATCAATGAACTCCCGTCGACATTCACGGGCTCTGCTAGCATTGTTAATACCGTCACAGCCTTTAACTCGAAGCTTAACAGTTTGTGAGCCATTTTCTAGGCTCTGGTTACAAATAACGCATGTATCTAAATCCATGTCCATATTCTGATTGAATTGTATAGAAATTTATTCAAATTGTGAGATAAAAGTGAAAATTAAAATGCAATTTATTTTAGATAAAATCTTAAAAGCGAAAAACAAAATTAAACTTACTTTAAATATAATTTTTTTAAATTACCCCGGCCCTGTGCATACAACCATATTTAATCTGTGGTTTGGAGAATTTGTACAAGTGGTTCAAGGCAATATTGCCAATTGCTTACTGTCTTCCGTGACCATGAAATTCAGAGCTTAGACAACATTTCTACTTCGTTTATTTGCGGAATGAAGCAGGTAAGGGAAATTTCATTATTCGGATAATGGCGGTAGCTAAATATGCGAATTTACCCACTTTCCCATCGAGGGATTTTGGAGGACTTTTGATATGTGACACCTGGCAGTCCCATGAATGCCGCAGAAAAGAAATAAATTCTGTTGCAATTTGTTCTAGGTTAATTTGTAGTTTTACTGGACTAAGTAGACGTTATGGCTTCTAGAGATTATGGAGATAAAAACATTGACTGGGCAAATGTCTATGGGTTTTTTTTATCAATTTGGTCACATTCCATTCTTGTTGCATTATTGTCGCATTTTAAATACATGTTTATATTATATAATCGTGAAATACTGAGGTCCATGAAAAAGTTATCAAAAATACACATTTTCCCCCATTTGTTTGTCTGTCATATCTGTAATTTATAAATTATTTGACTTATCTCCATTGTTCATATTACCAGCAAGGTTTAATATTATCTTACTATCCTTATCTTCTTCAGCGATGGCACACTCGCTACGTTGAACTACACTGCGTTTCTCCCTGTGCGTTTTTGAGAGTGATACTAGGCCTTGTATCTCAACTTGACAATTTTTACAATTTGCTCTACATTCAGTTCCTATCTTAGATGATACTTTTTCAAAGTAATACCAGATTGAGTCAATTTTTCCTCCAGACATCTTGTCCTCTATGCAGTGTCTATTTTGTGAAATGCGTGTACATTTACCAAGGAAATGATGTCTTCATTTATCCCCCTTCACTTTGATGTGGTGAAATCAATGTTACTCTATTGGCATAGATTAGGCCATGTGAATGTGGACTCATTATTGCACAATGCGCTTAAATCTTCAAAACCTCTCCATACTGAATCAAAGAACCCATGCTGGTACAGCAGCATAAAACAGTTGTGTGCTGCATTAAAACTACCATTAAATATATCATCATGTAACTTTTCAAAATTCAAACAATCTGTGAAATCCATTTGCACAGAAGACTATCATGAAAACTGGTATGCTTTAAAGGACACACTTTCTGATGGTAAACTGACCACCTACACAGCAGTAAAAACTAGGTTTGGATTAGAAAATTATCTAACAACTATTAAGAAAATTTAATATAGAAAGGTCATTACGAGGTTGCGAATATCTGCACACGCGATCAAAATGGAGACTGGTAGACATTACAAAATAAACAGAGAAGATAGAGTTTGTGACTTGTGTCATAGTGGTTCAATTGAAGATGACATTTATTTTCTTATAGAATTGTAATGCATACAAAGATGATAGAAATTAACTTTTTGCTATAATTGAAAAAACAAACAAGCCCTTTAAAAATCTAACAAAAGAAGATAAATTCTTTTGGTTAATTAATTGCGAAAATTCAGAAATATTACATCGCCTCGGGCAGCTTCTAAGTAAACGTCTTAAATGACCATATACACGATGACGTCATCCCATACATCTGTACGTATGTTTATAGATATAGATACATTTATTTTATTTTCAGTGTTCCGGCTATATCTTGACTCTTCTAGCAAGGAGACGGTTGGCTCAATTGGGCGTGGTTTGATTCACGGGGGTTCCTGTCTGGTACGGCAATTTGCATCATATCATAGGTGCAAACCCAAGGCATATACAGTTATTATTGTGTATTGCATGTGTATGTGGTGGGATCTGGATTGTTGGCCTTGATGCGAGTCATTGTGGCTTGATTGCGCCGTGTTGCTTCTTTGCAGCTACGGCTTCCAGCCAGGTTGGTTGAACATAACTACGTCGTTATTTTCACGGCATTAACACATGATATCTGGTATATGATCTTATAGGGTTTATGAATTGTTTAAGATTAAGTCTGTATTCTGCAATATAGTGTGTTTTAATATGTTCTTTTCATAATTCTAAACTGTACTGTGCGGATTAGCCCTAATGGCATAAAATTATTATCCGACTTATTTTTCCTGAAAATATTTAACTTTCTATTTACTGGAAATAGATTATTTTCTGCTAAATCACATCGAAGTACGCGCTACTTACACACCATATACAGACTGTGTTTTATTTACTGATAGCATCCGCTCTCAAGTGGACAGTACAAAGTAAAGCATTTTCAGGAAATAGACAGTGTTAACACATTTCCTGGAAAGGCAATATGAAGCACGCATCAGACATACTTTTTTATTGTATCCCTCTGAGGTGCGCATGTACTAATCACATATGACTACGCCTAGTAGCCTAATGATGAATCATCTCCAACTGGCAACTGTTTGGCAACGCTTCCTACATACACCATGATGGCTCTTACCAAACGTGTGTAGCAATACAATGGCAGGTATGAAGATGCCTCCGTTAAAGAGTGCATAGCCTACATGCCATAAATACATGTAGATGCATACACGTGTAACAATATAAACACCACATGATACACTGAATTGGACTTATGTCTGTCCTTCAAAAACGCTTGGTAAAATTCAATCCAATTTGTTATGTGAGTTACCAATATGATTATGGACTGCGAGACAGCATTTCCATTAGACTGCACCTACAGGGTGGGAGCAGGGTGGAGGTGGAGCAGAAAGTCAATGTTGGCAGAATTCAACCAAATTTGGTCTGATAGTTATCCATATGATTGCAGATTGCGAGGCAATGTTTACATTAGACTCTGTCGTAGGTTAAGGACCGTGACGGCGGGGACAGAGCATCGTCCTATTGCACGATCCTCGCCCTCCCACTACGTTCCAGTATCGAGTACCGTGCCTGCATGCCTTTGATGTTTGCGCTAAGTTCACGAAGCCTCATACATATTAATGAGCTGGGGTCAGTCAACTTGTGCCAATGAGATTGCGCGATAAGAAATCAGGAAGTAGACACATTTACACATGTGCGTAAACCAAACTAGTGGTTCTTGTTATTGAAAACCAATCTACACATTTTCTGTTCCTCAGATAACTTGTTTAGAGCAAAACTATTGCAAACTTTTGCAAATGTCTCTTTCCAGATCAACAGCGTCGCGATCGCCGTTGTTTTTGTGATTGTAAGTTAGGTCGCCAGACGTACTCTCGCCTATCGCGTGAATTGGCAGAAATCTGATTGGCTACCTCCAACCCACTAACGTAATGTTAATTCACATAGCGAGAAATCACGGGTCAGCAAGTACGGCCTCGAACAGCGTAGCTATGTGAGTGGGCGTATGTTAGTACGATGGGGACAGAGTGGCAAACTCGGCATCGTACTAACATATGCCCACTCACATCACTTCGCTGTTCGAGGCCGTACTTGCAAACCCGCGGTTTCTCATCTCGTTCGCTGCCGGTTTTCAGGTAGCCAATCAGATTTCTGCCTACTTCAATCTCTCTATAAATCTAAAAATACAGGCGTAGCTTCGTGCCAATATCGATGGCGAGCTTGCGAGACACAAATGTCAGTCTATGTGAGTGACAGTATATTAGTAGGATGATAATAACCGAGCAATTTTATTAGGTGGTAGTTGGCTGACCTCATTTATGAAGTTTCGCGGACTTAGCCCAGACATCAAACGCGTGTAAGCACCGAACTCGACACGGGAGCGTTAGTGGGAGGGCGAGACCATGCGATAGGATGATGCAATGTTGGCAGAATTCAAACAAATCTGCCATCTGAGTTATTCATATGATTGTGGATTGTTACATGTACACTGTAGGCGATGTTTACATTAGGCCCTGTCCCTGGGGTGGGGTGGGCGGTGATGGTGAAGAATGTAAAAGTTGGTGAACGTGTGGGGGTTTGTGATGGCGTTACTAAACATTCTTTAGGAATAAAAAAATCAAAAGAGAATCTGATTTAAATATAAAAATATCTGATTTAAACCAAATAAATCCGATTTTTTTAATACAAAAAATGACGAACCCTGTCTCGATGTACGTATGATTACTGTATTCTGTTGCTGTAGTAGTAGAAACATCCTACAGCTGCAATGAGTCTGGCTTCCCTTTTGCCCACCGTGTCTTGTCCTCAGCCGAAATCCTTAGCTTCCTCAGGTCCATTCTTGACTTAAGTGTACCGAGTCCTACTTTCTTGAGGTCACGTCGTAGCACGCTTATCAGATTTATGCAATGACGTCCTCTCCTGGCTTTGTATTTGCTTGCTCCGCGTAGGGCGAATTCCAAGACTCTCTGTGCCGGTATCTTCTGGCATCCTTAGCTCATGATCAAACATGGGCCATCTTTGCTGGGCGACTTTTACAGACAGCGGCGACGTATTATACATCTTGTATAGTGCATCATTGGAAAATATGCTTTCTGGCCACCGGCATATGTGTTTGCGGTGGCAGGCATCGAGTTTGTCTAGAGCTGCCTTTGGAGCTGCCCTGCTGTTACAGTCATACAGCATCAAGGATACGCAGGTTGCATTGTATAGATGTAGTCTTTTAATCAAGGGCATCTTTGATCTACGAATCCATAGCATCCGGAAGGACTGGAATGCTATGTTCCCCATGATGCAGTGTGCAGCAGTGTCAGCAGTACTGAAAACAGTGAGACAAGGATTTTATTTTTCCTCCATGGTTCGCCGCCACGACATGGATCGTCAGTTTCTTTAGTTTCATGCTTTGTAGATACGTATATGTGGGTGAACTCTCTTTTGGATTCATTCATAAAGAGATTCTCAATTTTTAGTTTGCTTGCAGCTATTGGGAGAAGGTCGTCAATGGGTTTCTTTTCCTCGTCTGTGAAGTCCACTTCATCGGAATATTGCATCTCTATCGGCATACCCAGTATTGACACTGGAGCAGGGTGTGTGTGGTCTTGTGGAACTTTCCCGCACAGATTGCAATGCAGCAGCAAGGTAGCAGGTGAAACGCACCGGCGATAGAACATCTCCCTGTGGAGAGCCGATTGATTTCTCAAACTCTACAGACTTTGCTGACTTGACTCATACTCTCAGCTTGGTGTCTGCAAGCAGTAGTCTCACTAGTCGTAGCTCATCTTCATTACAACTGTCCTGGCGTAGTGCATCTAAGACCTCGGAGCTAATCTCAAGAGACACTTCGATATCCCCTCTATTCGCTTCACCTGTATCTTTGTGCCTGTTATTCTATTTCATGGAGAAAATCCATTTCTATACCCGCCCATTTTTAAGCTCGAGCCACCTTTTGCCCGTGTTAGAATCAATTAATGAGCTTTGAATCCTTAATTCTCAGAATCCCAATTTCAAGCTAAATATACAGATAGGCTGTTGAATATTTTGAAACTAATGTAACTGGGTGCTGTTGCTGTCTATGGCAGACTCAAATTAGTTTCAAAATAATTACCAGGTTCTTTATTATATATTGCAGGTATACAATCCATACACTTGACGGGCATTTCAATGATTGTGATGAAGCTAGATAAGTCAGTATGCATTCTGTCTTCAGCATACATATGACGTAATTTGTATGACGTCATATATTTTAGTGACAAATCGGATCTCTCCTACTTCCCTATGGAACGGGAAGAAGACTGACCGACGGTCCGATTATTTTAGGCTCAATCAGATTGAATAATTGGAATCTAACAATCTATGACATCCTCGGCAACAGTCCAGATCAGATGCAGTCAAGCTTTATCCCGATCACTATCGTAATGGACCTTTCCATTTTTAGCTATGCTCTGCCCATCTCTAGCTAAGCTCCACCCACACCTCGCTCGTGTTGGGATCGATCGATCTCTGAACTCACTGACTATCAATCTCCAGAAAACTATACAGGTAAGCGATTGAAGATTTTGGAACTAATTTGACTGGGGCCTGTTGCTGCCTATGGCAGCAACAGCGTCTAGTCAAATTAGTTTCAAAATAGTCAAAAACATGTTTATTAAGTAATAGAGACATATAGTTCGTACAACGTGTCGGACTACTAAGAGTTAAAGACGGGCCAAATATAATCATTTATGATGTAATGACTATGACGTCATCCTACACGCAGCTTAGCTGATTATGACGTCATAAGACGTCAGATGATAGATGGATACTCTGGAAAGGTGAATTATGATGACGTAAGAAGGAAAGGCCAGAATTCGGTTTTAGCTATTCCCCGTCCATCCTATCTTTAGCTAAGCGCCACCCACGCTTCGCCTGTGTTGGGATCACACGATCCCTGAACTCCCTGACTACCAATCGCCTGACAGCTATACAGATAAGCTGTTGAATATTTTAAAGCTAATTTGACTGGGTGAAGTTGCAGCAACAGCGCCCAGTCAAATTAGTTTCAAAATATACAACAACGTGTGTAATAAATGGTTAAGACATACAATATGTCCAAGATATGCTAGCTTGAAGACAGTACATTCGCCCTTGTGCACTTTTATTATCACCAGCTCAGCAAAATACAATTTCTGATAGTGTGCGCTCATTTTCAGTGTGACAGTATGCATAAGTAATAATGCGCTTGTTCGATTGTAAAATGATAGCAAGCACTCGGTGTGATATTTGCTTTCCAATGAAACCATGTCGCATGTCTCAGGCCTTCAATGCCAGCCGAACATTCACAGAAAAAGTACGATACTTATGTTGTTCTACACAATATTGACAGGTGCGATCTTATGCGCGTACATCCATTGGAAGCAACACCACTTGCACAAACTTGTTCTTCCTGTAACATCCTCTTTTCAGCTCTCTGAAACGTTGTATAGTTGTACTGAAGTACCAATGGTGTGTGCCACTCTACGTATCTACTTTGCTGACAAGCATAGTGGCATGCATACCCTGAACTTCATCTGGGTTTTTTAACTCTAGTTTTTTGGTAGCTTACTAAGTTCATCCAAAGACAATGTCAGATCTAGTTGATTGTATTGGGTTTAGATAGGCTAATTTTGGTCCTCTTGACATACAATGCAAAGGTCCCATATGATAGGTTCCGTCAGCGATGACGTAAACATTTGCGATATGGCGTGTTAGTTTGTGTAGATAGGTGGTATGTGCGGTGAAGGCTTGAATGTTGCTTAAATACACAGTCCTGAAAGCAATTGATGAATTCACACACGTACGCACGTACCCACCCAATCCACCCACACAACACACAAAATTGCTTTAAAACGTGTTTCTACTTTGGTCTAATTACACATCGATGTGAATATCCGTTCATGTGCTTTACCTGGCTGACGCACTGCCTATCATAACATATGTTAACATATTCGCTTCGTCAATCCAAACATCTAGATTTGTGTTTGTTTTCTAAATACAAAGTGCAATATGATAACATATTAGAGTCCATCAACCTTTGGAGTAACTGATGCGCCCTACAGCGCCCATCACCTGTGAAAAAGAACGTAAGAAACGAAACTATAGGCGTGTGTTTCACATGATCTGCTCTGGCATGTGACTTATGTCGAAATCTCGTTTAGTCTAATAAATCAATCGACAAGTAATTAAGAAAATGCTGACCCTGCTAGCGGAGGTTAGTCGACCGTCACTTGGGCCAACACTGGGCCGCATTGTCCCGCTATTGGCCCAGTGCAGGCACAGTACTGGCTTTAAGCCAATCATCTGGTGTCCCTGAATATACTTGTAAAGATGGCTGTGGATGTCTCTCAAGCAAGATAGATATTGGTCTGTAATTATCAGCGTTTGTAGTTGATCCAGATTTAAAGTTTGGTACAACCTTAGCCATTTTCCATGCATTCGGAAATTTACAAGTTGTAATACTTAGATTTATAATTGGAGTTGCTATTTTGTTGCATTCTGATACTGATATCATCCATTCCCGTGGCTTTATTTGTACTCATTCGCATAAGTTGCCTTTCTACATATGGTTGATTAACAAGTGGGTTGTTAAATTTGGTGTTTATAGGCAACCTGCTTTCAACAAAATCTTGTAATTTTGCTAGGTCCGCTACAACATCTTTGTCCAACATGATTACATCACAAATCGAGGTAAAATATGTATTGAGATAGTTGGCGATGTCAATAGACTCAGTTTGATCTCCGCTGTCTGTTATTTTAATTGACGGTGAAATTGGCATTAGTTTGGGATTTAGAACATTAAAAATTTTCCAAATTGAATTTTTATCATTTTGCTAAGTCGTACTGATGTTTGAATAGTGCTCACGCTTTGCTATTTTGAGTAGAGTATTTACCTTGTTTCGCCATATCTTATAATTCCATGGGTCATTTACGTTCTTATAGTAATCGTGTAATTTTCTTGCAGCAGTTATGTTATGATATTCCATTCAGGCTGCTTCAAATGCTTAATTCTATACTCCTTAGTAGGTGCATTTTATCTATAATTTCATTAAATAATGTTTGCCATGCATCAAGTAAGGCATTTGTATCTGAAATTACATTCATGAATTGCCAATCAGACTGATTAATATCTTTCAAAAATGTCTGAATGTTGAATTTCTTCATGCACCTGTATTTTATGCTTGTGTGGGAGTTCCTTGTTATTGATTACAGACTGTATTAAATATGAATTTACAAACTGAATTCATGCTGTGTAATGGGTGTTTAGAAATTAAGTATCGGTATTACGATATTATGTCCTATAAGTTTGTATTATCAATGTCCAAAATTATCGCTTGTTGATCTCTAGCCACGGCAGTTCTGACTTATCTTATGTGGAAGGGATCATCATCAGCTTCAAGACGCTCTATGTAGACGAATGGTCACGTGGTCTTCGGACGTTGTCAAGCACGACGAACGTGAACGGATAATAAGTCATAGGCGAGCTCTTGTAATCGATGTAACAACGAATCCAACCGGAAGTGACACGCTAACTTCTGCCAGTGAATGACCGTCTTCAGAATGTATGACCCAACTTTCATGCCACCAACGATTATGTCAACGACCAGCATGTCAACGACCAGCATGTCAACAACCACTATGTCAACGACCAGCATGTCAACGACCAGCATGTCAACAACCACTATGTCAACGACCAGCATGTCAACGACAAGCATGTCAACGACCACTATGTCAACGACCAGCATGTCAACGACAAGCATGTCAACGACCAGCATGTCAACGACCAGCATGTCAATGACCACTATGTCAACGACCAGCATGTCAAGGACCAGCATGTCAACAACCACTATGTCAACGACCAGCATGTCAACGACAAGCATGTCAACGGCAAGCATGTCAACGACCAGCATGTCAACAACCACTATGTCAACGGCCAGCATGTCAACGACAAGCATGTCAACGGCAAGCATGTCAACGACCAGCATGTCAACAACCACTATGTCAACGACCAGCATGTCAACGACAAGCATGTCAACGACCAGCATGTCAACGACAAGCATGTCAACGACCAGGCTGAAACTAAGGCTTGACTCAGGCAAACTCTGAACAATCTTTGATGGAACTACGGTACAAATGTACCGATCTTCGTGCACCAGGCACAAGTATGGAAAGTAACGATCTGACCAATTTTGACAGATGCCTCTAAGTATTTAAGTGATACGAATGAGTCACTGATTTACATAACAAAGCTTGTTTAGTCTGAGGAACGGACAAATTATAGAAACCTGAAGACTATAGGAATATGGTACTGTATAGGTTCTAAACTATAGTTTATAATACCGGGTGTGCATTTAACTGATTAAGATGATACAAAAGCAACCACAAAATGTTAGCCCCGCCTACTATCAAATAGATGAAGTATCCAATTCTTACAGATGTAGGAAGGTTAACTAAGGTGGAAACTCACCGGAATATGTGCCTAGAAAATATTGCTGTAGGCATTTCGTGTTAAAAGTAAATGTCAACGGTTGCCATAAATCGTTACGCTATTTAGGACATCATCCGAGTAGTGCGCAGATAGTGTTAATCAAGTCTGGTTTGCAGATATTATATTTGAATATATGGAAATGGTTCTTGTCACAACATTTGTCAATGCTTGTGTAAATAATTGATTCAGATTTAAACCACATATATACTAAGATACAGATGGGAATATTGACATTTTAAGGTTTTCGTGGTGATCATTTTTCGTTTCCCAAATTTCAAAGAGAAATATTCGAAATACAGCTTGGCAAACTAATTTTCTGAAATCAGCCACTCAGATCATGTTGATAAGCTTGTTTGTCGACTTTAAATCATGTTGATAAGCTTGTTTGTCGACTTTAAATCATGTTGATAAGCTTGTTTGCCGACTTTTAGCACGCAATGCCTACACCACTAATATGTTTGCAATTTAGGCAGTCTATAAGCGGTTGTCCGCTATTCCTGAATTACCATACCGATAGCATGAGTGAAACTTACCAACCTTGTCAATCCGCATAGCAAGATAAAACTACACACTGCCTCGAAGAGCAATATGTGATCACTATCTACAAAATAAAGGGTGGTGCAGATTTGAATTGGGACAAGTACCTATTCTACCAATTATCCTATATTCCTCAGTATACAGTCCTATTTTCTTGTTATATGCTATATGTAGGGGTCCACCCCCATATAGGCTCTGCCTTTGGCCGACTACCTATTGTGTACCTGGGAATGTGTATTCTATATCAAAATAAATAACCTTGAACTTGAACTTGAACTAGTGAGATGAGTGGACGAAAATTCAAAGGCTTGTGCTCATACATAGTATTAAGGTGCCCATTGACCGCCTATCTAGATCAGCTGATCTACACCTGCTGCTATGCCAGTGGCGGACTTAAAGGTAGTGGGAGGGGTGGACACGGCATATGCCAACACCGTCCCCCCCCCCTCAATTTGTCAAAACCTACAAAATACACCCCCCCCTCCTCTTTAAATCAACCCAGACATTTTAACTTGGAAGCAAATTAAATATGTTCTTTTACCAATCAGAATCACGGATATCGTTTCATTGACTGCAGAATTCATTAAATTTCCCGGTGTACTTACAAAGTCAACGTGGCCAAATCTTAGCTAGCTATCCGTCCTCCCATCATTTTGGGAGGAGAATCTTCACAACTGACAGATATAGTCAGGTAACTATTAAGAACAGTGAAACCCCATTTAAATACACCCAAACAATTGACTGAATAATCTAACTGTGCAACACCGTGTATTTAAAAAACATATTGCATCTATCACAACCATAGTAGAAAGGTTATGCCGACGTGTAGATATAACAGATTCTACACTTGTCAATATCTCTTCATATCCTATTAAATATCCAAGTATATTCACGAAAGTGAGTTGTTTTACATTATATTAGTAAGGGAGCGACGGGATGGGCCGCTGCTCTGATTGGTCAAGAGCTTATGACGTCATCAGTGATGTCATCAATATTTGAGTTAGGTCACGCCGACTTTTTTCTCGCCAAAATACTCGAATCTGCGTCATTTCTGTTGTTCTCTCTTGACCAATCAGATTCGAGTATTTTTTTTGGCGGAAAAAAGTGGGCGTGACCTAATCCCTTCCCTACATGCCACTAATCCCATCGTGGCATTTTAGGATATATTTTGGGGATATATATCTTTAGATGATTGGCAAGTGCAACGATGTGTGAACGGTGGGCCATTGATACATACCCACTTTACCGATCGGTATATCTCAGCTAGAAAATGGACTGACACCGTTAGCGCTTGAAAATCATAGGGGTTTCTATTATATTTCTGTCTACATCTCCGTAATTACTAAACGTACCGACCCCTAATTATCATGAAGGATTAGAGAAAAGAATTCGCTATCGAAGCTGGTAGGTTATATGAACGTGACGAGGCTATATTTTCCACAGTATAACCAAATGTTGTGACTCACCGCCGACAGAGTGGAGAGTCACAAAAACTACGGTTTTTTACTATTGTAGGAACTCTGACTCTCTCACGGCATATCAGAATTGGCATAGGGTGGCGTTAGAGAACTCAGACTAACCGCGGTAATGTGTAATACCCTTTATGTCTTATAATTCTCATCTCCAGTCGAAATTTCGTTAACAACCCTCAGACATCTGTATTAAGCTTTTTCATGCTCATTATTAATGTTAGCGACGAGTATAAAGACATTATTACCAATTTCTGATTTATTAGCAAAATTACATTCAAGAGAATTGTCCCACATCGATAATAACCTTTCATAGTAAAAAATGCTAAATCACCACAAGTTGTCTCCCTCGATAACCATCTCAAACTCAAGACACTAATATATCTCGGGCGCTCTTGGAGGGTTGGACATTAATGGATTTGGGCAACAAGTAGCATGCGATTCTGAAAATGTGCAATGATAATATCCCGGGAGGTTATCGCTCGGAAATTTTCATAACTTTTTCACAGGGCTGTGAATGGGGTCAGGAGTTACTATAAGAGTGTGTTTGATGATAACCTGGAGGATTAAATCATTATTATTATTATTATTATTATTATTATTATTGTTGTTGTTGTTGTTGTTGTTGTTGTTGTTGTTGTTTTTGTTATTGTTGTTGTTGCTATACAGCTAATCTAATGTCCGAACAACTGCATCGCGTTGGTGCAGAAGTTCAACATTGTAACGTCATCCCAAGATATAACTGATGCATATCAGCATATCCAGAGCTATCAACGTCAGAGGTTAGGGTAACATCTAAGTTATTAGCACCATTAGGGGAGAAATGTGTGACGATGCATTCACATTCTGGGAATCTAAAGCTGTTGTCATAGATTCCCAGAAGAATGACGATCATTTTAGATGATAGTAATATTAATTCTCTAATTAATAATTTACCCGATAGCCTCATAACAGTCGAGCATCAATGCGTTTTATCAGAGCTTGATCTAACATTTTAGAATCCATCAAGCTTGGTCGTGACGCAATACCAACCGACTCTGTCCATGCAGGCATACTCACCATTAGCATCATCATCATCATCATCGTCGTCGTATATCGTCCCCGTCGTCGTCATCAGCATCATCATCATCATCATCATCATCAACGTCGTCATCAACCTTATGTCAACCACCCCCACCCCACCCCCATAACTGTCGCAAGCATAATTATGCCAATTGTAGGAATAAACATCATCAGATAGGTGGCAGGATTAATGAGGATGAGTACGAGGATAGTGTCAGTTCTGCACAGTCATCGTGGGTTGGGGGCCGTGACATGGTTGATAATAATAATAATATAATGCTCAAGTTGTGCCACGCATTAGCATCGACAACATACCTACGTAGGCAGGCATTGACAAAATGTTCACCATAATGGGCCCATACCTTTCACTCTCGAAAATTTAAAGTTATTGAATGGCAGTACACCGTCAACTTGAAGACTTTATCCATTTTGCAAACCTTGTAGAAGTTTCTAACTGAGTTCATGCCATATTCTATAGGACATTAGTACAATTTTATGCCAAAGTGGATGCTACCCTTCGAGATTTCGTGTGGCTGAGTATTATGCCCCACCCTAAACGCTCTGATCCACATAGATTTTAGGCACGTTCTCGAGTAACCTGCCTCTAGCATTACTGACGCTATATCTGAAGGAAGTCAGTCCTAGAGAGACATTTGTCTGGCCTCTGATTTTAAAATGGACATATTACATGCTGAAATGCCTAACTGTTCTGGATGGAATGGGAATCTCGCCAAAATTATATCTCGATGATTTGAAGCCCGAAATTTTAATGAAATGAATTTGCATCACACCTTATAATGAAGATAATTTTTGTGTGACTCATTCTATCTTCTTAGGATTAAGTTATATCAACCATGATGTGACAGCTTGCGAACGTCAAAAGTTATAAGAATACCTAAGCGAGTGTCTGATGGTACACATCCTGATAATCAATATGGGCAAGCTCTTGAACTTCACTCTAGGGCATACCTACCGATGAACCCTGCAGCATAGCCGCTGTGGTTGCTTTTCAGGAAATGGATTTTGCTCAGAGTTTACACTGATGCGAATAGCAAAGAAAACCATATATCGTGGAGCGGATGATTGCGCAGAGATTATGCCCCTTTATCTACATAATGAGCATTATGTGTACATTTGTAGCACTAAGGGTCTGCTAGGGCATGGTTATTACTGCGAACATTGCGACGTAGGTTATGTAGCTCGCTGGGTAGTGTTGGGCCGTTCCGGTGTATTATGTCGACCCGCCATGCCGCAAGTGCATGACAAGAGATGACGCTGGTTAGCATCCAGTCTCGGGGTGACGGACCTTATACGAGACTGCCCTGCGGGAAACAAAAACCGGCTCCTAAGGCCGGTGGAACTCAATCGTTCCGGTGGGGCCTTGCGACCATCGTCGCGAACATTAAACACAACTGTCTCATCCCAAGAATTTGTGTTACTAGTATGCCTGTCCATAGCAATTTCGTGATCTATGGACTTACAAGATTTGATTTGGTAACCTAAAAATATAAGTCTATGCAATGAGTTTACCTAAACAATTATAAATATGCTAGATAATACTACAGTAAGAGCATATGAAAATATGAGACATAGAGACAGGTAGGTGAACTTTTAAACATGGGGCTCCCGGAGGTACCACACAGACTCGTAGGTCCACAGAGGTATCCCCGCAAAGGAGGCTCCCGTACATGAGACTTAGCTATTTAACTTAATTGAAGTTATTATACCTCTAAGCTGAAAGGAAGAAGGTTATCTCGGACGAAGAAGTTATGTGCCTCACGTGGGCACCACTCCAAGTGCTAGTTTGGGTGAGGAGTATTATCCTGGTGTGGACCGTCATCGCTGAATCCTTGCGAGAGGCAAGTGCCTCGCGCAGGCCTCCGTCTCGGAAAGGTGTCACAACTGCTCAAAGCGGGAGAAGAATAGTAGACAAAAATGGGTCCACTCTAATATTTCAACCAAAAATGCTTTAGAAAGAAAAGACCATACCTAGTGAGATTATGACTATAGGGGTGCGTACTGTTTACCATCTTATGTGATTTCTAGTATGCTGAATTAGTAGTTGCCGCTTTATTTATGCAGGCCTTCTGCTTTGCTTAATTAGCTTTTAGTTGTTTTCTAATCAAGAATTATTTTAGCCCACAACTGGCTGATATCTACCTAGCTATTAGACACGGCTGTCATGGAGAACAGATGCCCTAAAACGTCAATACTGAAGACAGCGCTCATACATGTTACGTAGTTAGATCTCCGAACTGGATAAGAATCCGGACATCCCACCCCGTAACCACATAAAACGTTACAAGACATGGGTTACTTTTCACAAAAGCATTATTAGACCATTGTTCTATCATTATGGTGGGGGTAAGAGAGACGAATACCCACCATAAATTTCCTTCCCGTAAGGGCATGGCAGATCTAAATATCATGCCCAGACATTCTAACAGAATTCGGTGGGGGTATGTATCTCACCCGTCACCGGGTCCTATGGAACTAACCGTTTAACCTGTCGTTAGGTTTATATACAAGTTGCCCTGTTTTGCACTGCGGTGCGGGAGATTAGTTTAGTAAATAAAATAATAATTAATACATGTGTTCGCAGTTCTTTCCTACATTGGCTTAAAGTGCTATCTACTAAGTATCCAAAGATACATGGGAGTGTGTGTGATACCACACCCTGGCCATCACAGCTCAGAAACCCCAATAGTTTCCCAGTGTCGGATCAGCCCATGGTGTGGAGGGGGACATCCAAACAATTAAGAAGCCACAAGGCTGAGTGGAACATGAAGAGAGACAAAATTTTAGAGCTATGAGTCTTACTGGAGTGCGGGGCTAGATTATCGCACTACTGGAAGAGAAGAGTATCTTACAGAGTATGTAATGAAGAAAGTGTCTCTAATCATTTTGAACCTATCCTATTGAGCTGAATAGAAAAGGTTAGTCGGTAGCATGCCGGGCTAAACAGAGTTATAGCACGGACTGAGACCTTAGTGAAAAATTGTTGGTGGCGGGAGAAAGTGCTGCATATATAAGTGTTGCTGTATAGTGTTTCCTACATGCACTGCAGTCCTATGTCTTCTATGAATAAGCAAAACATATGAACGGATGGCCACTGGCCACATATATACATAATCAAACCAGAACAAGCAATATGGTATCAAATGATCAAGATATATATATATATATATATCAGTACAGGTTAACGAACCTACTATAGTGCGGTTAGCAACACATGGAGGAAAATGAGAATAACTATAAGCAGATACAGAAATTATAACTAGCGGTCCTAAGACCGTTACGGCTCCTTTTAGTCATCGGGGCCGGTTTTTTACGGATACAATATAATTAATAAAACCTATATAGAGAAATAATTAAACTGTGAAGTATAGTTATTTGAATACTTGGTAGTCATTCTTAAGCTAGGCTACCATGTTACTGAAATTGATACGTCAATAATCCGTAATCGACGTGAGATGATGCGCTCTCCGGAAGCTGGAAAGTTCCCGCAGGTTGGTTCCCACAAGCTGTTTTCCGCAAACAAGACTCCTGCAAGAACACATCGCTCAGCACTGTAAGCCTAATAGAATGTCTAACGAGCAGTCAGCAAAAGATACGATAGTACTACGTGGTGAAGAAAGTTCCCATACACCGATGGCACGGATGGAAGGTGTAAACAACCCGATCACAAGCAGGGGTTGTCAGAGGCAAACGAAGATAGAAAACAAAGCTTCACGGTGCTGGGTACATCAGCCAGCTCTGAAGACGCACCAGGCAGAGTTCACTTGCTGTGGTCGAAAGTCAAAAGATCCTACACGATATTAGTGCGGCGACGGTTGAAATACCACTTTTAGGCGTGGCCGGCAGATCCGGCGAGTCATCCATCAAAGAACATCCTGCCTCTACATCTGTAAATTCACATATTCAGGCCGTAAAGGCCTCACCGCAAATTTGTGTTCCGAGGTAGATATTGATATTCATGAACAGTAAATAGAAAGTTCCAAATTGCTCCCGTAAGTACGGAGTTTACAAAATTGTTTTTACTGCGGTCAGTTGGCTACTGGTAGCTACGGGAGAGCGACGGAAACTGAAGTTATATGCGTAATATCTGTCGATCGCAGCTAGTACAGGTCCAACCTGTTCGGCCCCTGGCCGAGGATGCTCTCGATCACTGGATCGCGTCTGCTTTTATGCTCCTCGTGACATCACAGGCGCAGGCTCCAACCAATCATCGTTCGAGCAACAGCCAATCAGAGCGTAGCTAATAATAGAGCACCCGAATGTTGTAGAACATTCTGGAAGTTTTGCGTCCATGCGGTTATAACGTCACGGCAATATTTTGAAGATAATCAAGAAGAGTTTTCAGTGGATAACTCAGCCATTTCTCAACCGATGCTGAAATGGTTTACAGATTTAAAAAGCCCGTTGAATTTCGGTCTTGATTTAACGGGAAAAGGCAATCAATAAGGATTACAGGGTACCATCTCGGTACACTAAAAGCGCCAACCTATCTGGGTCGTAACTATGTGCTCCATCAAAAACAGCGTCCTGGCGCGCACATACGCATCATGCGTTTTAACGAACTTAGTCATTTTTCGCCACACTAAATCCCCCATAGGCCTATATACACTTATGGATCTACCCAGGGGGGAGTGTTCAGGACACGAATCTAGGATGGGCAGCTGTATCATGAATGATCACACCTCTGCAGCGAAATTTCCCCATTGAGTCTGGGTCCCGCGACTGACGGTGGTGGGTCGCGGTTGATGCACTGTCATTGCTGAGATGCTTTCACTATTACTGGCACTGTCGGAAACATCTGAAGTGATGGTGGCGGAAATATGCGTGTCCATAATGTCTCTCACAGTTACCGCTGGTTCTAATATATCCGTCCGTATGGCAGCGGCGGTACTAGTGGTTGCCAATGTTGTTGATGCTGTAGTGATTGTAGTCGTCATGGTGGCTGTTGTACCTGTCGTGGTGATCGCTGTAGCTGTCATGGTGATGGCGGTGAGCTGTACCGTAGGCTGAGGCCGTGGTGTGGGAGCGGATACGGCAGGAGACGACATCTTCTGAAACTTAGCATATTTTAATAGACGACTTGCGGTGATGTTAGGCACGGGCTGAATATCCTGTGTGTGGGCGATCCGTCTCTTTCCCACGTATGGACGTTCCGGCGTGGTTCCCTTTCTGATGGCTGAGTCAGAAAGGTGCAGAGCTGGATGCTGAATAACACGGGTCGGAGTTACACTAATTGTCACAGGCTGCGAGGGTCCTGGTCGCACGTCTATGGTAAGTTCGGGCCGAGATGGGGACTGTGGGTAACTTGGAATGTCTATTTCCGCAGGTGTCGTAATCACTACTGAAATTCGCTACTGGCTAACACTGTCTTAGACACTATGGTGGCGGGTGTAGTGACCGTAGCCGGATGGCTAATAACTGCTGCCGAACTGGATTCCGCAGGAGACTTTTGCTTCTTACTCCGCTTCAGGACTGGTGTGGATGAAGTGACTGGTACCGACGTAATGCTTCCAGATGCAGCTGCGGGCAGGATTTCCCATTTGGCTATCGGTATGCTGCTTACGGTAGCCGCGGGAAGACGATGGCTAATGGGATATCTACGAGTAGTGTTCTTCGTGTGGGCCATTTTCTTGGTCGTAAGAATTTTGACCGGGAGCCGAGATTCGAAACGGGTGGCTAAAACGGCACGATCCTCGTTCTCTTCTCCAGGAACTAACGTCACTTCCAGCACACGGTGATGATAATGGGGCACGTGGGTCACCGCGTAGCGAGTAGCGGCGTAGATATACTGGCACGTCACACAAAAGGCTGACTGGAAGAGATGATCCCTATTAACATGAAGTGTGCGGTCGGATTTTCTAGTGAAAGTTCTGGTACATGGCTCTCCGCTAGCTAACAACGAGTTACACGGGAACTGTTTTGGAACTGGCACCGATTCTTCTTCAGACGAATCCGATAACGCTAAATCTTCAAGGAGTGACATCTTGTTCCCGCATGGTAGTTGGCTGTGGGAACCTTATTCAAGACCTAATGCCCTATCTCTTCATTGTTTGTGGCTCGTGAAACTTGTCTTAATTTTGCGCATTTAACAACCTTCGATCAACATAGAAACGTGGTACTACTTTTTCTTTGTGGTGCCTCACCTTTAATTAGAGTGAGGCGGTTCTCCAGATTGGATGCTTATAAACTTGTCTATTTTAATTTTAGGATGGAGCACTCGATGGGGTGTGTGGGAGCCAGGTGACGTCAGTGGTAATCTCCCGGACTCACCCTCCCCACTCCTCCATCACGCTGTGGTAGTCGCGTCTCTGGGCAGCTCTTTTGTTTAAAGCGTTTGATCCAACTTACTGGAAATAGTAGTAAATGGCACATGGCTCTAAAAAGCACGTGGTTGGTCGGAAACATATATGCTATTTATGGTGACGGCCAAAGAGCTGTTGCTGAGGTGTAGTCTGTTGCAGAAACGAGAGATAGAAATATATATGTTACATCAAGATCTTTATAATGTCCCGTATTTGCGCGAGTTCTTTAACATGCATCTTGGTAGGTGTCTGTAATAGGTAGTTCTCAGAACGTGTTGATTATAGACTGGAACGCAAGAAGAGAATTTTTGAAATTCTCTGTAATTTTACTGTCAGATTTTTGATGCCACTTTACCGGCCGTGCGCTAATGATTTGTAGCACAGTAGAGCAGTTGTGTTCTTAATCAAAAATTTAACAGTAAGGTTGTAAGTAATTTGATGTGTGGTTTAAACAGATCTATTCATGTGGTAGATCAACGTTACTGATCCCATCAAGATAGCTGTGTTTTCCGAGCGGGAGGGCTGGCCAAGCATTCTCCTCAATAGGTAGAACTAGCTCCGTCCCGGCCTAGACCAGACACATTAATACCATGTAATAATGGTTAAATTACAGTACAACTCGCAAAATGTGTGCCACAGTTATTACAATTTATAATGCAGTCGTTCGGAGATTGTGAATACAGTCAACCTGAGTGTCTGTGTTTCTGACATGTTGATGATTTGTATCTGATACGCATGACTGGTTATCTGTAGATGATACTTGAGCTGTGGTGAAGGTGACGTGTTTATGGCTGCCAGGTGCGGGAAGGGGGAGGGAGAGGCGGCGTGAATGTCAACTTTATAGAACCCTGAGGGTATTTCACTCTGTAATGGCCGAGCCCTCTGAACTGGATAAGAATCCGGACATCCCGCCCCGTAACCACATAAAACGTTACAAGACATGGGTTACTTTTCACAAAAGCATTATTAGACCATTGTTCTATCGTTATGGTGGGGGTAAGAGAGACGAATACCCACCGTAAATGTCCTTCCCGTAAGGGCGTGGCAGATCTAAATATCATGCCCAGACATTCTAACAGAATTCGGTGGGGGTACATATCTCGCCCATCACCGGGTCCTATGGAACTAACCGTTTAACCTGTCTTAACCGGTTTATATACAAGTTGCCCTGTTTTGCACTGCGGTGCGGGAGGTTAGTTTAGTAAATAAAATAATAATTAATACATGTGTTCGCAGTGCTTTCCTACATTGGCTTAAAGTGCTATCTACTAAGTATCCAAAGATACATGGGAGTGTGTGTGTGTGATACCATATCCTGCCCATCACCGCTCGGAAACCCCAATAGTTTCCTAGAGTCGGATCAGCCCATGGTGCGGAGGGGGACATCCAAACAATTAAGAAGCCACAAGGCTGAGTGGAACATGAAGAGAGACAAATTCTTAGAGTTATGAGACTTACCGAAGTGCGGGGCTAGATTATCGCACTACCAGAAGAGAAGACTATCTTACAGAGTATGTAATGAAGCAAGTGTCTCTAATCAATTTGAACCCATCCTATTGAGCTGAATAGAAAAGGTTAGTCGGTAGCATGCCGGGCTAAACAGAGTTATAGCACGAACAGCGACCTCAGTGAAAAATTGTTGGGAGAAAGTGCTGTATTTGCTGCATTTTGAAATGGTTTACAGATTTAAAAAGCCCGTTGAATTCTGGTCTTGATCAATGCCAGATTTAACGGGAACAGGCAATCAATAAGCATTACAGGGTACCATCTCGGTACACTAAAAGCGCCATCCTATCTTGGTCGTAATTACGCGCTCCATCAAAAACAGCGTCCTGACACGCGCATGCGCATCATGCGTTTTAACGAACTTAGTCATTTTTCGCCACGCTAACTCTCCCATAGGCCTATATACGCTTATGGCTCTACCCAGGGGGGCGTGTTCAGGACACGAATCCAGGATGGGCGGCGCGTACCCAGTTTATCTGGTATGGCCGATATCCGACCGGTCGATCCGAACTACACCTATGATCATCAGGACCATCACTCTTGCCTGCAACATTGTTGTTTATGTAAGTCAGATCCTCCCTGTAAGCAAAATGCTAATCGCTTCTGCGAGAATTGTCATAAATGGTTTAAAAGCAAGCTATGTTATAACAAGCATATCGAGTCTAAGATGTGTGATGACCTTAAAGTTCTCATATCCCCTTAAATATAGACACTTTTGCACGAGATATGAGATGCCCGTTGATTTCTGATCAATTTACACAGAATGCAATGCTACCCAGCGTGCAATGCTACCCAGCATGCAATGCCCTGCCTCCATAATCGTTGTACGTATTGGACGCCATATTCGTTTAGTCTATTTATTGTCTGCACAAGCCAAGATTTCTCAAACAAAACCAACCTGCTTGCACGTGCAAATAGTCATTTGTCCTCCAGCTCTGGAAGCGTAAGCACGCACGTAATTCGTATTCACAGTAGTACATTCGGCAGTCTGTATTTCAATACCGTTCAGAGAAAGTGTGTCAATTTCCAGGAGAATATAGGAAAAAGCTTTTATATACTTTGACAATAATTTGCATGAAGGTTGTTGCTATAAATGACAGCAACAGTATTCAGTCAAATTATTGTCAACATAATTAGTAGGTAATGCGATGACTTCCTGCAACATATCTTATACTAATTTGAATGACCATTGTTGCTGCAACAACTTTCAGTCCAAAATAACCAATATAATTTTCAGTCTACGCTCGCTACTGATTTGAAGAGGAATTTGACTAAGTTGCTGATTACTAAGGCACCAACATTGTAGAATTGTTATCCGTGCACATGCAGTCAATATCTTACTATATAAGTAGATTGAGCATAGGCCTATGCCCTACAATTGCTTTCTCGCGAATATTGAATGATTAGCAAACAGTGTGTAAGTTTGTTGCAGGGATTGGGCATTTGATTGAAATGCATTGATCGAGCAGAAACGTGCATACCCTAGCGTGACTAAATATTTCCTTCACGTAGGCAAAGCGAATTTTGGGCATATACTCACTCTACTTAGATAGCAATATTGAACGTCATATGATTCTATGGACAACAATTTGATAACGTTGTTGGTGCCTTATTCAGCAACAACTTACAGTAAACTTGCACTTCAAATACGTAGCGAGTGTTGAGTGAAATAATGATGATTATTTTAGCACATACAGACTGAAACCTCTTGCAGCAACAATGATCATTCAAATTAGTATCAAATCGGTAGCAGGTAGTAATCGCATTATCTACTAATTATTTTGACAATAATTTGGCTGAATGCTATTGCTGTCATTGATAGCAACAATTTTCACGCAAATTATTTCCAAAGTATATAAAAGCTTTCTCGTATTTTCTCCTGGAAATTGACACACTCTCTGAACAGCGTTGAAAAACAGACTGGAATATACTGCGGTGAATACGTCCTACGTGCATTGCTAACGCTTCCAGAGCTGGCGTACAAATAACTACGTGCAAGCGGGTTGGTTTTGTTTGAGAAATCCTGGCTTGTGCATTCAATAGACTAAATGAATATGGCGTCCACTAGTTACAACGATTATGAAGGCACGGCATTGCATGCTGGGAAGCATTGCATGCTGGGTAACATTGCAGTCTGGGTAAATTGAACAGAAATCACCAGGCATCGCATATCTCGTGAAAAGGTGCCTATATTTAAGGGGATATGAGAACTATAAAGCTTGCTGTATGTGTCACAAACTGCTTAGCGCTACTGATTCTATGGGGTGGGAAAATGTCTTAGCTGTAAATCTGAAGTTGATTTAAATGATCACATATATTAGAGAACTGTAAAGCCCGTACGGATAATGGCTCTCCAATACCTCAATGATTCATGTTTTATGATTTTGAAACTAATCAGGTTATGAATCGTCACGAAATCATTTACGTCATTGTACAGCTAGCATGTGACAAATGCATTGAAAACCCGATAATAGAATATTGCGTCACTAGGCAGAGGGTAATATGGCTCTGAACCAATTTCATGACATGGCTCTTAGACCTAAAATTGGGGTATGCAGCAATCACAAAAGGAGCAATTTTTCGGTCTTTCGTGCCTTCATAGCGATAGCTCATAATAGATTTGACTTACATCTAGTGATGGAATGACTATTCAGAAACACCCAGATTGAGCCTGACAGCATAATTATGAACGGTAACAAGGTTGTGTTTCTAGACATTGGAGGCATTCTGCTTAAGGACAGTTTAGCTTTTTTGCCATTTGAACTACGTCAGTTCCCAGACATATTCGGTCTATCTAGCCAAAAGATTTTTCCCTTATTTACTAGGCAGTAACATGTACTTCGATTACTTAGGCGAGCACCCTCCCCACTCCCTCTCCCCTATTGGAGCTTACGGGGCTGACAGCATGTCAGTATCCAGGTATCAGGAGGTTGACGAGTGGTACACATCTGTAAAATATGGCGTTTTCAATTTCAGGGATACCATGAAGCTTTACTGTAGGGATACTGTAGATATTCTACGAATAGCCTGTGGCAAGTTTCGGAACATGTTTAGTAGGGAAACAGGTATAACCCCTTTCATGTCTTCCATAATGTTAGCATCATTATGTAATTAGGTGCTCAGAGTGAATTACTTGGACGAGCATAGGTTAGTAGCCTCGCCCATGTGCAGGTACGCTAATCTGCATAGCAAAAAGCATTACTTTGTAGAGGGTTATCAGTGGCTGGGTTACGTTGCTCATTTTAGACTGAATATGTGCACCTACCATGAGCCACTTATACCGTGTAATATGCTTTGTGGAGGGTGCACTGCAGACGAGTATATAGCGTACGTGGGCATCATGTCGCTAAACCCTTATGTATGTATGACTCTTAGTTCGGACATATAAAATATATCTGTCTACCTCCGAAAGGTTAATTTTTCCAGTACTACCGTACAGGTGTAATCACCGCCTTTTCTTTCTATTATGTGGTAAGTGCACTCATGATCTACAGAATGCTAAATGTACACATACCGATCACGAACCCATGCCTCACGGGAGGTGGACCTCTATGGAGCTGGTGGTGGCTCTATGGTCGGTGTATCGGTTCTTGGAGTCTATCGAAATCTGGAACTACAAGCAGCATACAAAACACTTTTTTTACGGGTACATCGATAACTACTTGAAACAAGAAGAAACCTCGTGGTATCCCGAAGATGTCGTCACTGATGTAGAGAAACATGAATATATTCGCGAGTATTTCGAGTGAGAGGGGTGGGTGGGTTTAAATTGAACAACAGAGCTATTCGTAAGAATAAGGGGCTCAGAACCCTAGCAATTTATGGGGATATTTCGCTGTGAACCGCTATCCTAAGAATGAGCACATACATATGCATGCGAGAATGTTGGAACTGCTAACTTATAGAAAGCTGAAGGTGAATGATATCAGAATAAGCAATGGTGGCACGCTATTAATGACCTATAGTGACTTGGATGAATTCGTACCCAGTGATAGTCATACCAATGTGGTTATTGTATCGCTTGTGATGAGTTATGCTAGTGTACACTTGCTCGAGTATTGTAGCGATCGGTACACTGTGCATTTATCACGAACACAGATTCAATAGTGTATAGAAATGTGATAAAGCCTTGCTAGTTCCTGTATATCATGACAGACTTAGTTATTTTACTAGCGATGTAGCATCAGGTAGCGAAATAATGGAGTTCGTTATCATGGGTCCTAAAAGTTATATGTACAAGCAGATGGGCAGAGAGATGGGTGTTATCAAGAGTGTATGCAAGTTTAAAGGGTTAACGATAGGCTTTAGAAATAAGGGAATAGATTTCTACACGTTACTCGTCAATAATGCTGATCTAGAAATGATCGCATTGTATATCAAGACCATACTTAGGTCAAAAGATCACAAACTTTGGAGCAAAGATGCGGAAACTCACTTTGCATTCCCCTACAAAATGTGGCTGATTTATGACAAATATTTACCTAAACCTTAAGGATTTCAAGGCACCCCTTAAGATTCACTCAAAATAAGATAATGTACCCTTCCTACCATGCAGATTTAAGAGGCTATCGGTTATATTATTTTATTTCTTCTTTGCTTATACTTTTAATGGTTCTAATAACTGTAGGGGTTACCCATAATGAAAATATTAACGGTGTTAGAGAGTTATAGGTATAGAGATGTAGGGTATCTCTCGGGCTTAACACTTTAATGGGCACATCGCTCCAAAATGATTCTACAGGGGATCAAAAAACATCCCCTCCCCATTTGCAACCCGAGAGAAGGCTATTTTTGAAAATGTACCCCTCGAATGTCTGACTCAAGAACCTGCCAGTAAATCGTGAGGTAAATTTTCAAAAATAGACTTCTCTTGGGTAGCAAATGGAGATTTTCCCATGAGAACCTCAAACAAATTTGGGTGTTAATGGGTTAATGTCGATATTTGAGAGATTATGCAGCATATTGACAGAAAATGCTCAGTGTTTTAAATCCAGAACTCTGTATTACCCCCATGGCAATGAAGCGCTAGTTTGACCAGGGTATAATTCATTCTTTACCAAATACTTCACCTAATAAATGTTAAACTCTGCATAGTCGAATAGGATCATGTTACCGAAAAGATTATAATCGTTAACCTTGCACCATAACGCGACTCTCTCTCTCTCTCTCTCTCTCTCTCTCTCTCTCTCGCGCTCTCTCTCTCTCTCTCTCTCTCTCTCTCTCTCTATCGAACACAATCCTTTGATATACATCCATAAACATACTCTTTTCTCTTTCTCGACCTCCTCCCACGGATAGGATACTTAATGATTATCTTTAGTCCTTCGTTGTTAAGGGTAACATACACACCATCAGAGGGTAGCATTTCTGCAATCATCTCTTCGGTGTAGCTATTTCACTCTAAATGTTCGAATACAACGTCAACCTAAAGTTCAGTCTATTTCCTGATGCCTGGTGGACATGTTCGTCAGAACGCGACTCGCTAGGCATTAATGCTGTGTTAAACATAGGCAGCCCTAGAATTATATGGGCTAGATTTAACAACAATTGTGCGTGCGTGCGTGCGTGCGTGCGTGCGTGCGATGGCGTGCATGTGTGTGTGTGTGTGTGTGTGTGTGTGTGTGTGTGTGTGTGTGTGTGTGTGTGTGTGTGTGTGTGGGTGGGTGGGTGGGTGGGTGTGTGTGGCTCAATCGATGTAGAGGTCGCTAGGGTCCCATTAATTTCTGCGTCGTTAGTCTTCTTTAGTATATATCAAGCATAGTCAAAGACGTTAATTCGTCTAAATGTAGATTTCATCTCACTTCAACTTGGAAGTGTAAAGTACCAAGATATGTTGACTTGGAATGTTTAGTGCTGATGGTAACCTTTAACTGAGGCTCTAGCTCGTAAACATACTCTATGTGCTATAATATTTTGCTATTCCTAGCTCTACAAACATTTTCTTCGAAGACAGACATCATGTCAGCAAACTTTCTAAATGTCTTATAGTGCATAAAAATGCCACACTTAGTAGGACAGCTGCTACCAACACTAAATTCCTATATGTCAGCTATCATTTCTTCTTTGTTTCTCTTACGTACACATTGCTACCGATCTCTACAGGCACTTCACAACCTAAAAGGTATGGTGAATTCATCTTGCTGCCTAAAACTCTTATTCAATTATTGAAAGCTTGGTGAAATTACACATTTTTCACTTGCTTTTATAGCGGGCTGGGAGCTGAACCTTGAGCAGGATTAACAAGCACATGTTCGAACACGTCATAATTCTGTAAAATTCCTTCAAAGCTCGAACAATGGTGACTGTTGCGGCGGCTGCTCTGATTGGTTGAGTTATCACCTCATCAATATTTGAATTAGCCCTCAGGTCTCCTGCCACCTTCAAGGCTCGTTACACATGTCAACTAAGCAAACATTGGCGACGTTTGAGGCAGCTGCTCCAATTGGCTGGGAGTTATTATGCCATAAATATTTGAAATAGGCCACGCCCCTAACACGTTCACAATTTCACTTTCACAGTATTACGGAACAAATCACCATGATATCAATCAACATAAATAGCATCAGAGGGGAAAAACTTGAAAAACAGTCATATCTATCAACGTGCGATCCAGACATTGTAGCATTTCAAGGAACCAAAAGAGACAAATAAGTAGAATGAGATGAGCTATTTCCACAGGAATTAGGCTATGATATATTCAGAAATGACAGAGTAATGGGTGGGAGGGGCATTTTTTCTTTTAGTGAAGCAAAATTTAGAATCATCACAAGTTTACGACCTAGAAAACGGTTCAGAATTAGTATGGGCAAAATTATCAATAAATTGAAAAGACTACTACATCAGCAGTTGGTATAGGGAACCAAATGCACCATCAGATCACATTATCCTACTAAGACATCAGCTACTTATGAGCAGGTCAAAACATAAAGCGACTTTAACTATGATTGGAAAACAAAAAACAAAAATTCAGTGGCCACGATGTTGTTATGATCACCTTTGTCTGCAACATCTCCGACAAAAATAAACCACATAGACCGTTCTTTCAATATTCCAAACCATGCGTAAAAATACATTGGAGTTTGGAAGAACGAAATACGTCAATGGTCATGAGAATGACTATGATATCGAACCAATTGACAACTAATTAAGAATTCTCTAAATGAAACCATCAGAAAAAAATCTCGCTCCCAACAATCATTACCATGGATAAACAACAAGATAAGGGCAGTGATTATGCTCAGGAACAAAACACACAGTCAGTTTAAAAAGACTGGCAGCCCATGCCTAAAGGATAGTTGGAAAGTTCTGCTAAAGTAAATTAAGAATGAAGTTCTAGATTCCCACAAGAACTTTGTTAACAATTTGCTCAGAGCAGCCACCATCCTGTAGCTCTTCTACTTATATTTTGTTGGGGGCAATAATACAGGCATTAATTCTTCGGTGCGTTTTCCGTCAAAGTGTTTATTGTAACCACGTTATTTAACTTTTGGGTAGGCTAATGATTACGACTCGAAAAATGGCAACATACCTAGCGTGTTCTCACAATTCTCCTGGCTTATAACATGGATATTTTTCCACAAAAAAAGATAATGTGATATTAGGAGAAACAGGCACTTTCATGAGGAAATGAAGCTAATATGCGTCAAGCCTCGGCGTTCTAAGTGATCATAATTTCTGTTCTGTATCATGTCTGTTACCCGATGATGTTAGACGAATACCAGCAAACTACAGCTGTGTGATATATTTTCGTAGTACTCCTATTTTACTTAGGCTCACTTTCCCTCTCCCAATGGTAATACTTATTTAGATGACGCTAACGAAGGGCCACTTCGTGACCAGTTCATAGGCAAAAGTGTGTCGTAAAATTATAGCCTAAATGTATGTATGTATGTATGAATAAGATAATTATTCGGATATTCATCGTCCGTGTGGCGTGGGTAGGTGGTGAGGATCACGGTTCATACCTAGCGGATAGGGTCTACATATAAGCCTACATGTATGCATTTTCTCACAGATCATAATGTCATGTAGATCTTTTTTCATATGAAAATGGGTACAAAAATGAATACATTCATAGCTAACTGAAGGTCCGTTTTACCCACAGAAATGTAGCAGATGGCTTCTGAGAGCATCCAGATGTCCCAATTTTCTGGGGGAAGCCACCTAGGTCACATGGCTAGATTACACAGCTAGATCACACAGCTAGATCACATGGCTGGATCACGCGGCTAGATTACACGGCTAGATCCCACGGCTAGATTACACGGCTAGATCACACAGCTAGATCACACGGCTAGATCACACTGCCAGATTACATGGCGAGATCACACGGCTAGATGTCACGGCTAAATCACACGGCTAGATTGCGGCACCGGCGGTCGCGACAACTACTCCCCATAGGCCGAGTTTACGCCCCTAGTAGGGTAGCTACTCGAGTTACTAGAGTAGCGCCTAAGCGGCTGGAGTACGTACTCTAGTACCTACTCCGGGCTACCCACCTATTAGTAAGGGTAAATCGAGTAGTCACGTGTTTGCATTGAAATCAATGTAATTTAAACTCGCGCTCATTTACGCGAGGGTAACTGATCACGTGCTCATCTACCCTAGAGTAGCTACGAGAGTTTTCGCCTAAACTCGCTAAGAGTGAGGGTATGCGCATGAGCCATCCAGCCAGTATATACAATATATATGGACAGAAATATTCTTACGAAAAGCTATGAAATGCGGGCAGAAGTTTAACACGACGAACATTTCCCGAAACATCTGTTCTGAAAAAAATGTTTTATCCAAATGTTCGTAGTGTGCAGTTGAATGTTTCACCGGAACAAATGTTTCCAAGTAAATGGTTTCAAAATCAAACCTGTTTTATTTTACAATCA
Organism: Chaetoderma sp. LZ-2023a; assembly: GCA_034401795.1. Lineage (NCBI taxonomy): Eukaryota > Metazoa > Mollusca > Caudofoveata > Chaetodermatida > Chaetodermatidae > Chaetoderma > Chaetoderma sp. LZ-2023a. The sequence continues at coordinate 20,427,893 of CM067370.1, forward strand.
GCGCTCAGTACTCAAGTGATAAGTCACGTGAATAACGGGATAACAGAATGGCAGCGTCCACGCGTAATGGAAAAATGATTCTCGCCTTGCTGATTATTTTGGCATTCGTGGATAAAGCACGTTATACTTTCTGTTTGAATAAAACTTAAACAATGTGTCCACATCACGTTACCGTCTACTGATTGCTGCTGCTCCTGCCGCCACCGCCTCCGCTACTTCTACATGCTAGTAGTACGCATTTAGCTTACGGAGAGCTCTAGAAATACTGAGTAGATTTGGTTGTGGTCAATGGCTGTGGGTCCCCATCATGGCGCACCATAAGGGAAAAGCAGCCTACACGAAGAAAGGTCACGCATCCATCACATTTTCTACTGATCTGTATGGTACAGAGTATAAAATTAGATGACAAATCTGAATGAAGAAAAATGATAGACTAGGCCCATGTGTTAATGTTAAATGAGTATATTATTAGAATGAGATATGCTCAGTGACTCCAGGACTGACATGTGGGTCTGTTGGTGCAAATATCCACTCGGTGTCATGCGAGATGATGTACTCAGCCATATACATTGATAATTACGTATCCGTTAGCTGTATACCCATGTGATCTGTTACCGATCCGTACTCAAAAATGCCTACGGATCACGGATTCGAACCGTTCCGTGGTTATTTTCTAGCCATGTAAGTATTGTGCTTTATCACTCAGTTCTCAGACATTTGCTTCTCAAAGCAATTATCTTAACATTTTCCAGTGGAGGACATATCATGAGGTGTACCTGCTTGTAGAACCCCACTCTCAGACCTCAATTGAGACACCACCAGCCCACGCCAGTAGATTCCTTCCATCATTGGTCGTCGTATTATCTTAACGGCCGTATCGTCACCAGCTTGGTATAGATATAACGGTTGACCCGATAGACAGTAGGCCTATGTATGTATGCTTGTTGTATTCTGTTGCGGCTGTAGTAATAGAAGCATCCTACAGCTGCAATCAGTCCATCATCGCTTTTGACCACTGTGCCTTGTCCTCAGCCGAAATCTTTAGCTTCCTCAGGTCCATTCTTGATCGAGTCATGCGTTCTTGAGGTCACCTCGTAGCACGCTTAACAGATTTATGCAATGACGTCCTCTCCTGACTTTATATTTGCTGGCTCCTGGCAGAACGAAGTCCAAGGCTTTCTGCGTAGGTGTGTCTTCTGGCATACTTAACTCGTGACCAATCTTTGCATGGTGACTTCTACGGACAGCAGCGATGTATTACACAACATGTATAGTGCATCATTAGAAAGTATGCTGTCTGGTCATAGGTGTCCAGTGATGGTTCGTAAGTGTGGTGGCATCTCACGTTTTCTACAGCCGACTGTTAACGTTATACAGCATCAAGGATACGCAGGTTGCATTGTATAAACGTAGTCTTTTTGTCAAGGGCATCTTTGATCTACGAATCCATAGCTTCCAGAAGGACTGGAAAGCTATGTTCCCCATGAAGCAGCGTGCAACAATGTCACCAATGCTACAAAGCACCGAGTCCAGGACACGAAGTGGATCGTCATTTTCTTTAGTGCCATGCTTTGTAGATAGGTATGTATGGCGGTCGATACACCGTGGCTTTGACATAACCTATCATCATATCACGTGATATCCACACATTTTAACCGTATTTCGTACCTTTTCTCCGTGCATTGATTCTGAGTTCCAATTACGAATTAAGAAGGGGCTGTTTCATTAATATGCCAAAGGCTACGCTCAAAAACGGATCCTACATGCCATCGATAGTTTATCTATTCCATAGTAGTTGAGATGTAGATATAATAATATCTTTATAATCTTCAATATTGAATTACATCCTAAAACGGATTTAGTCCAGCGTTGTTAGACTACACCCTGGCGGCGCGTCAAATCGTTAATGACAGGCGCTGTCGCGTTCAAACATGTTATTTTCACGACAATTCCCGAGGGATTAGAATATCAGATATGTCAGTCAAATAAATATATAATAATTGACTAAGCCGGTCATACAGACACGCTGGTCATTGTGACTGTAAACATACCGAATGTTCGAATTTTCAGACTTTGTAGCTTGTTTATAAAGTATTGCTTTCTTACTCCCCTTTTCAACTCGTATACATACTCCGATTTATCTGGGTTAGTTTTATGGGGTGTTGAATATTTGCACACGTTTCCGTGTTTGTAGGCCACGAACACACCATCATTTTGAAGCAAAATTGAGATTGCTAAGATCACAGGTGTTTGAAATAGCGCAATCTTATATAGGTATGCCTATTAAATGCTTTCACTCGATATATCTGCATTAGGCCTAATCACCATAGAACCAAACACTGGACGTCCTTTATTCGCAGTCGTCAAGGTAGTATTACGTAAAATAATGCGTAATCACATTTAAATAGTGGAACCCCAAGCACCACCAATTAACTGAAATCGGATTGAATATTTTAGAGAGGATATGTCAAGTACGCCTAACCTCTAAGTTACGAGAACGTCCAGCGTTAAGTGTCCTATCCCTTTACGCGTGCAATACAATAGATCTGAACGATCAATAGGGCCTATATGTCGCCATGACAGAGGTAGGCCTATTACTTTCTCCATACTATGAAAGGATTCACTTCTACTCGTAATCACCGAGATAAATATGGATTACCGGTACACCAAATGACAATGACAATTCTAACAGTCGCATACGATCATCGGCCAGATTTCATATGAAATGAAATTAAATTTATTGGTACGGAACGAAATTACACGTGTTGACCATACAGAGATCTACAATGTAACATAGAAAGTTGGCATAGTATAACAGTTTAACTAGAATTGATAAACAGAAACAAAAGCATAATTCGAACATGAAATTACATAATATATACAGTCAGCCCTGAGCGACGAGCCACATAGCTCATGTAGCAAGAGGATGGTGCTTCTCCAAGACAGGTGGTCAGAATACCACCTGTCTCAAAAATACGCACAGTTGCTAATGGAGGGATCCGATCTTAAATGACTTTATTAGAGGGCTAATGCCATAACCATTAATAGGTTTAACACAGTCGGGGAAAATCGAATAGTCCACCATGATAGTACAGGCTTGCATGCATCCGTACATCCACACCGGGTCGATTGTCTATTCTGAGAGCTGGTGCTTTAAGCATTCCATTCATACAATATCCAGTTAGAAGCAACAACGCAGTAGGCCAGTAGTAGCGTAATATATAATATGTCAGTGCCACGAAGATAGCGAGCGTTAATCCACGTTGCGTTGTTGACAGCACATAGGCCTATATAATGGATCTGTTACCAACATGCACGAACCATGTGTTACTCTATGCGTCTATCTGGTGTTTCCTATACAACTGACATCTTGTTATTAATAGACGAGTGTAACGGAGAGTCAGGTAGACAGCTTAGATCACGTGTAGGCTACTCACTGGTATATAAGTACGTCAAGTATTCACGCGGGCAGTAGGCTTACCTTTAAGCAGCCATGCATACAACGCGCCGTTTAGAGATACTAATTGGGACAGCAACATCCTGCACTCGAATTAGTGTCTAGATAATTAACACACGATCTTTTACTTGTTAAACAATTTGGTTTAACCTACAGATCTTATAGTGTGGAAGCTTTTTGAGCTGGTAAACCGGTATTTAGGTTACTGGCAATTCAAAACATTTGTATTCTGATAAATGTTGTGAATGTATTTGCGCTATTCGGATGCTGTAACCATTATAATGATAAGGTTATTATCGGCGGCAGCGCAGCAGTGAGTCGAGAGATGCACCATTCTCATACTGGCAACCAGCGATCATTCTTATTTTATTTTATTATGTTAATTTTTCTTCAATCTAAGGTCGATGTACAGTAACTATGGCAATCTGGTGCGACAAGTAGATTTGGTACATATTATATAACGCGTGACCGTGTCAGACAGGGTGCATCAGTCTATGGAGATCTTGTCGGTGAATATTATAGTGTTTTGTGATGCAGCCTGATCAACCAGCATGACGTGACATTCCGTTGACTGAAACAATACTCAAATTTCGCCATCAATTTTAAAGAATTCTTTAATTCTATTTTAAAGCCCAAAATGAAGACCGCCGCACGTGCTCACGTTCTCGCTGTGATGAAGGCATGTAGACCACCATATTGCACATTCTTGAGTGGCATTGCAGAGAGGCCACCTAATGTATTAGTTAAACATGCTCTGAAAACGCCATATCTGGCTAAGAAATGTAACACAAGAATAACGCATCAATTATTGATAACAAGTGGCGCGTGTCCGCTACACCCGCATTGCGAGCTATTGAGTGTCAAGCACCTAACGACAGATGCGCATCAACACAGACCGACCACTGACCAGCAAGGTGCCGTTACTGACCAACTCAGACCAGGCAGTGACCAACACAGACCCGACAGTGGCCAACACGGAGCCGAAAGTGATAGCCACCCGCCGGACAGTGACCAGTACAAACTAGGCAGATCACGTGGTCGTGATGATACAGTTCTGAATTTTGATGATTACAACAACGCATTTCGGCCCAAGTCTACCACAGAGTTGGTTCGTGCGTTATTCGTGCTGAAGCTGTGCTCCTTTGATTGGATTGTTAATAACGCTCTCACAGTGAGTACTATATAGTCACACGACGCACGCACGCACGCACGCGCGCATTTACTTCATTTTTATTATCTAACACGTTTGTAGATTGCAGTCGCATAGGTCCCTTTCCCCCCCCCCCCCCTCCCCGACCCACCATCCATCCAGTTATCGGCTCCGAAACGTGACAAATTTGTTTTGTGAGTTACCCATATGATTGCGAAAGCGTGGTGATTCGCGATGGCGTGTCACACGCTGCCCATTCTCGTATTAGCGTAGGCGTGTCGTACCCAGGTAAGGACGGGCCCATCTGGAAATGTATTCTTGCAAATACCAGCAGCTGGTTGGCTGGGCCGCCTGTTAGTTTGAGGTTTGCCATGTTAGCTATTATAATTTTGAACTTTATGTAAGAAATGTTCTGGTGAATATGTTGGTCTTGATCTGATTGAAGGCCAATCCAATCAAATTAAGGCCAAAATATTCAACAATATTCTATTTTGTTTTGGAAACATGTCTGATTAATGTATCTGCGCTGTAATGTGTGTGTATAGTTATATAGTGATGGATGGACGAAAATGCAAAGGCCTGTGCTATATCTAAAGTTCAACGAACGTACTATCCTAAACCAACTGCCTAGATTGTAGTTATTACGTAACGCGGGATGCCGCTGCAACAATGACCCAATTTATGAGCCGAGTCGGCGTGAATTGGCTATAAAAAGCGAGACCTTCTTTGTTTCCTTTTCCGCTAAATAATGATTGCCGGCCCCCCCGTGACACCCCCCCCCCACTCCCCCCGTGACACCCCCCCCCTCCCCTCCTTCTAGTCGGGGCACATGATGCAGATACTAGTCTCATTAGCTTTGCCCCGTACGGGGAAACGATATTGCGATCGGGTACGTGCGTGTGTATGTCTGTCTGTATGTCTGTGTCCTGGGCTGTATCTAAAATAACTGTAGCGAAAGAACTTGTGGTGCAAGAATTTCCAGACTGGCCGTAACCCGGATAAAGAATCCTGATCCAGATAGGGTTAGATTTTCTATCTGTGGATATTTAGGAAACTGCGGGTTCTATTTGTTCCAAATTTTAACACAGGAAATGGTGTGACCATACACTAGTAGTCCACAACTTTAGGCGTCATCCTAAAACATCTGGAAGATTCGAAAAACGTCCAAAAACTCCAGAAAATCCGAAAACGGTTTACATTGTGAAAAAACTGTGTTCCACTAAAAGGAATAACGAATAATGAATAACAAATAGTGAATGCCGAGTAACGAATCAATAATGAATAACATGGAGTAATGGTCATATTATATATTGAATAACTCTGACTAACGGCCACGTTATATACATAATAAGTCAGAATAGCAGCCGTGTTATATGGAATCACACATACCAACAGGCATAGGCCCCCCCCCCCTTATATGAATAACACATACCAACAGGCATAGGTCCCGTTATATGGAATAACTCCGAATAACATCCATATTATATAGAATAACTCCGAATAACAGCCATATTATATAGAATAACTCCGAATAACAGGCATATTATATGGAATAACTCCGAATAACAGCCATATTATATAGAATAACTCCGAATAACAGCCATATTATATGGAATAACTCCGAATAACAGCCATATTATATGGAATAACTCCGAATAACAGCCATATTATATAGAATAACTCCGAATAACAGCCATATTATATAGAATAACAGCCATATTATGTGGAATAACTCCGAATAACAGCCATATTATATGGAATAACTCCGAATAACAGGCATATTATATGGAATAACTCCGAATAACAGCCATATTATGTGGAATAACTCCGAATAACAGCCATATTATATGGAATAACTCCGAATAACAGCCATATTATATGGAATAACTCCGAATAACAGCCATATTATGTGGAATAACTCCGAATAACAGCCATATTATATGGAATAACTCCGAATAACAGCCATATTATATGGAATAACTCCGAATAACAGCCATATTATATGGAATAACTCCGAATAACAGCCATGTTATATAGAATAACTCGGAATAACAGGCATATTATATGGAATAACTCCGAATAACAGCCATATTATATAGAATAACTCCGAATAACAGGCATATTATATGGAATAACTCCGAATAACAGGCATATTATATAGAATAACTCCGAATAACAGCCATATTATATAGAATAACTCCGAATAACAGCCATATTATATGGAATAACTCCGAATAACAGCCATATTAAATAGAATAACTCCGAATAACAGCCATATTATATAGAATAACTCCGAATAACAGCCATATTATATAGAATAACTCCGAATAACAGGCATATTATATAGAATAACTCCGAATAACAGGCATATTATATGGAATAACTCCGAATAACAGCCATATTAAATAGAATAACTCCGAATAACAGCCATATTATATAGAATAACTCCGAATAACAGCCATATTATATAGAATAACTCCGAATAACAGCCATATTAAATAGAATAACTCCGAATAACAGCCATATTATATGGAATAACTCCGAATAAGGTAGGAAGGCAACGCTCGATCACAGACCCACCCCAACTAGGGCCGCTCCATCATAGAAGCCTGGGCTATTTTTCAGTCTTAGTCCGCTATTGTCCGTATCTTTTCAATTTGTATAGAAACGGATAGAAAAGGCCTAAACTGAGGTGCATTTAAAACAGTAGCTTAATGCTGGGTGACGTCATAATCAAAAACAGTAGTTTAATGCTGGGTGACGTCATAGTTAAAAACGGGGGTAGCTTAATGCTGGGTGACGTCATAGTTAAGAACAGTGTAGCTTAATGCTTGGTGACGTCATAGTTAAGAACAGTGTAGCTTAATGCTGGGTGACGTCATAGGTTCATGTATAACAGATCATGATCTCTCATGTAACCTAGATGTAGTTTTGATATTATGATCGTTTCCATGTTCTAAGGAATTATATATCCGTATTTAAAACTAACTTGAAAACATTCTTGTTTAAAGAAGCTTTCCCGTAAGCTGTATGCTAAATTTCTCTTTTATTGTCAGCGCTTAGAGCATGCAATCGCATGGATTTAGCGCATTACAAATGTACTATTATTATTATTATATATATATATATATATATATATATATATATATATATATATATATATATATATATATATTTGTCTCCACCTTGATAATAGCTCTCCACCTTGATAATAGATCCACGCCTTGATAATAGCTCTCCACCTTGATAATAGATCCACACCTTGATAATAGCTCTCCACCTTGATAATAGATCCACACCTTTATAATAGCTCTCGACCTTGATAATAGCTCGCCTTGATAATAGCTCTCGGCCTTGATAATAGCTCCCCACCTTGATAATAGCTCTCGACCTTGATAATAACTCTCCACCTTGATAATAGCTTTCGACCTTGATAATAGCTCTCCACCTTGATAATAGCGCGGACTTAGCCATTAGCAGGTAGAGAATCAATACGCAATCTAACACAGGTAGACTATGTCTAGCTATGTCCCGCCCATTTTTAGCTACGCTCCACCCACTCTGTACACGTGGTTGAATCGATTTTATCACTTGGGGCCCTGAATTCCAAGCTTCTCAGGTTCAAGGTAAATATACAATCAGGGTGTTTACTATTTTGAAACTAATTTGACTTTGACACCAAATGTTTATTAATCTGGAAATTCAGCAAAGACACAATTCAGATGCTCACGCTCAGACGTTAGCTACCTTTGTGACGGATCTACTTCATTTGATTATAACTTCAAGCTAACAAGTGCCATATTTTGATTATGACGTCAGACACCTGAGTGACAGATTGCGCGCGCACAACAATAGACCTTTCCAGTTTGGAAACGGACCACTGACCCTGCTTATTCCTCTACTACATCAACGGTCTTCCGGCCAAACTAAAATCCAGAATTCGTCTTTTCGCGGATGACACGACTGTATCTCATCTCTCAAAGAACGACCTAACCATGATGGGCGAGTGGGCAAAAGGCTGGTGCATGGTATTTCACCCTGCCAAATGCGCTGTCCTATCGATGACAAACAAACGTACGCTAATCGACACTGTACAAACTGCATGGCCATGCCCTATAGTCCGTATCAGCCGTGAAATACCTTGGGCTAACAATCACTCGTGACCTTAAATGGGGCCAACACATCACAAACATGTAATAAGGCAAACACAACACTTGCTTTCCTGTGGCGAATGTCAACATTGCATCAACAACCATCAAAGAGCAAGCGTATAACACCCTTGTGCGCCCCTCGTCGAATATGCAAGTGCTGTATGGGACACACACACGCACGCACGCACGCGCGCAAAATTGAGATGGACCAAAGAACAGCTGCCCGATACGTCCCAATTAGATCGCGCAATACATCAAGCATATCGGATATGATCACCCACCTGAAGTGGCGAACTCTGCAAAGAAGACGACAAGATGCTAGACTCTGTACGCTGTACAAGACCTCACATAACCAAGTAGCTATCAATCATGAGGGAAAACTGCTCGAACCAAATCGCGGATCTAGAAAGGCACATGAATACTTTCAGATCCCGCGTTGTCGTACATAAGCACACAAGATGTCGTTCTTCCCGAGACTATCTGTGACTGGAATGCCCTACCATACGATGTTACCACTGCAAGCACCTTTGACACGTTCAAAGCCAAGGTGTCTGCCCAGGCGTAAGTGAGTAGGGTGCCAAAAACTGTAAATAGTGTACATAGACAGACTTTCATCAGCCTCTTTTTAAAGAGACAATCCTACATGAATTTCATTTATCATCTTTCTTACCCATCTTCTGCATGGCATGCGTACACACCCACAAACTAGCAGGATCTTCAGCAAGTTGAAGGAGGCTAGTCAACAGGAAGAAGAAGAAGTAGTTTCAGCTATGTCATGCCCATCTCTAACTAAGCTCCACCCATACCTCACTCCTATTGGGATCAATCAATCGATCCCTGAACTCACTGACTATCAATTTCCAGAAAACTATACAAGTAAGTTGTTAAATATTTTGAAACTAATGTGACTGGGTGCTATTGCTGCCATAGCTGTTGCTGCCTATGGCAGCAGGCAGCAACAGCATACAGTCAAATTAGTTTCAGAATATTCGACAGAATAGTTATTGACTTTGTAAAGACATACAGTTCGTAAACCGTGTCGGACTATTAAGCGTTTAAGACGGACTAAATCGAATCATTCATGATGCTGTAGTTGACTACGACGTCATCCTACACGTCACGTAGTTAATTATGACGACAGATAGATAGAAAAACTGGAAGGGTCCATTATATATTTCCAACACATGTCTTATTTGGCTCTGGTTTCATCTTTGTTTTACATCCAAACTTCCGCGTCGATGCTAATGGTATAAGAATTGTGATTTGTCTCATATGTAGCTTGTAGCTGTGTCCACTCGTATCCTTGGTCAGACGCTGACTGATTGCCTGTTACGTGCCACGGCCTATGGTCACTTTGTGGCCGGAGACTGTCCATCTGACCTCGACAAATGCATCAGCAAGCTGAGAGTGGCGGGTGTCAGGCCCATGCTCGCAGTTCCAATAGAGGAAGACATTGGCGGTACAACAGAGTACGTAAGAGTTTACAGAGAACACACACCAAAATAACAACAACCAAATATAGATGTCAGGTATTGTTGAATTAGTTGTTGAATTAGATATTAGAACACATATTTGTAGACTATGCGTACGGACTAAATGATATGTTGAGATGATAAATTAGATTATGTCCGTAATGTGTTACATCGACTGAATAATCTTTCATAGTCAGAAAAATAAATTATGCTACATAGTAAAAACAACGACATAGAAATTAGTGAGGGTCTCTCCTGATAGGAAAGGTATAGACTCATTTTAAAACAACTAAGTGTTCGGGAAATTATAATGCACGTTTTGCAATGATTACCTATATTATTATTTCTAGTTCGAGTCAATATGACACGTGCCTTGATATCATTTTGGACATAATCCGAATGGAGGCTGACGTGGAATCACAATGGCCCATGGTCCATTTGAAGCTTACATCATTTATACCGGCAGAGTTGTGCGTAAGTATTATTTATAATAAACATGTATTATAATGAAGGATTTCTAACAAGTTGATGTTATTTCAAATTACATTAAAAAATCAGCATTTCATCCTGCAGATTACGCCGTCCCACCCCCCACCCCCCACCCACCCCCCCCCCCCAACAGTGATGTAAATGAACTCGCATCATTCAAGCTAGACCTCGGACAAATTAGCAGGAAACTAACACTCCACTACAGTGAATCCCAGGGCATTGTCTACGAAACGAGATCACAAATGAACTTACCGTCGAGAGTGGATTCCTAGACCTGATTGAAAATGTGGAAGATGGCACACAAAGAGTACGACAAGCGGGGTGAATATTATAAGCTAGCCCTTAAAGGACAAACATAGATCTCACACTTGTTAGATGGACGCAATCGTCTCAAACAACATATGTGCAGAAAACTCCAGATTTCAGAACTCGATACCTTCTCGTCCATCTCGTTATTGATTTCATTAAATGCTGCTCTATCTGACTACCACTTCTAGTGCTCCAGGTATTCTCCACACCAACTGTGATGCAAAGCCCCTAGACCATATCTGCACTGCACAGCACCAGGATCTTCAGGATTTCTTTTCTTTGTATTTGTCTAAACGACTCGGGTCGTTCATATGCCTTTTCAGTTTTCACACCATACGGCGCAGTGGGCTCTACCAGCATCACTTGCTTTAGTTGTTCTGACCAGAGCACTATGTTCGGGTTCAGATGTGTGGTCGTTGTGTTCCGGGAAAAGCATCTGCCTCGTTAGGTCTGCTTTCATCTCCCAGATATGTGCTGTCCCAAAATCACACCCAGTTCGGATTTACTCGCTGCTGCTTAGTCCCACCATCCGCCTTATTTGTGTAGCATTGTTTCTCTACCTGACACACATGGCTAACTTTGTTCCTAGCCTGTGCTGCCTGCCACCTGTACATTTCTTCTCTAATTGCAATGATGTATCCTATATCGGCTGTATGAATATAGTTCTGAATTCATTTCTTTTCACACGCACGCACGCGCGCGCGCGCACGCACACACACACACACACACACTGCAATTCTCTTCCTCTGCTAACTTTGATTTTTGGAGATTGTTTGGGTCAAAGAAAACATAAGGTAAACACTTGTCAGCATGAAGAAAATTCACAAGAGTCCACTTCTCTATAAGTTATCCCATCTTATCTGAACGGGTTTCACTCGTTTCACCACGTCCACGCTTCTACCTTACCAATTCCTGCCATTCTGGCTATTCTATTCTTTTCTCTCTTAATCAGAACCGAGGTACATTTAATACACTCCACCAACACGTCCCTCTCCTTCAATCCATTCTCTGCTCTAGCATTGGCTTCTAGCACTTTCCACTTCCTTTCCGGTTTTAATATGACTCTGCTTATCTAACCTTCTCATATCTAGTCCTTTCTACTTTTACTACTTTTGTACACCTCTACCACTGATTTTAGAGGCAGCTGCAGTTTTGCTATCCTAATCCATAACCCAGTGTCTAGCACACCTCTTGAAATGTCCAGCCATCACCCGAGGTGGCTACCAATGACTACTAATGACGCTTGCCCTCTTCCCTCTTCCCTAACAGGAAATGGTTACTCCTGTTTGTGGGTCAAGAATCAATTGTCATTCAGCGTGGGGTGGCAGGGTCCACCCACATGTTTAAAGCACGTTGCTCTCATAGGTCGCATGTCTTTCTGGAGCTGGAGCTGGTTTCCCCTGAACCCGGGCATCTCCCCCCCCCCCGCCCCTGACCTCGCCCCTCAATACGCCACTGTTCCTAGTTATAGACCTTATTTATATTTTCTTACAAAATCTATCTGCTTGGTTTATACATTTACATTTTCGATACTTATCGCGGGAAACGATAATTGATGTTTATACTCGAGGCTACCTATATATTGTCGTTTCTTTACACGCCTGTGATCTGGCACAGCACATTGGATGGGTGTTTATAGCCTAGAAACCTACTTGGTGACGTCACTGACAATATGTGTACACCAGTACTTTCATTTTACGATTAAATTTATGGCATTCATAATTCACTCACTTTACCAGATCACCACAAAGTGGCGCTGTCGCTGCAGAAACCCGTCTCTGGCCCTTTAAGCGAGCGCTAGGGCTAATAAATCCCAGAATTTCAGCATGTTTTAATGGTAAGAAAGATTTTCTTTATGTGTTTGCTCCAGCTAGATGGGTTAACCAATTATCTCATGGAAAATATGAAAAAATCGCTCGCCTAATCGGGAACAAAGATGGTAAAAGCGACTATATTTTTAGTTCATTGGACCTCTTATATCTGACGTCGACGCGACAGGTTTGTGGTGAGTGGCCTCACCTCAGACAAACGATTCTTCCAGGAACGCCAGCTCTTCTTACCATCGGTATATTAAGACGGACTAATGGCATGCCACAACCGACCCACGTGATATTAAGCGCTGCCTATATCCCTGACCTAGTGACGTATAACCCTGGGCTAAGAGTGTGCATTACCAAATACGGTACAGGATTACCCGGGCCAACAACACTATGACGTATAAAACAGACCAGAGGGTATTTGTATGCAGACCCTTGACCATGACTACCTCATACAGGTGTGTGCATTACAAAATATGGTGATACATGACTAGGATACGTGCAACCCAGACTAACACTATGAGTGACGTCAGCGGCTCACATATTTAGAGTACAACGGTACGCAATGACCTGCACGAGACCTGTCATGTTAAGCGCAACAGGGTGTGCTGATTCTAAAAAACTACTGACCGACATACATTTATGAATGATTGAGAATACATTGTATAGTCATTCAAGCGCGCTACTCTAAACAGTGCTACTCTGAACAATCTACGATTTACAATATGTGTTATCTGCCATAAATGTCAACTGCCTAGAGAAAGTACAACACTGTGCAGCTAGCTATTTCTCTGGCGATCACTGCCATACGATCAGGGTGACTGGCCTGGTGAATCAGGATGGCACAGCTTAAGAGTTCCGTATGCTAGACATTCAAATAACCTTATTCCACAAAATACATGCTGGTCTTGTTGATATTTCATTTCATGTCCCTGTTCATCTATTTCATGCCATAACTACTGTCTATCGTTTCTCCCTTCATTCCATTCATCAATCTAAAACAAACTTCCTTTAATTGCAATACGTGCCCCAGACTCCCAACATTTTCAGTCTGCTGCTACACCAGTCGTGCTTAAGTTGAGGCCAATGCCTTCCCTCAAGCGGCTGTAGTACACTCGCTACAAACGTCTCGTATGTGCATATAACTAATCTCTGTATAAATGTGTTCTTGTATCAACTAAAAACCAAACACTGTATAAATGGTGCACTTGAAATCAAGACGACGGCGTCACCACACCCATTCCAGTTTTAGCTACATGGAATTAACAAACAGAAGACCATTGTCCACATCTCGTGAGCTTAGTAATATATTAAATATATCGCGTTACCAGTGCACTTTTATATTGCCAAACTAGTATCCACGATGAACACACGAGCAGCTGTTAAATACCAACATTATCTTAAGGTTGTCCATTTTAACCCTGATTAGTGAAATAATTAAAAATCAGGCAAATTATTCTTTCATTGTTCATGTCCACAGAAGTCTATGAGTCACAACACACCTTCACCACACAAAGATGTCACAATAATTGACAACCTGGCTGATGTCATGGAGGGCCGAAAGCAGCAAGTATGCTAGAATATTCTAACGGATAAAAGATTATCTATGCCGTCGTCGTCGTCGTCGTCGTCGTCGTCGTCGTCGTCGTAGTAGTAGTAGCAGCAGCAGCAGCAGCAGCAGCAGCAGCAGCAGCAGCAGCAGCAGCAGCAGCAGACCCTCACAGAAACATATGCCAATAACTGGCTTGAATCTCTATGGTGTAATTATTGTGTAATAATAATATTAATGGTATTATATGAAACAAGATCACTTTCCATTTCTATTGTAAATATTTCATTGTACATTTTCTTTTCCGTTAGATATAAGTTCCGGACTATTACTCTGTAAACACTGTTTATAAGTGTCACCGTAGTTAGTCCTCTTTCTTTGCGCTATGTTATGCTCACTTTATGACAAACAGTCAGACAGCCAGGCAGGCTGGCACGCACGCACACACGCACACACACTGAACCGTGTGTGATAAATGTGGCAAACCATCCATTATACCAATCAATCATAACCGCTTATTACGGAATGCAGTCAAGCGTGATAATCCGTAAAAAGACATCTAGCTCGTGTCTCATATATATCTGGGTATGAAGGTAATAAAAGGGCTGCCAGCATGGAAATAGGAAACATTTTGAAACTAAATTACTGAAAGTAGTTGCTGTCTCTGTAACTTTGTGATAGGCCCCTATTTAAATAAATCCTCTGTTAACATTACAGAAACTGTTGGATAAATGATAGAATTGAAAAGGGTTTTAACAAGCGACGACAACCTAGTTTTTCTATAAATATATTATTCTAAGTTATAGCTGGTTGACATTTCGGTGGCAAATTAGCAAATATATCATTAAATATATTTATATATTACCTAGCTGCCTTCCCAGTTAGCTGTGCTATCTATAAGCGACCACCTTCTGTCTGTCTGCGCTTCCCTCACAATGCTGCCACATTTCGTTATTTCACGGCAAATTTAGATTAAACTTGTTTAAAATTGGTGTATCTAGTATCTGCATTACGAAAATGAGGTTGAAACGATTACAAATCACAATTATCACACTTGGAAATTATCTCATATATCGAACGCAATGGGGAAAGATATTATTCGATGGGACGTTTTGTCCTATTTAGAGCTATTGATTTATAACTTGCTGGGTGGGTAGCACTAAAACCTCTGGCCATACGCTACAAACCATATATAAGAACGAGGTCAATCTGACCAACTTTCTGGATAACATAGGGCAAAGTCCAGTTTCTCATTGGAATCAACAGTAAATTATTAAGACAACACATGTTGCCATGTTCCATATACGGTATTCACAGGTGGTGTATGGATGCATTGTGGGCGATATGTATATGTCACGTGTCAAAATTCGATGTGTGACCTACATTTCACGGTTCACTGAAGATCATAAACATCCTTGACCAAGCTGTAGTTTGAATGGTTGTGGCGTATTTGTATATCAAGCATATGCCAGTGTAAGCCACCTTTCAGTTCACTGAACATCAAAAAGAAGCTTTATCCAGACAATCTTGTCAAGACCGTTTAAGATATGTTCACCAGATATGATCTATGGGTGTACCATAGCCCAATGGTATGTCAGGTATCATAGTTTGAAGAGTTTTTTGGTATACAGTAACCAAAGATAATGTGCCGCATGTATCAAAAGAAGACCACTCCAAGCTACTGTTCACACTTCAATGAATACCAAATAAAGTTCCCAGTCCGTGTTATCAAAACTCTCACCTATAGCAACCAAACCTTATGGTATGGGTGCATATTAGAATACAGCTGTGACGGCTGTCAGACTACTAGTGGTGTCCCTTTCATGGGTCATACATCATTACAGGAAGATGCAGGGTGGAGCGCGCGGGGGGGGGGGGGGGGTGGAGGTGGCGGTACCCTCTGTGATTGTGTTCATCACTATGAGTATAGGTTTTCTTTATTAGAACCAATAATAAAACATTCAGCCAATACACTTATTTTCGGCTAATATGTTGAAATCCCTTTAGAATTATACTGTAAATGTGACGCTTGTAGACTTGAGGGCTTTAAGTGTCAGGCAGTTGTGTCAATGAGTTTAGACCTCTTAGTCGCTACATAAATTCACAGGGGGGGTGGGGGTGTGTGGGGGGGGGGAGCATTCAGAAACGTGATGTCAGGATGGCTTGCTCATTCTTGTTGCCATATATGTATGATAGCACATTATCAAATGGTCAAGAATAGTTTAATAGCCGTAATGTTTATGCGAGGGAACACTAATGGCCCGATCAGTGTCATTGTGGATTTGGAGTTTGACTGACCACCCAACTGACCTACCCATATTGTTTGCTGTAACGTGCACATGGATCGCAGGATGACCAGCACTCTGACCTATTGGTACTAAGATGACTTGCATCTTTAGGAAACAGCACAATTTATTATTCGTGTATTTTATAATTGTTACGCGACAGTGTAATCTTGAGTAGCCTACCAGTAATCCATTGATTAATGATTAGTTTAATTGTCAGGCGACGTGGTAATCGGGGAAAGTCCGTCCTCGGAACGTTATATCATCGTTTCAACATACATATTCTTTAACAGTCTATTTATAGCTATTCTAGTGTAGGCCTACTGCCCTGTCTGTATTGCCGGTCGTACTGATACAAACTTCCTAGAATTGTAATACTGTGCAGGTTGAAAAGATATTACTGCCATTTGGAAGGCATTTACTCGGTGTATACAGACGTGTTTCTAATATAGGAATGAGATGTGGCCTTGGCCAGTACTTACTTGTAGTTACGTCTCTTGCTCGGGCAGTCAAATACTGGCTCATAATGTGTTCAGATGCTCCATCTTTATCAGCATATCTAGATTTGTATTGTAGAAAATTTGGATTGAGAAATTTTGACTTGAGTTTTGTGTGTGGGGGGAGGGGGCGGGGGGGGGGGGGGGGGTGCAGGGTTCGCTTCATCCTCACCAAGATACTTCGAATACTGCGAGTCGCCATCAGAGAGACATATACCGCACAATGGCTTGAGCAAGTAAATGAATCTGTTAACACTTTAACCCTCTAATTTGTTCAAGAAAATTTCAATTTTCTCATAGAGAATGTCCATTTGCATACCAAGAGAAGACCATTTTTGAAAATTTACGACTGGAATGATTGGCTCGGTTATCGAGACAGTCATTCCAGTGGTCAATTTTCAAAAATAGTCTTCTCTTGGTATGCAAATGGACATTTCTCAAGATCACCTGAGAAGCCGTTTTTGGCTGATGTGAGTGTTAAAGGGTTAAGAACTTTAAGCTACGACCACAAGTTGTATACTGAGAACTATGTCTTGATAGAGTCTACTGTATACAAGCGTAGTGATTTCTCTAAACTCAGATTAACTGATCATTTTTACTGCAAAGCAAAACCACCACCCCAATTAATATACAGATTTTGTGACTCCGCTAAGGTTGAAGATAAAATGCACTTTGTTATGGAATAATCCATTTTAATAGCTTCACTCTCCAGGATAGATTTGTCTTCCTAATGGCATCCTTAAGGAGATTCTGACATATACAAGCGTATCATGGGTTTTATCAAGTCTATTGTTGTGTATCGTAAAGCCTTGTATGATGGTTTAGATTATATATCTCGCATCGTCTGCACGTTTAATTTTGAGATTATTATATTTTATTGTATTATTCTATCCTACAAGTTTGAATGTCAGGCAATAAATTCTATTCTATGTTCAATTATATTCTATGTTCTATTATATTCGTACCGTAGAACCCGAATATAAAGAGCTTTTCCAATATTATGTAATATTATGTAATAGGTCAAATGCAGTAAATTACAGTAAGCCGTAAATTCCAGTACTATCGAACATCCCGTAAGAGGTCGCTGTGTTAAAGTAATGGCTATTATGTGTGTATGGCGGCATAGTTAGCTTTATAGTCCGTTTTTCCAAAGCCCGATATTTTATGAGAAACTATAGAATTAATGAGTGGTTATGACAGGGTAACCCGCCTGGCTTAGCAAACCATTTTGTGAAGTCAAATTGGATGAATCACATAAAGGGCTTTTCAAGCATACTAAACTCAATACTAGAATGCGCAGTCGCCGGCACACGATCTCCAATCCCCAGGCTTTCACTAACTGTGATGTTCTGCACCACCCCAAGCCCAACCCAGGTGTGAAGCCTAATGTAAACATCACCGCACAATCCGCATTCATATGAGGACTCACATAGCAAATCCCCCCCCCTTCTAGGTAGGACTATAATGTAAACATTGTTACGAAATCTGCAATCATATGGGTTACTTACCAAATTTGGTTGAATTCCGACAACATTGATTTTTCTACCCACACCGACCTACCCTCCCCCCCCCCACACCCACACTGCCCCATCCCCACCTGTGGTTTTAATGGTTTACATGTGGATAAGCCCGCTCTCTATATCTGTTACCAAATATCCACAGAGAGAAAATCCCTGTCATGGCAGAGGCATCATCAATGCCTGTCATGGCAGAGCCACCATCAGTTCCTGTCATGACGGACGCATCATCAATGCCTGTCATGGAAGAGGCAGCATCCGTTCCTGTCATGGCAGAGGCATCATCAGTTCATGTCATGGCAGAGGCAGCATCAGTTCCTGTCATGTCAGAGCCAGCATCAGTTCCTGTCATGACGGGCACCATCGATGCCTGTCGTGACGGAGGCACCATCGAGGCTTTTCATGGCAGAGGCCTCATCAATGCCTGTCATGGCAGAGCCAGCATCAGTTCCTGTCATGACGGAGGCACCATCGATGCCTGTCATGACGGAGGCACCATCGATGCTTTTCATGGCAGAGGCATCATCAATGCATGTCATGACAGAACCAGCATAAGTTCCTGTCATGTCAGAGGCATCAATGCATGTCATGGCAGAGCCAGCGTCAGTTCCTGTCATGGCAGAGGAACCATCGATACCGGTCATGGCAGGCATCATCAATGCCTGTCATGACAGCCAGCATCAGTTCCTGTCATGTCAGAGGCATCAATGCCTGTCATGTCAGAGGCATCATCAATGCCTGCCATGGCAGAGCCAGCATCAGTTCCTGTCATGTCAGAGGCATCAATGCCTGTCATGGCAGAGCCAACATCAGTTCCTGTCATGATAGAGGCACAATCGATGCCTGTCATGGCAGAGGCGTCATCAATGCCTGTCATGGCAGAGCCAGCATCAGTAGTAATGGATACCCCAGTTCAGCTACTACTCTTGAGTCAGTTAGGCGCTTGTGGAGCTGGGAAAATAGATGGTAAATTGAAAATGTCTAATTACCTCTTCATCTGTTTGGATTATATTAAGACGTGTTCTAAATAGAACTTTTTGTATAAACATGACAATACGAAATTCTCAATGGGTTCCATGTATCATTGCCAAATAGTTCGTAAATCTGAATACATTAACATGTCTACATGCTTCAAGCTTTATGTTTTATTGATTTGCAGGTAGATGTTGATTATCTAGATGCCGATGAGAGACTCGCCTTGACAGAAGCGTTAGAGCGGCTGAATCAATTGTGTCAGGTATACTACAAAGCATAAACAAGAGATAGAATATGGTTAAGTTACTTAGAATAAGAATTAAAGTTACTTAGAATAAGAATTAATATATGTTTTGCTTTACTAATTCAAATAAGTGTCTGACATATGTCACACCAATGCTGTGGCACTGATAGCCGAGTTCTAAATACACAATGGTGGAAATGTACCGAGAACGTTCAAACATTTTAAATGGCAGATCAACTGTTGAGGAAAGATTTATAAGATTAAGCCTGACATAGTTTGATTTGAATCTTGATATGCTTGTTCTATGCTACTAGCACCATAGGTGTTCTAAAAAAACAACAGAACTAGGTATACTGACGACCCGCTCGTAGTAAAACTGTCAGCAGAACAGAAAGCGTTACGTCTGCGCATCTATGGCCAAAGTGAAGATCGCACCAAACTACGCCAGGAACACAATAACATTCTGCACCACATTAGCGAATGCTTAAAATATCTTGCTATCCAACAAGCAGACACCCTAGCAGATGAAATCGCTGCCATGGATGACTGCCATAAAATGTTTGGGGCAGCCCGAGCCCTGAGGGTTGCTTGACTACACACCACCACTAACTGTACACAACTCTGAAGAACACTTTATCGGGACTGACCAGGGCAAGGCCGAGGCAATTCGAGTATGGTTCAAGGAACAGTTGACTGAGCACGATGATATCCCCCTTGCACCCATTCTCAGGAGACCCCAAGCCATTACTAACATCAATTAATACAGCAGAGGTTGAGAAGGTACTTAAATCCCTGAAAAATGGACGTGCATCTGGACCTGATGGCATGAGCAATGAACTATTCAAATATACAAGTGACATTATCTCAAAACCGATCACGCACATAATCAATTCAGCTTTTATGCACCACCTTCCCATCGACGCTGTAGGCCAAGGCATCCATATCGCACTACCCAAGCCCAAGAAGCCACCTGGCCCCCAGCCAATCTGTGGCCCGTTGTGCTCCTTAACAGCATACAGAAAATCCTATCCAATGTTACTCTATGCCACATCCGAGACAAGATCGACAACTTCACCGGATCATGTCAAAGTGGCTTCAAACGTGGACGCAGCTGCGCAGACATTGTATGGGCTCAACGCATGCTTGTGTCGGTAGTCATGTCCAAACACTGGGATTTCCACAAAATGGGCATTGCCGAGCCTGCCACACAATTAAACGCTCAAAGATCCTAGATGTACTACGCCAGGCCAGCTGCAATGAAGATGAGCTGTGACTAGTTACTACTGCTTGCAGAAAGTCAGTGAAGTCTGTAGAGTTTGAGACATCAATCGGCTCCCCACAGGGAGATGTTCTATCCCCTGTGCTCTTCACCTGTTAGCTGGGTGCTGCATTGAAATCCGTACGGGAAAACTCCACATGACCAACCCCCCCCACTGTCAATACTGGGCATGCCTCTAGAGATGGAATATGCCGACGATGTGCACTTTATAGATGAGGAAAAGAATCCCCTTGACGAACATCTCCCAATAGTTGCAAGCAAACTAAAAATTGAGAATCTCTATGAATGAATCCAAAACAGAGTTCACCCACATATACCTATCTACAAAGCATGAAACTAAAGAAGATGACGATCCACTCCATGGCGGCGAACCATGGAGGAAAAGTAAAATCCTTTGCAGTACTGCTGACATTGCTGCACACTGCATCATGGGGAACATAGCTTTTCAGTCCTTCTGGAAGCTATGGATTCGTAGATCAATGATGCCCTTGTTAAAAAGACTACGTTTATACAATGCAACCTGCGTATCCTTGATGATGTATAACTGTAACAGCTGGGCAGCTCCAAAGGCAGCTCTAAACAAACGATGCCTGCCACCGCATGCACCATCACTGGACACCGATGCACTATACAAGATGTGTAATACGCCGCCGCTGTCTGTAACGGTCGCCCAGCAAAGATGGTCCATGTTTTCCCATGTGCTAAGGATGCCAGAAGACAACCAGCACAGAGCCTTGAAAATCGGCCTACTCGGAGCCAGCAAATACAGATCCAGGAGAGGATGTCATTGCATAAATCTGCTAAGTGTGCTACGAGGTGACCTCAAGAAAGCAGGATTAGGTACACTCAAGTCAAGAATGGACCTGAGGAAGCTAAGGATTTTGGCTGAGGACAAGACACAATGGACAAACGCGAAGGACTGACTGCAGCTGTAGGATGTGTCTACTACTACAGCCGCAGAATACAGTAATCATACATACATACATACATGCTTGTTCACTTGCTTTATAACTTATAAGTGCTATAGAACCTTCGCAACATTGTACAATAGAGGTTTGTTCTCTGCTGGGGTGTTGTACTTTTTCAATGATCAGCTTTCCAGTTGGGCCTCCAAAAGAAAGTTATAAGTCGACACCCCTGGGGGGAAGGGGGCGGTTACACTATTCTACTGACATACCGGTAATTAACTGAGAGATGGCCATGTCCAGATCAGCATTATGTGAGCAAAGTAGTGTATATTTGGCTACAAAAGTCATTCATATCCTATAGCAAGTCACATGTATTAAGATACAACCGCTCAATATGGTGGTAATAATATATGGTAACAATATATATATTGGCAATGGGTGTGATTTCAGGTTGCATCAATGGTGAAAACAGTGATTTGGGTGGATGCTGAGTATACCTACATCAACCCTGCACTAAGACTGCTCACTCTGGCTGCAATGAAGGTGTATAATCACAAGCGACCGGTGATAGCATACACATACCAGCACTGTCTTAGGGTAAGAATCTGTTCTAAAGTCCCTCGCTCCCTCCCCCTCCCCCTCCTTCAATTTCTCTCACACACATACCCCTTCGATCGCTATTTAATGTCCTCTCCCAATCATTCTCTTTATCGTTCTCTCTCCACCACACTCATCCCCCCCTCCCACTGCTCCCCTCCCTCCCTCCTTCAGTGTATCTCACCACCTTTATCATCATATGAAGCGTTGTTTGATAAATCTGTATATCATAACGGACTAAAACAGTAGATAATGGCAATGCAAGACTCATCATTGTATCATTATTTTTTCTTAAGGCATCCCTAGATGAGCTCCTAGAGGACATTGAATTTACTCGGCAAAATAATATCTGTTTCGGGGCCAAACTGGTACGAGGTGCATATAGTGAGAAAGAACGACTACTGGCAAAGAAACTAGGGTACCCGGACCCTGTCCACGCAAATATAGAGAATACACATGCTATGTATGATAAGGCGGTGAGCATAATGCTAGAAGCAATCCAAGAGAGGCCGGCCATGACCAATGTAACCATATGTACACATAATGAACAGTCAATCATAAAGTCCACACAAAGGTACAGTTGCCTCAGTTACTTTTATTTACGTTCAATCATAATACAAATATACACAACAGATTACTACTCGAGGACAGATCCTATGATTTGACGTGTCTTACAATAACATAACATAATGCTTAGACTCTTAATACAATTACGAATATATAAAAGTATTCTGGAAAATTCTGATTATCAGTAGATGCCCACCAGCCCTTCTTGATCTTACTCCCTCTAAACAACCCACCCACCACTTCATGACTTCTAAGTGCAGCCTCCCTCAGTCCTTCCACAGTTTGCTAAAGGGTCCTCCAGTAAAACTTGAGTTTTCACATTGAATCAGTTTTAAGATGTTTCTATAGGACACAAAGTGCAAAATCTCAGCCAGGTTTTCTGATTTCTAATGGGCAGGTCGGTCCTAACACATCTGCGGGTCCAGAATGCATTTTGAAACAATCTTCCCGGACAGATGGTGGACATGCGCTATGAGCCCATTCAATTTGAACATCTCAGATTCATGATCATGTGAGAATTTAGTTCCTTCCTTTCCTCACATCACCAAATGATCGACTTAGCAGTAGTCATTCTTTTATCAAACTGTGGCTCACTATAATGCATTGTTACGGTTCGTCAATCTATCGCAGAGAGGGGGAGGGAGGGAGAAAAGCATCAGTCGGAATGGTTAAGGGAAATTACCATGCAGGCTTTATGTAAAAAGGAATGGTGCGTCTGAAGTCACAATATGGCAAGACTTGATACACTGTCTCGTGTCACTTCATGCTTCCCAGAAAAATACCAATGTATATATAACTGTCCATGGAAAGGACACTTGTGTATAAAGGACATGGTCACCAAAGTGCCCTTTATAGGCTCACCATGTACTTTTTCCTAGTCTATACCCTGTCCTATTGTTCCATGGCTACAGCGCCACACAAAACATAGAACCATATATTGTAATACCTCAAGTCTGTAAGCTTAGTTCTGTAAATATAATTCAAGCATGTTGTATTACAGAATGCAGGAGCTGGGATTGAAGAATGATAGTGGACAAGTGTATTTTGGTCAGCTTTTAGGAATGGCAGATCATATTTCATGCTCAATAGGTAAGTATCTCTGGTCATACAGAACACCTATTGACATCACTCATTATTTATATCGCTTCTTCCGCAATGTTCTTGAGAAATATCCGTTTGCAGAACAAGAGAAGACTATTTTTGAAATTGTACCACTGAAATGACTGGCTCGAATCATTCCAATCTGAACCTGCTCCTAGCAGAATAAAAACAACGGAAATAACTAATTATTGCATTAGTCTTTCATAAGCTGATAACAGTTATCTCCCTTGCTAAGCTAGTTTTATGGCCAAGCAATGGTAGAGATACTTTTACAATTCTGTGTAGTATAAGGGAGGTAACTCCAACAGATGTTAAATATAGGATTTATTGGAGTTACCTCTCTTATACACACATACTCATACATATAAGCAGTTTATTATTTCCATGCCAGTTTAATTATATTTGTTATAGATCTTCATCACTCTCACTCCATGTTTGTAATGTACCTGTTAATTTTTGTTATAGAAAATGTCTATTTGCTGATCAAGTGATTTTCATTTTTAATTTAACCGAGCCAGTCATTCCAGTGATAAAATTTCAAAAATATTCGGACTAAATCTCTGCCATATGGCGCTATGTATTACAGGTCAAGCCGGTTATTTAGTGTTCAAATCTCTGCCATATGGCTCTATATCAGACACTTTGCCATACCTTGGACGGAGGGCGCAGGAAAACAGAGCGGTGTTACAGGGGGCTAAAAGGGAGCAAAGTCTGATGTGGAGTGCTCTCAAATCACGGATACTCAATTAATTACTACGGGTAAGGATCTTTCAATTATTTTCTCCGCCATCACGACTTAGCACTGACTAATGACTACTCATAATATAAGAATAAGAGTACTTAAAGTGATAGCGTTACTGTTAGTCTGTGTGTGGCTGAAATGTGACATTTGATACCTTGTCCTTGATCCCATATTGGTCCCTTTTTCGCGTCTTAACAGGAAAGTTTTAAAGATGGGTGCAATGCCTGCTGTGTGGGCTTGAAAGGACAGTCTTGTGCAAGACCGAGTTTGGAGTGTGGCCTGTGTGGGACTGAAATGGTTAGTTAATGGCAGAGTTTGGAGTGTGGAACTGAAGTGGTTAGTTAATGGCAGAGCTTGAAGTGTGGGACTGAAATGGTTAGTTAATGGCAGAGTTTGGAGTGTGGCCTGTGTAGGACTGAAATGGTTAGTTAATGGCAGAGTTTGGAGTGTGGCCTGTGTGGGACTGAAATGGTTAGTTAATGGCAGAGTTTCGAGTGTGGCCTGTGTGGGACTGAAATGGTTAGTTAACGGCAGAGTTTGGAGTGTGGCCTGTGTGGGACTGAAATGGTTAGTTAATGGCAGTTTCGAGTGTGGCCTGTGTGGGACTGAAATGGTTAGTTAATGGCAGAGTTTGGAGTGTGGCCTGTGTGGGACTGAAATGGTTAGTTAATGGCAGAGTTTGGAGTGTGGGACTGAGAGATAAACGATTGAGCAGTTTGGAATGTAGGGCTGAAATGGTTGATTAATGGTGCTGTCAGAACTACCAGGTTGAAAGGGTTACATCCAGGAATGTAAGGCAGCAGACTAATTAAAATATTCAGTACATGACCTGGATGAAGATTAATTACTGTATTCAATCCAGGAACTGGATGCAAACTAACAATCACTTACAAGATATCTACTTTAAAGAAAGAGCATTTGAATTTGACTGAACAGGAAAGGTTAAACTCTTAAATCTAACGGTTTCGAGGAGACTTAATTAATGAATAACAGTCAAATCATTCAAGAACAAACTAGATATCAAAGAAAGAACTTGAATTGGACTGAGCAAGCCATACTACAACAAAAACACTGAGGCAATAACAAGCCAATAGCTTATGCCTCGTAAAATGATGATGATGAAGACAAGTCTTGAAGAACATGAAAGAACATGGATTCGTATGTATATATATATATATATATATATATATATATATTTATATATAAGTTCTCGAAAATGACACTGTACAACGCATTTGACCTATAAATCAGTCCAGATATTTTATTTTCAGGATTGGCGATGTACTGTATATGACTAAGCTTTCAGCAAGAGTGTATTTGATGGCAGTTCCTAATACATGGTCTTTCAAAGCATATTTCAGTGAATGCCCAAACATCTGCGTCTACTTTGATGAATAGATGAAAAAATTTGTTAAAGTATCATTACAACTGATAATAAAGTTTGACAGACTTGAGTTAATGTTATTTTCTTGATCTTTGGCGATTGTTAAAGTTCTCATCTATTCATAAAAGCTACTTATCCTATCTAAATTTAGCCCTTTGTTACTTTATGGACAATTTGCTGGCGCCATCATTTCGGGTTCTATTACGGGAATGGTTCTATACCAGGGTTCTGTTACAGGAATGGTTCTATACCAGGATTCTATTATGGGAATGGTTCTATACCAGGGTTCTGTTACAGGAATGGTTCTATACCAGGATTCTATTACAGGAATGGTTCTATACCAGGGTTCTTTTACAGGAATGGTTCTATACCACAGTTCTGTTACAGGAATGGTTCTATACAAGGATTCTATTACAGGAATGGTTCTATACCAGGGTTCTATTACAGGAATGGTTCTATACCAGGGTTCTATTACAGGAATGGTTCTCTACCAGTTCTATTACGGGAATGGTTCTATAAAAGGGTTTATTACGGGAATGGTTCTATACCAGGGTTCTATTACAGCAATGGTTCTATACCAGGGTTCTATTACAGGCATGGTTCTATACCAGTTCTATTACGGGAATGGTTCTATACCAGGGTTCTATTACGGGAATGGTTCTATACCAGAGTTCTATTACGGGAATGGTTCTATACCAGGGTCCTATTACAGGAATGGTTCTATACCAGAGTTCTATTACGGGAATGGTTCTATACCAGGGTTCTATTACGGGAATGGTTCTATACCAGGGTTCTGTTATGGGAATGGTTCTATACCAGAGTTCTATTACGGGCATGGTTATATACCAGAGTTCTATTACGGGAATGGTTCTATACCAGGGTTATATTACGGGAATGGTTCTATACCAGGGTTATATTACGGGAATGGTTCTATACCAGAGTTCTATTACGGGAATAGTTCTATACCAGAGTTCTATTACGGGAATGGTTCTATACCAGTTCTATTACGTGAATGGTTCTATACCAGAGTTCTATTACGGGAATGGTTCTATACCAGAGTTCTTTTACAGGAATGGTTCTATACCAGAGTTCTATTACGGGAATGGTTCTATACCAGGGTTCTATTACGGGAATGGTTCTATACCAGGGTTCTATTACGGGAATGGTTCTATACCAGGGTTCTTTCTATACCAACAATAGCTCACATGTAAAGACAATAGTCTGAATAATGGCACCAGCAATATATATCTAAAATGGCACCTACAGTTCTAGTTAGTTAGTGTCCATAAAGTAACAAAAAGTTCTAAATTTAGCTAGGATATGTATCTTTTCAGAATAGACGAGAACTTTAACCCTCAAATTTATTCATAGAAAATGTCCGTTCGCAGACCAAGAGACTATTTTTGAAAATTTACCACTGGAATTACTGGCTCGGTTATCGAGCCAGTCATTCCAGTGGTAAATTTTCTAAAATAGTCTTTTTTGGTCTGCAAATGGACATTTCTCAAGACCTCTGCAGAAGCCATTTTTGGACAATATGAGTGTTAAAGGGTTAATAGACGCATTGTCCCACAAACAAGTTTGTGCCTAATGACTGCTCTAATAATAGACACATTGTCCCACGCACAAGACTGAGCTTGAAGAAGAATGCACTGAAATATGACACACCCAAACCACGCAATACAAGATCAGTGTGCAACAGAGAGATCCCGTTTCAGCTATGCCCCGCCCATTTCCAGCTATGCCCCACCCATGATTTGCACGTGTTGGATCGATTTATATACTTTGAATCCTGAATACACAGCATCCCAATGTCAAGGTTACTAGCCAGCACAGCATCCCAATGTCAAGGTTACTAGCCAGCACAGCATCCCAATATCAAGGTTACTAGACAGCACAGCATCCCAATGTCAAGATTACTAGCCAGCACAGCATCCCAATGACAAGGTTACTAGCCAGTACAGCATCCCAATGTCAAGGTTACTAGCCAGCACAGCATCCCAATGTCAAGGCTAGTAGCCAGCACAGCATCCCAATGTCAAGGTTACTAGCCAGCACAGCATCCCAATGCCAAGGCTACTAGCCAGCACAGCATCCCAATGTCAAGGCTACTAGCCAGCACAGCATCCCAATGTCAAGGCCACTAGCCAGCACAGCATCCCAATGTCAAGGCCACTAGCCAGCTAAGTTGTTGAATATTCTGAAACTAGTTAGGCAGCAACAGCACCCAGTCAAATTGGCTTCAAAGTATTCAACAGAATGCCGATTAAATAGTAAATTTATCCATCAGACATACAATTCGTACACATTGTAGATATGGGATTGTCTTGTGGGAAGTCATGACCCCGCTGGACATCTTATATGTACGAGTAAGTCCCGAGTGAAATTCATGTGTGAATACCAGGTGAGCTAATAGACTATGTCATCATGTATATTAAGATGCACTGATCAGCGGCTATGCTTAGATATGTTACCAGCACTGATCATCATCTATATTTAGATGTATTACCAGCATCTTATTATTTGGATATATATTATCAGCACTGGATGACTGGCAGTAGGTACGTCAGCTAGTGCGCAGGTACAGTTTCGTAGAAACTGAATCGAGTATGACTCATGATGGTTAGCACCAGGTTGGAATCAATCAAGGGATTAGATATGACAAACAGACTTAGTTAGTTACGTGGCGGTCTGTGTTCTCACGGAAACGTGGGACAAGATAAGTCGAAAATAATCCGGCTATGAGGAATGGTAACTCGTGTGCCGATTAACTCTAGCATTCTACAAGTTGTCGACTAATAGGTAATGAACACGACATGGACATGGTAGCGTCCTGTAGGCATTAGGTACACAATCGAAAGTTATTATCAAAAACATATCAATTGTAGAGGCGTGCTAGGACACAATCGAAAGTTATTATCAAAAACATATCAATTGTAGAGGCGTGCTAGGACACAATCGAAGGTTATTATCAAAAACATATAAATCGTAGAGGCGTGCTAATCCACCAGCAAGCCTTGTTATCAAATAAGCATTCGTCATTCTGGGCAGGTCATTCGTCAGGAATGACATGGGAAGCCAGCTGGAATTCTAAAATAAAGTTAGGGGGAATGACAGATCCCATCACTCAAGAACCAGCCAAACCGCAAGTGCTAGGTAGAAAGCACCCTCCCGGGGAGGGAGGGTCGGAGTTTTGATTAGTCAAAGTGATGTCATAATCCAATGAGAATCAGAGCAACCTCCGGCGGTGCGAAACCAAGATGGAGGGAGAATAGAAACTGAGATAGTATATAAGGTGGACTTTAACTTTAATCGGGAGTTCGGTCCGCCTCGCATCTTGCTGAATGGTTTTAAGTAGGCAAGAGCGGGTTGAAGTTGGGGAAGCTTAGGAAACGTTAATTGAATTTATTTATTGCTGTAAATACGGAAACTGGTAATAGCATAAATTGCCAAACTTTGTAGATTTTATTATACAGTTAAAGCTAGAAATAAAACGATCACCTTGAGTGTAATCCAAGGCAAAGGTTTGGTGTAGTTCGTTGTTACTCTGGAGAACACGGAAGACCACCGTGTCGAACGAACCACTCTGAAACGCGTAGTCCGATCAGGCCCAGGCACTTCTATAAATATCGTCATGTCTCTGTACCTACGAGGCGAGCTAGTGTCGCGCTCCATCTTCGTCAATATAACCGGTTGTCGCAGCAGCCAAACATACAAGGTTGTACCGACGAAGGAGGAGCCCACAAATAAGTGAGTGAAGAGGATCGGGAAATCTTCAACATGACAGACTATTCCAGCTTCATGATGGAGTATTCTGTGTCAGTTATGATCGTGACTTCAGCCTACCTGTGACGTAATTGATTATAATGTCGTATAAATGAGTGACAGATCTGATCCATCCATTCCTTTAAGAACAGGTAAGACTTTGTTAAATGTTCAGTGAATCATTGAAAGCTACAATGTCACACAGTTAGTATTCTCATCACAAAATATTGTGAGAGGTGTCTTGAACATCCTGAGCAAACATCAGTGGAAGGGGGCTTTTGGAGTCCAGAAGAGCTTCACAGATTTTGGGGTGAAAATGGCAAAGCTCAGGATAATCACAAAGGGTGTGGGCAGATAACTCAAATTGTACTGGAAGTCTTCACCAAACTCAGGTGAAAGGTCGCTCTTACAGTTATGAATACGCTTCTTGATCTTAGAGGTTAAGAGGTCAAATCATGAGTGGATCTAACACTGTTTTAGGGGGTGAAATAGGGGTGATTTGCAGCATACGGGTGGACAGGTAGGTTTCATATGAAATTCAGTGGTGAGCATAGATGATTCCTTTACCCTTTCAAGGCAAAACTGGCCTCTTCAGTGATCATGAGGAAAGTCCATTTGCACTCCAAGAGAATGATATTTTTGAAAATTTACCCAAGCCAGTCATTCCAGTGGTAAATTTAAAAAAATCGTATTCTCTTGGCCTGCAAATTGACATTCAATAAGCAAATACTTTCTTAACCAAAATTAGCCATTAACGGGTTACTTATAGATTTGCTCGACATGTTAGGGCCATTGCTTGAGGCATTGCAAGCTGTGTAGAGTTGCTTCATTTACAGGTTGTGTAGAGTTGCTTGAGGCATTACAGGCTGTGTATAGTTGCTTCATTTACAAGCTGTGTAGAGTTGCTTGAGGCATTACAAACTGTGTAGTTGCTTCATTTACAGGCTGTGTAGAGTTACTTCAGTTACAGGCTGTGTAGAGTTGCTTGAGGCATTACAAGCTGTGTAGAGTTGCTTCAGTTACAGGTTGTGTAGAGTTGCTTCAGTTACAAGCTGTGTAGAATTGCTTCAGTTACAGGTTGTGTAGAGTTGCTTCAGTTACAAGCTGTGTAGAATTGCTTCAGTTACAGGCTGTGTAGAGTTGCTTCAGTTACAAGCTGTGTAAAGCTGCTTCAGTTACAAACTGTGTAGAGTTGCTTCAGCTACAGACTGTTGTAAAAGATGTCATTATATTTTGGGGTTTTTTAATTATAAATCAACTTGATGATAATTAATTATAGTTAATGACAATCAAAAATATTCTGATTCAAAGGTGTGCCAGCCTTGTGATGTTATCATATTAATAACATGATTCCCAGGTGATACATTTTAACAATAACCTTATTGATGTTCAACAAGTCTTCACACATAAATTCACTTCATCAGGGTTGTTTTAAATAGAGATTTAGCGAGTTTTTCAGATTAATGTTCTCCCATCACAAGCAAAATGGTGAAATCATCATGTGCCAACAGAGCCTTTCATGTGTTAAAATCTGAACCAAATCTGGTCAGTAGTTTCACAGATATCCATAGAGCACTGATGTGATCCAATTCAGATCCAGATTTATTTTCATCTGGATCACAGCCAATGTCTGGAAATCCATTTTCATCATAACAACCTTTGTTGTGTTTAAATTTTTGTCAAAGCAGATGTCACTTCTCAAGGACCAGGCCCAGTCAGACAGACAGACATGAACAGTCCCGAATGCAATACCCTCTTCCCCTTTTGAACCATATTATTGTCACAAATTTGGTGCATTTAGTGATTATCATATCAGTAATAAACTATTGCCATACATTTTAGCTGATTAAGTTTGATAAAAATATTATTTAACCCTTACCACTCTGATGTCAAAATTTTTAATTTTCAAATTAAATTAAAAGATGAACTGGTGTTCATTTTTCAATAAATTTGTTGGAAGATGGTGCAACATCATCCACCAAAATTGTTGACAAATGTACATCAGTTTCTTTGCTATGAAAACAGTAAAAGATAGAATATTGACACCAGAGTGGTAAGGGTTAATCAATGTCTCAAGGCCTATAAATGTGTACATAGAGTAAATTGAACCGTAAAGAAATGCGCTCAAGAGAGATGCCAACTCGCGCCTTTTCACTCAGTTTTGACAATGCACTAAATGACCCTGTGATATCAACATTTGAAATTTTGACCCGAAACTAAATTTTGTTTCTGGCCAACGACAATATGATTGTATCTTACAGTTTAGGTGATTCTACCTTCTTGCATTGCAGAGTTGTCGATGGAAAATGTGTTTACGTATGTACTATGTGACACCATGAGTTCGATGTTAGCCCTCAAACTAAACAATTTTCTAGCCGCTCATAATGTAAATGTATGGGCCAAATTTCGTGATTCAACATCATAGGATTCTGGAGATATGACTCAGATAAACAGACAAACAGACCTCAACCACGGCAATACTCACACCGCCAGCCTTTGCAGCGCTTGAAAATGTCAATAAAAAGGGCAAGGTAATGATGCCTTGACGGCTTTCATAATTTTAGGGGCTCTAAGGCAATTTCTCGGGACAATCAAGGCAGATTAGGCCTCATGAGGAAGGGCATGAATGCAACATTTAGACTTTCTCAATCACTCAGGATCAAGAACTCCTTATTCCCCTTCGACAGTTCAAACATTACAGTCAGAGGTTATTCCATGTGGCTGTCTATAGCGGGATCACTGTACATTTACTTTGGATACTTTATTTAAAAAAGCAGTGTATATGATGGGCAACAAGGCAATAAAGGAGGTGGCACCTCAGAAGCTTGCCGTATATATCTTGCAAAATTGAGGTACACTAAGGCCAGAGGCATGAGCAACATTGGTTTATTTCAAGCCATTCATTGGCAATTTATGCTATGCACCCCACCACATACTATGCGCAAAATGATTTACAAAGTGTTTAATTAATTACTCACGCCAAAAAAGGATGGTGTGAGTATTGCAGTTGGGGCCATCTGTTTTGCTTTGACCCTTAACTCATGCACTTACACACTAAGGTTTGGCGACAGGCTAAGACTAGATGATATAAACGGATACCCTGCAATGGTAGTGACTTTGGTTGGTGGCAAGATGATTACGTTGTTAGCAATAAGTATGTAGGGACACATGTACGCACGCATGCACACACACACACAGGGACACATGCATGCACGCGCACACACACACACACACCCCACCCCCCACCCCAAACCACTCCAAATTATTTCCTTTTTTTGCGTAACCAAAGCCATAGAACCCCAAAATCTGCATGCAGGGATACACACACCGTCCACAACATGGATGGATGGACTGATGTAAAGAAAATCTGCTTGTTTCTAACCTACCACCTCCCACCCTATCGACCATGCCTACCAAGTTTCATCAACACACTCCAAGTAGAAGTTGTTGTTGAACAAAAGGTCAAAATCATCCTCGCTCACACATGCATGCATGGGCTTACAGATGCGCGTGCATGTGCGCGTGTATGTACACACGCATGCACACACAGCCAGCCAGCAATGAAGAACAGACAGACGCACAAATTCATGTGTTTCTTGCCAATATTTCCATAAGTTACATTAAAGGAAAGCTCATCTTATCTTATACTAACCATTCAGGTCATGGAATTTGCCACAAATAATCCATCCCAGACTTTCAGCTTTTTATCATGCTGACAACGAAAGATATTCACGGCTTCATAGCTAAATGTTGTTACATTTCTACAGCCTATGGTAGCTCTCATGATATGCTTTTCAACCAATAAAAACAAAAGTACTGTGTCTGCCTCGATATATGCACTCTGTCATACAGGTGCCATCTATAGTTTCGCAATGTGGTATAAAAGCAATCATACAGGTAAGCTGTTGAATAGTTTGAAGCCAATTTGATTGGAAGTTGTTGCTGCCATATATATGCAGCAACAACTTCCAGTCAATTAGTTTCAAAATATTCAACAAGATGATTATGACATAATAAAGAATGTAATGTATTGGCACTTACATGACATCATACAATATCGCTTGAGGAGACAAAATGGTGGCAATCACTGTTCAACATTTACCCGATATTACAAAACAGATAATTGTGATACAGATAAGGCAATTTGGCAGGATATGAATGATATTGATATAAACCATAATCTATCGGTACATTTCAGCTGAGATTAGCATCCCATTAACAACTAGCAGTTATGTTCGCTAACAAAAGCCAAGTATTTGCAAGCACAGTCACATGCATGCATAGATGAAAGTAATAATTAAGCCTAAATAAGATCATGGCCGACACATGACTGGAAGACTGCACTGACAGTTTTATCACAACGGTAAATTATAATCAACAGTAGTAAAATCAGTCATCAATTAAAACATTGGTAAAGCTGATTGGATTATATCTGTTTGGTGATGAGGCACAAGACGCTGTCACGTTTGGTAAAGAGCCTGTGAATAAAAAAATACTTAATGTAAATGTATACTCTAAATGTACTCGCAGTAGCCGGTAACCGTGGTAACTGTGCTAAGAATATCAAGTAACCATGATGGGAACTGTACGTGCAGTGGCCAGTAACCTAGTACCTGTATTCGCAGTAACCATGGTAATTAGACCAGTAACCTAGTACCTGTGTCCACAGTAACCAGACCAGTAGCCTAGCACCTGTATCCACAGTATCCAGTAACCTGGGTAACGAGACCAAATAATCCTGGTACAGTACAGTACAACTCAGCTGTGTTAAACTATTAGAACAAGAACAGCATATAATACCCCAGCATGATGACAAAGCAACAAATGACAAGCATATAATACCGCAGCATGATGACAAAGCAACGAATGACAAGCATATAATACCCCAGCATGATGACAAAGCAACGAATGACAAGCATATAATACCCCAGCATGATGACAAAGCAACGAATGACAAGCATATAATACCCCAGCATGATGACAAAGCAACGAATGACAAGCATATAATACCCCAGCATGATGACAAAGCAACGAATGACAAGCATATAATACCCCAGCATGATGACAAAGCAACGAATGACAAGCATATAATACCCCAGCATGATGACAAAGCAACGAATGACAAGCATATAATACCCCAGCATGATGACAAAGCAACGAATGACAAGCATATAATACCCCAGCATGATGACAAAGCAACGAATGACAAGCATATAATACCCCAGCATGATGACAAAGCAACGATTGACAGCTATCAGAAAATAATGATTTCTTCCTCAGACCCAGACCAGTAATCCTATGAAGTTTGAAAGCGATCCATTAAACGGTTCAGGAGTTATTATCCGGAAACAGCCATCTAGGATTTCGGATCATTGTCGCTTTCGATAGGTTTCTTTCCCAGACCTAGTCCAACCACGCTATGAAGTTTCAAAGCGATCCGATATACAGTTAAGGAGTTATCATCCGGAAACCAATTTTCAAGATAGCAGCCTGTGGCTGCCAGCCATCTTGGATTTTGGATCATCAATTTCGAAGTTTCTTCGCCAAACCTAGTCCAACCACCCTATGATGTTTCAAAGCGATCTGACAAACTGCAACAGAATTATTGTCTGGAAACCACTCTGCCGCCAGCACACCGGCCAGGACCGCGTCATTACATATCCCAACAATTTTTTTGCCGGGGTATAAAAATGAGTAGTTTTTTTGCCACAGCTCCAGACAGAGCCAAATGCTATTTGATCAAATTCATTTGAAAAGATTTATTCATCATTTACGAGCTTACTTCAAAACAAGTTGTTGGTCAAATTATAAATAATATATGCACTCATTACTAATACCAGATGTTATATTTCAAACTCCCAATTGCGTTTGATGATGTGAGCGTAGCCATCCTAAAACTTATTGTCTACATGATCTTGCCTGCCATTAACCATGTTAATATGTACTGATTAGAATACTACATGTATACCATTAGCAGCTTAAGGCACCTAACCTTGACCCATGTTAACCCTTTCACACTCATATCAGCCAAAAATCGCTTCTGCAGTGGTCCTGAGAAATGTCCATTTGAAGACCATGAAAAGCCTATTTTTGAAAATTTACCATTGGAGTGACTGGATCGGTTATCGAGCCAGTCATTTCAGTAGCAAATTTTCAAAAATGGTCATGTGGTCTACAAATGGGCGTGTCTCAAGACCACTGTAGAAGCTGTTTTTGGCTGATATGAGTGTGAAAGTGTTACAAGTTGCATCTCATTGTAGTATTATCTATCACTATCTAAACACAAATAGATGCAACTATTAGCACCTGGGTCAAGGAGTGTTTCTGTTTCTCTCCTTGACACGGAGTTAGTTTGGAAATAGAACAACCTCATTCTCATTCATCTATTCTAGTCACCTTAAAAATTTGATTCGAAACAAATTTGTAATAAATAACTGGTACCTTTTTAGCGAACTGTGGTAGAGTAAATGCTGCTTTATGAACGTCTGTGTTATAATACTTAAAGCCTGCCTGGTGCACCGCATCATCGGACAGTTTCCGGACTGGACATTCGGGTTGACACATCTGTAATTCATAAGAGGATGACACATCTAATATAATTCAAAGCAAGTCACCCGAGGGGCCTGTATCGCTCACCTGAAACATTGGCTAGAGCTAGAAAGGCATGCTCTACATGCCCTACACATTTCCTGCAAGAAACTAAAACACAGAAATTTTAAGTTTTAAAAGTACAAATTGTGGCCGTGCATTTTAAGAGTAATATTTTAAAATATACATTAATATTTGCCATCAAGATCAATGAAATAAAAAAATTCAAGATGGTTGACAAAATATTAATTTTGCTTTGTTCACAGTGGCCATGTTTTTTACATATCACTTTATCGTGCGTGCGTGTCTGTGCGTGCGTGAGTGTGTGTGCATGTATCTGTGCACGTGTGTACATGTACATACCAAATCTTTGCTGCAGATAATGAAGCCAATTTGACCCCCTACATATGTTGGGACAGTGGTGTAAGCATACGAGACAACGGGATATAGTGAGCGACAATCATCCATTACCTGACGAATGAGGGACAATTCCAGCCAGATACATTGGCCTGGTAATCAAGAAGAACATTAACACTTTAACCATCAAATTTGTTCAAGAAAATTTTTTCTTATAGAAAATGTCCATTTGCAGAATAGTGCGGGAGCCTGTGTAGACAAATAAGTTCCGTGGGAATTTTGGGTATAAAGCAGCTAACCGTGATATTTTTATTCTTCATGTTCTTGTGAATCAGAATAACCATGTTGCCATTTATTCATGGCTAGTTTAATGTGTTTTATTTGGTTTCCAAGTTTCGCGATTTTTATTGCAGAAATGTGGCTAACTTACATAGCCAAGCCTTGCGTATTCACCGTTAACATTAATTTGGACCATCATATCATACCTATTTGTCTCTAAGCTTATGTATATTTTATTTACTATATAATATACAGACTTGGAAATGCTCATTATGGCAAAACATTAATGGTAATTTGTTTCACGCTTTTAATGCTAAAACCCAAGTAACTCATTTTCAATAAACCATACTGGTACCATACACTGCTAAATATGTTTAAAAAGAATTTGACTGGAAGCAGGTGCTGTCTTAGGCAACAACAGCTTCCAGTCAAATAATTTAAAAATATTCAACAGAATTACTTTACACCATAAACATTGTGTTTGGTATGGGGTGTTGAAAAGGTTAACAATTTCAATATTTGATTTGTGGTATCTATATTTTAAAACAAATAGACAGGTAAGATGTTAAATATTTTGCAAATAATTTGACTGGACGCAAATGCTATCCTGGGCAGTAAGGGATTTTTAATTAAATTGATTTTAAATATTAAATAGAATATTTCTAATGATGTACAAAGTTTTTACTTTTTGTATCTGGTATCTAGCGTTGAAAGCGTTACTTTGTTTTCAAAGTATATGGCTACGCTTACATTCATCTAATGTCCCCTCTTAGTTATTTACAGATTTCTAGCATATCCTTAGTGTGACTGTATAAACATGGATCCTAGTTGTAGTAGCGCGAAGAAACCGCAGTTGAACACAGACTAACTTCTGCTTGTCTTGTCAGAAATCTGGCGGTGAGCCTGTAGTTGAGCATACTAGTTTAGAGTCATTTGATAACTTCTTAGACTATGTTCACAAGTGTACTAAATATGGTGATGGAGACTTCCCTGAGATAAGGTGTAGACTTGAAAATATACCACCTAGTGCCTTAGCTACTAACAAAGCCATATAGCATTGTGCATGCTATACTTATGTCTG
Organism: Chaetoderma sp. LZ-2023a; assembly: GCA_034401795.1. NCBI lineage: Eukaryota > Metazoa > Mollusca > Caudofoveata > Chaetodermatida > Chaetodermatidae > Chaetoderma > Chaetoderma sp. LZ-2023a. The sequence goes on from CM067370.1 coordinate 20,466,453, forward strand.
CCATAAGAGACACTTATAATGTGCAAAGAATATCAACTAATAACACCTGCTCATTGAAACAAAGCTGTACAGGTATTTTCCAAACAAACGCAATTACTAAGAACTCCCTAGGTACTGACAAAGATGTGAGAACAGTGTTTGAATGCGCTAAGCTTCTGAGAACAGTGGTTGGACATGCCGATACCTGGCAGTTTAGTGGTTGATTTCATCAGGCAGATGTTATGTTCCAAAACAGTTATATATTTTTCTACGTTGGTTTCTGCGTGGTCAAGGAGGGCACCTTCAAACTTCTAATATAAGATGTAACACATTACATAAAAGATGTAACACATTACATAAAAGATGTAACACATTACATAACAATTCACTGTCAATTGCATAAGATATAATAATGTATGCCTATAAGCATGAGCGCCAGATTATGTATAATCCAAAGCATGAGAGTTCCCAATTCAAACATACGGGTAAATTCACTAATTGATAGCAGTAGATTTCACAATACACCAGGATACACAAGTAAGAAACCTGTAAATTCTCTCTACAAATTAGGTTTATCTGTTGATTATGGCGCAATTCATAGACACAGATTGCTAATTCTGTATTTAAACAAAATAAACTTTGATAGAGCATAGATTCCTCAATTTGTTGTCAAAGATATATTTATTTCATTTGCAATAGACAATTGTGATTTCAGTGAGGATACGGTTACTGGCAAAAGAACACTCCATCATGTCCATATGACAGCAACAGTGATATATCAATGGCAATCAGGGGTAAAAGAGACACTGACAAGAAAGACTAGAGAGACTTTGGTCGAGTAATAGTTGCACGAGTTCGTTCTATCAAGATTCTCCCTATTACATCAACATACCTAGTACCAAGTAATATGATAAAGCAAATCTAAACCGAAGGGACCCACTCATATGAAGTGTCAAGCCGGTGGTAATAATCAAACCATATGCCTATTTCTTCTGAAGGATAGAACTTGACTATTAGCAATGTTCAGATATGATCAAGTACAAATTCCTATAATACCAGAATCATCAACTAGCCAGGAATCAGTAAAAGTTCAGAGTGGATTCAGCAATATCGGCAAGAGACAGACCAACCGAATTCCTAGACGATGCATGTGTTCCTGATAAAACTACACAACTTAAGAACCATATTCCAAAATCTTAAGCCTACGATTCTTTGGTTGGCACACATCATCATCCGTTGACTGAAGTGGAATGGATGGAACACTGCTGACTGCCCTAAAACAAGTCCAACGCCGATCAATGACAGTTCTTGGTGGCCTGATCGGCATAACCCTAAATCCTGGAGCCTGTGAAATTCTTTTCTAAACAGCACCCAAGATAAGCATGCTGTCTATAGAAGCACATGAAATGGCAGTCATGTCTAACACTAGCCCCATTCAACATAATTAAATACCAATTACCACAATGACTGTAGAGCAGTATAAACGAAATCACGGATTTCTTTTTTCACGAGAGTTGATACTTACCTCCCTATACTCTTTGATATTGCTAAATATCGGCTTTCACTCAATAAACACTCAGAATAAAAACAGTTAGGTGCCCCTACTGGGCAGGGAGTCAGAGTGCAGTCCGGCGGATGCCAGCCCCACCACCGCGCATGTGCAGACTAGCACTTCCTCTGACTAATTTATTGGCTGACACACATGCAACTATTAAGAGCCTGAAGACCGAGCCTCTGTGGGGTGGAGAGGCCGGGTCCGTATTAGGGAGGTAAGTATCAACTCTCTCGTGAAAAAAGAAATCCGTGATTTCGTTTATTTCACTTCAAGAGTATACTTACCTCCCTAATACTCTTTGATATTGCCAGAATTTGACAGGGAATTCGGCAGGAGGGAGGCGAGGGCAAAAGACCAGCTCTTCCCTATGCGCTTTTCTGCGTTTAAGGCACTTAAACTTCTGAAACTGTGTGAAAACAGTCAGGATTTGAAAAAACATCGGCTAACACAAACCGATGGATGAGAGATGACCGAATGCCATATGCGGGGCCCCCCCCCCCCCCCCTTCCTGGGAGGAAGACTCGAATGACCTCAATGTCCCATACGCTCTCTACGTACAAGTGCCATGTACTATAGGACAGAGACGAAAAAGCTCCATTTTCGTATACTCTCAATGATGAACCACATAAAAACACATACCATCACCATTTTAATAACAATGGGTCACGTGACAATACAATTAACAGTGAACAACACATAAACAAGACTGACCTTAAAGAACTTGGCTGCTGACATCATCTTCCCAGTGGTGAAGGCTGATGCAGTCCCAAAAAGTGGTTGTTCCCATTAATTAATTGTGATATATACAAGTAATGAGGAAGCCTCATCAAAAAAGTACACCTGATTATCTTTTCAAAATCGATAAGGCGAGAGGATTAGAGGTGTCACGGAGATAATGGTCTGTAAAACTTGACTCACAGTGCCACTGAGCAACTGACATAATGTCATCCACAGGGACCCCATTAACTAGGGCAGTGGAAGTAACTACGCCCCGGACACTGTGAGCCTTGGCCATGTCAACTTGCTTACCGGTGGCGGATTTATGACAAAACTGAATACATTCTACAATCCACCTGGAAATGGTGTCCTTAGACGCCCTGCCATGGGGTTCAATATATGACATCCATAACGCTGACTGGTCCGTCCGCCACTCCGAAATATGTTGTTTGTACCGGATCAGTGCTCGGACGGGACACCATGCTTTAGAATTAGGATCATATCTAGTTAAAGCTGGCAAAAAAATAGGTTGACCTGGATATTTCAAAGACTGATTTTTAGCCAAGAAATTAATCCTAGGTAGAAGCTTAAGGCCTTCCCCTGTAACCACGAAATGGTCTTCTTCGGCTGATAAGGCATGTATTTCACTCCTACACCTAGCCGAGGCCGCAGCAATTAAAAATAGTTTTAAGAGTCAACATTTTCATAGAAATGGAACTAAGTGGTTCAAAAGGCTTATCGCCTAGTACCTGAAGCACTAGAGATAAACTCCAAGTTGAAATCACCGGGGGATTCCTTGGTCTTAGATTGCCCATGCCTTTAATTAATACATTTAATGTACTTACTTCATCACTTCCCCTATTAGCCAAGCAAGGGATAACTGTCATTAAAGCTGATTTATAACCAGCAATAGAGTTAGGCTTGAGGCTATAGGCATCATACAGGTGACAGAGGAAATCAGCTACTACCTGAATAGATGAATCCATTGGATCAATACATCTTTTTGAGCACCATTCTGCAAATCTGTTGATTTTATAATTATATGCGCTGGAGGTTGACCCCCTCCTTGCTTTGGCCATAAACATGGCTGCTTGCTCAGAAAAGCCCTCCTTAATTCTAGATTCCTTGACAACATCCACGCAGTCAATCTGAACATTGACGGATTGTTGTGAAGGGCCTTGCCCTGGAAGATAATATTGTCCATCAGAGGCAGAGGAACCGGATTGCAGACCAGAAGGTCCAGCAGATCCGTATACCATGATCGGCTTGGCCAATTTGGGGCGATCAGAAGCACTTGGCACTCCTCCTGTCTGATTTTCTGAAGAATTTTTGGAATCAGGATTGCCGGAGGGAATGCGTATGCATACATTCCCACCCAGCTGATAGCTAACGCATCTGTTGCGAAAGCGCTTGGATCTGGAATCGGAGAGATGTACGTCGTCATCTTCGCATTCTTCTTCGTTGCGAACAAATCGTTGTTGGGTTTCCCCCAATGGTCGAACAGACAATCCGCCACACATTGATTTAGTTGCCATTCCGTCGGTAAAACACTCATCCTTCGGCTCAATGAGTCTGCTAGCAGATTTAACCTTCCCGGAATATGAACTGCTTTCAAGGTAATCCTGTGATCCAGGCACCAACAAAGCAGTCTCCATGTCATCATACAGAGACTGGGCGACTTCATTCCGCCCTGGCGGTTTATGTAAGTCACTACTGTTGAGTTGTCTGATCGAATAAGAACAATCTTGCCCTGAACTTTCTGTAAGAAATGTTCCAGGCCCAAGACTACTGCTCTTAACTCCAGTAGATTGATATGTTCCTTTGACTGTTCCAGATTCCAAAGCCCTGATATCATGGATTCTTCCAGGCAAGCTCCCCACCCCTCCATCGAGGCATCTGTATAAACAGTTACTTGAGGGTGAGAAGGGGTTAGCATAACACCCGCCAAGAGGTTCTCTGTCTTCAACCACCATTGCAGGTGGTGAATTAGAGGCTCCAACTCTGACACGTTCGAGTCCAGTGAACCTGTACTCTGGGTCCATTGCGTCATGAGAAATAACTGGATCGGCCGCCTGCGTAAGGCCGCCTGAGGAATGGCTGGTTCCAGAGAAACCATCAACCCCAGCATTCTCAAGTAAACCTGTGCCAGGAAATGACGACTGTTGCACACTGACTGTATTACTGAGATGAGTATCTGAACCCTCTCTTGAGTAGGATAAACATATCCTGTCTCTAGATCGAAGAACATCCCCAGGTAAACAAACTTCTGGGATGGAGTCAGCTCTGGTTTTTGGAAATTGATTATCCAGCCTAAGTTTGTGAGAGTCTTCAAAACTATCTCCAGATTGGCCGATAAAATTTCCTGGGTGTGTGCTTTTAACAGCCAGTCGTCTATGTACGTGTGGACTGCTATGCTTCTCCTGTGGAGGTATGCTGTAATCGCAAGAACCACTCTGGTGAAAACCCGAGGAGCCGTGGAAATTCCAAAGGGTAACACCCTGAATTCCCACTGTCTGCTCTGGAATGCAAATCTCAGGAAGCGACGGAAACTCCTCGCTATGGGGATGTGGAAATAAGCATCCTTCAAATCTATTGAAGCTGTCCACATTCCCCTCTCCAACCCCGCCAACACCGAATTCACAGTCTCCATCTTGAAACTGGGTGTCTCTATGAACTTGTTCAAAGGCTTGAGGTTGAGAATTGGCCTCACCCCTCCGGTGTTTTTTGTCACTAAGAACACGGTTGAATAGAAGCCCGGACACTTCTGTGCCGGCGGAATTGCTCCTTTTTGTATGAGGGAGTTTATTTCCTCCTCTATACACAACCTTTGATCTAGATCTCTCGGAATTTGAGTCCAGATTGGCACCAGAGACAGTCGCGATGGTGGGCCTGTCATCCAATCGGGATGATACCCGACTGAAAGCCATCGCAAGACTAAACGGTCCTGAGTCAACCGTTCCCACTCTTGCTTGTGGCAGGCCAACCGGGCCCCCACCGGACCACCTAGGGAGAGAGGTGGACATAAGGAGTGTAAGAGCGGCACTGTCTCCTTTGCCAGAAACACCGGAGTGGTTCTCTCCATGGTAACCGGCCCATCAGGCACGATTACCACAACCAGATCCTCGCACGCCACGACCAGCACCACGCGCACCTCGGTGCGTGGGTGGCTGCGCCTGAGGAGCCTGCGCACCTCCCTCACTGCTGGCCGAATCGCATGCGGCTGAGGCCGACGCTGCGCTGGTGGCTGGCCTCTGACATGGCCACCTCCACCTCGAGCCTGCAGGGGATGGTACGCAGGGGGTGTAGCACGAACGCGCTCCCTACGGAGCACCTCAAACTGTTCGCGCAGCGCCCTCTGGTTGTTGACCAGAGTGACCGTCTCCTGGAGGTGCCTACATCCCTCACCTCCAAAGAGACCAGGACCTGCCATAGGCGTACGCAGAAGCCTATTGTACAGGTCCTGGGATAGGCACAGGTTATCTAACGCAAACGTGCGCCTCGCCCAGACACTTCTGGTCACCGCCCGAGTCATACAATCCAGAGCCAGGTTGATACCATCCTGGATGGCTCTCTGGACTGTGATCGGGCTCGGCTGGCGTGATGCGGATGCTGTCACTACCCCCTGCAACAGCTTGGAGACGTGAGAAAGCGCCGCAATAGACGCTCTCCCACTCTCCTCCGCATCACGCAATGCGGCATTGGCCGAACGCAGCGCGTTCGAACACAAGGCTCCCGTGTCAGAAGGGGAGCCTGGCCGCATATCCTCACCTAAAGCTGCGCGGTCATCCACGCTGGGCTTAAGTACCACACCGTACCTTTGGTAGTCCACGGGTACGATGCGGCAGCGCCTTGCAACCTCGCGAGGGGCCTTCGCGAGACGCCCATTCGCCTTGATGGACACCTCCGCCGCCGAGAACATATCAACGATATGCTCTGCTAGCGGCAGAGATGGCATGGCGCTAAGTCGACTTTCCAGCTAACCACGGCCGGTGGTCTCGCTGGCTAGCCGACTGCTCCATGGGCAGGTCTGGCCTGACGCTTATCAGCCATTGACAAGCGTCAGACCAATCCTCCTCCGTGCAGACCAATCCTCCTCCGTGGCTAACTGCGAAAGCTCTACTAGACGAGGGCCTTTGTCTTCCTCCTGAGCTAACGCAGTCGAGCTTGAAGTTGGATATGCTGACACTCTTGGCAAGCCAGAGAAAGCATGCGGGCTCGAAAGAGCAGGCATGTTAATCTGACTGGCTTGTCCAGGAGCAGGCGCCGTGGTAGAGCATGGGGCAGTTACCGTCACACCACGGCCCCGGCCAGCACCAGCAACACTCTCGGCAAGCCGAGGTATGCGGAATAACTGGCTGTCAGATCCAACCAGGGCCACCTTCTGAGCCGTGAATTCTACTCCTGCGTGAGTAGAACCGTGGATCATGTCACCTGTATTCCCCGCGAGGGGTGCACAGACGTCAAAATCCATGGCCACGGCATCAGAAGGGGACCCCAGCAGATAATCCTCTTCTTCCTCGCCAGAAAGATTAGACTCCTGGTCAGCAAAGAGAGCTAACCCGGACTGGCCAGGAAAGGTGCCATAGGAGGTACTGGCACCTGCGGCGTGCGGATACTCCTGGGCTGATAAGCAGCAAGCAGGTTCCAGCGGCAACCGTCCACAGACCACCGGCGCGGCAAGCCTGCTGCCAATGTCGTGGAACGCCCCTCTAATGGGGCCACCTCTGAATCGTCGAAAACTGGTAACGGCCTAAGGAAACTCGATTCAGAGGCGGGGATTATCTGCTCCGAAGCAGATGAAGAGGACAACAAAGGATTTGCTCCAGGAAGCATGCCACGGAGCAACTCTGGTACCAAATCCTTTATTGTCCTCTTCATCTCTCCCAACATCTCACTACGGAAGGCCTCCATGTCCACTGAGGACGAGGCCTTCCTCTTACCCTTTTTACCTACAACCTCTCGTTTCATCTTCCTCTCCTCCTCCGCAACCTTGTCCTTCGCCTGTAAGCACAAAAACTCTTTCATTAGCTCGCCCCCCCCCCCCCCCAGTGCTTACACACATCACAATTAAGTAATGGCCCACAGGGGCTACATTGAAAACACAGGTGGGGAATAAACTTCTCCTTCAAGAAGCGACCACAGGACGGGCAACCAGGTCTCTGAAACAGGATAGAAGACGAGGACAATGAGTATTTTAGTTAAGGTTAGAAACTCAAAACCAAAAATAAGAGGAAAAAATGATCATAAAGATCACTATCCATATGAGAAACCAGTGTTGGGCAAAACTTTAATTGTTAATAAAGAGCAAGGCTGATTATGACGTCATAATTTCAAGAAAGAAATTAAATCGATCTGAAACAAACATCCAGGTGTAAGGACGAATTGTATTCATATCCAGAACATCTAACTATTCAGGATAGATATTCAGACTACACAAACATCAGATACACAATGATAATAGTGGCAAATTTTAGTTTACATAATTATTATCACCTCATATCATTAACTAGAATACCCGACTCTTTGTATAGACAAACCATCCAATCTGATGAACTGGAACACTCCACCAAGACTATGACCTCTTAACTCTCTCCACCTTAGTGGGAAGGAATTGGATCAAGAGGGCAAAGTGAGAAGACCTTCTTACGAGGCCTTCGAGTCACTGGACATAGACTTTTTGGTTAGATAACCTAACAGTATTAGTAGGAAATGGAACCTTGGTGGAGAGAAAACAAACCCTCTGTTGATGTGATGTCCCATACATATCCAGACAGATACCTGTGGACATAAACCCAAAGAGAGATTAGCATTATATAGCGCCATGTTGACATAAAACAACTATACTAGGCGCTTATCACGATAAACGGGAGTCCCGGAAACACATTACACCGGGAAAAACTCGCTAATTATAATAGAAGTCACCTGATGGATAGATCCTGGGCCCTCCTCTGGCAAAGTAATCCTGTCTGCCATCTTAATCAGGGGTTATAAACTTCTATTACCACTCAAAAAGACTTTGAAAACACTTGAGAAAAGCTCTAGCACAAAAACATGTGTAGACCCTCTGCCAATAAATTAGCAAAGAGGAAGTGCTAGTCTGCGCATGCGCGGTGGTGGGGCTGGCATCCGCCGGACTGCACTCTGACTCCCTGCCCAGTATTTATTGAGTGAAAGCCGATATTTAGCAATATCAAAGAGTATTAGGGAGGTAAGTATACTCTTGAAGTGAAATGTAACAAACGTAACTGATGCCACTGACCAATGGAACCATGGTTCTTGGGCATATACAGTAATGAGTCAAGTATCATTGACATAATTTACCACTGTGATGTCACTGACCAATAAGAGCACAGGTTCCTGACATTATTGACCAATGTGGCAAGTATTACAGACATAATTGTCCAATGTATCAAGCACCCTTGGTCGATGTACCCGGCTTAGCTGATGCGACAGACAAATGAGGCATTGGCAATGTGTCGTTGGCATTATTTACCAATGATGCAAGCATCCCTGATACTAATGACTAACCAATCAGGTATCATTTCCACTATTGACCATTATCCTGATAGGGTTCAATAGTTAAAAACACCTTAAAAACATAGTTATGTCCCTTGTTTCAAGTCATGTCCTTTTTATATTCACAGTTCAAATAGATATTTGACTGAACGAACATATCTGCTAAATTTGGTTTTAATCCATCAACAATTGACGAAAGAAAGGTAGTTTCCCCATATGGTTCATTACTTTAAAGCACCTTAACCCTGTGGCAGCGACGGGACGTATTATCGGCTAGAAATAATTAGGTTCCTAGTCCGATGGGACGTATTATCGACAACAGACAATTGGTTTGCGGGACCGAGTGGACGTATTATCATCTCACGCTACCACCCATTTTCGATCGTTAAATACACAAGCATTACAGGCGTTTTATCCAATCAAACTTAGCATTACATTACGTCCGAAGGCTGAATTTTCTAAATCCACTGTCGATTGGTCAATTCAGTTTGTTTACAAATTTCTGCGGGAAAATATAAATAGATCTTTGTGAATGAAAAGTTTGTGTAAAAATGTCGAAGTGCAATCATCCCCAAAGTTTTTATCTGAAATGGTCTAGGAAGAGTTGCATTACAATAGATTGGTGCCCACTTTTGACCCCGCCCCCTACCCTCTGTTTGTGACCCACGATCAATATAATTCCTTGCACTGTAGTCTACTCATCATTGGCTTGAAAATGATATGCAACATGGCCTTTGGAAAAATTTAATTTTTGACCCCACATTCCTCACCCCCATGCCCCTGCCGCTGGGGTCATGCCAAAATTTCAAGTGTCCAACAAAAGAACATAACAGGTCAACATCGGGACAACACTTTTAGAACGTTTCTAGGCAACCAGGATAATTTGTACACAAACAAATCCACCCAGGAAGACTATAAAAGCAAGCAGCTCCATCAAGACTAGCGTCCTAGGCTCGATCAAAACTTGGTCAGCGTCAGGTAACATAGATTAACCAAGATTCTAAAGTTAATATAGCTTTATCTTCATTTGAAGACAAGAGGTAGCGCAACTAATAGTTTCCAAGTAAGAAGTTAGAAGCTCTACTATGGAATACACCACTGCTAGCACTTCAATGTCGGCTGTCTCAACCGAGACACTGATAGAAATGGTGAACAACTCTGTGAGAGACACTCATACCAGAGAACCAGCACGGAAAAGATCCCATGCTAACAGTAAAACGGAACTCACTGATTCCGAACTTCAAGCTCCAACAGAACACGCGAACCCACAAAAGAAACCAGAAATTCTGAACGAACATATAGCAGCCTACAAACTTTAGAGAAATAATGCGTGTAAACAAACCAGAACCACACTACAAATGGATCGTTTAGAAGATTTTCTTTCCTGAAATGAGGTACCGGCTATACCTAAACATAACATTAGATATACGCCCCCCCCCCCCCCCCCTTACAGATGATACAGACTTCTGAAACCAATGGGAGTCTAAAGTTTGTGACAGTAACCTACTACTCACGTCTGCACTTCTGGAACTTCTATGTGAACGTGCCTCCAAACTAACTGATCGCACACGTCGACTAAAATCGGGCTTTGTGGCACAAGTAGACGACCAATGTGTGTCGAGAAGCAGAACAAGCGGTTCGCTCAACAGTTCTCCGAACTCGAGAACGCTCGTCGAGTCCGCGCAAACAGAAACGCAGTCCAGACAGACAACAGAAGGGCAATCGCAACAACAAATGGGATGTACAAACATACAGTCACGAAACCGCCAGCAAAACAGGCCTGGCATGAGGTTCATAGGAACACCATGGATGAACAAACAGACTTCATCCCGCAACAACAAACCAGTGAGAGCACAACCACGGGGTCCAACAACCCAGATGGCGCAAATGTTCAAAGAAGTGTACAAACTTCTAAACAAACTTGCTTAGACTATGAGAACTCTGATAACACTGTAATCACTTCTGATATTCCTACCGTCACATATGTGACCACTCAATCCAATGTACTAAATATAAATATTTTTAAAACTTATAAAAATAACCATCCTCTTCTCAGGAAACCGTTTGTTGTTAATCATTCTAAAGTTATAATTTCAGATACTCTGAAACAGACCTTGGACCTAGGTCTGGATTTTAGCCCCACAGTCCTAGAACCGGACATGGACAAACTACATACAGACTTAAATAAGTTCTCCAGAAGACTTCGATTAAAACTACATTTCGAACATCCCCGAAACTCTGGGGTGATGACACATCAACAACACCGCTGAACACTACACCAGCACCAATTGATGGCTTCACGAATAAACTATCCAAAAAATTTAAACCACACAGTAAATGGACGCCATGTCCAGGAAAGGATGCCACACTCGATGCATTCATCAGAATAGTCAAACATGACATTGTAAAATCCATCCACAGGAGACAACATAAAGGGAGCCTGTCAAAGCCGCTAAAGACAGCCATACAAGAACTTTCCACTGAAAAAGCTATTGTCATCAAATGGGCAGACAAGGTACAGGCCACCGTCATTCAAGATGCCTGCTCTTACAAAGATGAGGCAGTTAGACACCTCTCTAACTCCAAATTGTACACAAAACAAGAAACCGACATCACACAAGACCACACTGAACTGGTGAAAACTGCCATCACATCCATGATCCGTAACGGTGAAATCACAACAGATATAGCAAACGGCCTTAGAATTGACAATCCATGCACGTCCAGATTTTATCTTCTCCCGAAGATACACAAATGCCCAGCGGGCCAAAGGACGTCCCTGGCAGACCCATCATCAGCGGGAATGGGAATCCTACTGAATACATCAGCAGCTTTGTAGATGAACACATTAAAACACAGACACAGAATCCTACACAGAATCCCATTGTATGCCCAGGACACCACTGATTTCATCAACAAATTGGAACTTTTCCGTAAACTACCCGTTGACACTATCCTGATGACAATGGACATCACATCCCTCTACACAAACATCCCGCCAAGTTCATCAGAAAATATGGGACATCTGGCAACACTAGCCCCAGATCCCTCCTACACATACTAAAAATTGTACTAAAATGCAATAACTTTGTATTCAACAACCAACACTATTTACAAGTAGGAGGGACAGACATTTGTACAAAAGTAGCACCCAGCTACGCCATCATCTTCATGGCGGATCTAGGGGAAAAAATCCTAGGAAGTGCTACACACAAGCCAGCAATCTACCTCCGCTACATTGATGATATCTTCATCATCTGGACAGAGGGCCGCACAAATTTAGATGAATTCATCACACACTGCAACAGCACACACAGCAACATTAAATTCACTGCTGAAATTTCCATGAAGAAACCTAGTTTTTTGGACACACTTGTCTACATCAAAAATGACCATCATCTGGGTTTTGACATATACACAAAAACGACAGATACACATGGATACCTACACTATAGCTCCGCACACCCGGAAAGCACCAAAAAGGTAGTCCATATGGCCAGTTCCTCAGACTCGGACGCATCTGCAGCGAGGACACCAACTACGAAATACATGCAAAGGAAACCATCCTCTACTACACTGATAGAGGCTACCCACTTGAAAACCTCATAGAATCCTACAACCAGGCCTTTAAACAAAAGCGCAAAAATCTCCGTAATCCACATATAGGGACAAAAAAGAGATGACACATACCCTTCATCTGTGACTACCACAGCCAGGGCCATTTTGCCAAGAAGTGTATCCTAAAACACTGGAGCATGTTCTCCACCAGCCCCAAATGCCGGGACACTTTCAATAAGAAACCCATATTTGGCTACAGGAGAAATCCCACTTTCAGAGACAAACTTGTCAGAGCAGATTTCACTTACCCCAACCTCAGGGGCCAACAGGGACACATGATCGCTAATAAAGCCGATCCCTGCACAAAAACCAACTGCCCATTCTGCAAGAACCAGGACAAACATCCCATCTTTATCAGCACACACAGGCATCTTAAATACCGATGCAAAATGCAGACTTATTGGAACACTCGCAATGTAGTCTATCTACTTACCTGTTCTAGATGCAAAAAACAATATGTCTGAGAAACCCCACGAGAATTCCAGATACGCATCAAGGAGCATCTCAGGGACATAAAAACAACAAAGACGCATCAGTCGCAAAACATTTAACCTCTCTGGACACAACCATACATGTGTCCAGTATCGCATAATAGAGGTTCTACCACATGATCCTGAATGCAAGAGAAACACACCCTTCCGCAAGGACCGAGAATCTTACTGGATCCATCAGTTACACACTATGGACCCTACTGGCATCAATCACGCTGATTGGTAAACCCCTTTAGCTTTCTGCTAAGTACAGAAACATATCAGTAATTTACATTAACAATTTTGATTGAATTCTACTAAAAGCTTTTGGAGATGGATGGACAGACAGATGAATGAAGGCAATTGCAGTCTTATTTTACACAGATCACCAAACTTTTCTCTTTATAAAATCCATGTTAGTAAATCCATCAGTCTACTTAGCATGAGAAAGTCTGATTTTTTTTAAGCCATTGTCCGCTCACCTGAAAAGAATAGGAACAACAAGTTAGAAATAGGCAAATTAAAAGAGTTATATTAAGACTTTAACAATCAAATTTTTTCATGAAGATTTCCATTTTCTCATAGACAATGCCCATATGCAGACCAAGAGCCAGTCATTCCAGTGACACATTTTAAAAATAATTTTACTTTGGTCAGAAAATTGACATTTTCCTAGAGAACTGCAGCAGTTTTGGTCTGACTCAAATGTTAGATGGTTAACAATATACATGTATGGCGCAGGGTCATAGGGATATACTAGTAAGCACTATGACCTGACAACGGCTGTTATGGTTATACACCGCACTCAGATTTTAGCGCAGAAATGAAATGAATAATATAATAAAAGGCCTGTGGCGCTCACCTGGACCATTGGCATTTAAAACATTTGTATTTAAATTTACATGATGGATGATTTTCAGAAAATCCAAGATTGCCACCAAAGAATTGACCAATCAAGACTCTCGTTTAATATGTTGAAGCCTACTGTCATAGGATCATTCCACCCAAGTTTTGTTGAAATTGGTCTATTGATTGAAGGAGTACCCTTTTTAAATGGTTCCGGAAAACTTTCAGAAAATCTGATTGCTGGCAAAACTCCTATCAAAATTCTGAATAGAATTTCTAGAGGCTATGACAATAGGATCCTTCCAACCATTTGGTTAAAATTGCCCAAGCGATTAATGAGGAGTAGCATTTTATATGAATTCCCATTTATCGGAAAATCCAAGATGACCACCATCAAAATCAAGCCGTCAAAATTCTGTATACAAGTTCTGAAGCGTACCGGCCTAGAGTTCTTCCAGCTGAGTTTGGTTGAAATCAGTCAAGCGGTTAATGAGGAATACTAGCCTTTTAACTGATTTCCCAAAATATTCAGAAAATCAAAAATGGCCACCGTAAAATGGACCAATCAAAATTCTATATGCAACTTCTAAAGCCTACCGCCATAGGCTCATTCCACCCAGTCTGGTTGAAATCGCCCAAATAGTTAATGAGTAGACAATTTTCAACCCTTTTTTGGATAATTCAAGATGGCCACCGAATAAATTGACCATTTAAAATTCTATATAGAGCTCTGAAGCATAGCACTTTAGCATCCTTCCAGCTGAGTTTGGTTGAATTCATTCAAGCAGTTAATGAGGAATAGTCTTTTAAATGATTTCCCAAAACTTTCAGAAAATCCAAGATAGCCGCTGGAAAAAATGACCAATCAAAATTCTGTATACAAATTCTGAAATTTACCAGCCTAGTATCCTTCCAGCCAAGTCTGGTTGAAATTGCTCGAGCAGTTAATGAGTAGCATTTTAAACGATCTCCAGCCATTTTTCAGAAAATCCAAGATGGTTGGCAGAAAAAATGACCAATCAAAATTCTGTATACAAGTTCTGAAACATACCAGCGTACTATCCCCCCAGTTAAGCCTGGTTGCAAATGTCCAAGCAGTTAATGAGGAGTAATGTTTTAAACGGTTTCCCGCAATTTTTCGGAAAATTCAAGATGGCCGCTGAAAAAATTGACCAATCAAAATTCTGTATACAAGTTCTGAAGCCTACCACACAACCCATTCTGGCCAGGTGAGCTAATAAATGGTGGGCATATGTAGTCCAACAAGGGAGTATGACTAATAGTTACTGGATTAACATTTTCAATCCACGAGAGTGAATAATAAATTTGTTACGAATGTTTCAAAATTTTGTTGAATATTTTGAAACTAATTTGACTGGAAGCTGGCTAAGGCAGCACCAGCTTCACATTGGATTCAAAATATTCAACATCTTACCTTTATAATAACTGTAAACGTAAAAATCTGGAATTTCAGGTTCAAATGTGATAATTGTTTTTGATTTTGGGCACTCTTCCATGATAGTGCAAGTATGTTTCAGGGCCCCGGTTCTCTATATCTTTGATCATAGGATGCTGACCACACAGTAAAAGGTGATAGAATGTTTGTAACCAGGGCAATAGTGAAATATTTGTTTTCTAAAGAATAATTAGTAAGTTCCAACCATCAATGATTATTAGTAAATTGTGCTGTTACTTCCAAGTTTTCAGTTACTCAATGACTAATTTAACCGAGAAAGTTATAGATTGTGGTAAGAGAGCAGCAGAACCAATGATATATAAATCCATTTACTTTAACACTGGTCGCGAAATAACAATAAGGTTATAGATAAACAACCTGATAATCTCAATCATTGATGCATGTCTTTGTTTACAATTTCCGAGAAGACTTACCCTTCAAATTACCGTCAGTAATAAGGCCGAGTTGAGATGCGAAAGCTATCAAATATATCGGCATCCCACTTCCCAATTGGCAATATCGTTAATCTAGTCATCTGTCTACTCTTTAGATTATGGCGTATACAAAATCTGCATAGATTTACATATTTGAACACACAAATGTTACTATTTTGCTGAACAGCTGATCGTGTTGCCATCTTGCCGGAAAAATTAATATTCAGATGCATCAGTCTTATACCATGTGATACTTTGTTGCCAATAACGGGTAATGAGCTTGGTACTCGTATATTAGATATGGGTACGATTCTACAAATTCCTCTC
Source organism: Chaetoderma sp. LZ-2023a (assembly GCA_034401795.1). Classification (NCBI taxonomy): domain Eukaryota; kingdom Metazoa; phylum Mollusca; class Caudofoveata; order Chaetodermatida; family Chaetodermatidae; genus Chaetoderma; species Chaetoderma sp. LZ-2023a. The sequence goes on from CM067370.1 coordinate 20,482,371, forward strand.
GTTCTCTCATGATCTTTCACGATAAAAGATTCCTATTGGAGACGGCGCAATGAAAAAATGTCTGATTCTATAGAATCTTAGTGTAAAACATTCGCTTTTTAAATGGCTGATTGCAACCAGCAATGCTACATAGCATAAAATTTGCCATTTATTCGCTGTCAACACTGAGAAATCCTGGTATGTGTTCGGTTATGTATAAAGGAATTATTCAACATTGAATGAGGCCTCCACCCAAAATCTGAAACGGAATTTCGAGAAATGTTACGGTAACATGGCATAATATAATTGTCATTTTCACATCTTATCGGAGGAAAATCTTGACGAAACTTTGTTATCTGTTAGTTTTAATACCATTGTCATTAAATTTATCAATGGCATTCGTGAAATTAAAAAGAATTTCGATAAGTTTTGCAAAAATAGACCAATGTATTTACCTAACAAGGTGTGTCCATTTTGAGAGGCATGTTGACCAACTAAAATATATTTTATTCATACAAATTTTATATGTACTAAAAGGAATTTTATTGCCCTTTCTAATGATATATAGTTTTATATATAGTGATCTGTTACTTTGCCAAAAATAGTTAATATAGTTGGCATGGTAGCACTACGCCGCTATCACACCACTACCACTTATAGGCTAGGGTTCTAAGCAAGTTTCTAGCTTTTGGCTGTAGGCTTTTGTAGCACTTTTTTGTAAATTCTTGGTAGGGCCCAGAGGGTTAATGAACCAGTGTTATGGCCCTGGTTTAACGATGTGCCCTATTCATCTTTATAGTTCAAATAGATATTGCCTGAGCCCTGAAGGAAGATATCTGCAAAATTTGGTTTTAAATCATCAACAATTGACAAAACATGCCAAAACATTCCCCCCCCCCCCTTATATCTAAGGCTTTAATACTTTGTAAATCTAACAATGGCCATATCTCTGTTATTTAAAGGGCTGACCACATCATATTAAAAGCACAAACAGATGTTGCTTAATGGAATATATCTGCCAACTTTGGTTTTAATCCATCTATGAATGACGAAACAGGCAACAAATGTATTTTCCCAATAGAATTCAATATATTGAAAATATAGCAAGGGCCATAATTGTGCTATTTAAGGGCGTGACCACTTCTTATTGATAGCCCAATTAGATAGTACCGACAGGAATAGATCTACTAAATTTGCTTTTAATACATCAACAAATGGCGAAACGTGTCGACAGATAGTCGACATATGCAAATCGTGATTGTATAAGCTCACCCAGGTGAGCTAGAATGCTTGCATATAGCCTAAAAGTGGACAGAAAACATGGCAGCATGGTTTTTCTTGATGATAAAGTCGTGTGTAATAAAATTATAATAGTTGTTTGCTTTATACCAACAATTCCCACGGATCGACATAACCTCCCCCACCAGAACAAAAGAAGACCATTTTAAAAATTTTACCACTGGAATGAGTGTTTCGGTTATCGAGCCATTCATTCCAGTGGTAAATTATTTTCAAATAGTCTTTTCTTGTTCTGCAAATGGACATCTTTCCAAACCACTGCAGAAGCCAGTTTGGCTGATTTGAGTGTGAAAAAGTTATCAAATAATCATACCACAAAATGTGACACACAAATCACTAGCTATGCAAAATAAAATAAGACGGCCAAGGGGTTTGTATCGCTCACCTGGAATTTTGGCCACTGGCACAACAGAACAAATGGAAATTACGACTAAAAAAATTTAACAATCTAATTTCTGCGAAGAAGGTTTATCCAAGTTTTATTAAAATTGGCCACGCGGTTAATATGTCTTTTATATGATTTTCCAAGAAATTTTCAGAAAACCAAAGATGGCCACCAAAGAAGATATATTTTTATTGATCCACAGTGACCATGGACAATTTCTGGTAAAAAAAATCAATCAAAATTCTGAGTAGAGTTTCAAGAGCTTACCACCATTGGATCCTTTCAGTACACTTTCATTTAAATCTGCCAAGTGGATTAGGAGATACATTTTATGCAAAAGTTGACAGACACCATGTCATAAGCTCGATTAGCCATTCTGGCCAGGCAAGCTAATAATGATAACTTGACAATAGGTAATGCAACATAACAAAACACACATTATTACAAAGTACTTATATTCAGCAACATCCCAAACTAGAGTTATGTAAATAGAGAAATTACTAATACTAGAAAGCAGTTTTGACAATACCCTTTTGTGTGGCAGTCATCTTGAAACATGTGGCATTCCGCAAACATTTTGAATATAAATATAACCCATCTGTTACCTTGACTACAAGCAATTCCTCCATCTTTGAGGGTTAACTTCATCAACTCATAATATTGTTTCTGGAACAAGACTGTTGCAGGACCTGGAAACATGAAGACATGTGAGACATTGTCCTATTAAAGTAAATCAAATTACCCAGCAAGTTACAAATGATTAATTCTCTGGATAAATATTATACATTTAGTCTTACTGCCATTGACTAAAATATCCGCTAATTTATTACTTGGGAGCTAAAAACTACTAAAGTATGGAATATGTTAATGGCAGCACATGTGAGATGGACAAAATGTGCGTGCGTGCGTGCGTGCGTGCGTGCGTGCGTGCGTGCGTGCGTGCGTGCGTGCGTGCGTGCGTGCGTGCGTGCGTGCGTGCGTGCGTGCGTGCGTGCGTGCGTGCGTGCGTGCGTGCGTGCGTGCGTGCGTGCGTGCGTGCGTGCGTGCGTGCGTGCGTGCGTGCGTGCGTGCGTGCGTGCGTGCGTGCGTGCGTGCGTGCGTGCGTGCGTGCGTGCGTGCGTGCGTGCGTGCGTGCGTGCGTGCGTGCGTGCGTGCGTGCGTGCGTGCGTGCGTGCGTGCGTGCGTGCGTGCGTGCGTGCGTGCGTGCGTGCGTGCGTGCGTGCGTGCGTGCGTGCGTGCGTGCGTGCGTGCGTGCGTGCGTGCGTGCGTGCGTGCGTGCGTGCGTGCGTGCGTGCGTGCGTGCGTGCGTGCGTGCGTGCGTGCGTGCGTGCGTGCGTGCGTGCGTGCGTGCGTGCGTGCGTGCCTGCCTGCGTGCGTGCGTGCGTGCCTGCGTGCGTGCGTGCGTGCGTGCCTGCGTGCGTGCGTGCGTGCGTGCGTGCGTGCGTGCGTGCGTGCGTGCGTGCGTGCGTGATGAATCTAGTCATTATAACTACCTAGAATGGATCTAATGAATCTAGCAGCTATTCCTACCTAGAATCGATCTGATGAATCTAGCAGCTATTCCTACCTAAAATCGATATGATGAATGTAGCAGCTATTCCTATCTAGAAAGGATCTGATGAATCCAGCAGCTATTCCTACCTAGAATCAATCAGATGAATCTAGCAACTATTCCTACCTAGAATCAATCAGATGAATCTAGCAACTATTCCTACCTAGAATCGATCTGATAAATCTAGCAACTATTCCTATCTAGAATGGATCTGATGAATCTAGCAACTATTCCTACCTAGAATCAGTCAGATGAATCTAGCAACTATTCCTACTTAGAATCAATCAGATGAATCTAGCAACTATTCCTACCTAGAATCGATCTGATGAATCTAGCAACTATTCCTATCTAGAATGGATCTGATGAATCTAGCAACTATTCCTACCTAGAACCAATCAGATGAATCTAGCAACTATTCCTACCTAGAATCGATCTGATGAATCTAGCAACTATTCCTATCTAGAATGGATCTGATGAATCTAGCAGCTATTCCTACCTAAAATCGATATGATGAATGTAGCAGCTATTCCTATCTAGAAAGGATCTGATGAATCTAGCAACTATTCCCACCTAGAATCAATCAGATGAATCTAGCAACTATTCCTACCTAGAATCAATCAGATGAATCTAGCAACTATTCCTACCTAAAATCGATATGATGAATCTAGCAACTATTCCTACCTAGAATCAATCTGATGAATCTAGCAACTATTCCTATCTAGAATGGATCTGATGAATCTAGCAACTATTCCTACCTAGAATCAATCAGATGAATCTAGCAACTATTCCTACCTAGAATCGATCTGATGAATCTAGCAACTATTCCTATCTAGAATGGATCTGATGAATCTAGCAGCCAGTCCTATCTAGAATGGATCTGATGAATCTAGCAGGCTGTATAGCAGCTATTCCTACCTAGAATGAAACCGATCTGATATATCTAGCACCTTTCCTTTCTAGAATCGATCTGATGAATCTAGCCACTATTGCTACTTAGAATGGGTCTGGTGAATCTAGCAGCTATTCTTACCTAGAATGGATCTGATAAATCTAGCAGCTTTTCCTACCCAGAATGGATCTGATGAATCTAGCAGCTTTTCTTACCTAGAATGGATCTGATGAATCTAGCAGCTATTCCCACCTAGAATTGATCTGATGATTCTAGCAGCTTTTCCTACCTCCTACCTAGAATCCATCTGATGAATCTAGCAACTTTTACTACCTAGAACGGATCTGATAAATCTAGCAGCTATTCTTACCTAGAATGGATCTGATAAATCTAGCAACTTTTCCTACCTATAATGGATCTGATGAATCTAGCTGCTATTCTTACCTAGAATGGATCTGATAAATCTAGCAACTTTTCCTACCTAGAACGGATCTGATAAATGTAGCAGCTTTTCGTACCTAGAATGGATCTGATGAATCTAGCAGCTTTTCGTACCTAGAATGGATCTGATGAATCTAGCAGCTTTTCGTACCTAGAATGGATCTGATGAATCTAGCAGCTTTTCGTACCTAGAATGGATCTGATGAATCTAGCAACTATTCCTACCTAGAATCAATCAGATGAATCTAGCAACTATTCCTACCTAGAATCGATCTGATGAATCTAGCAACTATTCCTATCTAGAATGGATCTGATGAATCTAGCAGCTATTCCTACCTAAAATCGATATGATGAATGTAGCAGCTATTCCTATCTAGAAAGGATCTGATGAATCTAGCAACTATTCCTACCTAGAATCAATCAGATGAATCTAGCAACTATTCCTACCTAGAATCAATCAGATGAATCTAGCAACTATTCCTACCTAAAATCGATATGATGAATCTAGCAACTATTCCTACCTAGAATCAATCAGATGAATCTAGCAACTATTCCTACCTAGAATCAGTCAGATGAATCTAGCAACTATTCCTACCTAGAATCAATCAGATGAATCTAGCAGCTTTTCCTACCTAGAATGCATCTGATAAACGTAGCAGCTATTCCTACCTAGAATGCATCTGATGAATCTAGCAGCTATTCCTACCTAGAATTGATCTGATGATTCTAGCAGCTTTTCCTACCTCCTACCTAGAATCCATCTGATGAATCTAGCAGCTTTTCCTACCTAGAATGGATCTGATGACTCTAGCAGCTTTTCCTACCTAGCATGGATCTGATAAATGTAGCAGCTATTTGCACCTAGAATGGATCTGATGAATCTAGCAGCTATTCCTACCTATTGGATCTGATGAATCTGTGATGATGACATCAAACTCATTATTGTGTTTCTTCATGTATTCAAACCCATCACCAACATATAACTCTACCCTGGGATCATCAAAAGCAACAGCCATAGCTGGGAGGTACTGCTTTGAGAGATCCACAACACGCTGAAATACAAGCAAGAGCTATACATGCATCAAACAAGATGCATATTGTTTATGCAATGGTGAATCACTCATGGATTGTTACAAAAGATGCACATTGTTTAGGCGATGATACACATTGATTGCTATAGTGGAAGTCTGGAAATACTATACTGTCAAAGTTCATGTTTGGTTTACCAACACAAATACCAAGGATGTCTTGGAATTCCTATTTTTCACTGACCCCCCCCCCCCACCCCTCCCCCCCCCCACCTACAGAATGATTTACAGCAAATTACATGTATGTGAACCATTTTATACTTCCATGGTTCATATTTGTCCTCTCAAAACTATTAGCAAGGAATTCCCTGAATAGCCGTGTTTAGAAATTATTAGGGCCTACCACAATATGATCCTATCATACAGTCTGAGTAATGATCAATCAATCATTGGCTTTTATCTGTTGTACTTCCATTCATACTTGTGTCCAATCTCAATATGCTTAATTGCAAACATGCCGAAATATTTCTTGTACAAAATACACATTTAGAAAACCTCAAATGCAAATTATTCCTGACAGCTAGTTTGTGGATAGTTCTACATGTGTATCAGGCTGATTGACAGCTAGTGTGTGGATGGTTCCATCAGGCTGATTGACAGCTAGTGTGTGTGCATGCGTGCGTGTCTGTGTGTGCGTGCATATGTGCGCACACACACGTGCATGCGTGCACATGCGTCCGTGCATTGTGTGCATGCGCGTGTGTGCGTATCAATGTGTACGTGTATCTGTGCATGCATGCATGCGTGAGTGTGCATGTGTATGTCAATGTGTACGTATATCTGTGGGTGTGTGCATGCGTATGCATGCATGCATGTTGAATGTTATAAGACCTGATCTATCTCGCAGATGACAATCTCATTCACTCGTGGATCTTTCAGGACTTCACGAGCCACACCACCATCACCGCCTCCAACTATTAAAACCTGCAAAACACATAAAACTGTAAGCACAAGCTCTGACAGATCTGACTGTCTGCGCCAAGTAGCATCTAAACAGTACCGGAGAGGACATATCTGTGTGGAGAAGCAATAAAGGTCTCCATAGCTGCATACTCCACATTTTTTTACTCACACTTTCAACTGGGTATTTACCTATATAATTATGAAAGCCCGGAAAAGGCTTTTGAGACTGGCTGATGAACTAATTAAACTGTATCATGGTTGATTGAGCTTGTACCTGCACAACCACCTGTCTAACAAGAGCGAACACTTCATATGTAAATCGGCACAAATTTGTGCTAAATCGTGTGCAAACCTGGCGACATTCACATTCAGAAACCCTTAGTTACTGTCACTCTGACCTTGATTTTTTACCTCAAATAGAACACACATGTCCAAAACCCCGCAGACAACCTTCTATCCAAGTCTGGTCAACATGTCTCTAGTAGAACCAGTGTTATCTACAGTATCTTTCAAGCACAGTTCTCAAAATAACAAGAGGCACAAGGGCCTGTGATGCCTCAATTGGACCCATTAGCATTTAAACCATTTGCATTTAAATAGACATGGACAATTTTCGGAAAATCCAAGATGACCACGAACGATATTGACCAATCAAAATTCTTGTTTGGTATGTTGAAGCCTACCGCCATAGGATCAATCCAAACAAGTATCCTTGAAATCGGGACATTATTTAAGCACAGGCATTTTAAATGGTTACAGAAAATTTTCCAATTTATGATGGCCACCAAAGAAGCAGCCAACCAAAACTCTAAATATATGTTCTATTCCCTATGATGACTATAGAATACTTCCAACCAAATTTGGATAAAATCCATTAAGCGGTTAAGGAGATGAGTTTTGACAATTTCCGGTAAATTTTTCATAAAATCTGATTTTCACCACAAAACTTGACCAAACAGAATCCTGAATAGACGTTCTGGAACCTACATGATCGGGGCATTCCAGCCAAATTTTGTTGAAATCTGACAAGCAGCTATGGAGAAGAGTTTAGACAATTTCTTGTAAATTTTCCATAATATCTAAGATTTTCAACCAGAAAATCGACAAATCAAAATTCTGAATAGAAGTTATGGAGCCTACCTCAATAGGGTCCATCCAACCAGCTAGAAAATCTGGCAAGCGGTTAATCAAGAGCAGTGTTCTGACAATTTCTGGTAAATCTTTCACAAAATATAAGATTTCCACCAAAAAAACTGATCACTCAAAATTCTGTAAACAAGTTCTAACTTCTAACCAAAAACATAGACCAATCAAAGTTCTGTATACAAGATCTTAAGCCTTGACCCATAGTGGCCTTCCATCTAAATTCGGTTGAAATCTGCCAAGCAGTTAATGAGCAGCAGCGTTTTGACAATTTCTGGTAAATTCTTACTAAAATCTAAGATTTTCACTCAAAAAGTTGAGCAATCAAAATTCTCTATACAAGTTTTGAAGGCAATCCCCATTGGGTTCTTCCAGCAACATTAAGTGGGAATCCGCAAAATGGTTAATGAGTAGCAGCATTTTGACAATTTGCAATAAATTTTCCATAAAATCTAAGATTTTCACCCAAAGAATTTACCAATCAAAATTCTGTATACAGGTTCTGAAGCCTCCGCTAATAGGGTCCTCCCAGCCAAATCAGGTTTAAATCCACCATGCGGTTAATGAGGAGTAGCGCTTTGACAATTTCCCATCAATATTTCATAAAATCTAAGTTTTTCACCGAAGAAATTGACCCATCAAAATTCTGTATATATGTTCTTACGCCTACCCCATAGGGTCCTTCCAGCCAAATTAGTTTGAAATCCACCAAGCGGTTAATGAGGAGTAGTATTTTAAAGCAAAAGTTGATGGACAGACGACAGATGGACGACGGACAATCGCCTTGTAGTGGAGCGGATGTGACATTTTTTAGCTTTAGGTGTGCACTTCTTGAAAGAAGCATGAAACTTTGCCCTAGGGGGCTTTAAAGTATGCAGATTAAAAAATCTGCAGGAACCATGACATCACTCCAAGTTTTCCCGCCAAAAATTGAAAATTCAAATTGGACACCACAAAACACGTTTTTGCCCATAAATCAGCTCTAATTGCCCCGACTACCATGATCTTGGTGTATATACCTATGTTTTTGAGGTCATGGAATCTAATAGAACACATCACAATAATATTAGCTTACATCCTAATTATAATACACTTATAAGTGCAACACTGAAATTAAGTGTTTTTCTGTTATATATAATCCTCACAATAGGGTTTTTACACTTGTATATCTATCCAAGAAATGACAGGTAATCCGAGGGATAAATTACATACACTGCTTTAATAAATATACACCAATAAAGGCACAAGTATTAATCCAACATTCGATGGATACTCAGTATGTTTAATGTATGTACGAGAACACCTCTGACGTGACCACTCTATTCCTTCACCCAACCTCCAAAGGAAATAGACCCGCAAATGAACTGAACAATTTATTAAGCTGCAGGGTGACAGTTATTCACTTACCCACAGCTGTCAAGTTGTCGGACCGTTTTCTAGTCCCACTGGACATACTGTACAAATTATTCTAAACTAACACTCTAGGTCACGTACACGTCACTAAAACCGAATATATCAAATTTGCAATGGCGTGTCATACATTCTGTTGAAACATTATTAAATTATCTCTCTGTCAATATCTCATATGTTCATGTTTGCTTTCTATTCTCTGTTACACTGCCCTTAACAGAAAAACAATTGTGTGTACCTGAGATTTGCTTTGACACACTTGCATCTTTTTGTACAAACTTTTTTGCATCCACATTTCAACAGTTCCTGACAACCTTTGGCTGCCTCTGGAAGAGTGGTCCAGCGTGGAGTGCACAGGGAATTATCTCTGATTCTCTCCCAGCCCCACAAATGCTGGAACATGTGGCTCTCCTATAAGTGACTGTCTCCAGATGTGCCCAGCCTGATAAACAGCCCGTTTCACATGCTGTTCCAAGCATGTAATGTCAGAGGGATGTTTTCTTTCTTGCGATTTTGAGTGAATAACTGTTTCCAGGCATCATTCACTTGGCTGAGCTCTGATGTTCGCTGATACAAGAGAACAACATATCTCTCTATGAGATAAGCACACAAAAATAGGTTTGAGTTGAGGCATGCTGCGCCAAAACAGTCCATGCTGTTCTCTTACCAATTCCGTAGAAGGCAGAAACCGTGTCACACCCTGATATTGCGTGCATAAACAAAAAAACCCAAGATGCATCATTGCCTAATTCAGCTGCAATTAGGTAACAGGGGACGTAACGTAATTTAGAACCATGACCAAATGCTACCCAAATTGCACAGTCCTGTAGCACACTTGACACAGCAACTGCGAGAAGCACCACATCAGTGTCTGTTGCATGTATCATTAGTTTGGTAAGTCCATGATGGAACACATGAGAAGCATGAAACAGGAGCCGCATGTCAGCTTCCTCATGTGTGCAGGACAAGCCTGATAAGTTGGCTATTGGAGATGATACCGCATTCTGGCCATATGTGGAGATGACTTGCTGCCCTTGTGGGGGTTGAAACTCTTGGATTGCATTAGCTAGCAGTTGGAACAGAATATCTTTGTTTGAATCAGAACAAAGGAAGTTCTTCCAGTTAGCTGTGATGTTGGCGACCAGAAGATGGTTACCAGATCCACGGTTTTGTCGTGTCTGTGCCTTTAGCCTATCCTCTTTGTAGACATTCCAAACAACATCTACACGCGCGTGCAACATCTTGAAGAACACGTTCTATATAGGCTAAGAACACTAGTTGTGAATAGTTCTGGAAAGTTTTGACACAAATTTGTGATTTCTTCGGTTTAAGTATGTGCACAATTGCAGCGCCATCAAGAATTTTGACATCAACGTTTGGAACACATTCCGATTGAGGTACCAATGACTCCAAGCATTCCATATGTCAGATTTGTTTGTTTGGTGCATGATGCTATTTGACGCCAACGATGGAGGCCAAGCATGATTTTCATGCCTGAAGAAGGCATCCATATCACTGTCTCTAGCTTGACATGCTACATACATCCGAGAGAAGAGCTGAATATTATTTTGAAGGTTGGAGATTGTGGAAGCGAACTTCATAAGTGTCTTTGCTGAACTAGAAATTAACAGAGGAAGACCGTTCTTGTGTACGGTGCTATTGAATGTAGTGGTATTGTCCTTGGCATGCTCCTAAACAAATTTCTATTATTGTGTCATTCCTATGTTCTTGGCGTTCATTATAGTATGGACCACACTCTCGGGCATTATCACTTTACTATCAAGTGTATAGAGTTCTGTGCTTGTATCAGCAAATGGATTGCCAAGTTCCTCTATCACATCAGTGATACTCTTGACTTGATAAAGGAATGTCTTCTGCACACTTGGAATTTGTTCATGGCGGCATTCTGTGGCAGTCTTGTTCATAGAATATTTGTCTGCATACTCAATTAAGAGTCTAGCTGTTTCTGGGCCTGCCTCCATCCACCGTCAGTGCTGATTCATTTTCAGTAATTCCTAATACGCCTCTGTCTCCCTTCACCATTGCATTCAGCTGTTCATGAACTTGATCGTGCACAAGGGCTGAGAATTTGTGTCTTGTTTTCTGCGTAACAAAGTTGCCTTTGAGGAACTGTGCATGTGTGGTAGGGCAGTTAGCCTCGAGTGCAAGTAGATCTCTTACATGAACTGTCATATCCAGCGAGTATAGTGATAGTGGTCAAGAGCGAACATCCATGGAATAATCTTTGCAAGTGGCTCCACATGGGGAACAAATGTTTGTTGACGCTGTGATCTAACAAACTGTTCGAAGAGGAGTTCCAACTGCCATACTTTGTACCAGTAATCAGGATGATCTGATGCCATCAGCTCACACCACTCATTATAGTGTAGTTGTTCATCATCTGCGGTATTCATTTGATACTCAGCATATGTTTTGTGAAGAAGAATGAACAGAGCTGCTGCCGTTACTTGATGAGCCCATTGCCCTCTGGATGTATGCGAACCTTTCTGGAGACTAGCTGCACGCAGCTCAGTAGTAACATTGGCTGAAGTCATCACATAGGTCTAACCACTTCCGTCAAGCCAGTCAGCGATCAATTTCAACACAGCCATTTCTATGTGGAGGCCCCCCCCCCCCCGCCCTCATCAGTACAACATATTGTCTTTCTCCATACTCATCTGGCCATTTCCACCAAATCTTTTTGCCGATGGCATATAGTGCCTGATCAGCTGTAAGCACTGGTATCTGTCCTGGGTTGACACATACCGTGATCTGTCGTATGATATTCATTCCATGTTTGACCATAGTGGTTGAGTGTCATAAATTAACAGGATGGGCATTTTTTAAATTTTCACCACAAAAATGTCTATTATGTTAGTTCACATATGCTCTATTGGATTCTATGACATTGAAAACATAGGCATAGACACCAAGATTATGATAATCGAGCCACTTCGAGCCAATTAATGGGTAAAAATGTTTTGTGGTGGCCATTTTGAATTTTCAATTTTTGGAGGGAAAGATTTGAGTGACGTTATGGTTCCCGTTATTTTTTAAATCAGCATACTAAAAAAAACATAGGGAAAAGTTCCATGCTTCTTTTCAGAAGCACACCCCGGTCACATACACGCTCCACTATTGGCATAAGCTCATCTGATGTTTCAAGCTAGGTGAGCTAATAATGCAGACTCCAAAATATTTATGCTAATTTTAACATACCTTCTTTGGAGAATGATGGCAGTTTAGTGGTATGTGGGCCACCATCTCCTGATAGGCAAACTCATCTGATTCTGTACACTGTACTATTCCATCCAGAACCAACACTTTACCAAAGCTTTTACTGTAATAAATCAAGAATACCGATATATAAACATGTAAGAGGGTCGAGTGCACTATCTAGCTTGTCAGATGTTGACAGCTTGATGTTTTTATTCTTCAAAAGCAGACATAAAATAAATAGATTTAACTCCTGAAGCATCTAGCTGTTTCACACATTCACAAAGGTTACTTGGACATATCAGTTAGAGGTTTCTTCATTTACAATGGTTACTTGCAGGTATCATTTAGGGGTTTCTTCATTCACAATGGTTACTTGCAGGTATCATTTAGAGGTTTCTTCATTCACAATGGTTACTTGCAGGTATCATTTAGGGGTTTCTTCATTCACAATGGTTACTTGCAGGTATCATTTAGAGGTTTCTTCATTCACAATGGTTACTTGCAGGTATCATTTAGGGGTTTCTTCATTCACAATGGTTACTAGCACATATCATTTAGAGGTTTCTTCATTCACAATGGTTACTTGCAGGTATCAGTTAGAGGTTTCTTCATTCACAATGGTTACTTGCACATATCATTTAGAGGTTTCTTCATTCACAATGGTTACTTGCACGTATCATTTAGGGGTTTCACACATTCACAAAGGTTACTTGGACATATCAGTTAGAGGTTTCTTCATTCACAATGGTTACTTGCAGGTATCATTTAGGGGTTTCTTCATTCACAATGGTTACTTGCAGGTATCATTTAGAGGTTTCTTCATTCACAATGGTTACTTGCAGGTATCATTTAGGGGTTTCTTCATTCACAATGGTTACTTGCAGGTATCATTTAGAGGTTTCTTCATTCACAATGGTTACTTGCAGGTATCATTTAGGGGTTTCTTCATTCACAATGGTTACTAGCACATATCATTTAGAGGTTTCTTCATTCACAATGGTTACTTGCAGGTATCAGTTAGAGGTTTCTTCATTCACAATGGTTACTTGCACATATCATTTAGAGGTTTCTTCATTCACAATGGTTACTTGCACGTATCATTTAGGGGTTTCACACATTCACAATGGTTACTTGGACATATCAGTTAGAGGTTTCTTCATTCACAATGGTTACTTGCAGGTATCATTTAGGGGTTTCTTCATTCACAATGGTTACTTGCAGGTATCATTTAGATGTTTCTTCATTCACAATGGTTACTTGCAGGTATCATTTAGGGGTTTCTTCATTCACAATGGTTACTAGCACATATCATTTAGAGGTTTCTTCATTCACAATGGTTACTTGCAGGTATCAGTTAGAGGTTTCTTCATTCACAATGGTTACTTGCACATATCATTTAGAGGTTTCTTCATTCACAATGGTTACTTGCACGTATCATTTAGAGGTTTCTTCATTCACAATGGTTACTTGCAGGTATCATTTAGAAGTTTCTTCATTCACAATGGTTACTTGCAGGTATCATTTAGAGGTTTCTTCATTCACAATGGTTACTTGCAGGTATCATTTAGAGGTTTCGTCATTCACAATGGTTACTTGCACGTATCAGTTAGAGGTTTCTTCATTCACAATGGTTACTTGCACATATCATTTAGAGGTTTCTTCATTCACAATGGTTACTTGCACGTATCATTTAGAGGTTTCTTCATTCAAAATGGTTACTTGGACATATCAGTTAGAGGTTTCTTCATTCACAATGGTTACTTGCAGGTATCATTTAGAGGTTTCTTCATTCACAATGGTTACTAGCACGTATCATTTAGAGGTTTCTTCATTCACAATGGTTACTTGCAGGTATCATTTAGAGGTTTCTTCATTCACAATGGTTACTTGCAGGTATCATTTAGAGGTTTCTTCATTCACAATGGTTACTTGCACGTATCATTTAGCGGTTTCTTCATTCACAATGGTTACTTGCAGGTATCATTTAGAGGTTTCTTCATTCACAATGGTTACTTGAAGGTATCATTTAGAGGTTTCTTCATTCACAATGGTTACTTGCACGTATCATTTAGCGGTTTCTTCATTCACAATGGTTACTAGCACGTATCATTTAGAGGTTTCTTTATTCACAATGGTTACTTGCAGGTATCATTTAGAGGTTTCTTCATTCACAATGGTTACTTGCACGTATCATTTAGCGGTTTCTTCATTCACAATGGTTACTAGCACGTATGATTTAGAGGTTTCTTCATTCACAATGGTTACTAGTATGTATCATTTAGAGGTTTCTTCATTCACAATGGTTACTAGTATGTATCATTTAGAGGTTTCTTCATTCACAATGGTTACTTGCACATATCATTTAGAGGTTTCTTCATTCTCAATGGTTACTAGCATGTACCATTTAGAGGTTTCTTCATTCACAATGGTTACTTGCAGGTATCATTTAGAGGTTTCTTCATTCACAATGGTTACTTGGACATATCAGTTAGAGATTTCTTCATTCACAATGGTTACTTGCACGTATCAGTTAGAGGTTTCTTCATTCACAATGGTTACTTGCACGTATTCATTTAGAGGTTTCTTCATTCACAATGGTCACTAGCAGGTATCATTTAGAGGTTTCTTCATTCACAATGGTTACTTGCAGGTATCATTTAGGGGTTTCTTCATTCACAATGGTTACTAGCAGGTATCATTTAGAGGTGTCTTCATTCACAATGGTTACTTGCAGGTATCATTTAGAGGTTTCTTCATTCACAATGGTTACTTGCACGTATCATTTAGCGGTTTCTTCATTCACAATGGTTACTTGCAGGTATCATTTAGAGGTTTCTTCATTCACAATGGTTACTTGAAGGTATCATTTAGAGGTTTCTTCATTCACAATGGTTACTTGCACGTATCATTTAGCGGTTTCTTCATTCACAATGGTTACTAGCACGTATCATTTAGAGGTTTCTTTATTCACAATGGTTACTTGCAGGTATCATTTAGAGGTTTCTTCATTCACAATGGTTACTTGCACGTATCATTTAGCGGTTTCTTCATTCACAATGGTTACTAGCACGTATGATTTAGAGGTTTCTTCATTCACAATGGTTACTAGTATGTATCATTTAGAGGTTTCTTCATTCACAATGGTTACTAGTATGTATCATTTAGAGGTTTCTTCATTCACAATGGTTACTTGCACATATCATTTAGAGGTTTCTTCATTCTCAATGGTTACTAGCATGTACCATTTAGAGGTTTCTTCATTCACAATGGTTACTTGCAGGTATCATTTAGAGGTTTCTTCATTCACAATGGTTACTTGGACATATCAGTTAGAGATTTCTTCATTCACAATGGTTACTTGCACGTATCAGTTAGAGGTTTCTTCATTCACAATGGTTACTTGCACGTATTCATTTAGAGGTTTCTTCATTCACAATGGTCACTAGCAGGTATCATTTAGAGGTTTCTTCATTCACAATGGTTACTTGCAGGTATCATTTAGGGGTTTCTTCATTCACAATGGTTACTAGCAGGTATCATTTAGAGGTGTCTTCATTCACAATGGTTACTTGCACGTATTCATTTAGAGGTTTCTTCATTCACAATGGTTACTTGTACGTATCATTTAGGGGTTTCTTCATTCACAATGGTTACTAGCACATATCATTTAGAGGTTTCTTCATTCACAATGGTTACTTGCAGGTATCAGTTAGAGGTTTCTTCATTCACAATGGTTACTTGCACATATCATTTAGAGGTTTCTTCATTCACAATGGTTACTTGCACGTATCATTTAGGGGTTTCACACATTCACAATGGTTACTTGGACATATCAGTTAGAGGTTTCTTCATTCACAATGGTTACTTGCAGGTATCATTTAGGGGTTTCTTCATTCACAATGGTTACTTGCAGGTATCATTTAGAGGTTTCTTCATTCACAATGGTTACTTGCAGGTATCATTTAGGGGTTTCTTCATTCACAATGGTTACTAGCACATATCATTTAGAGGTTTCTTCATTCACAATGGTTACTTGCAGGTATCAGTTAGAGGTTTCTTCATTCACAATGGTTACTTGCACATATCATTTAGAGGTTTCTTCATTCACAATGGTTACTTGCACGTATCATTTAGAGGTTTCTTCATTCACAATGGTTACTTGCAGGTATCATTTAGAGGTTTCTTCATTCACAATGGTTACTTGCAGGTATCATTTAGAGGTTTCTTCATTCACAATGGTTACTTGCAGGTATCATTTAGAGGTTTCGTCATTCACAATGGTTACTTGCACGTATCAGTTAGAGGTTTCTTCATTCACAATGGTTACTTGCACATATCATTTAGAGGTTTCTTCATTCACAATGGTTACTTGCACGTATCATTTAGAGGTTTCTTCATTCAAAATGGTTACTTGGACATATCAGTTAGAGGTTTCTTCATTCACAATGGTTACTTGCAGGTATCATTTAGAGGTTTCTTCATTCACAATGGTTACTAGCACGTATCATTTAGAGGTTTCTTCATTCACAATGGTTACTTGCAGGTATCATTTAGAGGTTTCTTCATTCACAATGGTTACTTGCAGGTATCATTTAGAGGTTTCTTCATTCACAATGGTTACTTGCACGTATCATTTAGCGGTTTCTTCATTCACAATGGTTACTTGCAGGTATCATTTAGAGGTTTCTTCATTCACAATGGTTACTTGAAGGTATCATTTAGAGGTTTCTTCATTCACAATGGTTACTTGGACATATCAGTTAGAGGTTTCTTCATTCACAATGGTTACTTGCAGGTATCATTTAGAGGTTTCTTCATTCACAATGGTTACTAGCACGTATCATTTAGAGGTTTCTTCATTCACAATGGTTACTTGCAGGTATCATTTAGAGGTTTCTTCATTCACAATGGTTACTTGCAGGTATCATTTAGAGGTTTCTTCATTCACAATGGTTACTTGCACGTATCATTTAGCGGTTTCTTCATTCACAATGGTTACTTGCAGGTATCATTTAGAGGTTTCTTCATTCACAATGGTTACTTGCAGGTATCATTTAGGGGTTTCTTCATTCACAATGGTTACTAGCAGGTATCATTTAGAGGTGTCTTCATTCACAATGGTTACTTGCACGTATTCATTTAGAGGTTTCTTCATTCACAATGGTTACTTGTACGTATCATTTAGGGGTTTCTTCATTCACAATGGTTACTAGCACATATCATTTAGAGGTTTCTTCATTCACAATGGTTACTTGCAGGTATCAGTTAGAGGTTTCTTCATTCACAATGGTTACTTGCACATATCATTTAGAGGTTTCTTCATTCACAATGGTTACTTGCACGTATCATTTAGGGGTTTCACACATTCACAATGGTTACTTGGACATATCAGTTAGAGGTTTCTTCATTCACAATGGTTACTTGCAGGTATCATTTAGGGGTTTCTTCATTCACAATGGTTACTTGCAGGTATCATTTAGAGGTTTCTTCATTCACAATGGTTACTTGCAGGTATCATTTAGGGGTTTCTTCATTCACAATGGTTACTAGCACATATCATTTAGAGGTTTCTTCATTCACAATGGTTACTTGCAGGTATCAGTTAGAGGTTTCTTCATTCACAATGTTTACTTGCACATATCATTTAGAGGTTTCTTCATTCACAATGGTTACTTGCACGTATCATTTAGAGGTTTCTTCATTCACAATGGTTACTTGCAGGTATCATTTAGAGGTTTCTTCATTCACAATGGTTACTTGCAGGTATCATTTAGAGGTTTCTTCATTCACAATGGTTACTTGCAGGTATCATTTAGAGGTTTCGTCATTCACAATGGTTACTTGCACGTATCAGTTAGAGGTTTCTTCATTCACAATGGTTACTTGCACATATCATTTAGAGGTTTCTTCATTCACAATGGTTACTTGCACGTATCATTTAGAGGTTTCTTCATTCAAAATGGTTACTTGGACATATCAGTTAGAGGTTTCTTCATTCACAATGGTTACTTGCAGGTATCATTTAGAGGTTTCTTCATTCACAATGGTTACTAGCACGTATCATTTAGAGGTTTCTTCATTCACAATGGTTACTTGCAGGTATCATTTAGAGGTTTCTTCATTCACAATGGTTACTTGCAGGTATCATTTAGAGGTTTCTTCATTCACAATGGTTACTTGCACGTATCATTTAGCGGTTTCTTCATTCACAATGGTTACTTGCAGGTATCATTTAGAGGTTTCTTCATTCACAATGGTTACTTGAAGGTATCATTTAGAGGTTTCTTCATTCACAATGGTTACTTGCACGTATCATTTAGCGGTTTCTTCATTCACAATGGTTACTAGCACGTATCATTTAGAGGTTTCTTTATTCACAATGGTTACTTGCAGGTATCATTTAGAGGTTTCTTCATTCACAATGGTTACTTGCACGTATCATTTAGCGGTTTCTTCATTCACAATGGTTACTAGCACGTATGATTTAGAGGTTTCTTCATTCACAATGGTTACTAGTATGTATCATTTAGAGGTTTCTTCATTCACAATGGTTACTAGTATGTATCATTTAGAGGTTTCTTCATTCACAATGGTTACTTGCACATATCATTTAGAGGTTTCTTCATTCTCAATGGTTACTAGCATGTACCATTTAGAGGTTTCTTCATTCACAATGGTTACTTGCAGGTATCATTTAGAGGTTTCTTCATTCACAATGGTTACTTGGACATATCAGTTAGAGATTTCTTCATTCACAATGGTTACTTGCACGTATCAGTTAGAGGTTTCTTCATTCACAATGGTTACTTGCACGTATTCATTTAGAGGTTTCTTCATTCACAATGGTCACTAGCAGGTATCATTTAGAGGTTTCTTCATTCACAATGGTTACTTGCAGGTATCATTTAGGGGTTTCTTCATTCACAATGGTTACTAGCAGGTATCATTTAGAGGTGTCTTCATTCACAATGGTTACTTGCACGTATTCATTTAGAGGTTTCTTCATTCACAATGGTTACTTGTACGTATCATTTAGAGGTTTCTTCATTCACAATGGTTACTAGCAGGTATCATTTAGAGGTTTCTTCATTCACAATGGTTACTAGCATGTATCATTTAGAGGTTTCTTCATTCACAATGGTTACTTGCAGGTATCATTTAGAGGTTTCTTCATTCACAATGGTTACTTGGACATATCAGTTAGAGATTTCTTCATTCACAATGGTTACTTGCAGGTATCATTTAGAGGTTTCGTCATTCACAATGGTTACTTGCACGTATCAGTTAGAGGTTTCTTCATTCACAATGGTTACTTGCACGTATTCATTTAGAGGTTTCTTCATTCACAATGGTCACTAGCAGGTATCATTTAGAGGTTTCTTCATTCACAATGGTTACTTGCACGTATCATTTAGAGGTTTCTTCATTCACAATGGTTACTTGCACGTATTCATTTAGAGATTTCTTCATTCACAATGGTTACTTGTACGTATCATTTAGAGGTTTCTTCATTCACAATGGTTACTAGCAGGTATCATTTAGAGGTTTCTTCATTCACAATGGTTACTTGCAGGTATCATTTAGAGGTTTCTTCATTCACAATGGTTACTTGCACATATCATTTAGAGGTTTCTTCATTCACAATGGTTACTTGCATGTATCATTTAGAGGTTTCTTCATTCACAATGGTTACTTGCAGGTATCATTTAGAGGTTTCTTCATTCACAATGGTTACTTGCACGTATCAGTTAGAGGTTTCTTCATTCACAATGGTTACTTGCACGTATCATTTAGAGGTTTCTTCATTCACAATGGTTACTTGCACGTATCATTTAGTGGTTTCGTCATTCACAATGGTTACATGCACGTATCATTTAGAGGTTTCTTCATTCAAAATGGTTACTTGGACATATCAGTTAGAGGTTTCTTCATTCACAATGGTTACTTGCAGGTATCATTTAGAGGTTTCTTCATTCACAATGGTTACTAGCACGTATCATTTAGAGGTTTCTTCATTCACAATGGTTACTTGCAGGTATCATTTAGAGGTTTCTTCATTCACAATGGTTACTTGCAGGTATCATTTAGAGGTTTCTTCATTCACAATGGTTACTTGCACGTATCATTTAGCGGTTTCTTCATTCACAATGGTTACTTGCAGGTATCATTTAGAGGTTTCTTCATTCACAATGGTTACTTGCAGGTATCATTTAGAGGTTTCTTCATTCACAATGGTTACTTGCAGGTATCATTTAGAGGTTTCTTCATTCACAATGGTTACTTGCACGTATCATTTAGCGGTTTCTTCATTCACAATGGTTACTAGCACGTATCATTTAGAGGTTTCTTTATTCACAATGGTTACTTGCAGGTATCATTTAGAGGTTTCTTCATTCACAATGGTTACTTGCACGTATCATTTAGCGGTTTCTTCATTCACAATGGTTACTAGCACGTATGATTTAGAGGTTTCTTCGTTCACAATGGTTACTAGTATGTATCATTTAGAGGTTTCTTCATTCACAATGGTTACTAGTATGTATCATTTAGAGGTTTCTTCATTCACAATGGTTACTTGCACATATCATTTAGAGGTTTCTTCATTCTCAATGGTTACTAGCATGTATCATTTAGAGGTTTCTTCATTCACAATGGTTACTTGCAGGTATCATTTAGAGGTTTCTTCATTCACAATGGTTACTTGGACATATCAGTTAGAGATTTCTTCATTCACAATGGTTACTTGCAGGTATCATTTAGAGGTTTCGTCATTCACAATGGTTACTTGCACGTATCAGTTAGAGGTTTCTTCATTCACAATGGTTACTTGCACGTATTCATTTAGAGGTTTCTTCATTCACAATGGTCACCAGCAGGTATGATTTAGAGGTTTTTTCATTCACAATGGTAATTGCAGGTATCATTTAGGGGTTTCTTCATTCACAATGGTTACTAGCAGGTATCATTTAGAGGTGTCTTCATTCACAATGGTTACTTGCACGTATTCATTTAGAGGTTTCTTCATTCACAATGGTTACTTGTACGTATCATTTAGAGGTTTCTTCATTCACAATGGTTACTAGCAGGTATCATTTAGAGGTTTCTTCATTCACAATGGTTACTAGCATGTATCATTTAGAGGTTTCTTCATTCACAATGGTTACTTGCAGGTATCATTTAGAGGTTTCTTCATTCACAATGGTTACTTGGACATATCAGTTAGAGATTTCTTCATTCACAATGGTTACTTGCAGGTATCATTTAGAGGTTTCGTCATTCACAATGGTTACTTGCAGGTATCATTTAGAGGTTTCTTCATTCACAATGGTTACTTGCACGTATCATTTAGCGGTTTCTTCATTCACAATGGTTACTAGCACGTATCATTTAGAGGTTTCTTTATTCACAATGGTTACTTGCAGGTATCATTTAGAGGTTTCTTCATTCACAATGGTTACTAGCACTTATGATTTAGAGGTTTCTTCATTCACAATGGTTACAAGTACGTATCATTTAGAGGTTTCTTCATTCACAATGGTTACTAGTATGTATCATTTAGAGGTTTCTTCATTCACAATGGTTACTAGTATGTATCATTTAGAGGTTTCTTCATTCACAATGGTTACTTGCACATATCATTTAGAGGTTTCTTCATTCTCAATGGTTACTAGCATGTATCATTTAGAGGTTTCTTCATTCACAATGGTTACTTGCAGGTATCATTTAGAGGTTTCTTCATTCACAATGGTTACTTGCACGTATCATTTAGCGGTTTCTTCATTCACAATGGTTACTAGCACGTATCATTTAGAGGTTTCTTTATTCACAATGGTTACTTGCAGGTATCATTTAGAGGTTTCTTCATTCACAATGGTTACTTGCACGTATCATTTAGCGGTTTCTTCATTCACAATGGTTACTAGCACGTATGATTTAGAGGTTTCTTCATTCACAATGGTTACTAGTATGTATCATTTAGAGGTTTCTTCATTCACAATGGTTACTTGCACATATCATTTAGAGGTTTCTTCATTCTCAATGGTTACTAGCATGTATCATTTAGAGGTTTCTTCATTCACAATGGTTACTTGCAGGTATCATTTAGAGGTTTCTTCATTCACAATGGTTACTTGGACATATCAGTTAGAGGTTTCTTCATTCACTATGGTTACTTGCACGTATCATTTAGAGGTTTCTTCATTCACAATGGTTACTTGCACGTACCATTTAGTGGTTTCGTCATTCACAATGGTTACATGCACGTATCATTTAGAGGTTTCTTCATTCAAAATGGTTACTTGGACATATCAGTTAGAGGTTTCTTCATTCACAATGGTTACTTGCAGGTATCATTTAGAGGTTTCTTCATTCACAATGGTTACTAGCACGTATCATTTAGAGGTTTCTTCATTCACAATGGTTACTTGCAGGTATCATTTAGAGGTTTCTTCATTCACAATGGTTACTTGCACGTATCATTTAGCGGTTTCTTCATTCACAATGGTTACTTGCAGGTATCATTTAGAGGTTTCTTCATTCACAATGGTTACTTGCAGGTATCATTTAGAGGTTTCTTCATTCACAATGGTTACTTGCAGGTATCATTTAGAGGTTTCTTCATTCACAATGGTTACTTGCACGTATCATTTAGCGGTTTCTTCATTCACAATGGTTACTAGCACGTATCATTTAGAGGTTTCTTTATTCACAATGGTTACTTGCAGGTATCATTTAGAGGTTTCTTCATTCACAATGGTTACTTGCACGTATCATTTAGCGGTTTCTTCATTCACAATGGTTACTAGTATGTATCATTTAGAGGTTTCTTCATTCACAATGGTTACTTGCACATATCATTTAGAGGTTTCTTCATTCTCAATGGTTACTAGCATGTATCATTTAGAGGTTTCTTCATTCACAATGGTTACTTGCAGGTATCATTTAGAGGTTTCTTCATTCACAATGGTTACTTGGACATATCAGTTAGAGATTTCTTCATTCACAATGGTTACTTGCAGGTATCATTTAGAGGTTTCGTCATTCACAATGGTTACTTGCACGTATCAGTTAGAGGTTTCTTCATTCACAATGGTTACTTGCACGTATTAATTTAGAGGTTTCTTCATTCACAATGGTCACCAGCAGGTATGATTTAGAGGTTTTTTCATTCACAATGGTTACTTGCAGGTATCATTTAGGGGTTTCTTCATTCACAATGGTTACTAGCAGGTATCATTTAGAGGTGTCTTCATTCACAATGGTTACTTGCACGTATTCATTTAGAGGTTTCTTCATTCACAATGGTTACTTGTACGTATCATTTAGAGGTTTCTTCATTCACAATGGTTACTAGCAGGTATCATTTAGAGGTTTCTTCATTCACAATGGTTACTAGCATGTATCATTTAGAGGTTTCTTCATTCACAATGGTTACTTGCAGGTATCATTTAGAGGTTTCTTCATTCACAATGGTTACTTGGACATATCAGTTAGAGATTTCTTCATTCACAATGGTTACTTGCAGGTATCATTTAGAGGTTTCGTCATTCACAATGGTTACTTGCAGGTATCATTTAGAGGTTTCTTCATTCACAATGGTTACTTGCACGTATCATTTAGCGGTTTCTTCATTCACAATGGTTACTAGCACGTATCATTTAGAGGTTTCTTTATTCACAATGGTTACTTGCAGGTATCATTTAGAGGTTTCTTCATTCACAATGGTTACTAGCACTTATGATTTAGAGGTTTCTTCATTCACAATGGTTACAAGTACGTATCATTTAGAGGTTTCTTCATTCACAATGGTTACTAGTATGTATCATTTAGAGGTTTCTTCATTCACAATGGTTACTTGCACGTATCATTTAGCGGTTTCTTCATTCACAATGGTTACTAGCACGTATGATTTAGAGGTTTCTTCATTCACAATGGTTACTAGTATGTATCATTTAGAGGTTTCTTCATTCACAATGGTTACTTGCACATATCATTTAGAGGTTTCTTCATTCTCAATGGTTACTAGCATGTATCATTTAGAGGTTTCTTCATTCACAATGGTTACTTGCAGGTATCATTTAGAGGTTTCTTCATTCACAATGGTTACTTGGACATATCAGTTAGAGGTTTCTTCATTCACTATGGTTACTTGCACGTATCATTTAGAGGTTTCTTCATTCACAATGGTTACTTGCACGTATCATTTAGTGGTTTCGTCATTCACAATGGTTACATGCACGTATCATTTAGAGGTTTCTTCATTCAAAATGGTTACTTGGACATATCAGTTAGAGGTTTCTTCATTCACAATGGTTACTTGCAGGTATCATTTAGAGGTTTCTTCATTCACAATGGTTACTAGCACGTATCATTTAGAGGTTTCTTCATTCACAATGGTTACTTGCAGGTATCATTTAGAGGTTTCTTCATTCACAATGGTTACTTGCACATATCATTTAGCGGTTTCTTCATTCACAATGGTTACTTGCAGGTATCATTTAGAGGTTTCTTCATTCACAATGGTTACTTGCAGGTATCATTTAGAGGTTTCTTCATTCACAATGGTTACTTGCAGGTATCATTTAGAGGTTTCTTCATTCACAATGGTTACTTGCACGTATCATTTAGCGGTTTCTTCATTCACAATGGTTACTAGCACGTATCATTTAGAGGTTTCTTTATTCACAATGGTTACTTGCAGGTATCATTTAGAGGTTTCTTCATTCACAATGGTTACTTGCACGTATCATTTAGCGGTTTCTTCATTCACAATGGTTACTAGCACGTATGATTTAGAGGTTTCTTCGTTCACAATGGTTACTAGTATGTATCATTTAGAGGTTTCTTCATTCACAATGGTTACTAGTATGTATCATTTAGAGGTTTCTTCATTCACAATGGTTACTTGCACATATCATTTAGAGGTTTCTTCATTCTCAATGGTTACTAGCATGTATCATTTAGAGGTTTCTTCATTCACAATGGTTACTTGCAGGTATCATTTAGAGGTTTCTTCATTCACAATAGTTACTTGCAGGTATCATTTAGAGGTTTCTTCATTCACAATGGTTACTTGCAGGTATCATTTAGAGGTTTCTTCATTCACAATGGTTACTTGCACGTATCATTTAGCGGTTTCTTCATTCACAATGGTTACTAGCACGTATCATTTAGAGGTTTCTTTATTCACAATGGTTACTTGCAGGTATCATTTAGAGGTTTCTTCATTCACAATGGTTACTTGCACGTATCATTTAGCGGTTTCTTCATTCACAATGGTTACTAGCACGTATGATTTAGAGGTTTCTTCGTTCACAATGGTTACTAGTATGTATCATTTAGAGGTTTCTTCATTCACAATGGTTACTAGTATGTATCATTTAGAGGTTTCTTCATTCACAATGGTTACTTGCACATATCATTTAGAGGTTTCTTCATTCTCAATGGTTACTAGCATGTATCATTTAGAGGTTTCTTCATTCACAATGGTTACTTGCAGGTATCATTTAGAGGTTTCTTCATTCACAATGGTTACTTGGACATATCAGTTAGAGATTTCTTCATTCACAATGGTTACTTGCAGGTATCATTTAGAGGTTTCGTCATTCACAATGGTTACTTGCACGTATCAGTTAGAGGTTTCTTCATTCACAATGGTTACTTGCACGTATTCATTTAGAGGTTTCTTCATTCACAATGGTCACCAGCAGGTATGATTTAGAGGTTTTTTCATTCACAATGGTTACTTGCAGGTATCATTTAGGGGTTTCTTCATTCACAATGGTTACTAGCAGGTATCATTTAGAGGTGTCTTCATTCACAATGGTTACTTGCACGTATTCATTTAGAGGTTTCTTCATTCACAATGGTTACTTGTACGTATCATTTAGAGGTTTCTTCATTCACAATGGTTACTAGCAGGTATCATTTAGAGATTTCTTCATTCACAATGGTTACTAGCATGTATCATTTAGAGGTTTCTTCATTCACAATGGTTACTTGCAGGTATCATTTAGAGGTTTCTTCATTCACAATGGTTACTTGGACATATCAGTTAGAGATTTCTTCATTCACAATGGTTACTTGCAGGTATCATTTAGAGGTTTCGTCATTCACAATGGTTACTTGCAGGTATCATTTAGAGGTTTCTTCATTCACAATGGTTACTTGCACGTATCATTTAGCGGTTTCTTCATTCACAATGGTTACTAGCACGTATCATTTAGAGGTTTCTTTATTCACAATGGTTACTTGCAGGTATCATTTAGAGGTTTCTTCATTCACAATGGTTACTAGCACTTATGATTTAGAGGTTTCTTCATTCACAATGGTTACAAGTACGTATCATTTAGAGGTTTCTTCATTCACAATGGTTACTAGTATGTATCATTTAGAGGTTTCTTCATTCACAATGGTTACTAGTATGTATCATTTAGAGGTTTCTTCATTCACAATGGTTACTTGCACATATCATTTAGAGGTTTCTTCATTTTCAATGGTTACTAGCATGTATCATTTAGAGGTTTCTTCATTCACAATGGTTACTTGCAGGTATCATTTAGGGGTTTCTTCATTCACAATGGTTACTTGCACGTATCATTTAGCGGTTTCTTCATTCACAATGGTTACTAGCACGTATCATTTAGAGGTTTCTTTATTCACAATGGTTACTTGCAGGTATCATTTAGAGGTTTCTTCATTCACAATGGTTACTTGCACGTATCATTTAGCGGTTTCTTCATTCACAATGGTTACTAGCACGTATGATTTAGAGGTTTCTTCATTCACAATGGTTACTAGTATGTATCATTTAGAGGTTTCTTCATTCACAATGGTTACTTGCACATATCATTTAGAGGTTTCTTCATTCTCAATGGTTACTAGCATGTATCATTTAGAGGTTTCTTCATTCACAATGGTTACTTGCAGGTATCATTTAGAGGTTTCTTCATTCACAATGGTTACTTGGACATATCAGTTAGGGATTTCTTCATTCACAATGGTTACTTGCAGGTATCATTTAGAGGATTCGTCATTCACAATGGTTACTTGCACGTATCAGTTAGAGGTTTCTTCATTCACAATGGTTACTTGCACGTATTCATTTAGAGGTTTCTTCATTCACAATGGTCACTAGCAGGTATCATTTAGAGGTTTTTTCATTCACAATGGTTACTTGCAGGTATCATTTAGGGGTTTCTTCATTCACAATGGTTACTAGCAGGTATCATTTAGAGGTGTCTTCATTCACAATGGTTACTTGCACGTATTCATTTAGAGGTTTCTTCATTCACAATGGTTACTTGTACGTATCATTTAGAGGTTTCTTCATTCACAATGGTTACTAGCAGGTATCATTTAGAGGTTTCTTCATTCACAATGGTTACTAGCATGTATCATTTAGAGGTTTCTTCATTCACAATGGTTACTTGCAGGTATCATTTAGAGGTTTCTTAATTCACAATGGTTACTTGGACATATCAGTTAGAGATTTCTTCATTCACAATGGTTACTTGCAGGTATCATTTAGAGGTTTCGTCATTCACAATGGTTACTTGCAGGTATCATTTAGAGGTTTCTTCATTCACAATGGTTACTTGCACGTATCATTTAGCGGTTTCTTCATTCACAATGGTTACTAGCACGTATCATTTAGAGGTTTCTTTATTCACAATGGTTACTTGCAGGAATCATTTAGAGGTTTCTTCATTCACAATGGTTACTTGCACGTATCATTTAGCGGTTTCTTCATTCACAATGGTTACTAGCACTTATGATTTAGAGGTTTCTTCATTCACAATGGTTACAAGTACGTATCATTTAGAGGTTTCTTCATTCACAATGGTTACTAGTATGTATCATTTAGAGGTTTCTTCATTCACAATGGTTACTAGTATGTATCATTTAGAGGTTTCTTCATTCACAATGGTTACTTGCACATATCATTTAGAGGTTTCTTCATTCTCAATGGTTACTAGCATGTATCATTTAGAGGTTTCTTCATTCACAATGGTTACTTGCAGGTATCATTTAGAGGTTTCTTCATTCACAATGGTTACTTGCAGGTATCATTTAGGGGTTTCTTCATTCACAATGGTTACTTGCAGGTATCATTTAGAGGTTTCTTCATTCACAATGGTTACTTGCAGGTATCAGTTAGAGGTTTCTTCATTCACAATGGTTACTTGGACATATCAGTTAGAGGTTTCTTCATTCACAATGGTTACTTGCAGGTATCATTTAGAGCTTTCTTCATTCACAATGGTTACTAGCACGTATCATTTAGAGGTTTCTTCATTCACAATGGTTACTTGCAGGTATCATTTAGAGGTTTCTTCATTCACAATGGTTACTTGCAGGTATCATTTAGAGGTTTCTTCATTCACAATGGTTACTTGCACGTATCATTTAGAGGTTTCTTCATTCACAATGGTTACTTGCAGGTATCATTTAGAGGTTTCTTCATTCACAATGGTTACTTTCAGGTATCATTTAGAGGTTTCTTCATTCACAATGGTTACTTGCAGGTATCATTTAGAGGTTTCTTCATTCACAATGGTTACTTGCAGGTATCATTTAGGGGTTTCTTCATTCACAATGGTTACTAGCAGGTATCATTTAGAGGTGTCTTCATTCACAATGGTTACTTGCACGTATTCATTTAGAGGTTTCTTCATTCACAATGGTTACTTGTACGTATCATTTAGAGGTTTCTTCATTCACAATGGTTACTAGCAGGTATCATTTAGAGGTTTCTTCATTCACAATGGTTACTAGCATGTATCATTTAGAGGTTTCTTCATTCACAATGGTTACTTGCAGGTATCATTTAGAGGTTTCTTCATTCACAATGGTTACTTGGACATATCAGTTAGAGATTTCTTCATTCACAATGGTTACTTGCAGGTATCATTTAGAGGTTTCGTCATTCACAATGGTTACTTGCAGGTATCATTTAGAGGTTTCTTCATTCACAATGGTTACTTGCACGTATCATTTAGCGGTTTCTTCATTCACAATGGTTACTAGCATGTATCATTTAGAGGTTTCTTCATTCACAATGGTTACTTGCAGGTATCATTTAGAGGTTTCTTCATTCACAATGGTTACTTGCACATATCATTTAGAGGTTTCTTCATTCTCAATGGTTACTAGCATGTATCATTTAGAGGTTTCTTCATTCACAATGGTTACTTGCAGGTATCATTTAGAGGTTTCTTCATTCACAATGGTTACTTGGACATATCAGTTAGAGATTTCTTCATTCACAATGGTTACTTGCAGGTATCATTTAGAGGTTTCGTCATTCACAATGGTTACTTGCACGTATCAGTTAGAGGTTTCTTCATTCACAATGGTTACTTGCACGTATTCATTTAGAGGTTTCTTCATTCACAATGGTCACTTGTACGTATCATTTAGAGGTTTCTTCATTCACAATGGTTACTAGCAGGCATCATTTAGAGGTTTCTTCATTCACAATGGTTACTAGCATGTATCATTTAGAGGTTTCTTCATTCACAATGGTTACTTGCAGGTATCATTTAGAGGTTTCTTCATTCACAATGGTTACTTGCACATATCATTTAGAGGTTTCTTCATTCTCAATGGTTACTAGCATGTATCATTTAGAGGTTTCTTCATTCACAATGGTTACTTGCAGGTATCATTTAGAGGTTTCTTCATTCACAATGGTTACTTGGACATATCAGTTAGAGATTTCTTCATTCACAATGGTTACTTGCAGGTATCATTTAGAGGTTTCGTCATTCACAATGGTTACTTGCACGTATCAGTTAGAGGTTTCTTCATTCACAATGGTTACTTCCACGTATTCATTTAGAGGTTTCTTCATTCACAATGGTCACTTGTACGTATCATTTAGAGGTTTCTTCATTCACAATGGTTACTAGCAGGCATCATTTAGAGGTTTCTTCATTCACAATGGTTACTAGCATGTATCATTTAGAGGTTTCTTCATTCACAATGGTTACTTGCAGGTATCATTTAGAGGTTTCTTCATTCACAATGGTTACTTGGACATATCAGTTAGAGATTTCTTCATTCACAATGGTTACTTGCAGGTATCATTTAGAGGTTTCGTCATTCACAATGGTTACTTGCAGGTATCATTTAGAGGTTTCTTCATTCACAATGGTTACTTGCACGTATCATTTAGCGGTTTCTTCATTCACAATGGTTACCAGCACGTATCATTTAGAGGTTTCTTTATTCACAATGGTTACTTGCAGGAATCATTTAGAGGTTTCTTCATTCACAATGGTTACTTGCACGTATCATTTAGCGGTTTCTTCATTCACAATGGTTACTAGCACTTATGATTTAGAGGTTTCTTCATTCACAATGGTTACAAGTACGTATCATTTAGAGGTTTCTTCATTCACAATGGTTACTAGTATGTATCATTTAGAGGTTTCTTCATTCACAATGGTTACTAGTATGTATCATTTAGAGGTTTCTTCATTCACAATGGTTACTTGCACATATCATTTAGAGGTTTCTTCATTCACAATGGTTACTAGCATGTATCATTTAGAGGTTTCTTCATTCACAATGGTTACTTGCAGGTATCATTTAGAGGTTTCTTCATTCACAATGGTTACTAGTATGTATCATTTAGAGGTTTCTTCATTCACAATGGTTACTTGCACATATCATTTAGAGGTTTCTTCATTCTCAATGGTTACTAGCATGTATCATTTAGAGGTTTCTTCATTCACAATGGTTACTTGCAGGTATCATTTAGAGGTTTCTTCATTCACAATGGTTACTTGCAGGTATCATTTAGGGGTTTCTTCATTCACAATGGTTACTTGCAGGTATCATTTAGAGGTTTCTTCATTCACAATGGTTACTTGCAGGTATCATTTAGGGGTTTCTTCATTCACAATGGTTACTAGCACATATCATTTAGAGGTTTCTTCATTCACAATGGTTACTTGCAGGTATCAGTTAGAGGTTTCTTCATTCACAATGGTTACTTGCACGTATCATTTAGCGGTTTCTTCATTCACAATGGTTACTAGCACTTATGATTTAGAGGTTTCTTCATTCACAATGGTTACTAGCAGGTATCATTTAGAGGTTTCTTCATTCACAATGGTTACTAGCATGTATCATTTAGAGGTTTCTTCATTCACAATGGTTACTTGCAGGTATCATTTAGAGGTTTCTTCATTCACAATGGTTACTTGGACATATCAGTTAGAGATTTCTTCATTCACAATGGTTACTTGCAGGTATCATTTAGAGGTTTCTTCATTCACAATGGTTACTAGCATGTATCATTTAGAGGTTTCTTCATTCACAATGGTTACTTGCAGGTATCATTTAGAGGTTTCTTCATTCACAATGGTTACTTGCACATATCATTTAGAGGTTTCTTCATTCTCAATGGTTACTAGCATGTATCATTTAGAGGTTTCTTCATTCACAATGGTTACTTGCAGGTATCATTTAGAGGTTTCTTCATTCACAATGGTTACTTGGACATATCAGTTAGAGATTTCTTCATTCACAATGGTTACTTGCAGGTATCATTTAGAGGTTTCGTCATTCACAATGGTTACTTGCACGTATCAGTTAGAGGTTTCTTCATTCACAATGGTTACTTGCACGTATTCATTTAGAGGTTTCTTCATTCACAATGGTCACTTGTACGTATCATTTAGAGGTTTCTTCATTCACAATGGTTACTAGCAGGCATCATTTAGAGATTTCTTCATTCACAATGGTTACTAGCATGTATCATTTAGAGGTTTCTTCATTCACAATGGTTACTTGCAGGTATCATTTAGAGGTTTCTTCATTCACAATGGTTACTTGGACATATCAGTTAGAGATTTCTTCATTCACAATGGTTACTTGCAGGTATCATTTAGAGGTTTCGTCATTCACAATGGTTACTTGCAGGTATCATTTAGAGGTTTCTTCATTCACAATGGTTACTTGCACGTATCATTTAGCGGTTTCTTCATTCACAATGGTTACCAGCACGTATCATTTAGAGGTTTCTTTATTCACAATGGTTACTTGCAGGAATCATTTAGAGGTTTCTTCATTCACAATGGTTACTTGCACGTATCATTTAGCGGTTTCTTCATTCACAATGGTTACTTGCAGGAATCATTTAGAGGTTTCTTCATTCACAATGGTTACTTGCACGTATCATTTAGCGGTTTCTTCATTCACAATGGTTACTAGCACTTATGATTTAGAGGTTTCTTCATTCACAATGGTTACAAGTACGTATCATTTAGAGGTTTCTTCATTCACAATGGTTACTAGTATGTATCATTTAGAGGTTTCTTCATTCACAATGGTTACTAGTATGTATCATTTAGAGGTTTCTTCATTCACAATGGTTACTTGCACATATCATTTAGAGGTTTCTTCATTCTCAATGGTTACTAGCATGTATCATTTAGAGGTTTCTTCATTCACAATGGTTACTTGCAGGTATCATTTAGAGGTTTCTTCATTCACAATGGTTACTAGTATGTATCATTTAGAGGTTTCTTCATTCACAATGGTTACTTGCACATATCATTTAGAGGTTTCTTCATTCTCAATGGTTACTAGCATGTATCATTTAGAGGTTTCTTCATTCACAATGGTTACTTGCAGGTATCATTTAGAGGTTTCTTCATTCACAATGGTTACTTGCAGGTATCATTTAGGGGTTTCTTCATTCACAATGGTTACTTGCAGGTATCATTTAGAGGTTTCTTCATTCACAATGGTTACTTGCAGGTATCATTTAGGGGTTTCTTCATTCACAATGGTTACTAGCACATATCATTTAGAGGTTTCTTCATTCACAATGGTTACTTGCAGGTATCAGTTAGAGGTTTCTTCATTCACAATGGTTACTTGCACGTATCATTTAGCGGTTTCTTCATTCACAATGGTTACTAGCACTTATGATTTAGAGGTTTCTTCATTCACAATGGTTACTAGCAGGTATCATTTAGAGGTTTCTTCATTCACAATGGTTACTAGCATGTATCATTTAGAGGTTTCTTCATTCACAATGGTTACTTGCAGGTATCATTTAGAGGTTTCTTCATTCACAATGGTTACTTGGACATATCAGTTAGAGATTTCTTCATTCACAATGGTTACTTGCAGGTATCATTTAGAGGTTTCGTCATTCACAATGGTTACTTGCAGGTATCATTTAGAGGTTTCTTCATTCACAATGGTTACTTGCACGTATCATTTAGCGGTTTTTTCATTCACAATGGTTACTAGCACGTATCATTTAGAGGTTTCTTTATTCACAATGGTTACTTGCAGGAATCATTTAGAGGTTTCTTCATTCACAATGGTTACTTGCACGTATCATTTAGAGGTTTCGTCATTCACAATGGTTACTTGCAGGAATCATTTAGAGGTTTCTTCATTCACAATGGTTACTTGCACGTATCATTTAGAGGTTTCTTCATTCACAATGGTTACTAGCACTTATGATTTAGAGGTTTCTTCATTCACAATGGTTACAAGTACGTATCATTTAGAGGTTTCTTCATTCACAATGGTTACTAGTACGTATCATTTAGAGGTTTCTTCATTCACAATGGTTACTAGTATGTATCATTTAGAGGTTTCTTCATTCACAATGGTTACTTGCACATATCATTTAGAGGTTTCTTCATTCTCAATGGTTACTAGCATGTATCATTTAGAGGTTTCTTCATTCACAATGGTTACTTGCAGGTATCATTTAGAGGTTTCTTCATTCACAATGGTTACTTGCACATATCATTTAGAGGTTTCTTCATTCTCAATGGTTACTAGCATGTATCATTTAGAGGTTTCTTCATTCACAATGGTTACTTGCAGGTATCATTTAGAGGTTTCTTCATTCACAATGGTTACTTGGACATATCAGTTAGAGATTTCTTCATTCACTATGGTTACTTGCAGGTATCATTTAGAGGTTTCGTCATTCACAATGGTTACTTGCACGTATCAGTTAGAGGTTTCTTCATTCACAATGGTTACTTGCACGTATTCATTTAGAGGTTTCTTCATTCACAATGGTTACTTGCAGGTATCATTTAGAGGTTTCGTCATTCACAATGGTTACTTGCACGTATCAGTTAGAGGTTTCTTCATTCACAATGGTTACTTGCACGTATTCATTTAGAGGTTTCTTCATTCACAATGGTCACTTGTACGTATCATTTAGAGGTTTCTTCATTCACAATGGTTACTAGCAGGCATCATTTAGAGGTTTCTTCATTCACAATGGTTACTAGCATGTATCATTTAGAGGTTTCTTCATTCACAATGGTTACTTGCAGGTATCATTTAGAGGTTTCTTCATTCACAATGGTTACTTGGACATATCAGTTAGAGATTTCTTCATTCACAATGGTTACTTGCAGGTATCATTTAGAGGTTTCGTCATTCACAATGGTTACTTGCAGGTATCATTTAGAGGTTTCTTCATTCACAATGGTTACTTGCACGTATTCATTTAGAGGTTTCTTCATTCACAATGGTCACTAGCAGGTATCATTTAGAGGTTTCTTCATTCACAATGGTTACTTGCAGGTATCATTTAGGGGTTTCTTCATTCACAATGGTTACTAGCAGGTATCATTTAGAGGTGTCTTCATTCACAATGGTTACTTGCACGTATTCATTTAGAGGTTTCTTCATTCACAATGGTTACTTGTACGTATCATTTAGAGGTTTCTTCATTCACAATGGTTACTAGCAGGTATCATTTAGAGGTTTCTTCATTCACAATGGTTACTAGCATGTATCATTTAGAGGTTTCTTCATTGACAATGGTTACTTGCAGGTATCATTTAGAGGTTTCTTCATTCACAATGGTTACTTGGACATATCAGTTAGAGATTTCTTCATTCACAATGGTTACTTGCAGGTATCATTTAGAGGTTTCGTCATTCACAATGGTTACTTGCACGTATCAGTTAGAGGTTTCTTCATTCACAATGGTTACTTGCACGTATTCATTTAGAGGTTTCTTCATTCACAATGGTCACTAGCAGGTATCATTTAGAGGTTTCTTCATTCACAATGGTTACTTGCAGGTATCATTTAGAGGTTTCTTCATTCACAATGGTTACTAGCAGGTATCATTTAGAGGTGTCTTCATTCACAATGGTTACTTGCACGTATTCATTTAGAGGTTTCTTCATTCACAATGGTTACTTGTACGTATCATTTAGAGGTTTCTTCATTCACAATGGTTACTAGCAGGTATCATTTAGAGGTTTCTTCATTCACAATGGTTACTTGCAGGTATCATTTAGAGGTTTCTTCATTCACAATGGTTACTTGCACGTATCATTTAGAGGTTTCTTCATTCACAATGGTTACTTGCATGTATCATTTAGAGGTTTCTTCATTCACAATGGTTACTTGCAGGTATCATTTAGAGGTTTCTTCATTCACAATGGTTACTTGCACGTATCAGTTAGAGGTTTCTTCATTCACAATGGTTACTTGCACGTATCATTTAGAGGTTTCTTCATTCACAATGGTTACTTGCAGGTATCATTTAGCGGTTTCGTCATTCACAATGGTTACTTGCACGTATCATTTAGAGGTTTCTTCATTCAAAATGGTTACTTGGACATATCAGTTAGAGGTTTCTTCATTCACAATGGTTACTTGCAGGTATCATTTAGAGGTTTCTTCATTCACAATGGTTACTAGCACGTATCATTTAGAGGTTTCTTCATTCACAATGGTTACTTGCAGGTATCATTTAGAGGTTTCTTCATTCACAATGGTTACTAGTATGTATCATTTAGAGGTTTCTTCATTCACAATGGTTACTTGCACATATCATTTAGAGGTTTCTTCATTCACAATGGTTACTAGAAGGTATCATTTAGAGGTTTCTTCATTCACAATGGTTACTAGTATGTATCATTTAGAGGTTTCTTCATTCACAATGGTTACTAGCACGTATGATTTAGAGGTTTCTTCATTCACAATGGTTACTAGTATGTATCATTTAGAGGTTTCTTCATTCACAATGGTTACTAGTATGTATCATTTAGAGGTTTCTTCATTCACAATGGTTACTTGCACATATCATTTAGAGGTTTCTTCATTCTCAATGGTTACTAGCATGTATCATTTAGAGGTTTCTTCATTCACAATGGTTACTTGCAGGTATCATTTAGAGGTTTCTTCATTCACAATGGTTACTTGCACGTATCATTTAGAGGTTTCTTCATTCACAATGGTTACTTGCAGGTATCATTTAGAGGTTTCTTCATTCACAATGGTTACTTGCAGGTATCATTTAGAGGTTTCTTCATTCACAATGGTTACTTGCACGTATCAGTTAGAGGTTTCTTCATTCACAATGGTTACTTGCAGGTATCATTTAGAGGTTTCTTCATTCACAATGGTTACTTGCACGTATCATTTAGCGGTTTCGTCATTCACAATGGTTACTTGCACGTATCATTTAGAGGTTTCTTCATTCACAATGGTTACTTGCAGGTATCAGTTAGAGGTTTCTTCATTCACAATTGTTACTTGCACATATCATATAGAGGTTTCTTCATTCACAATGGTTACTTGCACGTATCATTTAGAGGTTTCTTCATTCAAAATGGTTACTTGGACATATCAGTTAGAGGTTTCTTCATTCACAATGGTTACTTGCAGGTATCATTTAGAGCTTTCTTCATTCACAATGGTTACTAGCACGTATCATTTAGAGGTTTCTTCATTCACAATGGTTACTTGCAGGTATCATTTAGAGGTTTCTTCATTCACAATGGTTACTTGCAGGTATCATTTAGAGGTTTCTTCATTCACAATGGTTACTTGCACGTATCAGTTAGCGGTTTCTTCATTCACAATGGTTACTTGCAGGTATCATTTAGAGGTTTCTTCATTCACAATGGTTACTTTCAGGTATCATTTAGAGGTTTCTTCATTCACAATGGTTACTTGCAGGTATCATTTAGAGGTTTCTTCATTCACAATGGTTACTTGCAGGTATCATTTAGGGGTTTCTTCATTCACAATGGTTACTAGCAGGTATCATTTAGAGGTGTCTTCATTCACAATGGTTACTTGCACGTATTCATTTAGAGGTTTCTTCATTCACAATGGTTACTTGTACGTATCATTTAGAGGTTTCTTCATTCACAATGGTTACTAGCAGGTATCATTTAGAGGTTTCTTCATTCACAATGGTTACTAGCATGTATCATTTAGAGGTTTCTTCATTCACAATGGTTACTTGCAGGTATCATTTAGAGGTTTCTTCATTCACAATGGTTACTTGGACATATCAGTTAGAGATTTCTTCATTCACAATGGTTACTTGCAGGTATCATTTAGAGGTTTCGTCATTCACAATGGTTACTTGCAGGTATCATTTAGAGGTTTCTTCATTCACAATGGTTACTTGCACGTATCATTTAGCGGTTTCTTCATTCACAATGGTTACTAGCACGTATCATTTAGAGGTTTCTTTATTCACAATGGTTACTTGCAGGAATCATTTAGAGGTTTCTTCATTCACAATGGTTACTTGCATGTATCATTTAGCGGTTTCTTCATTCACAATGGTTACTAGCACTTATGATTTAGAGGTTTCTTCATTCACAATGGTTACAAGTACGTATCATTTAGAGGTTTCTTCATTCACAATGGTTACTAGTATGTATAATTTAGAGGTTTCTTCATTCACAATGGTTACTAGTATGTATCATTTAGAGGTTTCTTCATTCACAATGGTTACTTGCACATATCATTTAGAGGTTTCTTCATTCTCAATGGTTACTAGCATGTATCATTTAGAGGTTTCTTCATTCACAATGGTTACTTGCAGGTATCATTTAGAGGTTTCTTCATTCACAATGGTTACTTGCAGGTATCATTTAGAGGTTTCTTCATTCACAATGGTTACTTGCACGTATCATTTAGCGGTTTCTTCATTCACAATGGTTACTTGCAGGTATCATTTAGAGGTTTCTTCATTCACAATGGTTACTTTCAGGTATCATTTAGAGGTTTCTTCATTCACAATGGTTACTTGCAGGTATCATTTAGAGGTTTCTTCATTCACAATGGTTACTTGCACGTATCATTTAGCGGTTTCTTCATTCACAATGGTTACTAGCACGTATCATTTAGAGGTTTCTTTATTCACAATGGTTACTTGCAGGTATCATTTAGAGGTTTCTTCATTCACAATGGTTACTTGCACATATCATTTAGCGGTTTCTTCATTCACAATGGTTACTAGCACGTATGATTTAGAGGTTTCTTCATTCACAATGGTTACTAGTATGTATCATTTAGAGGTTTCTTCATTCACAATGGTTACTAGTATGTATCATTTAGAGGTTTCTTCATTCACAATGGTTACTAGCACGTATGATTTAGAGGTTTCTTCATTCACAATGGTTACTAGTATGTATCATTTAGAGGTTTCTTCATTCACAATGGTTACTAGTATGTATCATTTAGAGGTTTCTTCATTCACAATGGTTACTTGCACATATCATTTAGAGGTTTCTTCATTCTCAATGGTTACTAGCATGTATCATTTAGAGGTTTCTTCATTCACAATGGTTACTTGCAGGTATCATTTAGAGGTTTCTTCATTCACAATGGTTACTTGGACATATCAGTTAGAGATTTCTTCATTCACAATGGTTACTTGCAGGTATCATTTAGAGGTTTCGTCATTCACAATGGTTACTTGCACGTATCAGTTAGAGGTTTCTTCATTCACAATGGTTACTTGCACGTATTCATTTAGAGGTTTCTTCATTCACAATGGTCACTAGCAGGTATCATTTAGAGGTTTCTTCATTCACAATGGTTACTTGCAGGTATCATTTAGGGGTTTCTTCATTCACAATGGTTACTAGCAGGTATCATTTAGAGGTGTCTTCATTCACAATGGTTACTTGCACGTATTCATTTAGAGGTTTCTTCATTCACAATGGTTACTTGTACGTATCATTTAGAGGTTTCTTCATTCACAATGGTTACTAGCCGGTATCATTTAGAGGTTTCTTCATTCACAATGGTTACTAGCATGTATCATTTAGAGGTTTCTTCATTGACAATGGTTACTTGCAGGTATCATTTAGAGGTTTCTTCATTCACAATGGTTACTTGGACATATCAGTTAGAGATTTCTTCATTCACAATGGTTACTTGCAGGTATCATTTAGAGGTTTCTTCATTCACAATGGTTACTTGCACGTATCAGTTAGAGGTTTCTTCATTCACAATGGTTACTTGCACGTATCATTTAGAGGTTTCTTCATTCACAATGGTTACTTGCACGTATCATTTAGCGGTTTCGTCATTCACAATGGTTACTTGCACGTATCATTTAGAGGTTTCTTCATTCAAAATGGTTACTTGGACATATCAGTTAGAGGTTTCTTCATTCACAATGGTTACTTGCAGGTATCATTTAGAGCTTTCTTCATTCACAATGGTTACTAGCACGTATCATTTAGAGGTTTCTTCATTCACAATGGTTACTAGCACGTATCATTTAGAGGTTTCTTCATTCACAATGGTTACTTGCAGGTATCATTTAGAGGTTTCTTCATTCACAATGGTTACTTGCAGGTATCATTTAGAGGTTTCTTCATTCACAATGGTTACTTGCACGTATCATTTAGCGGTTTCTTCATTCACAATGGTTACTTGCAGGTATCATTTAGAGGTTTCTTCATTCACAATGGTTACTTTCAGGTATCATTTAGAGGTTTCTTCATTCACAATGGTTACTTGCAGGTATCATTTAGAGGTTTCTTCATTCACAATGGTTACTTGCAGGTATCATTTAGGGGTTTCTTCATTCACAATGGTTACTAGCAGGTATCATTTAGAGGTGTCTTCATTCACAATGGTTACTTGCACGTATTCATTTAGAGGTTTCTTCATTCACAATGGTTACTTGTACGTATCATTTAGAGGTTTCTTCATTCACAATGGTTACTAGCAGGTATCATTTAGAGGTTTCTTCATTCACAATGGTTACTAGCATGTATCATTTAGAGGTTTCTTCATTCACAATGGTTACTTGCAGGTATCATTTAGAGGTTTCTTCATTCACAATGGTTACTTGGACATATCAGTTAGAGATTTCTTCATTCACAATGGTTACTTGCAGGTATCATTTAGAGGTTTCGTCATTCACAATGGTTACTTGCAGGTATCATTTAGAGGTTTCTTCATTCACAATGGTTACTTGCACGTATCATTTAGCGGTTTCTTCATTCACAATGGTTACTAGCACGTATCATTTAGAGGTTTCTTTATTCACAATGGTTACTTGCAGGAATCATTTAGAGGTTTCTTCATTCACAATGGTTACTTGCACGTATCATTTAGCGGTTTCTTCATTCACAATGGTTACTAGCACTTATGATTTAGAGGTTTCTTCATTCACAATGGTTACAAGTACGTATCATTTAGAGGTTTCTTCATTCACAATGGTTACTAGTATGTATAATTTAGAGGTTTCTTCATTCACAATGGTTACTAGTATGTATCATTTAGAGGTTTCTTCATTCACAATGGTTACTTGCACATATCATTTAGAGGTTTCTTCATTCTCAATGGTTACTAGCATGTATCATTTAGAGGTTTCTTCATTCACAATGGTTACTTGCAGGTATCATTTAGAGGTTTCTTCATTCACAATGGTTACTTGCAGGTATCATTTAGAGGTTTCTTCATTCACAATGGTTACTTGCACGTATCATTTAGCGGTTTCTTCATTCACAATGGTTACTTGCAGGTATCATTTAGAGGTTTCTTCATTCACAATGGTTACTTTCAGGTATCATTTAGAGGTTTCTTCATTCACAATGGTTACTTGCAGGTATCATTTAGAGGTTTCTTCATTCACAATGGTTACTTGCACGTATCATTTAGCGGTTTCTTTATTCACAATGGTTACTAGCACGTATCATTTAGAGGTTTCTTTATTCACAATGGTTACTTGCAGGTATCATTTAGAGGTTTCTTCATTCACAATGGTTACTTGCACATATCATTTAGCGGTTTCTTCATTCACAATGGTTACTAGCACGTATGATTTAGAGGTTTCTTCATTCACAATGGTTACTAGTATGTATCATTTAGAGGTTTCTTCATTCACAATGGTTACTAGTATGTATCATTTAGAGGTTTCTTCATTCACAATGGTTACTAGCACGTATGATTTAGAGGTTTCTTCATTCACAATGGTTACTAGTATGTATCATTTAGAGGTTTCTTCATTCACAATGGTTACTAGTATGTATCATTTAGAGGTTTCTTCATTCACAATGGTTACTTGCACATATCATTTAGAGGTTTCTTCATTCTCAATGGTTACTAGCATGTATCATTTAGAGGTTTCTTCATTCACAATGGTTACTTGCAGGTATCATTTAGAGGTTTCTTCATTCACAATGGTTACTTGGACATATCAGTTAGAGATTTCTTCATTCACAATGGTTACTTGCAGGTATCATTTAGAGGTTTCGTCATTCACAATGGTTACTTGCACGTATCAGTTAGAGGTTTCTTCATTCACAATGGTTACTTGCACGTATTCATTTAGAGGTTTCTTCATTCACAATGGTCACTAGCAGGTATCATTTAGAGGTTTCTTCATTCACAATGGTTACTTGCAGGTATCATTTAGGGGTTTCTTCATTCACAATGGTTACTAGCAGGTATCATTTAGAGGTGTCTTCATTCACAATGGTTACTTGCACGTATTCATTTAGAGGTTTCTTCATTCACAATGGTTACTTGTACGTATCATTTAGAGGTTTCTTCATTCACAATGGTTACTAGCCGGTATCATTTAGAGGTTTCTTCATTCACAATGGTTACTAGCATGTATCATTTAGAGGTTTCTTCATTGACAATGGTTACTTGCAGGTATCATTTAGAGGTTTCTTCATTCACAATGGTTACTTGGACATATCAGTTAGAGATTTCTTCATTCACAATGGTTACTTGCATGTATCATTTAGAGGTTTCTTCATTCACAATGGTTACTTGCAGGTATCATTTAGAGGTTTCTTCATTCACAATGGTTACTTGCACGTATCAGTTAGAGGTTTCTTCATTCACAATGGTTACTTGCACGTATCATTTAGAGGTTTCTTCATTCACAATGGTTACTTGCACGTATCATTTAGCGGTTTCGTCATTCACAATGGTTACTTGCACGTATCATTTAGAGGTTTCTTCATTCAAAATGGTTACTTGGACATATCAGTTAGAGGTTTCTTCATTCACAATGGTTACTTGCAGGTATCATTTAGAGGTTTCTTCATTCACAATGGTTACTAGCACGTATCATTTAGAGGTTTCTTCATTCACAATGGTTACTTGCAGGTATCATTTAGAGGTTTCTTCATTCACAATGGTTACTAGTATGTATCATTTAGAGGTTTCTTCATTCACAATGGTTACTTGCACATATCATTTAGAGGTTTCTTCATTCACAATGGTTACTAGCAGGTATCATTTAGAGGTTTCTTCATTCACAATGGTTACTAGTATGTATCATTTAGAGGTTTCTTCATTCACAATGGTTACTAGCACGTATGATTTAGAGGTTTCTTCATTCACAATGGTTACTAGTATGTATCATTTAGAGGTTTCTTCATTCACAATGGTTACTAGTATGTATCATTTAGAGGTTTCTTCATTCACAATGGTTACTTGCACATATCATTTAGAGGTTTCTTCATTCACAATGGTTACTAGCAGGTATCATTTAGAGGTTTCTTCATTCACAATGGTTACTTGCAGGTATCATTTAGAGGTTTCTTCATTCACAATGGTTACTTGCACGTATCATTTAGAGGTTTCTTCATTCACAATGGTTACTTGCATGTATCATTTAGAGGTTTCTTCATTCACAATGGTTACTTGCAGGTATCATTTAGAGGTTTCTTCATTCACAATGGTTACATGCACGTATCAGTTAGAGGTTTCTTCATTCACAATGGTTACTTGCACATATCATTTAGAGGTTTCTTCATTCACAATGGTTACTTGCACGTATCATTTAGCGGTTTCGTCATTCACAATGGTTACTTGCACGTATCATTTAGAGGTTTCTTCATTCACAATGGTTACTTGCAGGTATCAGTTAGAGGTTTCTTCATTCACAATGGTTACTTGCACATATCATATAGAGGTTTCTTCATTCACAATGGTTACTTGCACGTATCATTTAGCGGTTTCTTCATTCACAATGGTTACTAGCACGTATCATTTAGAGGTTTCTTCATTCACAATGGTTACTTGCAGGTATCATTTAGAGGTTTCTTCATTCACAATGGTTACTTGCAGGTATCATTTAGAGGTTTCTTCATTCACAATGGTTACTTGCACGTATCATTTAGCGGTTTCTTCATTCACAATGGTTACTTGCAGGTATCATTTAGAGGTTTCTTCATTCACAATGGTTACTTTCAGGTATCATTTAGAGGTTTCTTCATTCACAATGGTTACTTGCAGGTATCATTTAGAGGTTTCTTCATTCACAATGGTTACTTGCAGGTATCATTTAGGGGTTTCTTCATTCACAATGGTTACTAGCAGGTATCATTTAGAGGTGTCTTCATTCACAATGGTTACTTGCACGTATTCATTTAGAGGTTTCTTCATTCACAATGGTTACTTGTACGTATCATTTAGAGGTTTCTTCATTCACAATGGTTACTAGCAGGTATCATTTAGAGGTTTCTTCATTCACAATGGTTACTAGCATGTATCATTTAGAGGTTTCTTCATTCACAATGGTTACTTGCAGGTATCATTTAGAGGTTTCTTCATTCACAATGGTTACTTGGACATATCAGTTAGAGATTTCTTCATTCACAATGGTTACTTGCAGGTATCATTTAGAGGTTTCGTCATTCACAATGGTTACTTGCAGGTATCATTTAGAGGTTTCTTCATTCACAATGGTTACTTGCACGTATCATTTAGCGGTTTCTTCATTCACAATGGTTACTAGCACGTATCATTTAGAGGTTTCTTTATTCACAATGGTTACTTGCAGGAATCATTGAGGTTTCTTCATTCACAATGGTTACTTGCACGTATCATTTAGCGGTTTCTTCATTCACAATGGTTACTAGCACTTATGATTTAGAGGTTTCTTCATTCACAATGGTTACAAGTACGTATCATTTAGAGGTTTCTTCATTCACAATGGTTACTAGTATGTATAATTTAGAGGTTTCTTCATTCACAATGGTTACTAGTATGTATCATTTAGAGGTTTCTTCATTCACAATGGTTACTAGTATGTATCATTTAGAGGTTTCTTCATTCACAATGGTTACTAGCACGTATGATTTAGAGGTTTCTTCATTCACAATGGTTACTAGTATGTATCATTTAGAGGTTTCTTCATTCACAATGGTTACTAGTATGTATCATTTAGAGGTTTCTTCATTCACAATGGTTACTT
The DNA here is from genome assembly GCA_034401795.1 of Chaetoderma sp. LZ-2023a. NCBI lineage: Eukaryota > Metazoa > Mollusca > Caudofoveata > Chaetodermatida > Chaetodermatidae > Chaetoderma > Chaetoderma sp. LZ-2023a. The sequence goes on from CM067370.1 coordinate 20,527,176, forward strand.
GCACATATCATTTAGAGGTTTCTTCATTCACAATGGTTACTAGCAGGTATCATTTAGAGGTTTCTTCATTCACAATGGTTACTTGCAGGTATCATTTAGAGGTTTCTTCATTCACAATGGTTACTTGCACGTATCATTTAGAGGTTTCTTCATTCACAATGGTTACTTGCATGTATCATTTAGAGGTTTCTTCATTCACAATGGTTACTTGCAGGTATCATTTAGAGGTTTCTTCATTCACAATGGTTACTTGCACGTATCAGTTAGAGGTTTCTTCATTCACAATGGTTACTTGCACATATCATTTAGAGGTTTCTTCATTCACACTGGTTACTTGCACGTATCATTTAGCAGTTTCGTCATTCACAATGGTTACTTGCACGTATCATTTAGAGGTTTCTTCATTCACAATGGTTACTTGCAGGTATCAGTTAGAGGTTTCTTCATTCACAATGGTTACTTGCACATATCATATAGAGGTTTCTTCATTCACAATGGTTACTTGCACGTATCATTTAGAGGTTTCTTCATTCAAAATGGTTACTTGGACATATCAGTTAGAGGTTTCTTCATTCACAATGGTTACTTGCAGGTATCATTTAGAGCTTTCTTCATTCACAATGGTTACTAGCACGTATCATTTAGAGGTTTCTTCATTCACAATGGTTACTTGCAGGTATCATTTAGAGGTTTCTTCATTCACAATGGTTACTTGCAGGTATCATTTAGAGGTTTCTTCATTCACAATGGTTACTTGCACGTATCATTTAGCGGTTTCTTCATTCACAATGGTTACTTGCAGGTATCATTTAGAGGTTTCTTCATTCACAATGGTTACTTTCAGGTATCATTTAGAGGTTTCTTCATTCACAATGGTTACTTGCAGGTATCATTTAGAGGTTTCTTCATTCACAATGGTTACTTGCAGGTATCATTTAGGGGTTTCTTCATTCACAATGGTTACTAGCAGGTATCATTTAGAGGTGTCTTCATTCACAATGGTTACTTGCACGTATTCATTTAGAGGTTTCTTCATTCACAATGGTTACTTGTACGTATCATTTAGAGGTTTCTTCATTCACAATGGTTACTAGCAGGTATCATTTAGAGGTTTCTTCATTCACAATGGTTACTAGCATGTATCATTTAGAGGTTTCTTCATTCACAATGGTTACTTGCAGGTATCATTTAGAGGTTTCTTCATTCACAATGGTTACTTGGACATATCAGTTAGAGATTTCTTCATTCACAATGGTTACTTGCATGTATCATTTAGAGGTTTCTTCATTCACAATGGTTACTTGCAGGTATCATTTAGAGGTTTCTTCATTCACAATGGTTACTTGCACGTATCAGTTAGAGGTTTCTTCATTCACAATGGTTACTTGCACGTATCATTTAGAGGTTTCTTCATTCACAATGGTTACTTGCACGTATCATTTAGCGGTTTCGTCATTCACAATGGTTACTTGCACGTATCATTTAGAGGTTTCTTCATTCAAAATGGTTACTTGGACATATCAGTTAGAGGTTTCTTCATTCACAATGGTTACTTGCAGGTATCATTTAGAGGTTTCTTCATTCACAATGGTTACTAGCACGTATCATTTAGAGGTTTCTTCATTCACAATGGTTACTTGCAGGTATCATTTAGAGGTTTCTTCATTCACAATGGTTACTAGTATGTATCATTTAGAGGTTTCTTCATTCACAATGGTTACTTGCACATATCATTTAGAGGTTTCTTCATTCACAATGGTTACTAGCAGGTATCATTTAGAGGTTTCTTCATTCACAATGGTTACTAGTATGTATCATTTAGAGGTTTCTTCATTCACAATGGTTACTAGCACGTATGATTTAGAGGTTTCTTCATTCACAATGGTTACTAGTATGTATCATTTAGAGGTTTCTTCATTCACAATGGTTACTAGTATGTATCATTTAGAGGTTTCTTCATTCACAATGGTTACTTGCACATATCATTTAGAGGTTTCTTCATTCACAATGGTTACTAGCAGGTATCATTTAGAGGTTTCTTCATTCACAATGGTTACTTGCAGGTATCATTTAGAGGTTTCTTCATTCACAATGGTTACTTGCACGTATCATTTAGAGGTTTCTTCATTCACAATGGTTACTTGCATGTATCATTTAGAGGTTTCTTCATTCACAATGGTTACTTGCAGGTATCATTTAGAGGTTTCTTCATTCACAATGGTTACTTGCACGTATCAGTTAGAGGTTTCTTCATTCACAATGGTTACTTGCACATATCATTTAGAGGTTTCTTCATTCACAATGGTTACTTGCACGTATCATTTAGCGGTTTCGTCATTCACAATGGTTACTTGCACGTATCATTTAGAGGTTTCTTCATTCACAATGGTTACTTGCAGGTATCAGTTAGAGGTTTCTTCATTCACAATGGTTACTTGCACATATCATATAGAGGTTTCTTCATTCACAATGGTTACTTGCACGTATCATTTAGAGGTTTCTTCATTCAAAATGGTTACTTGGACATATCAGTTAGAGGTTTCTTCATTCACAATGGTTACTTGCAGGTATCATTTAGAGCTTTCTTCATTCACAATGGTTACTAGCACGTATCATTTAGAGGTTTCTTCATTCACAATGGTTACTTGCAGGTATCATTTAGAGGTTTCTTCATTCACAATGGTTACTTGCAGGTATCATTTAGAGGTTTCTTCATTCACAATGGTTACTTGCACGTATCATTTAGCGGTTTCTTCATTCACAATGGTTACTTGCAGGTATCATTTAGAGGTTTCTTCATTCACAATGGTTACTTTCAGGTATCATTTAGAGGTTTCTTCATTCACAATGGTTACTTGCAGGTATCATTTAGAGGTTTCTTCATTCACAATGGTTACTTGCAGGTATCATTTAGGGGTTTCTTCATTCACAATGGTTACTAGCAGGTATCATTTAGAGGTGTCTTCATTCACAATGGTTACTTGCACGTATTCATTTAGAGGTTTCTTCATTCACAATGGTTACTTGTACGTATCATTTAGAGGTTTCTTCATTCACAATGGTTACTAGCAGGTATCATTTAGAGGTTTCTTCATTCACAATGGTTACTAGCATGTATCATTTAGAGGTTTCTTCATTCACAATGGTTACTTGCAGGTATCATTTAGAGGTTTCTTCATTCACAATGGTTACTTGGACATATCAGTTAGAGATTTCTTCATTCACAATGGTTACTTGCAGGTATCATTTAGAGGTTTCGTCATTCACAATGGTTACTTGCAGGTATCATTTAGAGGTTTCTTCATTCACAATGGTTACTTGCACGTATCATTTAGCGGTTTCTTCATTCACAATGGTTACTAGCACGTATCATTTAGAGGTTTCTTTATTCACAATGGTTACTTGCAGGAATCATTGAGGTTTCTTCATTCACAATGGTTACTTGCACGTATCATTTAGCGGTTTCTTCATTCACAATGGTTACTAGCACTTATGATTTAGAGGTTTCTTCATTCACAATGGTTACAAGTACGTATCATTTAGAGGTTTCTTCATTCACAATGGTTACTAGTATGTATAATTTAGAGGTTTCTTCATTCACAATGGTTACTAGTATGTATCATTTAGAGGTTTCTTCATTCACAATGGTTACTAGTATGTATCATTTAGAGGTTTCTTCATTCACAATGGTTACTAGCACGTATGATTTAGAGGTTTCTTCATTCACAATGGTTACTAGTATGTATCATTTAGAGGTTTCTTCATTCACAATGGTTACTAGTATGTATCATTTAGAGGTTTCTTCATTCACAATGGTTACTTGCACATATCATTTAGAGGTTTCTTCATTCACAATGGTTACTAGCAGGTATCATTTAGAGGTTTCTTCATTCACAATGGTTACTTGCAGGTATCATTTAGAGGTTTCTTCATTCACAATGGTTACTTGCACGTATCATTTAGAGGTTTCTTCATTCACAATGGTTACTTGCATGTATCATTTAGAGGTTTCTTCATTCACAATGGTTACTTGCAGGTATCATTTAGAGGTTTCTTCATTCACAATGGTTACTTGCACGTATCAGTTAGAGGTTTCTTCATTCACAATGGTTACTTGCACATATCATTTAGAGGTTTCTTCATTCACAATGGTTACTTGCACGTATCATTTAGCGGTTTCGTCATTCACAATGGTTACTTGCACGTATCATTTAGAGGTTTCTTCATTCACAATGGTTACTTGCAGGTATCAGTTAGAGGTTTCTTCATTCACAATGGTTACTTGCACATATCATATAGAGGTTTCTTCATTCACAATGGTTACTTGCACGTATCATTTAGAGGTTTCTTCATTCAAAATGGTTACTTGGACATATCAGTTAGAGGTTTCTTCATTCACAATGGTTACTTGCAGGTATCATTTAGAGCTTTCTTCATTCACAATGGTTACTAGCACGTATCATTTAGAGGTTTCTTCATTCACAATGGTTACTTGCAGGTATCATTTAGAGGTTTCTTCATTCACAATGGTTACTTGCAGGTATCATTTAGAGGTTTCTTCATTCACAATGGTTACTTGCACGTATCATTTAGCGGTTTCTTCATTCACAATGGTTACTTGCAGGTATCATTTAGAGGTTTCTTCATTCACAATGGTTACTTTCAGGTATCATTTAGAGGTTTCTTCATTCACAATGGTTACTTGCAGGTATCATTTAGAGGTTTCTTCATTCACAATGGTTACTTGCAGGTATCATTTAGGGGTTTCTTCATTCACAATGGTTACTAGCAGGTATCATTTAGAGGTGTCTTCATTCACAATGGTTACTTGCACGTATTCATTTAGAGGTTTCTTCATTCACAATGGTTACTTGTACGTATCATTTAGAGGTTTCTTCATTCACAATGGTTACTAGCAGGTATCATTTAGAGGTTTCTTCATTCACAATGGTTACTAGCATGTATCATTTAGAGGTTTCTTCATTCACAATGGTTACTTGCAGGTATCATTTAGAGGTTTCTTCATTCACAATGGTTACTTGGACATATCAGTTAGAGATTTCTTCATTCACAATGGTTACTTGCAGGTATCATTTAGAGGTTTCGTCATTCACAATGGTTACTTGCAGGTATCATTTAGAGGTTTCTTCATTCACAATGGTTACTTGCACGTATCATTTAGCGGTTTCTTCATTCACAATGGTTACTAGCACGTATCATTTAGAGGTTTCTTTATTCACAATGGTTACTTGCAGGAATCATTGAGGTTTCTTCATTCACAATGGTTACTTGCACGTATCATTTAGCGGTTTCTTCATTCACAATGGTTACTAGCACTTATGATTTAGAGGTTTCTTCATTCACAATGGTTACAAGTACGTATCATTTAGAGGTTTCTTCATTCACAATGGTTACTAGTATGTATAATTTAGAGGTTTCTTCATTCACAATGGTTACTAGTATGTATCATTTAGAGGTTTCTTCATTCACAATGGTTACTTGCACATATCATTTAGAGGTTTCTTCATTCTCAATGGTTACTAGCATGTATCATTTAGAGGTTTCTTCATTCACAATGGTTACTTGCAGGTATCATTTAGAGGTTTCTTCATTCACAATGGTTACTTGCAGGTATCATTTAGAGGTTTCTTCATTCACAATGGTTACTTGCACGTATCATTTAGCGGTTTCTTCATTCACAATGGTTACTTGCAGGTATCATTTAGAGGTTTCTTCATTCACAATGGTTACTTTCAGGTATCATTTAGAGGTTTCTTCATTCACAATGGTTACTTGCAGGTATCATTTAGAGGTTTCTTCATTCACAATGGTTACTTGCACGTATCATTTAGCGGTTTCTTTATTCACAATGGTTACTAGCACGTATCATTTAGAGGTTTCTTTATTCACAATGGTTACTTGCAGGTATCATTTAGAGGTTTCTTCATTCACAATGGTTACTTGCACATATCATTTAGCGGTTTCTTCATTCACAATGGTTACTAGCACGTATGATTTAGAGGTTTCTTCATTCACAATGGTTACTAGTATGTATCATTTAGAGGTTTCTTCATTCACAATGGTTACTAGTATGTATCATTTAGAGGTTTCTTCATTCACAATGGTTACTAGCACGTATGATTTAGAGGTTTCTTCATTCACAATGGTTACTAGTATGTATCATTTAGAGGTTTCTTCATTCACAATGGTTACTAGTATGTATCATTTAGAGGTTTCTTCATTCACAATGGTTACTTGCACATATCATTTAGAGGTTTCTTCATTCTCAATGGTTACTAGCATGTATCATTTAGAGGTTTCTTCATTCACAATGGTTACTTGCAGGTATCATTTAGAGGTTTCTTCATTCACAATGGTTACTTGGACATATCAGTTAGAGATTTCTTCATTCACAATGGTTACTTGCAGGTATCATTTAGAGGTTTCGTCATTCACAATGGTTACTTGCACGTATCAGTTAGAGGTTTCTTCATTCACAATGGTTACTTGCACGTATTCATTTAGAGGTTTCTTCATTCACAATGGTCACTAGCAGGTATCATTTAGAGGTTTCTTCATTCACAATGGTTACTTGCAGGTATCATTTAGGGGTTTCTTCATTCACAATGGTTACTAGCAGGTATCATTTAGAGGTGTCTTCATTCACAATGGTTACTTGCACGTATTCATTTAGAGGTTTCTTCATTCACAATGGTTACTTGTACGTATCATTTAGAGGTTTCTTCATTCACAATGGTTACTAGCCGGTATCATTTAGAGGTTTCTTCATTCACAATGGTTACTAGCATGTATCATTTAGAGGTTTCTTCATTGACAATGGTTACTTGCAGGTATCATTTAGAGGTTTCTTCATTCACAATGGTTACTTGGACATATCAGATAGAGATTTCTTCATTCACAATGGTTACTTGCAGGTATCATTTAGAGGTTTCGTCATTCACAATGGTTACTTGCACGTATCAGTTAGAGGTTTCTTCATTCACAATGGTTACTTGCACGTATTCATTTAGAGGTTTCTTCATTCACAATGGTCACTAGCAGGTATCATTTAGAGGTTTCTTCATTCACAATGGTTACTTGCAGGTATCATTTAGGGGTTTCTTCATTCACAATGGTTACTAGCAGGTATCATTTAGAGGTGTCTTCATTCACAATGGTTACTTGCACGTATTCATTTAGAGGTTTCTTCATTCACAATGGTTACTTGTACGTATCATTTAGAGGTTTCTTCATTCACAATGGTTACTAGCAGGTATCATTTAGCGGTTTCTTCATTCACAATGGTTACTTGCAGGTATCATTTAGAGGTTTCTTCATTCACAATGGTTACTTGCACGTATCATTTAGAGGTTTCTTCATTCACAATGGTTACTTGCATGTATCATTTAGAGGTTTCTTCATTCACAATGGTTACTTGCAGGTATCATTTAGAGGTTTCTTCATTCACAATGGTTACTTGCACGTATCAGTTAGAGGTTTCTTCATTCACAATGGTTACTTGCACGTATCATTTAGAGGTTTCTTCATTCACAATGGTTACTTGCACGTATCATTTAGCGGTTTCGTCATTCACAATGGTTACTTGCACGTATCATTTAGAGGTTTCTTCATTCAAAATGGTTACTTGGACATATCAGTTAGAGGTTTCTTCATTCACAATGGTTACTTGCAGGTATCATTTAGAGGTTTCTTCATTCACAATGGCTACTAGCACGTATCATTTAGAGGTTTCTTCATTCACAATGGTTACTTGCCGGTATCATTTAGAGGTTTCTTCATTCACAATGGTTACTAGTATGTATCATTTAGAGGTTTCTTCATTCACAATGGTTACTTGCACATATCATTTAGAGGTTTCTTCATTCACAATGGTTACTAGCAGGTATCATTTAGAGGTTTCTTCATTCACAATGGTTACTAGTATGTATCATTTAGAGGTTTCTTCATTCACAATGGTTACTTGGACATATCAGTTAGAGATTTCTTCATTCCCAATGGTTACTTGCAGGTATCATTTAGAGGTTTCGTCATTCACAATGGTTACTTGCATGTATCAGTTAGAGGTTTCTTCATTCACAATGGTTACTTGCACGTATTCATTTAGAGGTTTCTTCATTCACAATGGTCACTAGCAGGTATCATTTAGAGGTTTCTTCATTCACAATGGTTACTTGCAGGTATCATTTAGGGGTTTCTTCATTCACAATGGTTACTAGCAGGTATCATTTAGAGGTGTCTTCATTCACAATGGTTACTTGCACGTATTCATTTAGAGGTTTCTTCATTCACAATGGTTACTTGTACGTATCATTTAGAGGTTTCTTCATTCACAATGGTTACTAGCAGGTATCATTTAGAGGTTTCTTCATTCACAATGGTTACTAGCATGTATCATTTAGAGGTTTCTTCATTCACAATGGTTACTTGCTGGTATCATTTAGAGGTTTCTTCATTCACAATGGTTACTTGGACATATCAGTTAGAGATTTCTTCATTCACAATGGTTACTTGCAGGTATCATTTAGAGGTTTCGTCATTCACAATGGTTACTTGCACGTATCAGTTAGAGGTTTCTTCATTCACAATGGTTACTTGCACGTATTCATTTAGAGGTTTCTTCATTCACAATGGTCACTAGCAGGTATCATTTAGAGCTTTCTTCATTCACAATGGTTACTTGCAGGTATCATTTAGGGGTTTCTTCATTCACAATGGTTACTAGCAGGTATCATTTAGAGGTATCTTCATTCACAATGGTTACTTGCACGTATTCATTTAGAGGTTTCTTCATTCACAATGGTTACTTGTACGTATCATTTAGAGGTTTCTTCATTCACAATGGTTACTAGCACGTATCATTTAGAGGTTTCTTCATTCACAATGGTTACTTGCAGGTATCATTTAGAGGTTTCTTCATTCACAATGGTTACTTGCACGTATCATTTAGAGGTTTCTTCATTCACAATGGTTACTTGCATGTATCATTTAGAGGTTTCTTCATTCACAATGGTTACTTGCAGGTATCATTTAGAGGTTTCTTCATTCACAATCGTTACTTGCACGTATCAGTTAGAGGTTTCTTCATTCACAATGGTTACTTGCACGTATCATTTAGAGGTTTCTTCATTCACAATGGTTACTTGCACGTATCATTTAGCGGTTTCGTCATTCACAATGGTTACTTGCACGTATCATTTAGAGGTTTCTTCATTCAAAATGGTTACTTGGACATATCAGTTAGAGGTTTCTTCATTCACAATGGTTACTTGCAGGTATCATTTAGAGGTTTCTTCATTCACAATGGTTACTAGCACGTATCATTTAGAGGTTTCTTCATTCACAATGGTTACTTGCAGGTATCATTTAGAGGTTTCTTCATTCACAATGGTTACTTGCAGGTATCATTTAGAGGTTTCTTCATTCACAATGGTTACTTGCACGTATCATTTAGCGGTTTCTTCATTCACAATGGTTACTAGCACGTATCATTTAGAGGTTTCTTTATTCACAATGGTTACTTGCAGGTATCATTTAGAGGTTTCTTCATTCACAATGGTTACTTGCACGTATCATTTAGCAGTTTCTTCATTCACAATGGTTACTAGCACTTATGATTTAGAGGTTTCTTCATTCACAATGGTTACAAGTACGTATCATTTAGCGGTTTCTTCATTCACAATGGTTACTAGCACGTATGATTTAGAGGTTTCTTCATTCACAATGGTTACTAGTATGTATCATTTAGAGGTTTCTTCATTCACAATGGTTACTAGTATGTATCATTTAGAGGTTTCTTCATTCACAATGGTTACTTGCAGGTATCATTTAGAGGTTTCTTCATTCACAATGGTTACTTGGACATATCAGTTAGAGATTTCTTCATTCCCAATGGTTACTTGCAGGTATCATTTAGAGGTTTCGTCATTCACAATGGTTACTTGCACGTATCAGTTAGAGGTTTCTTCATTCACAATGGTTACTTGCACGTATTCATTTAGAGGTTTCTTCATTCACAATGGTCACTAGCAGGTATCATTTAGAGGTTTCTTCATTCACAATGGTTACTTGCAGGTATCATTTAGGGGTTTCTTCATTCACAATGGTTACTAGCAGGTATCATTTAGAGGTGTCTTCATTCACAATGGTTACTTGCACGTATTCATTTAGAGGTTTCTTCATTCACAATGGTTACTTGTACGTATCATTTAGAGGTTTCTTCATTCACAATGGTTACTAGCAGGTATCATTTAGAGGTTTCTTCATTCACAATGGTTACTAGCATGTATCATTTAGAGGTTTCTTCATTCACAATGGTTACTTGCAGGTATCATTTAGAGGTTTCTTCATTCACAATGGTTACTTGGACATATCAGTTAGAGATTTCTTCATTCACAATGGTTACTTGCAGGTATCATTTAGAGGTTTCGTCATTCACAATGGTTACTTGCACGTATCAGTTAGAGGTTTCTTCATTCACAATGGTTACTTGCACGTATTCATTTAGAGGTTTCTTCATTCACAATGGTCACTAGCAGGTATCATTTAGAGGTTTCTTCATTCACAATGGTTACTTGCAGGTATCATTTAGGGGTTTCTTCATTCACAATGGTTACTTGTACGTATCATTTAGAGGTTTCTTCATTCACAATGGTTACTAGCAGGTATCATTTAGAGGTTTCTTCATTCACAATGGTTACTTGCAGGTATCATTTAGAGGTTTCTTCATTCACAATGGTTACTTGCACGTATCATTTAGAGGTTTCTTCATTCACAATGGTTACTTACATGTATCATTTAGAGGTTTCTTCATTCACAATGGTTACTTGCAGGTATCATTTAGAGGTTTCTTCATTCACAATCGTTACTTGCACGTATCAGTTAGAGGTTTCTTCATTCACAATGGTTACTTGCACGTATCATTTAGAGGTTTCTTCATTCACAATGGTTACTTGCACGTATCATTTAGCGGTTTCGTCATTCACAATGGTTACTTGCACGTATCATTTAGAGGTTTCTTCATTCAAAATGGTTACTTGGACATATCAGTTAGAGGTTTCTTCATTCACAATGGTTACTTGCAGGTATCATTTAGAGGTTTCTTCATTCACAATGGTTATTAGCATGTATCATTTAGAGGTTTCTTCATTCACAATGGTTACTTGCAGGTATCATTTAGAGGTTTCTTCATTCACAATGGTTACTTGCAGGTATCATTTAGAGGTTTCTTCATTCACAATGGTTACTTGCACGTATCATTTAGCGGTTTCTTCATTCACAATGGTTACTAGCACGTATCATTTAGAGGTTTCTTTATTCACAATGGTTACTTGCAGGTATCATTTAGAGGTTTCTTCATTCACAATGGTTACTTGCACATATCATTTAGCGGTTTCTTCATTCACAATGGTTACTAGCACTTATGATTTAGAGGTTTCTTCATTCACAATGGTTACAAGTACGTATCATTTAGCGGTTTCTTCATTCACAATGGTTACTAGCACGTATGATTTAGAGGTTTCTTCATTCACAATGGTTACTAGTATGTATCATTTAGAGGTTTCTTCATTCACAATGGTTACTAGTATGTATCATTTAGAGGTTTCTTCATTCACAATGGTTACTTGCACATATCATTTAGAGGTTTCTTCATTCTCAATGGTTACTAGCATGTATCATTTAGAGGTTTCTTCATTCACAATGGTTACTTGCAGGTATCATTTAGAGGTTTCTTCATTCACAATGGTTACTTGGACATATCAGTTAGAGATTTCTTCATTCACAATGGTTACTTGCAGGTATCATTTAGGGGTTTCTTCATTCACAATGGTTACTTGTACGTATCATTTAGAGGTTTCTTCATTCACAATGGTTACTAGCAGGTATCATTTAGAGGTTTCTTCATTCACAATGGTTACTTGCAGGTATCATTTAGAGGTTTCTTCATTCACAATGGTTACTTGCACGTATCATTTAGAGGTTTCTTCATTCACAATGGTTACTTGCATGTATCATTTAGAGGTTTCTTCATTCACAATGGTTACTTGCAGGTATCATTTAGAGGTTTCTTCATTCACAATCGTTACTTGCACGTATCAGTTAGAGGTTTCTTCATTCACAATGGTTACTTGCACGTATCATTTAGAGGTTTCTTCATTCACAATGGTTACTTGCACGTATCATTTAGCGGTTTCGTCATTCACAATGGTTACTTGCACGTATCATTTAGAGGTTTCTTCATTCAAAATGATTACTTGGACGTATCATTTAGAGGTTTCTTCATTCAAAATGATTACTTGGACATATCAGTTAGAGGTTTCTTCATTCACAATGGTTACTAGCATGTATCATTTAGAGGTTTCTTCATTCACAATGGTTACTTGCAGGTATCATTTAGAGGTTTCTTCATTCACAATGGTTACTTGCAGGTATCATTTAGAGGTTTCTTCATTCACAATGGTTACTTGCACGTATCATTTAGCGGTTTCTTCATTCACAATGGTTACTAGCACGTATCATTTAGAGGTTTCTTTATTCACAATGGTTACTTGCAGGTATCATTTAGAGGTTTCTTCATTCACAATGGTTACTTGCACGTATCATTTAGCGGTTTCTTCATTCACAATGGTTACTAGCACTTATGATTTAGAGGTTTCTTCATTCACAATGGTTACAAGTACGTATCATTTAGCGGTTTCTTCATTCACAATGGTTACTAGCACGTATGATTTAGAGGTTTCTTCATTCACAATGGTTACTAGTATGTATCATTTAGAGGTTTCTTCATTCACAATGGTTACTAGTATGTATCATTTAGAGGTTTCTTCATTCACAATGGTTACTTGCACATATCATTTAGAGGTTTCTTCATTCTCAATGGTTACTAGCATGTATCATTTAGAGGTTTCTTCATTCACAATGGTTACTTGCATGTATCATTTAGAGGTTTCTTCATTCACAATGGTTACTTGCAGGTATCATTTAGAGGTTTCTTCATTCACAATGGTTACTTGGACATATCAGTTAGAGATTTCTTCAATCACAATGGTTACTTGCACGTATCATTTAGAGGTTTCTTCATTCACAATGGTTACTAGCATGTATCATTTAGAGGTTTCTCCATTCACAATGGTCACTAGCAGGTATCATTTAGAGGTTTCTTCATTCACAATGGTTACTTGCAGGTATCATTTAGGGGTTTCTTCATTCACAATGGTTACTAGCAGGTATCATTTAGAGGTGTCTTCATTCACAATGGTTACTTGCACGTATTCATTTAGAGGTTTCTTCATTCACAATGGTTACTTGTACGTATCATTTAGAGGTTTCTTCATTCACAATGGTTACTAGCAGGTATCATTTAGAGGTTTCTTCATTCACAATGGTTACTAGCATGTATCATTTAGAGGTTTCTTCATTCACAATGGTTACTTGCAGGTATCATTTAGAGGTTTCTTCATTCACAATGGTTACTTGGACATATCAGTTAGAGATTTCTTCAATCACAATGGTTACTAGCAGGTATCATTTAGAGGTTTCTTCATTCACAATGGTTACTAGCATGTATCATTTAGAGGTTTCTTCATTCACAATGGTTACTTGCAGGTATCATTTAGAGGTTTCTTCATTCACAATGGTTACTTGCAGGTATCATTTAGAGGTTTCTTCATTCACAATGGTTACTTGCAGGTATCATTTAGAGGTTTCTTCATTCACAATGGTTACTTGGACATATCAGTTAGAGATTTCTTCATTCACAATGGTTACTAGCAGGTATCATTTAGAGGTTTCTTCATTCACAATGGTTACTAGCATGTATCATTTAGAGGTTTCTTCATTCACAATGGTTACTTGCAGGTATCATTTAGAGGTTTCTTCATTCACAATGGTTACTTGCAGGTATCATTTAGGGGTTTCTTCATTCACAATGGTTACTAGCAGGTATCATTTAGAGGTGTCTTCATTCACAATGGTTACTTGCACGTATTCATTTAGAGGTTTCTTCATTCACAATGGTTACTTGCACGTATTCATTTAGAGGTTTCTTCATTCACAATGGTCACTAGCAGGTATCATTTAGAGGTTTCTTCATTCACAATGGTTACTTGCAGGTATCATTTATGGGTTTCTTCATTCACAATGGTTACTAGCAGGTATCATTTAGAGGTGTCTTCATTCACAATGGTTACTTGCACGTATTCATTTAGAGGTTTCTTCATTCACAATGGTTACTTGTACGTATCATTTAGAGGTTTCTTCATTCACAATGGTTACTAGCAGGTATCATTTAGAGGTTTCTTCATTCACAATGGTTACTTGCAGGTATCATTTAGAGGTTTCTTCATTCACAATGGTTACTTGCACATATCATTTAGAGGTTTCTTCATTCTCAATGGTTACTAGCATGTATCATTTAGAGGTTTCTTCATTCACAATGGTTACTTGCAGGTATCATTTAGAGGTTTCTTCATTCACAATGGTTACTTGCAGGTATCATTTAGGGGTTTCTTCATTCACAATGGTTACTTGCAGGTATCATTTAGAGGTTTCTTCATTCACAATGGTTACTTGCAGGTATCATTTAGGGGTTTCTTCATTCACAATGGTTACTAGCACATATCATTTAGAGGTTTCTTCATTCACAATGGTTACTTGCAGGTATCATTTAGAGGTTTCTTCATTCACAATGGTTACTTGCAGGTATCATTTAGAGGTTTCTTCATTCACAATGGTTACTTGCAGGTATCAGTTAGAGGTTTCTTCATTCACAATGGTTACTTGCACATATCATTTAGAGGTTTCTTCATTCACAATGGTTACTTGCACGTATCATTTAGAGGTTTCTTCATTCACAATGGTTACTAGCATGTATCATTTAGAGGTTTCTTCATTCACAATGGTTACTTGCACGTATCATTTAGAGGTTTCTTACCCATTCTAATTGTCTACACCCTTTACCCCTCATATCAGCCAAAAACCGCTTGTCCAGTGGGGTTGAGAAATGTCTATTTGCCGACCAAGAGAATACTATTTTTGAAAATTTACCCCTGGAATCACTGGCTCGATAACCGAGCCAGTTACTCGTGGTAAATTTTCAAAAATAGTCTTCCCTTGGTCTGCAAATAGACATTTTCTATGGAAAAATTTTAATTCTCTTGAATAAATTTGAGGGTTAAAGGGTTAAGTCTCATTCAGCTCCAATCCCGCATATACTGGTATAATTTACACTACCGCAATTGGCCACTAACGCCTGTAAGTTGAAGACGGAAATGATAAATTGGTCCATATCAGAACAATTTTGGAAATTATCAGAGCATCTATGTTATTTTAGCATTATCCTTGCAATGAAGTATTGATTGATGAAGCTATGGTAGGCTATTCTAGATGATTAGGCTTCGAACAGCATGTTCCATTGCAGCCCACCAAGCGTGGTTGAAATAAGCGTGAGAAAAGCAGAAAAACTACAATTATATTTGTTTGTAAACAAATTTTATTACATAAACAACATTTTATCTTGACAACGAATACATATTTCACAAGAGGATCATATACTACATGAGTACATGTACCACAGAGTTCACGACTTCGATCTGAAGAATATTAACAAAGATATAGTATACGAGTACATGTACCACAGAGTTCATAAAGATCTGATGGATATTAACAAAGATATACTACATGAGTACATGTACCACAGAGTTCATGAAGATCTGATGGATATTAACAAAGATATACTACATGAGTACATGTACCACAGAGTTCATAAAGATCTGATGGATATTAACAAAGATGTACTACACGAGTACATGGACCACAGAGTTCATAAAGATCTGATGGATATTAACAAAGATATACTACATGAGTACATGTACCACAGAGTTCATGAAGATCTGATGGATATTAACAAAGATATACTACATGAGTACATGTACCACAGAGTTCATAAAGATCTGATGCATATTAACAAAGATATACTACATGAGTACATGTACCCCAGAGTTCATAAAGATCTGATGGATATTAACAAAGATATACTACATGAGTACATGTACCCCAGAGTTCATAAAGATCTGATGGATATTAACAAAGATATACTACATGAGTACATGTACCCCAGAGTTCATGAAGATCTGATGGATATTAACAAAGATATACTACATGAGTACATGTACCCCAGAGTTCATAAAGATCTGATGGATATTAACAAAGATATATACACCTGTGCAAAAGTTAAGCACCAGCAAAAACAATAGAACGTAGAAACATGATGGTACAACTAGGCTGCCATACTTTTTGTCCCCGCGTTAGCTGACATAATTCCAAGTACGAAATGCACATGCATGCATGACTTCACGCCGCTTGATGTCCGTGCGTGGCGGGAAACAGCACACGTGTTCAGTTATGTAAAAGTCCAGTTTGAGGTGTAGAACATTACATACAGATTTAGGCGACAAGATTAGGAATTTTGTGTTCATGACCGTGGTTTATTTGTACAGAGAGAATTAGCTCTTGATTGTGAACCGCTATGGCAAGACGAAGGTTAAGTGATCGTGTGAAATGGCAAATCATAGGCATGCATACCACTGGTATGTCATGCAGAGAGATTGGCACAGCTGAACATTAACCATACTGTAATCAGTCGTTTGATTGCAAAACATGGGCAAACTAACGAGGTGAACGACAGGCCTAGATCTGGAAGACCGAAGAAGACTACTGCCCATGATGATCGAGCCCTAGTACGCCTTGTTAGGAGATCTCCATTCACCAACAGCAGAGTGCTCAGCCAGCAATGGGAAACGCGCAATAGAGTGTCAATGTCTACCGTCAAAAGGAGACTGTATGCTGCTGGCATGAAAGCTAGGAGACCTGTCAGACGTCCTCTCCTCACTGCACACCACAAAGAGGAGCGTCTGAGGTGGTGCAATGAAAGAAGACACTGGAACATGAGATCCTGGAGACGGGTACACTGGTCCGATGAAAGTCGGTTCCTGCTTCATGCCACAGATGGTCGAACTCGTGTATGGAGGTCCAGACGCACGGCGTACGACCAACGTAACATCATGGAAGAAGTTCCATTTGGTGGAGGTTCCGTTATGATATGGGGGTGCATCTCATTTGATTGTAAGCTGGATCCGTTGACTGTACCTGGAACACTAAATGGACAAAGATATCAAGATTCCATACCGGATAGAGTTGTGGTCCCTCATTTTGTAAATCATGCACCTGGAACCCACCCTATATTCATGGATGACAACGCCCGACCACATCGTGCTAGAGCTGTGCATGAATACCTCCGCCAGAATGCCATCGAAACCCTACCATGGCCAGCAAGGAGCCCTGACATGAACCCTATTGAGCATATCTGGGACATTCTGGGAAACATGGTGAGAAGGAGGGATCCTCCTGTGCAGAACCTACAGGAATTAACAGACGCACTCCATCTTGAATGGCAACGAATACCACAATGGCGTATCAGTCGGTTGGTGACCAGCATGAGACGTCGTGTCCAGGCCGTCATCCAGGCACAAGGTGAATATACCCGGTATTAATAATGACAGTCTCAAACTCGTGCACAGATGTTAAACTTCGTTTTCAGACACCATTAATGACAATCTAGCCACGTGTGTCAACTGTAGGGCAATAGTTGTCAGTTGTGTCAACGTAACCATATTCAGGCCTCGTTTTCAAGTTCAAACAAAATCATACAGTGTTTCCCCACAATCATAATCAGCATTCCTCTAGTTGCATTATTACCTCTTGCACTAAGATGGATGGGTACATAAATGTTTATGCTATTGCTTTCTTCATAGCACATGAATATACCCTCGCATGTGCGTAAAAATAGGGTGGTGCTTAACTTTTGCACAGGTGTATACTATATGAATACATGTATCACAGAGTTCATGAAGATCTGATGGATATTAACAAAGATATACTACATGAGTACATGTACCACAGAGTTCATGAAGATCTGATGTATATTAACAAAGATATACTACACGAGTACATGTACTGTGTACCACAGAGTTCTTAAAGATCTGATGCATATTAAAAAAGATATACTACAGAGTACATGTATCACAGAGTTCATAAAGATCTGATGGATATTAACAAAGATATACTATATGAGTACATGTACCACAGAGTTCATAAAGATCTGATGGATATTAACAAAGATATACTACATGAGTACATGTACCACAGAGTTCATAAAGATCTGATGCATATTAACAAAGATATACTACATGAGTACATGTATCACAGAGTTCATAAAGATCTGATGCATATTAACAAAGATATACTACATGAGTACATGTACCACAGAGCTCATGAAGATCTGATATATATTAACAAAGATATACTACATGAGTACATGTACCACAGAGTTCATGAAGATCTGATGCATATTAACAAAGATATACTACATGACTACATGTACCCCATGGTTCATAAAGATCTGATGGATATTAACAAAGATATACCACATGAGTACATGTACCACAGAGTTCAAAAAGATTTGATGGATATTAACAAAGATATACTATATGAGTACATGTACCACAGAGTTCATAAGGATCTGATGCATATTAACAAAGCTATACTACATGAGTACATGTAGCACAGAGTTCATGAAGATCTGATGCATATTAACAAAGATATACTACATGAGTACATGTAGCACAGAGTTCATGAAGATCTGATGGATATTAACAAAGCTATACTACATGAGTACATGTACCACAGAGTTCATGAAGATCTGATGGATATTAACAAAGATATACTACATGAGTACATGTACCCCAGGGTTCATAAAGATCTGATGGATATTAACAAAGATATACTACATGAGTACATGTACCACAGAGTTCATGAAGATCTGGTGGATACTAACAAAGATATACTATATGAGTACATGTACCCCAGACTTCATGAAGATCTGATGGATACTAACAAGGTTAAGGTTTCTCATAAGGGTCCTTTTGAGGAGATATACAACCAAACTGCAACTTGGGACACCCAAATGTTGTGGCAGTGGGTCCACTAATTAGTTTTTATAGTGTTTTGCACAAACATACCCACAAAATCTAGCATTGGACCCCAATAATTCATAGTTGTGAGGCCATGGTACCCTCTAATATTAGCATGGATATGATATGAAAAACTGGATAGGACCTCCAGAACTCAGATGCCATGAGAAACATGGAGTAGCAGTCAAAATCTTAATTTTTTACAAAATTTGGCTGGGGCACATCCTAATAACCCTGAATGAGTCGCTTTAAAGTGTCTAATTAAAGTTCTCATAAATTGAAAAAAGGTGTGTATCATATTATTAGGACTATTTATTACTTTATGTACATGTTAACTATTAAAGCTGGTTATTTTGACAACAATTTCAGGGAAAGCTGATGTTGCTATAGGTAGCACTTGCACAATAGGAAATAAAGGGTTGATACATCTTCTACAGAATGAAATTCCATACATTTTCTATATATTTTCCAGACCTAGTTCATGAATTTTCTCTAATCAGTGTTCATTTCAAAACCACCAAATTTTGCAGTAAACTCAGAATTAGTAGTCAAGATCAACAATATTTGAGCATTATCTAAATTATTTTATAAATGAGAATCACGCCTGGTGATATTTCAATTTTCCATACTGGAAATGGGTTTTATATAATTCCATACTTTTCCAGGCTTGTGTATGAACCATGGAAATATACAACTAGTATTGACCTAAGTTATGTACATACTATGTGCTTATGTTGGAAGCCAGCAGAACAATGATTAGCATTAGCATTACGAGAAGGGTTTTATACCAACAATTGTGCACAGACGAAGACAATATAATCTGAAAGAAGAGGCCCAACAGTCATGTATCGCTCACCTGCAACATAGGCATTTCAACTAGAAAGTAAAATCCTAAGGAGTTGACCAGAATTGTAATAAGAACACAGCAGCCATGTTTCTTTGCGTATCAACCTCCCTTGAACAAACTTTAATGGCCATAATCAGATATCCCCCAATATCGGCCCGGCCCGGTCAGCGGTCCTGGAAGTCATTTTCATGAAAACTAAATCATTCAAGATGGCCGCTAAAGCATTAGGCACATCAAGTTCCATTGAACAAACTTGGTTCAGCTCTTGCCATAGATCACATTTTATGAGTTTTGAATCTATCCACAAACCATTTTTGAGAAAAAAAATTTTAAGAGGTTTATAAAAAATACGACAAAATCCAAGATGGCCACTGGCCAATTTGGCCGACAAGCTGCATTTGAAGGAATCTGTATCTCTATGCCCTATGGATGCTTTCTAGCAAATATACTTGAAATCGGCCTAGTGGTTCTCGAGAGGACATTTTAAATTTCCTATTGCTTTTATATGGGAGCTTTTTGGGCGAGAAAATGATACCTGTGCCTGTGAACAAACTTGGATTCCTATGCCATAAGGATGTGTCCTGCTAAATATAATTGAAATCGGTCCAGTGGGTCTCAAGACGAAAACACTTTAATTTTCCCATTTCTTTAGTATTGGAATTTTTATTATGGTAAAATGATCCAGGATGATCGCCAAGCCGTTTATCCGACAGTTTCGAAAGTGGAAATTTGAAATCAGCATACTCAGAAACCTATATAAAAAACATTTCAGCTTCAAAATCTATCAAATAAAATAAAAAATCCAAAATGGCTACCAAACATTAAATTTGCATTGATCCATGGCAGCCATGTTGTTTGACTTATAAACATCAAATATTTTTGTAAAAAGCTTGTAAGATGATATGTTGTCCTGACGCTAACGGTTAGTGTCCGTTGAGTCTGGATCTTATAAACATCCCTTGAACCAACTTTAATAGCCCTTTGTCCCTAATCATATCTCGATCAGTTCATTGGTTCTGGAGAATTCATTTTTGCTAAAATAGGTCATCTAAGATGGCCACCAAACCATTTGGCCAATCAAGTTCCCTTGAACAAATTTGATTCAGGTCTTGCCCTGCATTATATTTCAGGAGTTTCGAATCGAACCCCCAAGAAGTTTCAGAGAACATCTTTAAAGACCATTCTAAAAATCAGACAAATTCCAAGATGATCCAGATCAGTCGATCGTCTTCATTTGAACAAACTTGGATACCTATGCCCTAAGAATGCTTCCTGTCAAATACATTTATTGTTGTTTAAAGAAAGAGTTGATGGATGGATGACAGACGGATGACAGACAGGCGCCATGGCATAAGCGCCCAGTTGAGCTAATAACACTACCAGCAAGTATCTAACTATCACATGAGGGCACAGACGCATACCTTTCAATGATGAGGATGCCTTGGTACTGAAGGCAGGTACAACATACCTTTCAATGATGAGGATGCCTTGGTACTGAAGGCAGGTACAACATACCTTTCAATGATGAGGATGTCTTGGTACTGAAGGCAGGTACAACATACCTTTTAAAGATAAGGATGTCTTGGTATGGAGAGCGTTCTTTATGGAGTATCTCATCCACTTGTATTGAGAGACCAAAACCAGCCCACATATCATTCCTTTCCTCATACCAGCCATTGCGGATTTCTGTCATGCTTACAGGCGACCTATAACAAGAAAAACATGCTGTAAGCTCGCATGATTCATAAGGAGATAATTTCTAGTGCAGAGACACAGATTCCTAATACACTGGCAAGATTATCTATGTCGATCCAACAACTAGCATTGCTGGCACAAACAAGCAAACAAATATATATTATAATATATACATGTATACACCCTTTCCAGCATGTTGATGTTGATACAGCCAAATATCTCACCATAATCACATGTACATGTACATGTTCTCTATTTGAGCACTGAGTGCAATACCACAATGGAAGTCACCAGGGATAGGGTCAATGGAGGGAGTTTATCTGTTGCTCAAGTATTTGAGGTCAAAATCAATTATGTCACTAATTCGCTGGTCTACAATCATAAGTAACCATGCACAATTATTTGAATAATTTTGCGGAATTAAATGTCTTGTCTGTCTCTGTATGTCACAGTGACCTTGACCTTGTGACCTCAATATCATCATGCTGCCTCCTTAGGCTATAGGCAACCATGTGTACAAGTTGAGTTCTAGTAGGATTAAGCAATCGTAAAATATAAGCATAATATTAATATTATTTGCTAAACACAAAAACATTGAAAATACAGAGGTTTAATATGAAGGTGACCTTGACCTTTGACCTATTGATGTTACTATCAGCAGGCAACTTCTTTATGGCAAAGGGAACCATGTGTCCAAGCTTAGTTCTGGTAGTATTAAGCAATTCTGAAATGTAAATGATTTGCTAAACGGAAATATTTAATGCTGAAAAATTAGAGATCAAATAGCAAGGTCACAATGAATCTTTTAATCTAATGACCTCAATACCATCATGCTACCCCTTATGGGATAGGCAAACATGTATCCAAGTTTGGTTCCAGTAGGCTTAAGCAATTCTAAAATATAGGCAAATATTATTTGCTAATCTATGCAAAAGGTTAACGTTGGTAATACAGACATGAGAGGTTAAATATCAAGACTACACTGACCTCAATATCATCATACTGCCTCTGTATGGTATAGGTAACCCTGTGTCTAAGTTTGGTTCTAGTAGGCTTAAGAAATCCTAAAATAGATGCAAATATCATTTGCTAAACGCAAAAACGTAATGTTGGAAATACACACATGACAGAGGTCAAATATTAAGGCTACAATGATCTTGACCTTTGACCTAGTGATGTCACTATCAGCACATGGCTTCCCTGTGATATAGGGAATGATGTGTCCAAGTTTGGTTCCAGTAGGATTTAAAGCTTTCCTAAAACATAGGTAATGATGACCACTAAAATCAAAAACTTAACATTGACGCCGTCGCCAGAAAAGTGATACCTACATGTACATGTATGCCTCGCTTTTGCTTCGCAGGCAAAACAAAACTGTCTGTATATACTGTGTAAAATCTGATTACTTATTTTGTAATTAGTTTTGATGAAATAAAACGTCAAACTGTTGAAATCTGCCTTTTTCAAACAGTGTTTTTGGGCAGTCAACCGTGTCATACCTATGCCATTTCGCCCCAGAAGCAAGAATAAGTTGGCTGGAATATCAATGTTTTTCTAACTAAACAATTTCGCTAAACAAAACGTATTGCACAATGCCGATTTCTTGTAATTATTTAAGTTAATAGTATCTATATTTCACCAAAATATAGACAAGAGAATATATTGCTTTAGAAAACTGCTGACTACACACTTAGAAACCACCTTACAACAGGAAAACCACTGAATTACTTGAATTTTCATTTATCTTGGGTCATTCGGGTCTTGCCAGATTGTATTGATATTGCGCAGAGAAATCCTATCCTAATCTTTCTAACAGCATGCTATACATATATTAATTGTGATTTCTGACTGCCTATTAGGCTATTACAATCTGGCAATTAGGCTGGAGGAGTTTTTAGTAGTTTGGTCAGCGATACCAATTGTCCTTTTTTTAGTGCTATGTTAGCAATTCACGTTCTAAGTAACGTTTGTAGTTCTTTTCAATATTGCCAACACTAGCGGTTTCGAAAGTTTTATGCCTTCCCAACTTATTCGCACCAGTACATCTAAGATTAAATGAATAATTTGTGATTGTTTAAATCTAAAATGGCGATTATAAAAATTGCATAATCGTACAAGCCTAAACATATTGACACATAATAACGTCTATCTCCATCATGAAAACAAAAGTCTGTCACAACTCACTAGTGTACGAATTGTATGGATTTCATGAATTTACAATGTATCTAGAAAACGAAGAGGCCAGGATTCACTATAGCTTTTATGAATGGAAATAACTTTATGAGAAAGCATAGCGCCTTTTTCAGAAATGTGTTTTGTCTCATTAGAGTAGATGCTGGTTTTATATATGTTCTACTTCCACCATTTTTTGCAAATATGTTATCTTGTTTTTCGAGGTTGTGCCGCCTGTGTGTGTGTATCTATAGAATCCAGCAAAAACCAGCAAATCTTACAGAAAGACCGTGATATACTTATTCAGTGAGCTGACACTTAGCAGTTGGAGTTTAATGTATCCTAGTGTATAGTCATGGGCGGTATTACCGATACATCAATATAAATCGATACAAATACAGCTGCAATACGTATCGTGATACATTCGCCGTGAACCGATATTTTTGTGGAGAAAAACATCAATCTTCACTATTTCATGAGATTCTGATAAATATGCCAAAATATTCGCAAAAAGAATTACTGCTTACATATTTTAGTTACAGGCGTTTACACGGAAAATGGTTACTATAAATAATACAATGAAAATCTGTGATTTCGGCCCAAACAAACTCGGCCAGTGGAAACGTAGATTTTCTTTGCTTAAATAATAGTAATTCTAATTAATTTTATTAAGAAAAAAACAAATCTAGGCGAATTTTATGGCAAACGCAAAATAATACTAACACAATTCATCAAATGGAGCTGGCGAACAGCTTTTCTGCAAACGCGAACGTATTTATGTAGTTTCCAAGTAAACCTGAAACTAGCAATCGCGTCTAACCGAAGTCATAGACTAATTATATAAACACGTGACAGACTGTACTACGGCGCAATACCAAATTTATAAATAGCGCCACCTGAAGTTAGTCACGGTAAACTGCGCCCTTAGTATGGAAACGATGTTTATGACTATACGTTACTCGAAACGTAGTTATCCCACTTGAATACCGCTTTTTCACAGATAGTTTATCGCCACGGGGTGAATTGCGCAAGTGACGTCAACTTGGCACGTCTTTATGGTTATACTCGGCTACATTACATTGCAATATAGGGAATCCGAAAGCTACCGCATGTCACAAAAAGAAAATCATTAAATCACTACGGGCGTTTTATTTCCGCGAAAAGCCAATGAGATATTGGTATGTTACAACGTTAGGGGTGCGCAGTGTTTTATAACTAGCCCTGAACTAGTCTTTCTTACTAGAGCACCGATGGGGGTATTGCGGTAGCGGGCACAAATCTGCTACATTGTGCGTCATGTCATCAATCAAAACCACACCATCTGCATGTTTTACTAAAAGTGTCTACATTAGTCGAGCATCGATACACCTATGGTATATTTTGACAGATTTAATCCATAATTTGCCTTTTTTCGCTGTCTGTTCATCGCGAACACAGGTGATGCGTAGAAGTAATAATGAAGTTGCTTACGACCGATGTCAGTTAAATAATCTGCAAATAAATATGACATTCGGTTGTTTTCGAATTCACTACTTTCCACTTTCGTTAACCGAAAATTCCCGATTATACAGCGTGTGAAACGCTTCCGTTTTGGGACAGTCTCCCGTGGTTGGTTAAAAGTGTTGACAGAAAGAAGATGGCATCGCAGAGCAAAATAAACACATTTTTCGTTTGAAAAAAGCGACCTATCGAAGTAAATAACGATGATGCGGATACACATGCACCCAACTTAAATGTCTAGATTCAAGTTTTATTTGACAATGACGGTCAAGCCATGATTAAATGTTTCTGATCATCTTTATTACTTATTGATCAGAGACCCACTCACCTGATGAAGCATCTAATTCTAACTCTTACATTGTACATGCTGACCATCAACTTTGATTTGATTATTCATGATCAATGGCATCTGCATTGAACAAGGCAGATGGAGTCAGTGCCCAGATCAAGATGATCCATGACATGGTCTCCTGTGTCACAGTATGCATCAATTTATTTATTTCATTTGAATAAGGATGAGAAGTGAACAACTTGTCAGTGGTAAATAATAGGGGAAAATAACAAACACAGCAGTCAGTTGTTAGTAGACAATTCTTTTAATTATATATTATTAATATTATTATTATTATTATGCAATTGATCTTGATTTTGACAGATTTGTAGTGTACAGAGTATGCTTTGGCTAAGAAAACACAGAAATAGGCTAATTAAGAAAAAAACTTGTCTGGCTAAGACAACCGATATCTGGCTAAGAGAGTTCCAAAATAGGCTAATATGCTGGCTAATAAATTCTGAACTGGCTAACAAAATTCGAAAATAGGCTAATCTACTGGCTAATAAGTTCTGACTGATAGGTCTGGCCCTGTAAATCGCTATATTTTAAATATCTTTTTGAAAACATCGATGTTACTGGGTGGGAAATTGTTGAAAACAGATGACGGACGCAATACATTCTTTGTCATCATTTTTATTTTGCTTGACACACTTGGAATTGTAATATACTGCATGTCAATAGCCGTAAACCAGCCCAGAATTGCGAGAAAACCCATAGTTGGAAGGGTACGAGTTTGCTTGGGTTGAAATTGCGGTAAATACACACAGTGATATCGAGTCAGCTTTGCAGAAAGTAAATTATACCCCAGTGCAGAGTACGCGAACAAGAAATAGGGGGTTGCTATATGTACCACACGGAATTCCATGAGATTACAGATGTTTGCCGAGTCTTTAGTTTTGGGCTACATAAATAATAAAATATTTATCTACCAAACACATTTTAGCGAAACTGGTTTGAAAAGATTTAAATCATGGTAGATACATTTTTTTTGCGTCACATGATCAGTTATTTCACGTGATCACAACAATAAAAATGTTCAGAGTAATGATTCTTCTGGTCTTGCTATAGTTAACATTTGACAATGTCTTTGTTTTTTCTCTTTCACCTACTGCTCAGTCCCACTCGGTGTCAAAGACTTTGCATTAATAAATTGAGGATTTACTATTTTACATGGTTGTAATGTAATCTTCTCAGTCATTTCACTATATCACCATGTATTGACAAATTCCTTGACAAGACAAAACATTTAGAAACCAATCAAACCATGTGACACTGGAACATAATAACCTTGGTGAATTGGTGATTTTATATTTATATCAGTACTCAGTAGTATATTACACTGGTTTAGGTTGTTAACTGAACTGGGGAAATTGGGGCTCGCGATCAGAAAAAGAACACAAGCTGGGAAATAAGATTATATGTACTGGTATAGTGGTATTCTATTTACAATTGATGAATTTGATGAGCAAAAATATTTACAACATTTAATATTAATATTTACATATGTGAAATTGCTTAGCAAATGCTCTAAGTGGGCTCAGGAGGTGGAGTTCATTGTTATTCACATCTTGCCAGTTCTTGCAACAATTGTGATTGGTAAATGGGCTTGAAATGGCAGCTATTTTCAATCTGCCGCCTCCCTGTAATAATTACACAATATATCGCGATATTATCACGATACAGTAACTGTGTATCACATCGTATCGTGATACGCTAATTTTCGCGATACCGATGACTACTAGTGTAACATCTTGAGTCACTTACCATAGATCTAGCTTTAATACTTACACAACACGAAATCATTATGAAATCAGATACTCGAAAAGACCTTATCAAATCCATACCTCAGAGTGGAGCTACTCACAACCTAAAGTGGAACAAACACATCTTCAACGTCGTAAACGCAGCTCACAGAAACCTCTGTGGCCCGTGGGTTGCCGCAATCAGTTAAAGAATGAGCTTACCAGACTCTTGTCAGCCAGAAACTGGTGTACAGTAACGTCAGTTCCACAATTTGGACCATTAAGACTGTCCAGAGAAAGCAGTAAGATTCGTGCTAGCCCAACCTGTCTACAAATACCCAAGGCAGAGTGTTACAGCCATGTTGGCAGACTGTATAGTGGGAATCGCTCAAACAGAAGAGAAGAAAAGTGACATTCATGCACAAGATATTGAATGGCCGTAATTTCACCAGAATACCATCCTCAGTATGCACACGTAAACACTACCAGACGTAGCCATTCACAAAAGCTGTCCAGACTCAAGAGACAACCCACAACATGAGAGTTCATTCATACCAAGAAATGTGCCAAACTGGAATCGCTTAGCTGACAGTGTCAAGAGCTAGATCTGGGAGCTCAGGTGACAATCGAAACCACCGAAGATCTCTGTAAATATCCATGGTCCGAGCACCAGTTTCTAACATGGTATGGCATTTCGTTGATTGCATAAAACTGTGAATATTTTGTCACAAAATGTTCATTGAAGTAAAACATGCTTTAAGTGCTCCAAATAAATTTACCTGTAAATACCCAATATCGGTTTGCAGTTTTTGTCTACTTAGGTACCAGTTTCTAACGGGGATGTAAATCTGTTATTTATATAGCGACAAGATGGTGATATCACATCATAGTCATCACTGTCAATGAACATTGATATGACAACAGGAGAGTTGGTCAGCAAAAACAATGATACAAACACCGCTACAAAGGAAGCACGACTTAATCTTTTGTAGTTAATCTAGACCTGGTCAAATTGTTTTTCGCGATAACTTGTATACATAGACAGCACGAACACAATTTTCCAAATCAAA
This sequence comes from Chaetoderma sp. LZ-2023a, assembly GCA_034401795.1. Classification (NCBI taxonomy): domain Eukaryota; kingdom Metazoa; phylum Mollusca; class Caudofoveata; order Chaetodermatida; family Chaetodermatidae; genus Chaetoderma; species Chaetoderma sp. LZ-2023a. Next base: position 20,555,582 of record CM067370.1, read on the forward strand.
ATCCTGCATCTTTGTTTTGTAAATTAGTCAATCTGGTGTTTAAAATGAATGTTTTGCACACCATAAAACATTAAAATTATTGTAATTTTTACCATATATAGAAACTATGGATTGAAGGAAATTTAAATTTCCCTTTCTCCGAGATCTAACAATACTCACCATTCTGTTACTTCTGATATACAGCTGACCCTGACAGCTGGCTCTAGGACTATAGACTTAGAAAGCTTTACCGACTCCTTGGAACCGGGTACTCGGCTCCCAACTGCCGAGTACCCGTCTACTATAGAGCTCATATTGTTTGCATAGCCACCAAACAAGAGAAATCCATGGCTTGCCTCCGTGGGGCTGGGAGGCTGGGTCCGTAACAGAATGGTGAGTATTGTTAGATCTCGGAGAAAGGGAAATTTAAATTTCCTTCATTCTCCTTCGATCAATACTCACCATTCTGTTACTTCTGATATACACCAGATTTGGTCAGTAACCTGGTGGGAAGGGACAAGCCATAAATGCTACTTTTGCCCCTTGGAGAAAGAGTTAGACTTAAAAACTTGACCAACGGAGACCTAAAAAGGACCGTCAAATCAACGGAACCGAATCACATTCACATCACTGCCCCCCCCCCCTTTGTTTTCTCCTAAGAAAAGGGAGAGAACTCACGAACATGCATCTCGCCTGAAAACACAAATATGCCAAGAGGGTTAACTGCTCTTTGCATATATTAGCCTGGGAATGAGCATGAATATATAAGATGAATAATCATGATATATAGACATAATACAAAAAAAAATCAATCCTGAATTACCTCATGATATTTGGATTTCAGACCTGGAGCATCCAACCATTCACTTGTCCGGCCATCAGTGACACAATCTGGTTGATATCCTCTCGCTCGACCATGTCTGCTTCTTAATTCTTTCTTACAAATGCCAAAAAAGGAAGAAGAGCAGTCTGGTCATATAGCTATCGTCTCAAAACAGCTAAAGCGAGTGGAATGGCGAAGTTTGACACATCCCTCATATAGTAATCCGTGAAAGAGGACTCACAGTGCCATTGTGCAACAGCCATGATGTCCTTAACGGAACACCATTGTAAAAGGGCGGAAGAGGCGGATATTCCTCTAGCATCGTGCCCTTGCGCATTGCACTTGGTGCCCAGTCGTAATCTCACGGGTAGTCTGATTGCATTCGACTACCCAACGAGAGACAGAATCCACGGATGCGGCGCCATATGGCTCCTTATGGCAGATCCACAGATGTCTATCATTCGACCGTAACGAGTCTGTCCATTTTGTACTTAGTCAAAGCACGGACTGGGCACCAGACACTGGCATCACGATCAATCCTACTTAGTTTCGGTATAACGATCGGTTTGCCGGGATATCTCAAAGATTGAATCTTTGACATAAACTCTGCTCTTGGCAGTAGACGCAGACCTCTCTGGAGACAATAAATCGGTCCCTCTCTGCTGAAAGTGCATGGATCACACTGCGCCTTCTAGCTGAGGAAGCTGCCAATAGAAAGACCGCCTTTAGAGTCAAATGCTTTAGACTAGCCGAACGCAACGGTTCGAAAGGGTGCTTGGCCAGTACATTAAGCACTAAAGATAGACTCCAGGCTGGAATGACTACCCGTTGTCTCAGTCGGAGATTGCTCATTCCCTTCACCATCACACTCAACTGGGCCACCTCTGGACTATCCGTGTTGGCTAGACAAGGGATAACTGATGCCAAAGCTGACTTGTATCCAGCAATTGTGACAGGAGCTAGTCCTGAAAAGAACAGCTCACAGAGAAAGTCTGCTATTTACTGAATAGTGGAATGAAAGGTAACAATACCCTTTTCCTCACACCAGTCTGCAAATCTGTTAACCTTGTTGTTATATGACTTGAAGGTTGACCTCCCTCTCGCAGCTGCGATGAAATCTGCAGCATGTCGAGAAAAGCCCTCCGACGTGGAATGTTATTTGACAACCACGCAGTCAATAACATTTTGGGACGCTCGTGTAGGAAGCGTCCCTTGGCCTGGGAGATTATGTTCGGAATCTCGGGTAACTGCACTGGATTTTCCACCGGCAGACCTCGAAGATCCGTGAACCACGCCCTGCTGGGCCAAATGGCGCTATAGCAGGACCAGGCACGGTTCCTCCCTGATCTTCACCAATATCTTCGTAGAAGAATGGTGGGTGGGTACGCGTAAGCGTGCATCCCTCTCCAGCTTAACGCCAGAGCGTCTGTATCGACGGCCTTAGGATCTGTATCGGCGAGACATAAGTCATGATTTGAGCATTTTCCCCTGTGGCGAACAAGTCCACGTTGGGTTTGCCCCAATGCTCGAAGATCCTGTGAAGAACTGGAGGGTTGAGAGACCATTCTGTTGGCAGAATTCTCTGTCTGCGAGACAAAGCATCCGCCAGAATGTTCAATCGCCCAGGAATATGAGCTGCTTTAAAAACAACCGAGTAATTCCTGCACCATTGAATCAAGTGCCACACTTAGATACATAGTGTGGGTGACTTGGTCTCGCCTTGGCGATTTCTGTATGATACTACTGTCGAGTTGTCTGACCGTATCAATATCGCCTTGCCCCTGACTTTTGGAAGAAACCTTTTCCAATGCCAGTTCCACTGCCATCATATCCAACAGATTGATATGTAGCTGGCTCTCTTGAAGAGTCCATGTGCCCGAGACCTGGTGTTCTCCCAGGTAGGGCCCCCATCCCTCCAGCGATGCATCCGTGTACACGGACAGCTGGGGGTGGGGTAGGTGCAGCGAAAACTCCTACTAGGAGATTCTGACGCTTTTTCCCACCATACAAGATGCGACATTATTGGCTCCAAAACTGGCACCAGTTTTGACAGGGGTTCTATTCTCTGTTTCCACAGAGACATCAGATACAACTGGATAGGTCTTCGCATCCGAGCAGTGTACGGGTATACCTGCTACATGGAGCCCATCATGCCCAGCATCTGAAGAAACCGCATCGCTTGAATGTGGTTTCCCAATCGAAACTCTTGAGGATGGCTAACAGAGACACCACTCTGGGCTCTGACGGGTAAAAAACCCTGCCCTCCACGAGATCGAATCGCATCCTTAAATAAACGAAATGTTGAGTGGGGTGTCAACTCAGATTTCTCCTTGTTGACTATCTAGCCTAGATCTGAAAGCAACTTCAGAGCCAGAGCAGTATCCACCTCTAACCAGGCTGATGATCAGCCAATCGTCTATGTAGGTGTGAAGCGGCACGTTCTCTTTTCTGAGAAACGCTGTCACCACAAGGACCACTCTGGTGAAAACCCCTTGGAACTGTCGACAGGCCGAATGGGAGGATTTAAACTCCCATACTAGATTCTGAAACGCAACTCTCAGAAACCTGTGACAACTCCCGTTCATAGGAATGTGGGAACATGCATCTCTCAGATCGATCGCTACACACCACACCCCCTTCCTCAATCCTGCCATTACCGACCTCGGAGTTTCCATCTGAAAACCGAGGCATATGGATAAACCAATTCAATGGCCTGAGACTGAGTAAGGGTCTCCATCCCCCTGTGCTCTTGGGGACAAGGAACATGTTTGAATAGAAGCCTGGAGTGTTCCGGTTTGCTGGTTTATTGCTCCCTTCAGAAGCAAACCTGACACTTCGCTTTTAATAGCTTCTAACTTGTCTGGTCCCGTTGAACGGGTGACCAGACAGGTGCCAAAGACAGATTCTGTGGTGGAAAGTCCCACCACTCTGGTATGTACCCCTGGGATAACCATCCCAGGACCAGACTGTCTGACGGCACACCTCTCCAAACATCGACGAAAACGCATGAGCCTTCCACCCATTATAGACACCTCAACGCCTAATGGGGGTGTCTGGCTCGCGTATCCGCTACCCCCCCCCCCTCTCTTCGCACAGGTGCGGTCCAGGCAGATGCGAAGGGAGCCATCGTACCCTCGGGTATGATCCGCTCCCCTCTGTCCGCCCTTTGAGGACTTACCTCCCCCCCTCTCGGGCGATCAGGAGCAATATTGGGGAGGGTAGAGGCCCCCACAACCTTCTTGGCTTTCTTCACCGAGGCGGCTGAGAAAACCCAGCAGAAAACAGAAGCAGCACTATGCTTTAGGCTTTCACCTTGCTTTTTCTCTGTTTCTTGAAGGTTGCCCGGTCAGCGGCCTGACTACAGTCAGATAAACCGCCAGCCGATTCTGCACAATGCTGGCTGTGTCCTCCAAGATGGCCAGTGCCTGGCCACCAAAGATGCTAAGGCCTGTCAGGGGCATCCCAAGAAGACGCTCCCTGACGGCAGCAGCTGGACGCATATGGTCAAGGACCATCTGCCTCCTGGACATAGTCACACGCGCCTGCACCCTTGCCAATGCGTCCATAGTCAGCACCGGTCGGTCATTAACGCATGAAAGTGCCACAGGTGGCACAGGGTGGCCTGCCCCCACTTCAGCCCACACCGACTGAAGAAGACGATAAGAGTGGTTGACAGCACTCAGCGCTGTCCTCACACACCCATCACACAGGGACAGGACTTCATTATGGTGTACCTGAGCTTTGTCCACCAGTGCCGGGGCGGGGCCACCCGCTCCAGCACTCTGGACACCCAGTACCCAGCGGTCATCCTCGGTGACCGACGGGACAACACCATACCTGTCGTATTCCCCCCGTGGAATACGACACCTCGCCCACACCTCCATGGAGGCCGCAAGAAGCTGGCCCTTGTTCATGCATTGTTTGCTATAAATAGCATCAAGCAACACCATAAACCATGGATCCAGTCCAACAGACTGGATCAGGGCTGCGGGCAAGATCCCCATCCTAATCGATGCACCGATGGACAGGGTACATCCTCCTCGGCCGTGGTCGAAACCACAGACAGGTCCACCCTGGCTAGCCAAGCCAGAGCCTCAGACCAATCCGTCTCCCAGGAGGACACTCCCGTGAACACGTCACCCGTTGACATGTTCACGGCCCTACCAGCAACGGCCTCCCGGCTAGGAGCCATTGCTGATATGCCAGGAGTACCGTACGGTTCCACCGCCACCCCATGGAACACACCAGTCCATGGAGTAGGCCTGCACGGAAAACCATGCGGACCCGTAGCGGTTGAGGAACCGTGGCCAAACACGGGCGCCAAGGGCACCCCATGTCTGACCGCCGGACCAGGAGAGATAGGTGAGTACCATTCCTGGCCGGCCACACCTGTTGGCGGCAAACCAACCATCACGGGACCGGTACCGGAGTGGCCTCAACCACGGGCGGAGCCGCTGCCCTGGCTTGTGCCAGGCCAGACAGATGGAGGACGGTTCCGTCAGGACGGAATCGACCTCCATGCTCTCCACCCACGGCATCACAGGCCGCAGCACCCTCTCCTCCTCGGCCTCCTCATCTTCAGACCCCTAAGAGTCGTCACTAGGCAAGGAAAACCGTGGAGCCATCCTGGCAGATGGCTCCCATGCCTGACGGACCGGCCACCGCTACTGGACCACCCGGAGGTGGCCGCAGAGACAGAACCCATCAGGCCGGAGCCCGACGGGACTGCCAGGGGGGGCCGTACGAAACGGCTCCCTCGGTGGCCAGTCCAGAACCCTGTCCAAGGACAGGGTCCGAATCAAACATGGGGAGAGACTGCCCTACAACTTTTGGCAGCAGGGACGACACAAGCGTGGGCAGAATGCTATGCAAGACACCTTGCCTAGCCGGACCAAACCACGCCGGCGGTGCCATCTCCCCCACCTCCGTTTGCAGACGTGGAACGCCCCCCACGGGCCGAAACGGACGCTCCACAATTTACTTTCGGACCGCCTGACCCTGCGTCAGACCATGCCAAGTCCTTCTGGCAAGGAACTTAAGCATCATATCGACCGACCACACAGCGCAAACGTTACACCTACTGTCAAGACTACACTTAGTACAGTGGAAACAGACATGTCCCTTGCATAGAACCCGTACGATATGTGGCACTCGACACATGATGGCGGGGCTGGCTTGGCCTATAAAAAACCAAACCTACAATAAGCCAGCGGAACGAAACAAAAATGGAAGGCAGACAATTAATTTTCAAATATATTGACCATAAATTAACTGTCACCCTCCCGCACCCCACCCCGCAACGCTACAGCACAGATCGCATTGATTATGATGACAAGAACGAAGCGGGCAATAATACACCCATACACTGATCCTCAAGGACGTATAACGGAAGCAGGAATCATATCGCCTAGCATTCGGGGTATATTTACTAATAAATATAAATTATACTCCTAACGAAGGCCAAAACGATATGTGAAGAAACAACAAAATGTAAACAAACTGCTGTACCACACGGTAAAACCGCAGACCACACATCTAAATCAATAATTTTGAAACCACTGATCATTGCAAACAGATCGTGATAACATGCAAAACTTGAAAATTCCAAAGTTTTTCTGGTACCAATTAAAGTACGCAGCACCCAGAATCAGATGCGCGAATTAATGAAACATTTTCTTCACATAAACATCCGAGACACACGGGTGTGACGACACCCGCTCGGATCTTACGGAGAACGACGTCAGCAGATAATCGTGTTAAAACACTGATAAGCCAACACCTAATTTCATATCTGCCGATCGCCTGTTGGGGATTTAAAGGAAGGCGATCATCTGGCATATTTTGTTGTTAACACACGTCCCAGATTCTTTGGGGTTAGAAATTGGAACATGCGACACAGACGAAATTTTAGAGACCTAAGTCTTTTTAACTATGGAATAACATGGAAATATACGACTTGGTTATCATCGGAAGCGTCCATATTAATCCAAAATATCCTTTTGAGAGCGCACAAGCTATCACAATTAATCACAGTAAAAAGACTTAGGCTTAAACAATCTTAAGACTTTCCAACTGCAAAAAGCATGTATTCTCTTGTCGCTCTACGGTAGACGGGTACTCAGCAGATGGGAGCCGAGTACCCGGTTCCAAGGAGTCGGTAAAGCTTTCTAAGTCTATAGTCCTAGAGCCAGCTGTATATCAGAAGTAACAGAATGGTGAGTATTGATCGAAGGAGAATGGGCATGTTAGTAAAGACCCAGTATATATTTGAAAACAATATAAGAAGTTAATCACCTCGTTGCCCTTATGTACATCCATAGAAATAGAAAAAAATTATTGTCATGGCTAAGAAATTGACATGCAGCCTTTGAGAATGACTGGCAGATGTCGTCTGACACGGTAAACTGGACCAGTTTGTTTCATTTGCTTACCAGTTATAAACATGTTTATGAGCCCTGAAAAAAGTAATAGTGAAAACACATGTTTTTCACACGTCAAATAAAAAAGGTAGATAATTACTTATTTCTGTTGCATTTTGATCAAATCGTGTAAAATTGATGTATCAATTGAAATAAACATGTTTTGAGTATGTCACCAAACCAAAACAAGGAGAGCGTGCAAAAGGGACCATTTGTTAGAAATAAAGCCATGTTAGAAACATGTACCCTGACCATATGATTCAAGATTATTTATTTCATGGTTATTATATATATTATACATACATCACAATTGGGCAGTTGATCAATGGCATCATGATGCGAATCAGTCTGTAAGAGGTACTAGACTCTGGAATATATGTTGCGAGAAAATACCAAGGGAAGAAATTATCTATATAGCACAGGTGGGGCTAATTTACATTGTCATCATTACATGTATATCAAACCTCAGTTTACATAACGAGGATAAAGGAATTTGAATCTCGCTATGTTCGGGGTGTCAGGGATATATTTTACCTGCACCTACTATCAAAGCCATTAAAAGAGTTTCAGCTACAGCAGCTACAACACCAGTTTGGAAAAAAAATGGAGAATAACCATTTCTACATTACACTACCATGTAATTCATCTATAAGTTACTTTCCTGCCAACTCAGTTGCTAAGTTTACTACAAAACTTCCTATGAACTTGGATTTATCAGGTTCATGGGAAGTGGGTTGAGTTGGAATTCAGTACCCAAGATCATGGTTAACCCTTGAAAAGGATGCTTACGTGAGATTTACTTCACCAGCTAACAAAAAAGGGAGATTTCTCCCAGTATGAAAAGGGTTTTACACAATTAAAGAACTCGTTAATCAGCTTAAGCGTGACGTGAAAGTACAGCTTACTGATTTTGTTGAAAACATTCAGTTCAGGTACAATGAAGAGAAAGGTTTTAGAATTTCTTTAATGATTGGACCTGCATATTCAGCTACGTTTGATCCCCGATTAGCTCAGTTGTTCGGATTCAAGACAAAAACGATGAATGGTACAGAACGGCGGGCGGTTTTTAGTTATTCTGGGGAATCAACTACTAGAGCATTACTTTTTGTTTATTCCGACATCGTTCTACCAAACATTATTGGTGATACCATAGCACCCCTATTACGGGTCTTACCACTAGTGAAGAAATCTGCTTTAATACAGCGTGAGTTTGTAAATGTACATTATCTTCCTGTTGCCAAAACATCAATCGACACTATCAAAATCAAGCTAACCAATTCATATGGGAGGCTTATTCCGTTTGAGTGGTAAATCAGTCATAAAACTTCATTTTAGAAAAATTAAAAGTTAGTTTTACTTTAACCGTTGAATTGACAACATCAGAAAAACAGCAGATACAATGAGACCCATCTATAAACCTGATAAAATGGCACTACGTAACTATTACGTAACCCAAGCTGGACGAGGGATACCTGTTTTCATGGGTGGTCATCATCAAAGAGGTCATGGGTTAGGTAACATTTTTGGGAGTTTAATGCGATCCGCTATACCACTGTTAGGAAAGGTGGGAAGAAGTATAGGTAAACAGGCGTTATCAACAGGTGTTGGTTTAGCCAGTGATGTATTAGCAGGAAAAGATTTTAAATCTTCTGCTACGTCAAGAGCATTATCAGCTGGAAAAGCCTTAATTCCTTAAACAATTACAGGACTAGGTGTCGGAAGAGCGGTTAAAAAGACAAAGTCTCGAAGACAGAGCATCAAAACGCTGAAAAGATCGAATAAACACGGACGTGCTAAGAGTCAGAAGGAATACAGTAACAGGCGCAGCGGATATTTTCTGAGCTTGTCTTTGCACAAAATCAGAACTCGACTTGTTTACTGTTAAACCTGTTTTAGCTACTATGGAAGAGGGTTCTTGGCAGCTTTACCAGCCAGTGAATACCATTTCAAACTCCAACTCAGCCCCATTAGAGTTTTTTATCTCAGGCAATGGACAAGATTATTTAAATTTATCTCAGAGTTACCTTACTCTAAAAGTTAGAGTACGGAAAGTTGAGGATGGGCGTGATTGTCATGTTGCTGAGGGGGATCAGGTTGCCCCTGTGAATTTACTAGTTCAATCATTATTTTTACAAGTAGATGTCTTTTTAAATGGCCAGCATATATCGGATGCACATGATACCTATCCATTCAGAGCTTTTATTCAGACGATTTTCTCATACTCGTCTGATGCATTATATTCTCAATTATCTGCAGCTTTATGGGCAAAAGATATGGCAGGTCAGCATGATTCTCTCACAGAAGCAAATGTGGGTTTTACTGAATGGAAAGAAGGAGGCGCTAATAGTAAAACAATTGAATTAACAGGGAGATTACACTCTGATATATTTATGCAAGATCGTTATATACCTAATGGGATCTCGTTAAGACTCAGACTACAAAGAAGTAGTGACGAGTTTGTTCTCATGAAAGCTGGGGATAAGGAGTTTAAAGTGGTGATTGATGATGCCACATTCTGTGTTAGAAAACTGAGACCAACACTTGAGTTGCTAATTGCGCATGCCGAAGTATTATTGAAGACATGAACCTTCAAGACAATATAGATAATGTATGTAATTGGTCTCAGATTTGGCAGCTACACTTTAATACAGACAAAACACATGTAATACACTTTGGTTCAAATAATCCTAGGAGCCAGTATTATATGACAGACACTACATGCCAGTCACAAACCATTGAAATCATACCGTTCACAAGTGAAAAAGATCTTGGCATACACATAAATTTCTCCTACGATACCCATATAAATGCAATTGCATCAAAGGCTAAGAGCATAGTTGGTCTAATTAACAGAACCTTCAATTACATAGATGAAAACATGCTTACCCTGTTATTCAAATCACTAGTCTGACCCGAAAATGGGTTATGCAAATTCTTTTTGCATAACCCATTTGCTTCGCCTAACCCATTTTTTTCAGGACATCTAAAATAGAAGTGACGAAACACCCCACTTCTTAAAGGTTTTAATTGTCACTGATTCATGTTTTACTTAGTATTCATTTTTATTGACAATCTGATTCTCTGTTAGCAGATCACAGCTTATTGTAGATAACGCATCACTTTAACTGTACTATTTCAAATTAAAATCAAGCAATTAATGTATTTTTGTATTTATTTATTTTACCCTGTAATGACTAAATTTGTTCAAACATGTATAATATTTACTTATTGCATGTCCATTTGTAGGCCAAGAGAAGACTATTTTTGAAAATTTACCACAGGAATGACTGGCTCGGTTACCGAGCCAGTAATTCCTGTGGTAAATATTCTAAGTCTTCTCTTAGCCTGCAAATAGACATTCACCGAGACCACTACAGAGGCCAGTTTTGGCCTGCTTCATCATGAAAGGGTTAAATTCGATCTTACAGACTATTTAATAAAAAGTAAACAAAAATCCCTCTCAAAATCGGCAACATTCGGCGTTATACTGTATCAAATAGTGAATCCGACAACAATCGAATGTGCCGAGCTACGTCATTCGATACGTTCAACGGGCGCACTGTAAACAGCTGCTGTCAATTATTTACCCGCCGAACACGAGTTGTTCACTAGATAATCTGACAATTGTGCGCTCGACAAGAAAGCGGTCGCCGGCAATGTGTTTTACAAGTTGAGCTACCCTAGTTTCCCGGCGCTTCAATTTTTGCAAGTCGTGAAATTACGAAATATTGAGTAATATCGTTTAACCGATGGTATATCAATTGTCTAACAGGCTATTATTGATTGAATATCAAGTTTTTATAGGTGGAAACGGCTGGAATTAATCATCATCAGCCCAGTAAATTTGGGAAAACCGAACTGTCTACGCAGTTTATTCTGCTATTGTAGTGCAGCAGGTCAAAGCTGCACAGTTACGAAAAAACGTGTCAGTCCGCATCACAGATCCATAAATATATAGTTCTATGGTTGAATTTTGGCAGCTCATCATACGTGACGTTTATCATAACATTTCCGATAACAAATGTTGTATTATTTTATATTTCTGGCGCATGATCGTAGGCATGTTTGGCATTTAGATATTTAGTTCTGGCCTATGATTTCTCCTTGTAAGCTCAAGTAAACTCTATGAAATATCGGCAACTTTTCACGCGAACGAAAAATGGGTTACGTGAAAAACCGCAGCGTAACCTGAACGCGAATGATCGTTTCGTTCGCACAATTTGGACATCCCTGATAACCCATCTACCCCACAGCACCTCCCAAAGCCAACCTGGGTCCTGATTACTGTCAATGAATAATGCCAACCAAACAAATAAACAATTGTAACTAAACAAAGTACAAGCACTAGTAATACAATACTAACACAACTCCAGAGGCAATAACAAGCCAAGGGCTTATGCCTCGCAAAATGATGATGATGATGATGATGATGTTAACCCCATTATTTAAACGAAAACTGGTATCTATGTATTTTAATCGAAATTTAATTGAGTAACATAAATGTGCGCTTTGCCAAATAATTAAACAACCAATGCTTCAACCCAACAACATAGTGAATTTGGCAACTATACCTATTAAATAAGATGAACTGCGTATTTCGAGATCTGAAATCGAAAGCGAAACAACACGTGACCGTTGGAAAACTAAAATGCGAGATGAGGCGGAACCAAGATTCAATTCAAGATTTCCACCATCCATTATAAACTATTCAACAACAATCTCCTACATATGATTGAGGATATGCAAGTCGGATAAAAAATTGAACACATTAATTGCTCAACACGTCCAATGTCCAATTCATTGAGCGAGATGACCTTTCTAATATTGAAGAACATATTCAAACAATGTTTATCAAGTTCAAGTTCAAGTTCAAGATTATTTATTTTGATATAGAATATACATTTACAGTTTCACAACAGGTAGTCCACCAAAGGCAGAGCCTATGTGGCGGTGGACCCCTACAAGATTCAAGATTAGATTCAAGATTATTTATTCAATAATTCCAAGGTAAACGAATTCACAAATCATACCAGGTTGTCTGCCCAAGGCATTGCCTATAGTTATGGCGGACACCTTACACCTACATATAACATATAACATATAACAACAACAATATAGGACATGAGAATACTGAATACATACGGTTAACATGTTATAGTCCTATATATATACATATAGTTAACTGTCTCGCTGCCAAGCCTCTGCAGTCTACATTTTCCATGGAGCCTAACTCAGGGTATGCTGAGTACCTCTAAAACAATTTGACCGAACGTTGTCGGTAGCTAAGCCACAAGCAACTTTCAGTCAAATTTTTCTAAAATACTCAGCCAATCCAGAGTCATTGCCAATTGGAGTTATTGTCCGCTTCCAGCAGTCCAACAGTTAATAGACGTATGACAATTTACATTTTTACAAGGAAAGACATGACAGAGGGATGTGTGCTTATCTTGCTTAAGTTAATAATTCTATATTACATATTCTTATTATCAATGACAAAGTATTTTTTAGGCTGTGATGGTAGAGTTAGTTGTTTGGTAGTTACCATTATGACAGATATTCTTATTCTTATTATTATTAATATTATTATTTTTATTATTATTTGTTCTGGTGACTGGGTGCAAGTATGAGAATAGCATGCCATGATGGTGAGTGTTTTCCAGAGTCTAGTAGGTTTCTATAATCTTCTTTTTGATATTCTGCTTAAAGTACTGTAGCTTTATGATGTCTGTGCGTGTGCTTGTGTCTGTATTATTCCATAACTGAATTGCTTTGTATGAGGGTTTTTGTTGTGCTGCTTTTGTTTGGTGGTGTGTTGAATGGATGTTATCTCTTGTTCTTGTGTTGTGATGATGCAATTGTGTATTGAGCATAAAAATGTTAGATAAGGATGAGGGTAAGTTGCCATTGTGGAAGTCCCTTAAGAGTGTGTATAGTTGGAGCCCTCCTATGTCCTCAAGTTTTAATACCTTTTCTGATTTAAAGATATCCTGGCCACCTGCTTCTTGTGAAAATAGTTTAATAGATTGCTTTTGCAGAGATTTTAGGGTTTTTTAGTCTAGCTTGAGATGTATTAGTCCAGATAGCATTGCAGTAGGTGATGTGAGGAAGTATCATTGTGCAGTACAGGGTTTTAATAATATTAGGTGTTAGATAGGGTTTCAGTCTGCGAATGATGCCAATGCTTTTTGCTACCCTGGTAGTAATAATTTCAATATGCTTCTCCCATGTTAAATTTTTGTCCAGATATACTCCTAAAAACTTAGCATATTGTGCTTCTTGAATTATCTGGTTGTCGATATAGAGGTTTGGGAGAGCTATTTCTTTTAGTTTCTTAGATTTTGTGAATAGTATATAATTAGTTTTTGATACATTTAAGGACAATTTGTTTACTTTAAACCAGTCTATTAATTTTGCCATTTCATTATTGACATTTTTGTATAGAATTTCTATATCCTTGTGGCTGCAGAAAGCATTTGTGTCGGCTGCAAAAAGTATTAGTGAGAGATGTTTGCAGACTTTGGGTATGTCATTCATATATAGGAGAAACAGCAGGGGCCCAAGAACTTAACCTTGGGGAACACCACAAACTATATTTTTGTATTCAGAGATAGCCCCATTGAATTGTACACACTGTTCCCTGTTTGACAGGTAACTCTGTATCCAGTTCAATGCAGTACCTCTTATTCCATAGTATGCAAGCTTTTGCAGTAAAATTGTATGATCAATTGTATCGAAGGCTTTGGAAAGATCCAAGAATACACCTAGCGTATGTTCATTATTCTCAAGGGAGGTTGATAATTTTTCTATCATATCCACAATGGCAAGCATAGTAGAGTATTTTTCTCTGAAACCATATTGAGAAGGATATATGATTGAGTTTATGTTTAGATATTTAGTAATTCTACTAAAATACAGCTTTTCTAAGAGTTTTGAGAAAAGTGGAAGTACCGAGACTGGCCGATAATTAGTAAAGTCAGATACATCTTTAGCTTTGTATATGGGTGTCACACGTGCAACCTTTAATCTTGATGGAAATACTCCCTGTGTAAGTGAGAGATTACAGATGTGGTCCAATGGTGTTAGTATTTCTGTTACACAGTGTTTACAAATTTTCCATTTGAAATTATCGATTCCAGCACTTTTAGCTGTGTTAATTTGCATTAGTTTTTTTGTAGATTTCGTGAGTATCTGTTGGATTTAGGAAAATAGAGTGTTGATAACTACCTGTTAGAAAGTCCGTTATATGTATGTTCGAGCTGGGTTGAATTTTTTGTGATAAATTTGGACCAATGTTAGTAAAATACTCATTAAATTTGTATGCTATTTCTTTTTTGTCGTTAGTGACTCTATTATTATAAATAAACCGTGATGCTTCAGTATTGGTTTTTTTCTTATTTAGTAATGATTTAATCAGTTTCCATGTTTACTTTATATTCTCTTTTTGTTCATCAAATTTATTATGAAAATAATGTATTTTTGCTGTCCTAATTATCTGATTTAGCCTGTTTCTATATTTCTTGAACTGTGAGTCATTATACTTTGTCGGATATTTAAGAAAATTCAGATATAACTTGTTTTTCTTGTGACAGGCAGCTATCACTCCTCTTGTAATCCAGGGTTTAGTAGGATTTTGTTTAAATTTCTTAATATTTTTAAGTGGAAAGGCAGATTCATAGATGTTAGAGCATATAGAGTGGAAGGTGTTGTAGGCATCTTCACATGACTGTGATTCAATTACCTGGTTCCAGTTTATGTTAGCCATATTGTTTTTGAACATTTCTGTATTTTCCTTTTTGAAGTCTCTACAAGTTACTGTTTCTTTTACAAATGATTTTCCTTTTTTGTTTTCTTTTTCTATATAGAAAATAGGTAAATGGTCTGAAATATCTACAACAAAGATACGAGATGATGTTGTCAATAACAGTAGCCGAGCATTCTGTAATTCTTGTTGGTTTCGTTATAAATGGATAAAAGCCAGATATTTTTAATAAATTTAATAGGTCTTGAGTGTAGAAGCTATGTTGTTTTAACAAATCAATATTAAAGTCACCTAATATATAAGCGGATTTCTTTTCATTTTGTATGGTATTTAGAATTTTTTCGAATGATTTCATAAATTTGTCGTTGTCACTTCCAGGAGGTCTGTATGTGACACCGACAAGTTTATTTTTAGTTTTTTCATTGGAAATTTCAATAAAAATAGTTTCAATAAATTCTTCATTCATTGACAGGTCATCTCTCAAATCATACTGTACACTGTCCTTTATGTAGATGCCTACACCACCACCTTTTTTAGTTGGCCTGTGTTTTTCAATGAATTTGTAATTTTGCATATTAATTAAGTCCAGTGGTGAGTCAGGTTTCAACCATGTCTCGGTAATTCCTATGACGCTAAATTCATGTGAGCTGGAATCCATAAAGTTATTAAATTTATCAAATTTTTTTTAGCATCGATCTAATGTTAATATGAATCATTGAAAAGGTGATAGCATCAGTACTCTTGATAATATTATCATTAAATTCTTTCTGAAGTATATAGTCACAGAGTGGAAAATTCATACCTTCATTATCAATATCTGTTTCAGAGAAATTTGTGTATTCATTGCCCTGGTTAGAAGTATTTAGCTTGAATGGGTTTACAAGTATGTTTGCATTTATATATGTACTGTAGTCATATTTGGCACCTAGGATATTAAGCAGAAATTCGGTATCGTTTTCATAGTGATTAAAAGGAAAATTAGTTTGGTTACATTGAAAACAACACCATGGCTCATCAGAACTCTGGAGTTCTTCATAATCTGTGATAGTTAGCCCTTGGGAGCATCTTAAATGCACCCAATCACCACAACAGTCACATAGAATTGCACGCTGATTAGATTTGACAGGTTTGTTGCAGGATAAGCACGGGAACCGGACAGGCATGGACAGCAAAAAATGGGGTGGCTTAAGGCTATTGCTGGCTACTGTGATGGAGAGATAGTGTTTATCTAATAAAATGAGATTATATATAATGTTAATGGATTAGATGGACATAGTTATGATATTGTCTGACAGTAAGAGAAGATCTATTGTTGGAGTTTGATAGATCACAAGTAAAGCGAGGCGACATATATGGGTAGCGGTGAGCATTTATGTAACTATAAGTTATGCCAGTTAGGCCATGGACAGATATGAGCGAAGGTAAGGCCAGGTGACATGTATTTTCGGAGAGTGACGAGTATTCAGATCACAGGTTAGACAAGCCTATAGGCATTGGGATCGTAGCTACATTTATGGATACTCACGTAACAACCATTTAAGTCATTGAAGATAGAACATCTTAGCCCTTACATTGAGAAGTTTCAAAGAAAGTAGAATCTTTGTGATATCGAACGTATACTGTTGTGTCTTTTGAAGTCAACCTGACTGGGAACCATTGCTGCCTAAGACAAAGTGGTGACATTGAGAATGAGATATATTGGGAGTTCACCTTGTTACTTCACCTACTTAGGTAATTGGTAGAACAGACAGATGTACATTTGGACTACATTTAGCACATACAATATAACAGTATGTACAACACCACTTACCAAAACAGACAGACAACAGATAACACATAGTGGTTTGTGTACTATATATTACCGTGTTGAGTATTTGCTTAGTGTCACAGTTTGCCAACTATTCTATGTGGATTCAAGTGATATCATCTGCTGTAGAATAATAATATGAAAGATTAGAACATTACATACATTTAACCCTTTCACGACAGGCCAGCCTCTGCAGTGGCCTTGAGGAACTTCCATTCTTTCCAGACCAAGAGAATGCCATTTTTGAAATTTTAACACTGGAATGACTGACTCGATTGCGGAGCCCTTCATTCAAGTGGTACACCCTAGGGAAAATAATCTCTTGGCTTGCAAAGGGCATTCAGGATATTTTTATTTTCTTGACCAGATTAGCCATTACAGGGTTAAACAAATACATATGCATCCATACATACCATTTATACACACTTGGAAACACATAGTCATGATATTGTCTAGCAGTAAGAGAAGATCTGTTGTTGGGGTTTGATAGATCACAAGTAAAGCGAGGCGACATATATGGGTAGCGGTGAGCATTTATACAACCATACATTATGTCAGTTACGTCATGGGCAGATATGAGCGAAGGTAAGGCCAGGTGACATGTATCTTCGGAGTTTGACATGTATTCAAATCACGAGTTAGACAAGCATATAGGCATTGGGAATGTAGGTTCATTTATGGATATTCAGGTAACAATCATTTGGGTCATTGAAGCTAGAACAGCTTAACCATTTCATTGAGAAGTTTCAGAAAAAGTAAAATCTTTGTGTTATCGGGTGTATACTGTTGTGTCTTTTGAGATCATCCTGACTGGGAACCATTGCTGCCTAAGACTGCAACGGTTTCCAGACAGATTTAACTCATAATATTCAGCAGTTTTCCGAAGTGGTGACGTTGAAACTGAGATATATGGGTAGTTCATTGGTGAAAGTGTTGGGTAATGGTTTCAGGCATTTAAACATTATTGTTAATTCACGTACTTAGGTAATCGGTAGGACAGACAAATATACATTTGGACTACATTTAGCACATACAGTATGTACAACACCACTTACCAAAGCAGACAGACAACAGATAACACATAGTGGTTTGTGTACTATTTATTACCGTGTTGAAGATTTGCCTGGTGTCACAATTTGCAAACTATTCTGTGTGGCTTCAAGTGTTATCATCATCTGTAAAATAATAATATGAAAAATTAGAGTATTATATACATTTAACCCTTTCGCGACAGGCCAGCCTCTGCTGTGGCCTTGAGGAACTTCCATTTTTTCCAGACCACGAGAATGCCATTTTTGAAATTTTAACACTGGAATGACTGACTCGATAGCGGAGCCCTTCATTCAAGTGGTAAACCCTGGAAAAAATAATCTTCTCTTGACTTGCAAAGGGCATTCAGGATATTTTGATTTTGTTGACCAGATTACAGGGTTAAATAGATATATGTGCGTCTATACATACTCTTTATACATATTTGGAAACACATAGTCTTGATACTGTCCAACAGTAAGAGAAAATTTGTTGTATATTATTTACATTTAATCCTTACACGGCAGGCCGGCCTCTTCGGTATCCTTGGGGAACCTACATTTTTCCCAGACCAAGAGAGTAGCATCTTTGAGATTTTAACACTGGAATGACTGGCTCAGTTGTCGAGCCTTTCATTCCAGTGGTAAACCCTGAAAAATAATCTTATCTTGGCTTGCCAAGGGCATTTAGGATATTTTGATTTTATTGACCAGATTAGGGTTAAATAGATATATGTGCATCTATACATACTATTTATACACATTTGAAAACACATAGTCTTGATATTGTCCAACAGTAAGAAAAAAACTATTGTTGGAGTTTGATAGATCACAAGTAAAGCGAGGCGACATATATAGGTAGTGGTGAGCATTTATATAACCATATGACGAGTATTCAGATCATGGGTTAGACAAGCGTATCTATAGGGAGTGGGATCGTAATTACATTTATGGATATTCAGGCAACAATCATTTAAGTCATTGAAGCTAGAACATCTTAACCCCTTCCTTGAGAAGTTCCAGAAAAAGTCGAATCTTTGTGATATCGAACGTATACTGTTGTCTTTTGAAATCAACCTGACTGGGAATCATTGCTTCCTTAAGACAGCAATGGCTTCCAGACAAATTTAAACGTTGAAATTGAGATATATGGGGAGTTCATCGTTGAAAGTGTTGGGTATCGAAATTCAAACACCGAAAGGCAAAAACAAAATTGTAGGTACGATTTATAAATCACCTAAAGGCGATAAGGAACGTCTTATTGAACTATTAGGAAAAACTTTGGCAACTATTCAAAAGGAAAACAAATCTGTCTACCTCATGGGTGACTACAATATTGACCTGATGAGACAAACTTGCTTTCATACACAAAACTTTATAAACTTACTAAATGCTCATTCATTCTACCCAACCATTACAAAACCGACTAGAATAGGTGATGTTTCGGCCACAATTATTGATAATATATTCAGCAATAACATTAACGTCAGTAATAAATCGGAGGTAGGAATTCTCGTTACTGACACGTCAGACCACCTACCAATTTTTCTTCTCGAAAGACAGCTGACCTGCACAAAGCCATTCAAATATTAAAAAATTAAATGCAGAGAAATAAATCAGGTCAATATTGAACAATTTAAAAAATACATGTCTGAGTTGGATTGGCATGCAGTAACAGACATACAGTGCTGCGAAAGTGCCTACACCAAGTTCCATGAAATTTGCACGCACATCTTCGAAAACAGCTTTCCCATGAAAGAAAAGAAGAAATTTAAACACAACCCGACTAAACCATGGATAACAATTGGACTGATAGCTGCCTGTCATAAAAAACATAATCTTTATTTGAAGTTTATCAAATGTCAAACAAAGCATAATGAACAGAAATTCAAGAAATACAGAAACAAGTTGGACCAAATAATCAAAACAGCAAAAAAACCTTACTACCATAACAAATTTGAACTATGCAAGAATGACATAAATGGAACATGGAAAATAATTAAATCACTTTTGAATAAAAATAACCGCAAAGCACAACAAACACAATTTCTTTATAATAACAAGATAATAACTGATGATTTAGAAATTGCAACATGATTCAATGACTATTTTGTTAATATTGGTCCAACACATTCAGATAAAATCAATTCAACATCCTCTAATAAATATAGTGATTATCTCACAGGCGACTATCAATCCTCTTTTTTCGCTAACCCGGTCACAAATGAAGAAATTTTTATCATTCTTAACAAACTAAATCCTGCAAAAAGTGCTGGCTTGGATGGTTTCAAGTGGAGTATTTTCAAACACTGCACGTTAGCGCTACTAATACCCCTTAACCACATCTGTAACTTATCTTTCACTCAAGGCATATTTCCATCAAAATTAAAAGCAGCACGAGTAACACCGATATACAAAGCAAAGGATTCATCTAATTTCACAAACTATAGACCTGTCTCAATACTTCCACTTTTCTCCAAATTAATGGAACGACTTATGTACAATCGGCTTATCAGCTACTTAGATAATAAGTCAATCCTCTATACATCACAATACGGATTCCGTGAAAAACATTCAACAATGCTAGCACTAATTGAAATGACAGAAAAAATAATAGAATCAATTGAAAAGAAAAAGCACATAATAGGCATTTTTTTGGATCTTTCAAAAGCTTTCGACACTATCAATCATAAAATCCTACTAGAAAAACTTGCCTATTATGGAATCCGAGGAAGTGCACTCATCTGGTTTGAAAGTTATCTAAGTGACAGAACGCAATGTGTGCAATTCAATGCAACTTGCTCTGAAAATAGGAGACTAACTTGCGGTGTCCCTCAGGGGTCCATCCTTGGCCCTCTGCTGTTCCTCTTGTATATGAACGATCTGCCTAACATATGCAAACATATGTCACTAATACTATTTGCTGATGACACCAATGCCTTTTGCTCTGATGAAGACATAGCTACATTATATAAAAATGTAAATAAGGAAATGGAAGAAATTACTAACTGGTTTTCACTAAATAAATTATCACTAAATGTGGATAAAACAAACTATATGTTATTTTCAAAATCTAGAGAATTAATAAATAAAGAGGTTCCAAAATTGTACATTAGCAATAAGGAAATTGAAGAGGCCCCTTATGCAAAGTTCCTAGGAGTATATTTAGATAAAAACTTGACCTGGGCCAAACAAATCGAAACAGTTACTGCAAAAGTAGCAAGAGGAATAGGTGTCATCCAAAGACTAAAACCATATATGACACAGGCCACGGTTAAAACACTGTACATCACCTTGATCCTCCTGCACCTCACTTACTGCAACGCTGTTTGGACTAACACCTACAAAAACAGAATATCCAAAAAAAAGCATCAAACTATTTTCTAGGCCAGCAGAGGGCCAAAATATGTTCAAAGCAGAAAAATTGCTTAAGCTCACCGACATAGGAAAATCTCAAATGCTAACTATTGTCAAAAACTTCCACCAAGACACTTTACCCAAATCTATAGCCCCCTTCTTTATAAACAATATTAACATCCACCAACATAACACTAGAAGCAGACATAAACTACATGAGCAATACACACGGACAGACATAGGAAAACACCGAATATCATTTGCAGCCACTAAACTATGGAACAACATAAAACAGGAAACACGTGAGAAAATTCTATCAACAAAATTCTGCAAGAAAACAATAAAAAAAACCACTTGATTAACACATACTAGTATTATCTAACTCATGCAGTACAGCTAAAAAATGGCCCGACTCGTCTACAAAACAAGGTAAAGAATGCTACTACTACTACTACTACTACTACTACTACTACTACTACTACTACTACTACTACTACTACTACTACTACTACTACTACTACTACTACTACTAGAATTATGACTAGATGACTCCACTTGCTATTATATCCAATAATAATTTCAATTATCATAGTAACAAACTAGAGGACGAGCAGGAGAATGAGCACCCATCCCCTCCATCCCCCTTCCCTTGTCCAAGGATGCTCCCCATTAGCCAGCATCCTGTAAACAGTATATCATCATTATAAGTAAAAGTACCCTCCCCCAAAAATATATATATGTTTATTGTTGTATCTATAATCATAGACATCCATGTATATTATTGAACTTGACTATGTTCTGTGCTTGTCTGTTACGTAACTGTCTTGTCCTTATTTACTACCCATATGTATCGCTAAATAATAATAATAATAACAATAATAACAATAATAATAATAACCCAAGTGACTAACTCTTACACACACCCTGATACAGTATTATATGTTGGTTCGCGGACTGAGAGGGGCCCACTCCAGGAGTTTTTCTTTCCACTGTAATGACTGACAAGATAATTGAACCGGTGGTGAACTCGGGGGGGGGGGGGTGTGGGTTGGGAGGGTGGTGGGAAGGGGTGGTCTCCTCTTGACCCGCGAATTGACATATTTTTCGCTTTGAAATTTAAACTGTTTATGTGGATCAAGGGCCAAAGGGTTAATAAGGAAGTAGTAAATGTAATGTCTGAATTTATAATTGTTTGTGTACCACCTGTCATCTTCACCACGGCCACGTTCGTGGCCACGTTACTGGTGACATGAATGGCCAGGGGTCTAGCCTGTATCAGTAGCTTCTGGGTCTTGCTATTGAGCAGCTTCTCCACCTTCTGGAGACTCGCCTGCCTCTCTGGGAGTTGCTTTACAATCTGTAACGTTGATGTCATTGTTTAAGCCCTGAGTATACAACGCATTTAAACATGTACATTCTACCTCGAGAGCGCTAAGCAGCTCTAACCAGTCTGCATTTGTCAGCTGCTTAGATTTGTGCTCGGGAATATCCATAGCACTATACATAGCAGCTTCAACCATGGACCAACTAGAACTATGTATTAGGTACTATGACGTCTTCCACGCCGAATTGAAGGATTCTAAGAAGAAGTCACCAGATGAGCTCGCCCAGCTCTCTAGCACTGAGGTAACAGAGGAGCTGACAGCTGTGAAGTTATACCTAGGATTTGGTAAGGGCCAGATCTGTTTTGTCGAATACGTCATTATGGGCGGCAGTATTGTCGAGCAGCTCCTGCATACTAAGGGATTCTACAAGAATCGGAAGTATCTATTGGACGTGTTCCGGCAGTTGCAGGCATCCATGGCATCCCCCGTCAACGATTTGAATAAGACAGCTGGGAACCACCGAACCATACAGCCCTCCTTGGGTGTGTATGCTGACAGCGTGTTTGGGGGCTGTCGGGCAGGCCAAGTTAGTTCAGGCAATCTCATTTGCCACGACTCCCGCACCGGAAGATCTATTGCTCAAAGAGCTTAAACTACTAGCGGCTGAGAAGACTGGTGATAAGTACAGCAATAGCCAGACCTGACACCAGTCGTAGGGCTATCATCCTGCTAGCACTGCTGGGCAGGTGGTGGGTGTCAGCATGGGTCGCCGTTTGTCATCCAGCACTCTGTGGATCGGAATGACAGTCGGAATGACAGTCAGAATGACAGTCAGAATGACAGTCAGAATGACGGTAGCACTGGCTTGCGGGGATGCTTGTGTCACGGGGCTTGGGATGACATGCGCAGCTGAGTTGATATTAGTGTTAAAGCGAAAGTGGACACCGTGGGAACTCCCCTTGACTATCATGTTGTTATAACCCCTGACCACCAGGTCCTCGATATTCACGATCAGGTTGCTCGGAATAAGCTGCAGGTGTGGAGATATGGCAAAGTCCAGCTGGTGGTGCGACCGAGTTGGTGTCAGTGGTAAACCCAAAGTGCACACCTGGGGAATTCTCCTCGACTATCATATTATTGTAGCCCCTAATCTTCAGATCCTTGACATTCATGATCATATTGCTCGGAATAAGTCATAGGTGTGGCGATATAGTGAAGTCGAGCTTACGACGGGCCTTCTGTAAGGCTTGCTGGAACTTGCTAATGATGCTGCTAGGGTCTGCAATGATGATCATATCCTCGACGAGACTGCTGAACATAGCCTGCACCTCTTTGCCGCTCACTCCATCTATAAAGTGGTGCAGCTTGGTCTGGGCCATCAGAAGACAATAACATAATGCTTCTAAGGACTGGTTGATTTGAACAATCCCTGCTGGTGTAAGCCCTGAGGTTGTGTGTGGGATAAAGTATTTCCAGGCATCTGGATGGTCTTGCCTGATGCCGGTTATGTGCATATTCTGTACCCTCACTCCAGGTTCTGAGTCTGGGTCGAATGAGAACGTCGCTGTCTTTTTTTGATTGATTTTTCGGGGTGTTTGATAGGGGAAGCCTGAGTAGTCTCGTCTCGGGTCACCATACATAATGCCTAGACTGCTATTTTCTCCACCATGGAAATGATATTCTGAGTGGGCGTTGAACTCTCGCTGGAGTCTACTGGCTGCAGAGAGGCTGTAGCTAACGGTGCTGACAGGCTGCAGATCGAAATCATTCGTATCAGGCAGGCTTGTGCCCAGCTCATGGAGGATTCATCTCACCATGTAGTACACATGGAATCTGAGACAGCTTCGGTGGTACCAGAATAGGAGTGCAGCAAACCCGCACCGACGTTGCATCTTGCTGTGGCACACCACATGGCAAAGTTCAGCTGTTGGTTCCAGAACAAGAGATTCGGGCCTGCCATCCAGGTAAGAGCTTACTTCGCATCCTTGATGGTGATTGCAAGGTTGGTCAGTGGTCGTGGATTGATGGAGAAGCTGATGCGGGACCACCCGTCGACTGTAATGGAGATTGGGGTTAGGTCCAGTATGTCATCCAGGAGACCACGTGGTCCAGCTCTCGAGCGGTTCCAGAGTGTACCCATGAGTGGCAGTTGGCTCTGCTCAATTGTTGTGAAGGCAATCTATAGTAGTCATCTTAAAGCCACTGTTCCAGCCATGGATGCAACATACTATTTGAAACCATAGAGATCTTTGATGCAGCCCTGCTGCAGCATCTCATTTTTTAACTCCTCCATGTCCACCCGCCCGATGGAGCCTTTGTGGTATTGTTGGCACACTTTGGGTTTCTCTGTGCGCTACAGGGTTTGGACCTTCA
The DNA here is from genome assembly GCA_034401795.1 of Chaetoderma sp. LZ-2023a. NCBI lineage: Eukaryota > Metazoa > Mollusca > Caudofoveata > Chaetodermatida > Chaetodermatidae > Chaetoderma > Chaetoderma sp. LZ-2023a. Next base: position 20,580,452 of record CM067370.1, read on the forward strand.
ATATATGGTGATACTCTTCATCACTCACCTGCCCATCCTCGAGAGCTTTGCTGACAGACTCGTCGATAGCATGTAGGCTGCTCTGTGCCAGTGTTACATACTTAGCATGCTTATCCAGCTTCCTGGTGATCTGGCGCTGTCCAACCGTCAAGCCAGTGGCCAGGACAGTAGTGGCAAGGGTCACACTACCCAGCGGGATAGCGACGACAGCACCTACCCCTGTAGCGAGGGTGGTAACAGCGGCCACACCAGCACTGGCTCCAATCATACCAGCAGTTGTGGTTGTGCATGACAGACTGTTGTACACCGTTTTATATTGTCTGCCTGTTCTGCTGTACTTTTCGTCTCGTGAACGAGATTCTGTCTGATGGTGTCAATCTGCTGCAGTTGACAGCCGTGTACTGTACCACCCTCCTCAGCAGTCAGAGAGGGATATAGTGCAGGCTGCTTTCGCCACTCCGATTTAGCCATGGTATACCTAGGTCTTAAACTCATGCTAGCACTACATCACCTGTAGAATCTGCTGATGAGTCGTTGTGGAATTCATCTTGGAGAGCCTTGCGAACCGAACAAACTTGTTGGTGTGGAGACATACCTCCCTCAAACACCCTGCATCCAACAGAATGTCAGGGGCCAGTTGCTTTCACAGCTGTGACATCTGGAACTTCACCTTGTCTGCCTGGAAGTACGCCCGCCGTTGACAGGCTTTCTTGGATTTATACTCCACCCTCTCCTCTTCCCACTGCAAGACTTCTACAGACTCATCACACTCGTCATCCGAGAAATCATACAAGTTTGGCCCTACAATGCCCTACAATGCCCTCCTCTTGCTGGATGAGGCTCTCCCATTCTTGGACAGAGTTGTAGTCCCTTCGTCTCCTTGCCTCTCTAGCATTCTGTTCATACCAGCTCACCCGCTGCAGTCGCTCACCTTCTTGTCGACAATACATTTCCTGTACTGCTATATCTACCATCTCGGAGAAGGTGTGTGGCTGCTCCTCTGTCTCTTTTTTCAACATCTCGGTGAATGCTTGATAGGTCTGATATGATGTCATGATGGGGATATGTCAATAAGTAGCAGCAGTGTAAACTCTAATTAGGCATCCAACAGACCATCCATGCTGGCATATAGACTAATGGTGAGCTGTCAAACAGGTGATTTATGTGGGCGAACATGCTGGGGCTGATCACTTTACACAGTTTGCTGGTGGCTCCTGGCAGATATTCTATCACGTCTAACCATAACTCAGTCAGTGAGCTGTGGTAGGTACTTCCAGGTGGCAGATGTAACACATCGGCGTGTATGTACATGGTGCAATGCTGAGCTACCTTGAAACCCATTCTATGCGATACTGAACCGCACGTCTACCAACTAGAGATGGTCTGATGACATTCTGCCAGTTTTGGAGTAGCAATCGAACAATCAGCATGGCTATACACTCTGTTTAAACCACACACACAACACACACACACACACACACACACACACACACACACACACACACACACACACACACACCCACACCCACACACACACACACACACACACACACACACACACACACACTTACTCACTCACTCACTCACTCACACTCACATAATGGAGCCTATATTTGCTCACTCGACCAGGCAAGCTGGAAGATCTCGTGGACGTGTACGATGTTGATGCTGCTACAGTTAAGGAAAGCATTGGCAAATCGTTTGTCCTCCAATATGGAGCAGAATCCAAGACATTCTCCCTCCATCCCGTCGGTGGAGATGGTGTAGAGCTGCTCACTGACCTAAAGGATGTCTCGAAGGAACGTCTGGGTCGAGAGAGGGATGGGAACAAAATAGTGTTCTGCTATGACCCCCCGAAGAAGAAGGTCATCTTCCACCCCCTGATAGAACAGTCACTAGACAAGGATGAGGATGTTAACACCTTGGACGCTGACCTCAGCTTTCATGTCACATGATGGTGTGGTGTTGACCCTGGCGAAACAGCTGCAGGTAGTCTTCGAAAAGAATGTGGCACGGAACCTGGTGGTAATTGGCGAGCATGGTTGCCACTATATAGACTGCCAGCGGTTATTGATCTGGAGGGCACGCCCCTCTATACTGCTGTGAAGAAGGATGGCATGGCACACTTTAAAACCGGGGGACATCTTTCCTGACCTATATAGGACAAGGCACAACCGTAGTTGCAGTGGGTCATGGGATTGGGGTCACTGGAGGAAAGCTCCTGCTGCATCGACCCTTTGATGGACCAGAGGAAGCCATCAATATTCAGGATGGCATCCTGCGAATAGAGGGTGTGGCGCACTCCTCGAAGGCGAAGGGCTCAGTGAAGCTGCTCGAACATGTCAGTGTCACAAGTCCGCAAACAACACCCATTGTGCTAGAGCTGTGGCTTGTAGCTGGTGGTAAATTGAAGCAGAGGTGGGATGAAGATCGACATTGAGGCCAGCACAGGGCTCGATGTGACACAGATATTTTTCGAGGGGTTCACTTTGTTTGGTTTAACCCTCCATATATAGGATGCTGGTTATACTACTGCTCATACCTGTGGTGGTTGCCTCACAGACAGCCATGATATTAGATGCCAAGTGGGCCCACTTGCGAGACGAGCCTCAGTACAATCCCCTCCATGACCATCTGCGGAAAAACATCTATGACCGATTTTACCTACATGAGGAAATTGAGTCTGCCTGCCACTTCTATGGTGTAGAAAGGGTAGGGCGGGATTGCCTGTGACCGTGGTTCCCGCCACAACACCAGATTCTCTGTGTTACATGCGAGCATGCCAGAGTCTGCAGAGGTGTAGGTGGTAGGCACTTTAGCATTCTGCCAAGTGAATGCTGCCAAGGCAGCTGGAAGGACCTGTGGGTAATTCCTTCATGCCGATGTGACACTGGTCATGACTACGTGTTTGTTTGATTCAGTGTGTTTGATATGGAGACATGAGGCTCGGCATGTATTTGTGATCCAACATTATATCTATCATTATCACCATCATTAGCATTATGTCTATCATCATCATCATCATCATCATCAGCCGCAGCAGCATTATGTCTATCATCATCATCATCAACATTATGTCTATCATCATCATCAGTAGTTATAAAATGTGTTTCAGAACGGGCCCCCACCACCAGGTGATGCCCGATTAGAGAAACGCAACTGGAAAGGTAATCAAGCTAACTAAATCTGAAACTCAATCACAGGCTACCCCGAAGAACTATGGAGTTACATGCATGGTGTAGGCTGTGCGGCATGGCGGGAAAATGGCAAGATCATTACATGACCTGGACGACTATGCAAATAAATTGTTTGAGTTCTGGAGAGCTTCTCCTGACCTATCATTCGCAATAGTAGTAGACGAGGTACTCGCCCGAAAAATCACACCAGGCGCCAAGTTAGGCATTAGAGGCTATCCACTGACAGCAATGGCAATGACAGAACTAAGACAGTATTTAGATCATCTGCTAGCGATCCACAGTATCAATATGGATGATGCTATTGAACCAAAATAAATGTGGTGCTAGATTTTTTATTTTAGAGTAATATCACCAATGAGGCAGTCGAAGAGGATGTCGAGCACTTCATCTGTGAGATTCTCGTGCAGGTGTGTCTCTGCTTTGGGCTTCCTGTATGGTGCCGGAACGGGTGGCTCGCTGTGAAGGGTCGTGGTGGGGCCTACGTTGTAAATCTGTGAACTTATTGTGATTGTGTGTATCCATGGTTCAGAATCTTGTGAGTAAACTCATGGGTTTGTAGTGGAAGTTTTGTACTTGCCTGGCATGAATAAACGTATGAGGTCGTAGGTCTAAATGGAAGTTTGGTACTTGCCTGGCATGGTCTGAACAATGGATGGGGTACACTAGGGGGCTGGGTGGGCCCTACGTCGTAAAACACATCGCGGCTCCCACCACCCTTTGTTCTGATAGTCTTATATATTATACTACTCAACCAGAACCAAGTTGGCAATATCATGAATGATCCTGAAATGGCAGCTCAACTAATCATTGACCATGAAAAACTGCCACAATTGCCAGATATACAGTTATCACCACAATACTCTATGCAAATTGCTGGAATCACCCATTTCCTCTGCTATGCTATACACCTTGTGAGATACAACACTAAGAATACCTGCAAGTGTCATCATCTACTAGCTTACACTTGTGCAAACCTGAAATTAACCCACTGCACATATTGCACAGACTGGTAAACGTATTCGCAAATAACAGTTGTTTGTACAGAACTCCATGTACGCGTTTCTGCTCGCGTGTTCCCACGCACGTTTCAGCGACCGTGCATGTGCATTTCCATGCAGGCGAAATTATTTGTCCACATTGTGACATGCAGGTATAGCTGGCACTGAACACGCATGCCCACAAAACCAACACGCGCGCTGAAAAACAAGCGCGCTGAAATTTCGCTCTCCGATCGACTTTTATTTCAGCGTGTAGTCAGCGCGCGGAGAAGCTTACATGGATATGACTATATATAAAATGTATTGAATCGAATTTTTTCGCGAGCGTTTCAGCGAGCAGAAACGCATACATGGAATGCGGGCCTAACACTAGGCGCCGAAAACCATGTTATATATGGTGTTTCTCCGCATATTCGGTTAGAGTGACGACGCGGTTAGGTTTCTCAGGAATATGTCGGTGAAGGGGTTAGGCAGCCTCATCATAGTCTACATGATAGTTGTTATGTCGTAATTGAATTAATCTTAATTGATTTGTATTATTGGAATTTTAACGGTGATTCAAACGTCGACATTCGACCAGATAATTGTTCGGCAATACTGGCGTGCGTGCGTGCGTGCGTGCGTGCGTGCGTGCGTGCGTGCGTGCGTGCGTGCGTGCGTGCGTGCGTGCGTGCGTGCGTGCGTGCGTGCGTGCGTGCGTGCGTGCGTGCGTGCGTGCGTGCGTGCGTGCGTGCGTGCGTGCGTGCGTGCGTGCGTGCGTGCTTCAGTATCGTAATTCACCTTTCCAGTGTATCCGTCTATCAATCTGACGTCATATGACGTCATAATCAGCCAAGCTGCTTGTAGGATGACGCCATAATCAATACGTCTTAAATTAGTCTATATGGCCCGTCTTTAACTCTTAATAGTCTGGCACGATGTGTAGGTGGAACTTAAGCTAGAGGTGGGCGGGGAATAGCTTAAACTGGAAAGGTCTATTGTTTGTTTATGACGTCGTTATTTTGTTGACCAACATCGTAGTGGTTTCATTTAAGTTCCATCAATGTATAAATGAATCTTGTTATTTTTATGCATTGCAATTGTGTCATTTTTATGTATTGCATTTGTTTTATTTTATTGTGTTGTATACGGATACCAATCAATTAATTAATTGATTGATTGATTGATTGTAACTCGGAAGTACGTCATCACTTAACAAGCATACCGTTAACAACTCTGTCCAGGGTGCAATGCGTGACGTATAAGCAGTCATGGTTACTTTCACAATTACGTCACAATCAGTCTGTGACGTTTAATTGTGAGCGGTAGATATTTCGAGTGGATAGTGTCGGCGTTATGTGCCGCATGATAAAGAAAATATATCCTAAGAAGACAGCGTAACGAAGTGTCTATCTCGAAAACAAAGTGAGTTTATTTCAAGTTTAAAATGGCGTTATCCGCATGCACACGCGGAACAGAATAATGAAGGCAATGCGTACTTCTTAACTAGCCTACGTTGGTTTTCTGATTTGATGCATCAACTACGACTATTATGACTCTGAATATGTTCACTTAAATTCAATTTAGAATGAAAGCAGGTGAAGATAACCGGAACAATAGATACGACAGAAGAAAGAAGGATGAGAATGAGATGATTTTGGAAATAGTGCAGAATTCCAGACCAGTTACTGTGGCCCAGGTAGTTCAGAGCAAGTCGTGTATATCAAGCATCCTGCGGGCGAAGTCCCCCGCCCGAATAGATTGCAGACCCAGAATCAATCACCTTCCTCCAAGAAGTCCTACAACCGAAACGCGCATTTTGAGACAATTGCGGAGAGATGGACTTATTCATCAAGACCCAGTAGCATCTCGGTTAGGTGGCATCTCATACTTTCTGCCTCTTCATACTAATACTAATGATATGTATAACTGTCAATCTAAACGACCACCCAGGGTTCTACAAAAGCTGCAACCGGTAGCACCTGAGAAAGGCGGAGATAACCAGGGCGAATTAGGACGACTCTTGGACGACAAAACAAAAATTGTGACTCAACGAAAACAAAAGAAGTTAAAACTTTCTGAGGAGAGGGCAAGGTTAATTAAAAAGCGCGAATCTTTGCTGCGAGCTAGATCAGCAGATACAAATAAAAGGTCAAAAAGTAGATACGAATGTAAGCTAAGACAAGCTGAAGCGAGCAGAGCCATGATACCTAGTCGAGTTACACAAAAACATGAATTCAGCAACAATGACGATGTTGAGATACCTATGGATGAGGACTGATGAAGCATGCACCAAAGGAATTGATAGAAAGTCTAATCGACCGGACCTTTTGACGTGTGTGATATTCTAATTGTGCTTAGACATTAACAATAATCATGTATCTCATCGCATAAGATGTCATATATCATTGATCCTAATATTAATTAGCGATGTTATGTGTGATTTTACATATAAACACCTTCGGATACATATAGGCCTATGCTACTTTATCTTATTTTATGACGCATGACCGTGTGGTGTGCGTGTGTGCGTGTATGCCAGTGTATGTGTGCGCGCGCATATGCTGTCACCAGTGTACATGCCTGCGAGCACATATCCGTCGTGTGCATGCGCGTGCATTTATGCTTAGATGCGCGTGTGTCTGCAAGGGTGTGCGCAAGCATATGTAGGCCTACGTATCTGCATGTCTATGTACATGGATGCATATGTTCACGTGTGCGCGGTAGTCCTGATTGCGCACATGTGTTAGCATTAGAGGTGTTTCTTTGATTTATGATGACGAGGCCCAAATGTCGAAATAACCAATCCTATTGTTATTATAGGCCACAAGAAAGGGAGCCATAAATGATTCAACACGGCTAACGTTCTATAAAGAAATAAAAACTAAATTTGAATTCGAAGACTATTTTTAGTATTACCATACCGAGAAACCTCTGTCATTTCAGAACCTTGAACCATCAACTCGCAATAGAATCTAAACGGTGGGTTGGTATTGATAGGGAGACCCAGTTTGTAATACGTGTAACGTAGTCGAACTTGAAATACATTTTCTTTTTTGCTGCCCAAAATACACAACAGAAAGAACACAATTTATACCTGATTACTACGCAAGGCAGAACACAATAGAGAAAACTCAAGGCCTGTTTGAGATCCGCAACAAACCAATACTGAATCCGTACAGCAATGACGACGGCGACGGTGGCGGCAACGACGACGATAACAGCAACGATGACGATGATAACAACGACATTAGGAATTATTACTATGTAAGTTTCCGATCTGTAACAAACCAATACCGAATCCATACTACTACAACAACAACAACAACAACAACAACAACAGTAGCAGCAGCAGAATCAACAGCAGTAATAACAACTAAAACGCTTATGATCATGTCGATAGTCACTTACAGGACTGGCGGCATGATCAGCGAACGAAAAGAAGAAGAAGAACAACGAAAACGAAAACGACGACATTAGGAACATAATTGTCTCGATTTGGAGACATCTTGAATTCAATATGTTCCACTCAAAAGATTTTATTAGATTTTTATACATCATTTCTAAGAGCTAAATATACAAAATAAAAGTGGATTCATTAATTAATTAATGGTGGGTGAATGTAGAAATGGTTTGCAAACATCGAACATCAGTGGTAGATCGGATTCATGTTTTATCTACTGGTAATACATTTATGTGGTCTAATATGAATCGTTCTCGAGATACATGACATATTTTACTCGATTAGCGGCCATATTGGCAGCCATCTTGAATTCAACACGTTCCACTCAAAAGATTTTATTATATATTAGATGTCAGCTAGGGGACCCTACTGAACAGATTCTACGTACTTTCATTTGTGTTGCAATTAGTGGTAGGTTTTGTCTAATTTGTTTTATTTTGACTGGACTAGTATGACATGCCAGTCGTTGACTTTCATGTTTGACGTGTATGCAGTGCATGTACCACTCTAATAGTGAGTCGTTGACTATCATGTTTGACGTGTATGCAGTGCATGTACCACTCTAATAGTGAGTCGTTGACTATCATGTTTGACGTGTATGCAGTGCATGTACCACTCTAATAGTGAGTCGTTGACTATCATGTTTGACGTGTATGCAGTGCATGTACCACTCTAATAGTGAGTCGTTGACTATCATGTTTGACGTGTATGCAGTGCATGTACCACTCTAATAGTGAGTCGTTGACTATCATGTTTGACGTGTATGCAGTGCATGTACCACTCTAATAGTGAGTCGTTGACTATCATGTTTGACGTGTATGCAGTGCATGTACCACTCTAATAGTGAGTCGTTGACTATCATGTTTGACGTGTATGCAGTGCATGTACCACTCTAATAGTGAGTCGTTGACTATCATGTTTGACGTGTATGCAGTGCATGTACCACTCTAATAGTGAGTGTAATCGTGTACCACTCTAATACTGAGTGTAATCATGTACCACTCTAATAGTGAGTGTAATCATGCACCCCTCTAATAGTGATGCACAGGGTAATCATGTACCACTCTAATAGTGAGAGTAATCATGTACCACTCTAATAGTGAGTGTAATCATGCACCCCTCTAATAGTGATGCACAGGGTAATCATGTACCACTCTGATAATGATGCACAGGGTAATCATGTACTACTCTAATAGTGAGAGTAATCATGTACCACTCTAATAGTGATGCACAGGGTAATCATGTACCACTCTAATAGTGAGGGTAATCATGTACCACTCTAATAGTGAGGGTAATCATGTACCACTCTAATAGTGATGCACAGGGTAATCGTGTACCACTCTGATAATGATGCATAGGGTAATCATGTACTACTCTAATAGTGATGCACAGGGTAATCATGTACTACTCTAATAGTGAGTGTAATCGTGTACCACTCTAATAGTGATGCATAGGGTAATCATGTACTACTCTAATAGTGAGGGTAATCATGTACCACTCTAATAGTGAGGGTAATCATGTACCACTCTAATAGTGATGCACAGGGTAATCATGTACTACTCTAATAGTGAGGGTAATCATGCACCACTCTAATAGTGATGCACAGAGTAATCATGTACCACTCTAATAGTGATGCACAGGGTAATCATGTACTACTCTAATAGTGAGAGTAATCATGTACCACTCTGATAATGATGCACAGGGTAATCATGTACTACTCTAATAGTGAGAGTAATCATGTACCACTCTAATAGTGATGCATAGGGTAATCATGTACCACTCTAATAGTGAGAGTAATCATGTACCACTCTAATAGTGAGAGTAATCATGTACCACTCTGATAATGATGCACAGGGTAATCATGTACCACTCTAATAGTGATGCACAGGGTAATCATGTACCACTCTGATAATGATGTACAGGGTAATCATGTACCACTCTAATAGTGAGGGTTATCATGTACCACTCTAATAGTGATGCACAGGGTAATCATGTACCACTCTAATAGTGAGAGTAATCATGTACCACTCTAATAGTGAGGGTAATCATGTACCACTCTAATAGTGAGGGTTATCATGTACCACTCTAATAGTGATGCACAGGGTAATCATGTACCACTCTAATAGTGAGGGTAATCATGTACCACACTAATAGTGAGGGTAATCATGCACCACTCTAATAGTGAGGGTAATCATGTACCACTCTAATAGTGATGTACATGGTAATCATGTACCACTCTAATAGTGATCCACAGGGTAATCATGTACTACTCTAATAGTGATGTACAGGGTAATCATGCACCACTCTAATAGTGATGCACAGGGTAATCATGTACCACTCTAATAGTGAGCGTAATCATGTACCACTCTAACAGTGATGCACAGGATAATCATGTACCACTCTAATAGTGAGGGTAATCGTGTACCACTCTAATAGTGATGTACAGGGTAATCATGTACCACTCTAATAGTGATGTACAGGGTAATCATGCACCACTCTAATAGTGATGCACAGGGTAATCATGTACCACTCTAATAGTGAGCGTAATCATGTACCACTCTAACAGTGATGCACAGGATAATCATGTACCACTCTAATAGTGAGGGTAATCATGTACCACTCTAATAGTGATATATAGGGTAATCATGTACCACTCTAATAGTGATGCACAGGGTAATCATATACCACCCTAATAGTGAGGGTAATCATGTACCACTCTAATAGTGATGTACAGGGTAATCATGTACCACTCTAATAGTGAGGGTAATCATGTACCACTCTAATAGTGAGGGTAATCATGTATCACTCTAATAGTGATGCACAGGGTAATCATGCACCACTCTAATAGTGATGCACAGGGTAATCATGTACCACTCTAATAGTAATGTACAGCGTAATCATGTACCACTCTAATAGTGATGTACAGGGTAATCCTGTACCACTCCAATAATGAGGGTAATCATGTACCACTCTAATAGTGAGGGTAATCATGTACCACTCTAATAGTGATGTACAGGGTAATCATGTACCACTCTAATAGTGAGGGTTATCATGTACCACTCTAATAGTGATGCACAGGGTAATCATGTACCACTCTAATAGTGAGGGTAATCATGTACCACACTAATAGTGAGGGTAATCATGCACCACTCTAATAGTTAGGGCAATCATGTACCACTCTAATAGTGATGTACAAGGTAATCATGTACCACTCTAATAGTGATCCACAGGGTAATCATGTACTACTCTAATAGTAAGGGTAATCATGTGAGAGTAATCATGTACCACTCTAATAGTGATGTACATGGTAAGCATGTACCACTCTAACAGTGAAGTGTAATCATGTACCACTCTGATAATGATGCACAGGGTAATCATTTACTACTCTAATAGTGAGGGTAATCATGTACCACTCTAATAGTGAGTGTAATCGTGTACCACTCTAATAGTGAGGTTAATCATGTACCACTCTAATAGTGAGGGTAATCATGTACCATTCCAATAGTGATGTACAGGGTATCATGTACCACTCTGATAATGATGCACAGGGCAATCATGTACCACTCTAATAGTGATGTACAGGGCAATCATGTACCACTCTAATAGTGAGGGCAATCATGTACCACTCTAATAGTGATGCATAGGGTAATCATGTACCACGCTAATAGTGAGGGTAATCATGTACCACTCTAATAGTGAGGGTAATCATGTACCCCTCTAATAGTGAGGGTAATCATGTACCACTCTAATAGTGAGGGTAATCATGTACCACTCTAATAGTGATGTACAGGGTAATCATGTACCACTCTAATAGTGATGCACATGGTAATCATGTACCACTCTAATAGTGAGGGTAATCATGTACCACTCTAATAGTGATGTACAGGGTAATCATGTACCACTCTAATAGTGATGCACAGGGTAATCATGTACCACTCTAATAGTGAGGGTAATCATGTACCACTCTAATAGTGATGCACAGGGTAATCATGCACCACTCTAATAGTGATGCACAGGGTAATCATGTACCACTCTAATAGTAATGTACAGCGTAATCATGTACCACTCTAATAGTGATGTACAGGGTAATCCTTTACCACTCCAATAATGAGGGTAATCATGTACTACTCTAATAGTGAGGGTAATCATGTACCACTCTAATAGTGATGTACAGGGTAATCATGTACCACTCTAATAGTGAGGGTAATCATGTACCACTCTAATAGTGAGGGTAATCATGTATCACTCTAATAGTGATGCACAGGGTAATCATGCACCACTCTAATAGTGATGCACATGGTAATCATGTACCACTCTAATAGTAATGTACAGCGTAATCATGTACCACTCTAATAGTGATGTACAGGGTAATCATGTACCACTCCAATAATGAGGGTAATCATGTACCACTCTAATAGTGAGGGTAATCATGTACCACTCTAATAGTGATGTACAGGGTAATCATGTACCACTCTAATAGTGATGCACAGGGTAATCATGTACCACTCTAATAGTGAGGGTTATCATGTACCACTCTAATAGTGATGCACAGGGTAATCATGTACCACTCTAATAGTGAGGGTAATCATGTACCACACTAATAGTGAGGGTAATCATGCACCACTCTAATAGTGAGGGTAATCATGTACCACTCTAATAGTGATCCACAGGGTAATCATGTACTACTCTAATAGTGAGGGTAATCATGTGAGAGTAATCATGTACCACTCTAATAGTGATGTACATGGTAATCATGTACCACTCTAACAGTGAAGTGTAATCATGTACCACTCTAATAGTGATATATAGGGTAATCATGTACCACTCTAATAGTGATGCACAGGATAATCATGTACCACCCTAATAGTGAGGGTAATCATGTACCACTCTAATAGTGATGCACAGGGTAATCATGTACCACTCTAATAGTGAGGGTAATCATGTACCACTCTAATAGTGATGCACAGGATAATCATGTACCACTCTAATAGTGAGGGTAATCATGTACCACTCTAATAGTGAGGGTAATCATGTATCACTCTAATAGTGATGCACAGGGTAATCATGCACCACTCTAATAGTGATGCACAGGGTAATCATGTACCACTCTAATAGTAATGTACAGCGTAATCATGTACCACTCTAATAGTGATGTACATGGTAATCCTGTACCACTCCAATAATGAGGGTAATCATGTACCACTCTAATAGTGAGGGTAATCATGTACCACTCTAATAGTGATGTACAGGGTAATCATGTACCACTCTAATAGTGAGGGTTATCATGTACCACTCTAATAGTGATGCACAGGGTAATCATGTACCACTCTAATAGTGAGGGTAATCATGTACCACACTAATAGTGAGGGTAATCATGCACCACTCTAATAGTGAGGGCAATCATGTACCACTCTAATAGTGATGTACAGGGTAATCATGTACCACTCTAATAGTGATCCACAGGGTAATCATGTACTACTCTAATAGTAAGTGTAATCATGTGAGAGTAATCATGTACCACTCTAATAGTGATGTACATGGTAAGCATGTACCACTCTAACAGTGAAGTGTAATCATGTACCACTCTGATAATGATGCACAGGGTAATCATTTACTACTCTAATAGTGAGGGTAATCATGTACCACTCTAATAGTGAGTGTAATCGTGTACCACTCTAATAGTGAGGGTAATCATGTACCACTCTAATAGTGAGGGTAATCATGTACCATTCCAATAGTGATGTACAGGGTATCATGTACCACTCTGATAATGATGCACAGGGCAATCATGTACCACTCTAATAGTGATGCACAGGGCAATCATGTACCACTCTAATAGTGAGGGCAATCATGTACCACTCTAATAGTGATGCATAGGGTAATCATGCACCACGCTAATAGTGAGGGTAATCATGTACCACTCTAATAGTGAGGGTAATCATGTACCCCTCTAATAGTGAGGGTAATCATGTACCACTCTAATAGTGAGGGTAATCATGTACCACTCTAATAGTGATGTACAGGGTAATCATGTACCACTCTAATAGTGATGCACAGGGTAATCATGTACCACTCTAATAGTGAGGGTAATCATGTACCACTCTAATAGTGATGTACAGGGTAATCATGTACCACTCTAATAGTGATGCACAGGGTAATCATGTACCACTCTAATAGTGAGGGTAATCATGTACCACTCTAATAGTGATGCACAGGATAATCATGTACCACTCTAATAGTAATGTACAGCGTAATCATGTACCACTCTAATAGTGATGTACAGGGTAATCCTGTACCACTCCAATAATGAGGGTAATCATGTACTACTCTAATAGTGAGGGTAATCATGTACCACTCTAATAGTGATGTACAGGGTAATCATGTACCACTCTAATAGTGAGGGTAATCATGTACCACTCTAATTGTGAGGGTAATCATGTATCACTCTAATAGTGATGCACAGGGTAATCATGCACCACTCTAATAGTGATGCACAGGGTAATCATGTACCACTCTAATAGTAATGTACAGCGTAATCATGTACCACTCTAATAGTGATGTACAGGGTAATCCTGTACCACTCCAATAATGAGGGTAATCATGTACCACTCTAATAGTGAGGGTAATCATGTACCACTCTAATAGTGATGTACAGGGTAATCATGTACCACTCTAATAGTGATGCACAGGGTAATCATGTACCACTCTAATAGTGAGGGTTATCATGTACCGCTCTAATAGTGATGCACAGGGTAATCATGTACCACTCTAATAGTGAGGGTAATCATGTACCACACTAATAGTGAGGGTAATCATGCACCACTCTAATAGTGAGGGTAATCATGTGAGAGTAATCATGTACCACTCTAATAGTGATGTACATGGTAATCATGTACCACTCTAACAGTGAAGTGTAATCATGTACCACTCTAATAGTGATTCACAGGATAATCATGTACCAATCCAATAATGAGGGTAATCATGTACCACTCTAATAGTGATGCACAGGGTAATCGTGTACCAATCTAATAGTGAGGGTAATCATGTACCACTCTAATAGTGATGCACAGGGTAATCATGTACCACTCTAATAGTGAGGGTAATCATGTACCACTCTAATAGTGAGGGTAATCATGCACCACTCTAATAGTGAGGGTAATCATGTACCACTCTAATAGTGATGTACAGGGTAATCATGTACCACTCTAATAGTGATCCACAGGGTAATCATGTACTACCCTAATAGTGAGGGTAATTATGTGAGAGTAATCATGTACCACTCTAATAGTGATGTACATGGTAATCATGTACCACTCTAACAGTGAAGTGTAATCATGTACCACTCTAATAGTGATGCACAGGATAATCATGTACCAATCCAATAATGAGGGTAATCATGTACCACTCTAATAGTGATGCACAGGGTAATCATGTACCACTCTAATAGTGAGGGTAATCATGTACCACTCTAACAGTGATGCACAGGATAATCATGTACCACTCTAATAGTGATGTACAGGGTAATCATCTACCACTCTAATAGTGAGCGTAATCATGTACCACTCTAATAGTGATGTACATGGTAATCATGCACCACTCTAATAGTGATGCACAGGGTAATCATGTACCACTCTAATAGTGAGAGTAATCATGTACCACTCTAATAGTGAGGGTAATCATGTACCACTCTAATAGTGAGAGTAATCATGTACCACTCTAATAGTGATGCACAGGGTAATCATGTACCACTCTAATAGTGATGCACAGGGTAATCATGTACCAGTCTAATAGTGAGGGTAATCATGTACCACTCTAATAGTGATGTACAGGATAATCATGTACCACTCTAATAGTGAGGGTAATCATGTACCACTCTAATAGTGGGGGTAATCATGTACCACTCTAATAGTGAGGGTAATCATGTACCACTCTAATAATGAGGGTAATCATGTACCACTCTAATAGTGATGCACAGGGTAATCATGTACCACTCTAATAGTGAGGGTAATCATGTACCACTCCAATAGTGAGGGTAATCATGTACCACTCTAATAGTGATGTACAGGATAATCATGTACCACTCTAATAGTGAGGGTAATCATGCACCACTCTAATAGTGAGGGTAATCATGTACCACTCTAATAGTGAGGGTAATCATGTACCACTCTAATAGTGAGGGTAATCATGTACCACTCTAATAGTGAGGGTAATCATGTACCACTCTAATAGTGAGGGTAATCATGTACCACTCTAATAGTGAGGGTAATCATGTACCACTCTAATAGTGAGGGTAATCATGTACCACTCTAATAGTGATGTACATGGTAATCATGTACCACTCTAATAGTGATCCACAGGGTAATCATGTACTACTCTAATAGTGAGGGTAATCATGTGAGAGTAATCATGTACCACTCTAATAGTGATGTACATGGTAATCATGTACCACTCTAACAGTGAAGTGTAATCATGTACCACTCTAATAGTGATATATAGGGTAATCATGTACCACTCTAATAGTGATGCACAGGATAATCATGTACCACCCTAATAGTGAGGGTAATCATGTACCACTCTAATAGTGATGCACAGGGTAATCATGTACCACTCTAATAGTGAGGGTAATCATGTACCACTCTAATAGTGATGCACAGGATAATCATGTACCACTCTAATAGTGAGGGTAATCATGTACCACTCTAATAGTGAGGGTAATCATGTATCACTCTAATAGTGATGCACAGGGTAATCATGCACCACTCTAATAGTGATGCACAGGGTAATCATGTACCACTCTAATAGTAATGTACAGCGTAATCATGTACCACTCTAATAGTGATGTACATGGTAATCCTGTACCACTCCAATAATGAGGGTAATCATGTACCACTCTAATAGTGAGGGTAATCATGTACCACTCTAATAGTGATGTACAGGGTAATCATGTA
Source organism: Chaetoderma sp. LZ-2023a (assembly GCA_034401795.1). Taxonomy (NCBI): domain Eukaryota; kingdom Metazoa; phylum Mollusca; class Caudofoveata; order Chaetodermatida; family Chaetodermatidae; genus Chaetoderma; species Chaetoderma sp. LZ-2023a. Next base: position 20,597,037 of record CM067370.1, read on the forward strand.
CCACTCTAATAGTGAGGGTTATCATGTACCACTCTAATAGTGATGCACAGGGTAATCATGTACCACTCTAATAGTGAGGGTAATCATGTACCACACTAATAGTGAGGGTAATCATGCACCACTCTAATAGTGAGGGCAATCATGTACCACTCTAATAGTGATGTACAGGGTAATCATGTACCACTCTAATAGTGATCCACAGGGTAATCATGTACTACTCTAATAGTAAGTGTAATCATGTGAGAGTAATCATGTACCACTCTAATAGTGATGTACATGGTAAGCATGTACCACTCTAACAGTGAAGTGTAATCATGTACCACTCTGATAATGATGCACAGGGTAATCATTTACTACTCTAATAGTGAGGGTAATCATGTACCACTCTAATAGTGAGTGTAATCGTGTACCACTCTAATAGTGAGGGTAATCATGTACCACTCTAATAGTGAGGGTAATCATGTACCATTCCAATAGTGATGTACAGGGTATCATGTACCACTCTGATAATGATGCACAGGGCAATCATGTACCACTCTAATAGTGATGCACAGGGCAATCATGTACCACTCTAATAGTGAGGGCAATCATGTACCACTCTAATAGTGATGCATAGGGTAATCATGCACCACGCTAATAGTGAGGGTAATCATGTACCACTCTAATAGTGAGGGTAATCATGTACCCCTCTAATAGTGAGGGTAATCATGTACCACTCTAATAGTGAGGGTAATCATGTACCACTCTAATAGTGATGTACAGGGTAATCATGTACCACTCTAATAGTGATGCACAGGGTAATCATGTACCACTCTAATAGTGAGGGTAATCATGTACCACTCTAATAGTGATGTACAGGGTAATCATGTACCACTCTAATAGTGATGCACAGGGTAATCATGTACCACTCTAATAGTGAGGGTAATCATGTACCACTCTAATAGTGATGCACAGGATAATCATGTACCACTCTAATAGTAATGTACAGCGTAATCATGTACCACTCTAATAGTGATGTACAGGGTAATCCTGTACCACTCCAATAATGAGGGTAATCATGTACTACTCTAATAGTGAGGGTAATCATGTACCACTCTAATAGTGATGTACAGGGTAATCATGTACCACTCTAATAGTGAGGGTAATCATGTACCACTCTAATTGTGAGGGTAATCATGTATCACTCTAATAGTGATGCACAGGGTAATCATGCACCACTCTAATAGTGATGCACAGGGTAATCATGTACCACTCTAATAGTAATGTACAGCGTAATCATGTACCACTCTAATAGTGATGTACAGGGTAATCCTGTACCACTCCAATAATGAGGGTAATCATGTACCACTCTAATAGTGAGGGTAATCATGTACCACTCTAATAGTGATGTACAGGGTAATCATGTACCACTCTAATAGTGATGCACAGGGTAATCATGTACCACTCTAATAGTGAGGGTTATCATGTACCGCTCTAATAGTGATGCACAGGGTAATCATGTACCACTCTAATAGTGAGGGTAATCATGTACCACACTAATAGTGAGGGTAATCATGCACCACTCTAATAGTGAGGGTAATCATGTGAGAGTAATCATGTACCACTCTAATAGTGATGTACATGGTAATCATGTACCACTCTAACAGTGAAGTGTAATCATGTACCACTCTAATAGTGATTCACAGGATAATCATGTACCAATCCAATAATGAGGGTAATCATGTACCACTCTAATAGTGATGCACAGGGTAATCGTGTACCAATCTAATAGTGAGGGTAATCATGTACCACTCTAATAGTGATGCACAGGGTAATCATGTACCACTCTAATAGTGAGGGTAATCATGTACCACTCTAATAGTGAGGGTAATCATGCACCACTCTAATAGTGAGGGTAATCATGTACCACTCTAATAGTGATGTACAGGGTAATCATGTACCACTCTAATAGTGATCCACAGGGTAATCATGTACTACCCTAATAGTGAGGGTAATTATGTGAGAGTAATCATGTACCACTCTAATAGTGATGTACATGGTAATCATGTACCACTCTAACAGTGAAGTGTAATCATGTACCACTCTAATAGTGATGCACAGGATAATCATGTACCAATCCAATAATGAGGGTAATCATGTACCACTCTAATAGTGATGCACAGGGTAATCATGTACCACTCTAATAGTGAGGGTAATCATGTACCACTCTAACAGTGATGCACAGGATAATCATGTACCACTCTAATAGTGATGTACAGGGTAATCATCTACCACTCTAATAGTGAGCGTAATCATGTACCACTCTAATAGTGATGTACATGGTAATCATGCACCACTCTAATAGTGATGCACAGGGTAATCATGTACCACTCTAATAGTGAGAGTAATCATGTACCACTCTAATAGTGAGGGTAATCATGTACCACTCTAATAGTGAGAGTAATCATGTACCACTCTAATAGTGATGCACAGGGTAATCATGTACCACTCTAATAGTGATGCACAGGGTAATCATGTACCAGTCTAATAGTGAGGGTAATCATGTACCACTCTAATAGTGATGTACAGGATAATCATGTACCACTCTAATAGTGAGGGTAATCATGTACCACTCTAATAGTGGGGGTAATCATGTACCACACTAATAGTGAGGGTAATCATGTACCACTCTAATAATGAGGGTAATCATGTACCACTCTAATAGTGATGCACAGGGTAATCATGTACCACTCTAATAGTGAGGGTAATCATGTACCACTCCAATAGTGAGGGTAATCATGTACCACTCTAATAGTGATGTACAGGATAATCATGTACCACTCTAATAGTGAGGGTAATCATGCACCACTCTAATAGTGAGGGTAATCATGTACCACTCTAATAGTGAGGGTAATCATGTACCACTCTAATAGTGAGGGTAATCATGTACCACTCTAATAGTGAGGGTAATCATGTACCACTCTAATAGTGAGGGTAATCATGTACCACTCTAATAGTGAGGGTAATCATGTACCACTCTAATAGTGAGGGTAATCATGTACCACTCTAATAGTGAGGGTAATCATGTACCACTCTAATAATGAGTGTAATCATGTACCACTCTAATAGTGAGGGTAATCATGTACCACTCTAATAGTGAGGGTAATCATGCACCACTCTAATAGTGAGGGTAATCATGTACCACTCTAATAGTGAGGGTAATCATGTACCACTCTAATAGTGAGGGTAATCATGTACCACTCTAATAGTGAGAGTAATCATGCACCACTCTAATAGTGATGCACAGGGTAATCATGTACCACTCTAATAGTGATGCACAGGGTAATCATGTACCAGTCTAATAGTGAGGGTAATCATGTACCACTCTAATAGTGATGTACAGGGTAATCATGTACCACTCTAATAGTGAGGGTAATCATGTACCACTCTAATAGTGATGTACAGGGTAATCATGCACCACTCTAATAGTGATGCACAGGATAATCATGTACCACTCTAATAGTAATGTACAGCGTAATCATGTACCACTCTAATAGTGATGTACAGGGTAATCCTGTACCACTCCAATAATGAGGGTAATCATGTACTACTCTAATAGTGAGGGTAATCATGTACCACTCTAATAGTGATGTACAGGGTAATCATGTACCACTCTAATAGTGAGGGTAATCATGTACCACTCTAATTGTGAGGGTAATCATGTATCACTCTAATAGTGATGCACAGGGTAATCATGCACCACTCTAATAGTGATGCACAGGGTAATCATGTACCACTCTAATAGTAATGTACAGCGTAATCATGTACCACTCTAATAGTGATGTACAGGGTAATCCTGTACCACTCCAATAATGAGGGTAATCATGTACCACTCTAATAGTGATGTACAGGGTAATCCTGTACCACTCCAATAATGAGGGTAATCATGTACCACTCTAATAGTGAGGGTAATCATGTACCACTCTAATAGTGATGTACATGGTAATCATGTACCACTCTAATAGTGATCCACAGGGTAATCATGTACTACTCTAATAGTGAGGGTAATCATGTGAGAGTAATCATGTACCACTCTAATAGTGATGTACATGGTAATCATGTACCACTCTAACAGTGAAGTGTAATCATGTACCACTCTAATAGTGATTCACAGGATAATCATGTACCAATCCAATAATGAGGGTAATTATGTACCACTCTAATAGTGATGCACAGGGTAATCATGTACCAATCTAATAGTGAGGGTAATCATGTACCACTCTAATAGTGATGCACAGGGTAATCATGTACCACTCTAATAGTGAGGGTAATCATGTACCACTCTAATAGTGAGGGTAATCATGCACCACTCTAATAGTGAGGGTAATCATGTACCACTCTAATAGTGATGTACAGGGTAATCATGTACCACTCTAATAGTGATCCACAGGGTAATCATGTACTACCCTAATAGTGAGGGTAATTATGTGAGAGTAATCATGTACCACTCTAATAGTGATGTACAGGGTAATCATGTACCACTCTAATAGTGATCCACAGGGTAATCATGTACTACCCTAATAGTGAGGGTAATTATGTGAGAGTAATCATGTACCACTCTAATAGTGATTCACAGGATAATCATGTACCAATCCAATAATGAGGGTAATTATGTACCACTCTAATAGTGATGCACAGGGTAATCATGTACCAATCTAATAGTGAGGGTAATCATGTACCACTCTAATAGTGATGCACAGGGTAATCATGTACCACTCTAATAGTGAGGGTAATCATGTACCACTCTAATAGTGAGGGTAATCATGCACCACTCTAATAGTGAGGGTAATCATGTACCACTCTAATAGTGATGTACAGGGTAATCATGTACCACTCTAATAGTGATCCACAGGGTAATCATGTACTACCCTAATAGTGAGGGTAATTATGTGAGAGTAATCATGTACCACTCTAATAGTGATGTACATGGTAATCATGTACCACTCTAACAGTGAAGTGTAATCATGTACCACTCTAATAGTGATGCACAGGGTAATCATGTACCACTCTAACAGTGATGCACAGGATAATCATGTACCACTCTAATAGTGATGTACAGGGTAATCATCTACCACTCTAATAGTGAGCGTAATCATGTACCACTCTAATAGTGATGTACATGGTAATCATGCACCACTCTAATAGTGATGCACAGGGTAATCATGTACCACTCTAATAGTGAGAGTAATCATGTACCACTCTAATAGTGAGGGTAATCATGTACCACTCTAATAGTGAGAGTAATCATGTACCACTCTAATAGTGATGCACAGGGTAATCATGTACCACTCTAATAGTGATGCACAGGGTAATCATGTACCAGTCTAATAGTAATGTACAGGATAATCATGTACCACTCTAATAGTGAGGGTAATCATGTACCACTCTAATAGTGATGTACAGGATAATCATGTACCACTCTAATAGTGAGGGTAATCATGTACCACTCTAATAGTGGGGGTAATCATGTACCACTCTAATAGTGAGGGTAATCATGTACCACTCTAATAGTGAGGGTAATCATGTACCACTCTAATAGTGATGCACAGGGTAATCATGTACCACTCTAATAGTGAGGGTAATCATGTACCACTCCAATAGTGAGGGTAATCATGTACCACTCTAATAGTGATGTACAGGATAATCATGTACCACTCTAATAGTGAGGGTAATCATGCACCACTCTAATAGTGAGGGTAATCATGTACCACTCTAATAGTGAGGGTAATCATGTACCACTCTAATAGTGAGGGTAATCATGTACCACTCTAATAGTGAGGGTAATCATGTACCACTCTAATAGTGAGGGTAATCATGTACCACTCTAATAGTGAGGGTAATCATGTACCACTCTAATAGTGAGGGTAATCATGTACCACTCTAATAGTGAGGGTAATCATGTACCACTCTAATAATGAGTGTAATCATGTACCACTCTAATAGTGAGGGTAATCATGTACCACTCTAATAGTGAGGGTAATCATGCACCACTCTAATAGTGAGGGTAATCATGTACCACTCTAATAGTGAGGGTAATCATGTACCACTCTAATAGTGAGGGTAATCATGTACCACTCTAATAGTGAGAGTAATCATGCACCACTCTAATAGTGATGCACAGGGTAATCATGTACCACTCTAATAGTGATGCACAGGGTAATCATGTACCAGTCTAATAGTGAGGGTAATCATGTACCACTCTAATAGTGATGTACAGGGTAATCATGTACCACTCTAATAGTGAGGGTAATCATGTACCACTCTAATAGTGATGTACAGGGTAATCATGTACCACTCTAATAGTGAGGGTAATCATGTACCACTCTAATAGTGATGTACAGGATAATCATGTACCACTCTAATAGTGAGGGTAATCATGTACCACCCTAATAGTGAGGGTAATCATGTACCACTCTAATAGTGATGTACATGGTAATCATGTACCACTCTAATAGTGATGCACAGGGTAATCATTCCTTTCAGCCTTCCTTCCTGCTTTCCGTCCACCTCAGTTAATTCATTCGTTTGTTCTTTCGTTCGTTTTTTCGTTCGTTCTTTCTTTCTTTCGTTCGTTCGTTCGTTCGTTCGTTCGTTCGTTCGTTCGTTCGTTCGTTCGTTCGTTCGTTCGTTCCTTCCTTCCTTCCTTCCTTCCCTCCTTCCTTCCTTCCTTCCTTCCTTCCTTCCTTCCTTCCTTCCTTCCTTCCTTCCTTCCTTCCTTCCTTCCTTCCTTCATTCGTTCATTCGTTCATTCGTTTATTCGTTTATTCGTTTATTCGTTTGTTCGTTTATTCGTTTCTTCGTTCGTTCGTTCATTCTTCCTTTCCTTTTTCCTTCCATCCTACTTCCTCCTTCCGCCCTACTTCCTCCTTCCTTCCTCCCTCCCCCTCCATCCCTTCATTCATTCATTCCTCCCTCTTCATCCCTTCCTTCCTTCTGGCCTTCATCCCTTTCATCTTTCCTTCCTTCCATCATCCCATCCTTCCTTCAAGCTCTCATTCCTCCAATATTTCCTCCCCATACCCTTCCTTCCATCTTTCCCTACATTCTTCCATCATGGTGGGTTGGTTGGTTGATTGGGTGGTTGGTTACTTGTTTGGGTTGATGGGTGGTTGGTTGGGTGGATGGTTGCGTGATTTGTTGGGTGGGTGGATGGTTGGGTGGTTGGATGGTTGGGTGGTTGATTGGGTGGTTGATTGGCTGGGTGGTTGGTTGGTTGGGTGGGTGTTTGATTGGTTGGGTGATTGGGTAGCTATGTCCATCCTTCTATCCTTGTATCATTCAATCGTGCGATTTGTTTGTTCATTTATCAGTTTTAGGGAGAAAATTACTCACAGAAAATGACTTTATTCTCAAAGTAATGATAATCTTTGAGACCAATGCCCATGGAAACTGTTGACATTTGAGTTATTATATTACAAAGCAAAAACATTTTAAATCAAAATTACTCATTCAGACCAAAGATTTTCAAACAAGGCCATCAATCACTTATTTCTTTTAAATGTTTTCTTTGCATTCCAAATTATTTATTATACTTTGAAAAGGTCACTTAAGTGCCTTTCAAATGATCTCACGGTTCACATCAAAGTCAGATTATTAGTTCTCTTTGAACCAGTGAGCAATCCGCCGCTAAGCCATTGAAAGTAGCTCAATTTTTAACACCTTTCCAAATTGAAACCAACTTATTTATCCAGAGCTCAATTGGTCAACAATACATTATTACAATGAATTATAACACCTTAATAGCGGCGTGTACCTCAAAGCAAACAACCTAGTAACTTTAAAGAAAATGATTAAGTCCCAAAAACATTCACTTGCCCAATAAATAGTAGGGCAAACTGTTGGACCGGTAGATTTGTCTAATAGGCTGCTGAAGAAGTGTGTAAACACGAAACGCGTCCAGCCCTCTGACGATGTGAAAAATTTCATTACTGTGTATTCCTGTGTATTTCTGTGTATTCCTGTGTAGTACTGTATTCCTGAATTGCTGTGAGTAAGTTATAATATTTATATTGTTATTTCTGTATTGATTGTTCTTAGTAGTAAATATTAACATGTCATTAATCATTGCTACTAACCATATTCCTTCCATTTCAGCTCTGTAAGTTAACCCCTCTTGAATTAGAAAATATAAAGACAGACCATCTGTCAAGATTTGTAAAGTGTGCGCCTGTTTACATTGTTAACTGATTGACTGTCTGAGTGTATCCTACTGATTAAGTGATTAGTTGATGGTGTCTGACTTGATTGCGTGAATACGTGATTGATTGATTGATTGTGATTAGTTGCTTGTTTGTCAGGTTGGTTGATTAATTGATTGAATGATTGAATGATTGCGTGATTAACGGGTTTATCGATTATGAGTGTTTCTGATTGATTGATAGATAGATTGATTGGTTGTTTGAGTGTGTGAGTGACAGATTGAGGGAGCGACAGATTGATTACAATTGATTGAAATTGATTGAAATTGATTGAGGTTGATTGAGATTGATTAAGATTGATTAATATTGATTAAGACTGATTGAGATTAATTGAGATTAATCGAGATTGATCGAGATTGATTGAGATTGATTAAGATTGATTAAGATTAATTAAGATTAATTAAGATTGATTAAGATTGATTGATTGACTGGGATTTGCCTGACTGAGAAGTACACTATGGCCAGACCGGGCAAAGGTAGACGAAGGGATGGTGCGGGATGTGAATCGCATCACCACCCGTCTGCCCAAGCCCGCCTAGTCAAGGTGTACTATATGGTGATCCAGTGTTTTCACCATATTAGTATTTTGAGCAAGCACCTCAGGTTAGATACTTTGCCTAATGGCTTAGGCCAGAAGGTAAGGGATCTAAGTACGTTTCTGAAGCCGGCCATGCCAAATGATGATATCCTCTTTGACATTTGGTCGGTGAACTCTGAGTGGGCAAAATCAATGGTGAGAACGCTGATTGGTCATTATAACTGTCAGCTAGGGTGTTTAAGGTCCCAGATCCTCTCCGCCCAAGACCATCACAACCTTGACCTCGGCCTCGCTAAGTCCATTGCCATCCGCTGGGCCAAGAACAACCATGGTAGAAAGCTCAGTGGAAGCGCTATTGCAGCATTCTATGATTTCATTAGGCCTATTGACCCACATTTCCGTTCGACTGTTGGCACAAAAAATGTTACGCCGAAGCGTAAACCAACAGTCGAACAGACATGTGTGGCTCCACCCTCCCAGGCTAGGAAGAGAGTAAGATCGCCCACTGAGGTTTCACCACCCCTTAAACGTTTAAATGACAGACCGTCCCCTTGTAATTATTCGCCTGTTAACCCGCTCTTGATCCCTCTCCCTGAATCACCACCCCCTATGTCACCGTTTCCACGTGATGATCTTGCACATCTACCACAGCGCGTAGCTGGTGGAAGATCATCACGCAGAAAACGCTCTGAACCCATTGTTAGTGTCATTTAGCCAGTAGACCCATCCTTGGTTCCACTACCCGAATCCCCATCATCCCCTATGGCGCCATTTTCACCTGATGATTTTCCATCACTACCACAGCGTGTAGCTGGTGGAAAATCATCACGTGAAAAGCCACCTGTAGCAAAGATTCCACAACCTCGTTTCACCCCATCTCCGTTTTGTAAGCCCAGAAGACCCACCCGTCCCACTGAGCTAGAGAAGAACACCTTTTGGAAATTTCGGAACGAGTCTGTAAATAGACCCAATTGGCAGCTTCCCACTATTTGTAAAAAAAATCTTGATTGTGGGAGCATCAAATCTCAGCAGAATCAACGTAGACCCTCATCCAGACATACAGGTGGCCTTCTTCCCTGGCGCATCTATTAATGACATAAGAACTGTCATTAATAGATACACAGTGTCAGTCCATCCTGAGAAACTGATCTTTAATATAGGTATCAATGACCGGAACAGTCCACTCTCAGACACTGAGACTCGACTGAGATTGATGTTCAGCATGATAAGAAATAAATTCCCTAAAACTATGATTTTTTTCAGACAATTAAACTCAGCTACATCGACCCCCAACCAGAAGGAAATTCTTGAGGCAATTAATCGAATTGCAGAGTCCCCTAGGTCCAATGTTACTGTCATACCACGCCTGCCAATCGCAGATTTCAATGTGTGTCGTGACAATATACATTGGACTGAGGGGACTGCTAACACTATCTATAGCAATTGGCTAAATTTCCTTAATTTAAACTAGATTCGGGTCAAGGTAGCTGCCACCCAGAAATTGGACTAGGCAGTAATATTGTCAACCTAGCTGGTTCTCAGTTAAGCGAAACCGAAAAATCGCTGCTTAATTTTGGATTAACCTTTGTACCAACTCCGAAACCCAAAATTGGTTTGGATGCAGATTTAGAAAATGGCCTTATTGAAACTGCTGAATTTGGTCACCGTATCAAATTGGCAGATCTTTTTCGAAACTCGAATAGCAACATTCCACCATTCATTGAGAAAACAGGCTGGGCACCAAATTTGAAACTGGTAGACCCAGCAATCCGTGAAAGTATAAAACTGTACTCAGAGCGTATTGAAAATACAACATTTCCAAATGATCAGCAAAATTTATCTTATGAGCAGCGCCATGCTCTACAAGGGTTATCTAAAAATAATGAAATTGTTATTAAACCTGCGGATAAAGGATCAGCTACTGTAATAATGGATTAAAATAACTATATCAGAGAAGCACATAGACAGCTTAGTAATCCGAAACATTACCAAAAGCTAAAGGAACCACTTTGGCAAAATAACTGTAGCAAATTTAACGAAATTCTCCAAAAAATGGTTGATAACAAGAAGATAACTGAAAAGCAATTTAAATATCTCTTTGCAAAAGATGATTCGAAACCACGTACATTTTATCTTCTTCCTAAAATCCATAAGTCTATTGACTCGTGGACCGACCCAATGACTCCACCAGGGCGACCCATTATTTCAGATTGTGGTTCGGAATCATATAGGATTAGTGAATTTATCGACTATCATCTTCAGCCAATTGCAAACCGACATTTTAGCTATCTGAAAAACACTGAAGACTTTCTAGCCCAGGTCTCTAAGATCTCGGTCCCTCCAAATTCATTCTTAATTACGATGGACGTCGATGCTATGTACACAAACATTGATATCGAAAAGGGTCTTAATTCAATTCGTTGAGCATTTGCCGACTACCCCGACACCAACAGGCCCGACAGAGAAGTAATAGCTCTATTGGAGCTGAGTCTGAAAGGCAATGACTTTGAATTTGCTGGTGAGATTTTCCAACAAATTTGTGGCTGCGCAATGGGTAAGCGTTTCAGCCAAGGTTTTGCTAACCTTTACATGGCTGAGTGGGAAAAGGAAGCACTCAAAAGGTGTCCAAATCAGCCACTCATTTACCGCAGGTAGCTGGATGACATTTTCATGATCTGGCAACATACTAAAGAAGCATGTAATGAATTTTTAACCATTCTGAACAATCATGATCCGAATATCAAACTAAAAGCTGAAATTGATGAGATGTCCATAGATTTCCTGGATGTAACCTTATACAAAGGTATAATGTATGAAACAACTGGTTAGTTAGATTATCACAAATAATCAGCTTTCATAGAAATTCGAGTGATAGGAAAAACTTTGAATCATCATGTTCGACCTTATTCAAAGCTCTCAGACCGAGAGGGTACTCTTCTCGGTTCCTACGTAAATTAAAGTCTGTAACTTTGCGTAATTTGGAACCCATTCCGGATAATGCCAAAAATTCTCGGCCTACCAAAATTTGTCATAATCGTCCGATTGTAGGTGAAGGAGGATCTCGGAAATGCGAAAAGAAAAGGTGTAAATTGGATGGTTTTCTTCCTACCCAGAGTACATTCACAAGCTTTCAAAACAAAAGCAAATTTCAAATTCAGTCAATTTTAGATTGTGATTCTAAAAATGTCATTTATTTAATTTCATGCAAATTGTCTCAAAAGCAGTATGTCGGCGAAACTAAAAATCCACTAAGATGGCGTGCAACTAGACACCTCTCAGATATTAGACTAGAGGAAGACACACATGTGGCTGAACATTTTAATCTTCCTGATCATTCAGTCTCTCGTGACTTTGAAATTATGCCTATCGAACAGCTACCTCTTTCAGACACAACAGAGGAAACTGATAAACAAAGAAAACCAAGAGAATCATTCTGGATTAAACAATTAGAAACACAATGGCCTAGGGGCATAAATTCTGACCCAGGCCTCTTAGATCAAAGAGAGATTATCCCATTTACTCTCACATACAATCGGAAAAATGTTGAAATTGCCAAAATCCTAAAAGATGAATATCACAACTTACAGGACAATCTCAGACAACCTTTCAACAAGCGCCCAGTAATTGCATTTAAGAAAAATTCGAATCTACGTGACATCTTAGTAAAAGCCAAACTGAAATAGGTTTTCAAAAATACCACTCAGTGATTTATCATTGTGTGATAAGTAGGCCATATGGCGTCTCTAAAACAAAATGACAATCTCAAGGAATAAAATAAACAAGAATTTTTTCAATTTTGAAAATTCTGAGCCAGTGCGTTTGACCATATCATATACATACATACATACACTCCAATAATGAGGGTAATCATGTACTACTCTAATAGTGATGCACAGGGTAATCATGTACCACTCTAATAGTGAGGGTAATCATGTACCACTCTAATAGTGAGGGTAATCATGTACTACTCTAATAGTGAGGGTAATCATGTACCACTCTAATAGTGATGTACAGGGTAATCATGTATCACTCTAATAGTGATGTACAGGGTAATCATGTACCACTCTAATAGTGATGCACAGGGTAATCATGTACCACTCTAATAGTGAGGGTAATCATGTACTACTCTAATAGTGATGCACAGGGTAATCATGTATCACTCTAATAGTGATGTACAGGGTAATCATGTATCACTCTAATAGTGAGGGTAATCATGTACCACTCTAATAGTGATGTACAGGGTAATCATGTACCACGCTAATAGTGATGTACAGGGTAATCATGTATCACTCTAATAGTGAGGGTAATCATGTACTACTCTAATAGTGATGCACAGGGTAATCATGTACAACCCTAATAGTGATGTACAGGGTAATCATGTATCACTCTAATAGTGAGGGTAATCATGTACCACTCTAATAGTGAGGGTAATCATGTACCACTCTAGTAGTGATGTACAGGGTAATCATGTATCACTCTAATAGTGATGCACAGGGTAATCATGTACCACTCTAATAGTGAGGGTAATCATGTACTACTCTAATAGTGATGCATAGGGTAATCATGTATCACTCTAATAGGGATGTACAGGGTAATCATGTATCACTCTAATAGTGATGTACAGGGTAATCATGTGCCACTCTAATAGTGAGGGTAATCATGTACCAGTCTAATAGTGATGTACAGGGTAATCATGTATCACTCTAATAGTGAGGGTTATCATGTACCACTCTAATAGTGATGCACATGGTAATCATGTACCACTCTAATAGTGATGCACAGGGTAATCATGTACCAGTCTAATAATGAGTGTAATCATGTACCACTCTAATAGTGAGGGTAATCATGTACCACTCTAATAGTGAGGGTAATCATGTACCACTCTAATAGTGAGTGTAATCATGTACCACTCTAATAGTGAGGGTAATCATGTACCACTCCAATAGTGAGGGTAATCATGCACCACTCTAATAGTGAGGGTAATCATGTACCACTCTAATAGTGATCCACAGGGTAATCATGTACCACTCTAATAGTGAGGGTAATCATGCACCACTCTAATAGTGAGGGTAATCATGTACTACTCTAATAGTGATGCACAGGGTAATCATGTATCACTCTAATAGTGATGTACAGGGTAATCATGTATCACTCTAATAGTGAGGGTAATCATGTACCACTCTAATAGTGATGTACAGGGTAATCATGTACCACGCTAATAGTGATGTACAGGGTAATCATGTATCACTCTAATAGTGAGGGTAATCATGTACTACTCTAATAGTGATGCACAGGGTAATCATGTACAACCCTAATAGTGATGTACAGGGTAATCATGTATCACTCTAATAGTGAGGGTAATCATGTACCACTCTAATAGTGAGGGTAATCATGTACCACTCTAGTAGTGATGTACAGGGTAATCATGTATCACTCTAATAGTGATGCACAGGGTAATCATGTACCACTCTAATAGTGAGGGTAATCATGTACTACTCTAATAGTGATGCATAGGGTAATCATGTATCACTCTAATAGGGATGTACAGGGTAATCATGTATCACTCTAATAGTGATGTACAGGGTAATCATGTGCCACTCTAATAGTGAGGGTAATCATGTACCAGTCCAATAGTGATGTACAGGGTAATCATGTATCACTCTAATAGTGAGGGTTATCATGTACCACTCTAATAGTGATGCACATGGTAATCATGTACCACTCTAATAGTGATGCACAGGGTAATCATGTACCAGTCTAATAATGAGTGTAATCATGTACCACTCTAATAGTGAGGGTAATCATGTACCACTCTAATAGTGAGGGTAATCATGTACCACTCTAATAGTGAGTGTAATCATGTACCACTCTAATAGTGAGGGTAATCATGTACCACTCCAATAGTGAGGGTAATCATGCACCACTCTAATAGTGAGGGTAATCATGTACCACTCTAATAGTGATCCACAGGGTAATCATGTACCACTCTAATAGTGAGGGTAATCATGTACCACTCTAATAGTGATGCACAGGGTAATCATGAACCAATCTAATAGTGAGGGTAATCATGTACCACTCTAATAGTGATCCACAGGGTAATCATGTACCACTCTAATAGTGAGGGTAATCATGTACCATTCTAATAGTGATGCACAGGGTAATCATGTACCACTCTAATAGTGATGCACAGGGTAATCATGTACCACTCTAATAGTGAGGGTAATCATGTACCACTCTAATAGTGAGGGTAATCATGTACCATTCTAATAGTGATGCACAGGGTAATCATGTACCACTCTAATAGTGATCCACAGGGTAATCATGTACTACTCTAATAGTGAGGGTAATCATGTACCATTCTAATAGTGATGCACAGGGTAATCATGTACCACTCTAATAGTGATCCACAGGGTAATCATGTATCACTCTAATAGTGATGTACAGGGTAATCATGTACCACTCTAATGGTGATGCACAGGGTAATCATGTGCCACTCTAATAGTGAGTGTAATCATGTACCACTCTAATAGTGAGGGTAATCATGTACCACTCCAATAGTGAGGGTAATCATGCACCACTCTAATAGTGAGGGTAATCATGTACCACTCTAATAGTGATCCACAGGGTAATCATGTACCACTCTAATAGTGAGGGTAATCATGTACCACTCTAATAGTGATGCACAGGGTAATCATGAACCACTCTAATAGTGAGGGTAATCATGTACCACTCTAATAGTGATCCACAGGGTAATCATGTACCACTCTAATAGTGAGGGTAATCATGTACCACTCTAATAGTGATGCACAGGGTAATCATGTACCACTCTAATAGTGATGCACAGGGTAATCATGTACCACTCTAATAGTGAGGGTAATCATGCACCACTCTAATAATGAGGGTAATCATGCACCACTCTAATAGTGAGGGTAATCATGCACCACTCTAATAGTGAGGGTAATCATGTACTACTCTAATAGTGATGTACAGGGTAATCATGTACCACTCTAATAGTGATCCACAGGGTAATCATGTATCACTCTAATAGTGATGTACAGGGTAATCATGTACCACTCTAATGGTGATGCACAGGGTAATCATGTGCCACTCTAATAGTGAGTGTAATCATGTACCACTCTAATAGTGAGGGTAATCATGTACCACTCCAATAGTGAGGGTAATCATGCACCACTCTAATAGTGAGGGTAATCATGTACCACTCTAATAGTGATCCACAGGGTAATCATGTACCACTCTAATAGTGAGGGTAATCATGTACCACTCTAATAGTGATGCACAGGGTAATCATGAACCACTCTAATAGTGAGGGTAATCATGTACCACTCTAATAGTGATCCACAGGGTAATCATGTACCACTCTAATAGTGAGGGTAATCATGTACCACTCTAATAGTGATGCACAGGGTAATCATGTACCACTCTAATAGTGATGCATAGGGTAATCATGTACCACTCTAATAGTGAGGGTAATCATGCACCACTCTAATAATGAGGGTAATCATGCACCACTCTAATAGTGAGAGTAATCATGCACCACTCTAATAGTGAGGGTAATCATGTACCACTCTAATAGTGATCCACAGGGTAATCATGTACCACTCTAATAGTGAGGGTAATCATGTACCACTCTAATAGTGATGCACAGGGTAATCATGAACCAATCTAATAGTGAGGGTAATCATGTACCACTCTAATAGTGATCCACAGGGTAATCATGTACCACTCTAATAGTGAGGGTAATCATGTACCACTCTAATAGTGATGCACAGGGTAATCATGTACCACTCTAATAGTGATGCACAGGGTAATCATGTACCACTCTAATAGTGAGGGTAATCATGCACCACTCTAATAGTGAGGGTAATCATGTACCACTCTAATAGTGATCCACAGGGTAATCATGTATCACTCTAATAGTGATGTACAGGGTAATCATGTACCACTCTAATGGTGATGCACAGGGTAATCATGTGCCACTCTAATAGTGAGTGTAATCATGTACCACTCTAATAGTGATGTACAGGGTAATCATGTACCACTCTAATAGTGATATACAGGGTAATCATGTGCCACTCTAATAGTGAGGGTAATCATGCACCACTCTAATAGTGAGGGTAATCATGTATCACTCTAATAGTGATATACAGGGTAATCATGTGCCACTGTAATAGTGAGCGTAATCATGTACCACTCTAATAGTGATGTACAGAGTAATCATGTACCACTCTAATAGTGAGGGTAATCATGTACCACTCTAATAGTGAGGGTAATCATGCACCACTCTAATAGTGAGGGTAATCATGTACTACTCTAATAGTGATGGTAATCATGTACCACTCGAATGGTGATATACAGGGTAATCATGCACCACTCTAATAGTGATGCACAGGGTGATCATGTGCCACTCTAATAGTGAGTGTAATCATGTACCACTCTAATAGTGATGTACAGGGTAATCATGTATCACTCTAATAGTGATCCACAGGGTAATCATGTACCACTCTAATAGTGAGGGTAATCATGCACCACTCTAATAGTGATGCACAGGGTGATCATGTGCCACTCTAATAGTGAGTGTAATCATGTACCACTCTAATAGTGATGTACAGGATAATCATGTATCACTCTAATAGTGATCCACAGGGTAATCATGTACCACTCTAATAGTGAGGGTTATCATGTACCACTCTAATAGTGAGGGTTATCATGTACCACTCTAATAGTGAGGGTTATCATGTACCACTCTAATAGTGAGAGTTATCATGTACCACTCTAATAATGAGGGTAATCATGTACCACTCTAATAGTGATGCACAGGGTAATCATGTACCACTCTAATAGTGAGGGTAATCATGCACCACTCTAATAGTGAGGGTAATCATGTACCACTCTAATAGTGATGTACATGGTAATCATGTACCACTCTAAGTGAGAGTAATCATATACCACTCTAATAGTGATGCACAGGATAATCATGTAACACTCCAATAATGAGAGTAATCATGTACCACTCTAGTAGTGATTGACAGTAGTAGTATAGCCGGGATTAAAATGATACCACGTCCCTGAATAACGGGGGAAATCGAGAAATTCGCCTCCCAGGCCCTTAACAATTGAGGGCCGCATTTTTTAGGTGTTTTTTGGTGCAGGTAGCGCAGGCCTCTAAAGACTGCCGCCCCCGTCTATACTACTTAGCACATAGTCTTAACGTCCATTTAGAGACAAGCATACTCAGCGGTATACGAGCTGATGGGTGGAGCTAGAGGTGGATTCATGGAGTGCTGTGGTTCATTAGTAATAAGACATCCATACAAGGTGCGTGGAGCTAAAGGTGGATTCATGGACATCTGGGGTTCATTAGTAACAAGACATCCATACAAGGTGGGTGGAGCTAAAGGTGGATTCATGGACCTCTGGGGTTCATTAGTAATAAGACATCCATACAAGGTGGGTGGAGCTAGCGATGGATTCATGGAGTGCTGGGGTTCATTAGTAATAAGACATCCATACAAGGTAGGTGGAGCTAGCGATGGATTCATGGACCTCTGGGGTTCATTAGTAATAAGACATCCATACAAGGTGGGTGGAGCTAGCGATGGATTCATGGACCTCTGGGTTCATTAGTAATAAGACATCCATACAAGGTGGGTGGAGCTAGCGATGGATTCATGGACCTCTGGGGTTCATTAGTAATAAGACATCCATACAAGGTGGGTGGAGCTAGCGATGGATTCATGGACCTCTGGGGTTCATTAGTAATAAGACATCCATACAAGGTGGGTGGAGCTAGCGATGGATTCATGGAGCTCTGGGGT
This sequence comes from Chaetoderma sp. LZ-2023a, assembly GCA_034401795.1. Lineage (NCBI taxonomy): Eukaryota > Metazoa > Mollusca > Caudofoveata > Chaetodermatida > Chaetodermatidae > Chaetoderma > Chaetoderma sp. LZ-2023a. The sequence continues at coordinate 20,615,648 of CM067370.1, forward strand.
TCATTAGTAATAAGACATCCATACAAGGTGGGTGGAGCTAGCGATGGATTCATGGACCTCTGGGTTCATTAGTAATAAGACATCCATACAAGGTGGGTGGAGCTAGCGATGGATTCATGGACCTCTGGGTTCATTAGTAATAAGACATCCATACAAAGTGGGTGGAGCTAGCGATGGATTCATGGACCTCTGGGTTCATTAGTAATAAGACATCCATACAAGGTGGGTGGAGCTAGCGATGGATTCATGGACCTCTGGGGTTCATTAGTAATAAGACATCCATACAAGGTGGGTGGAGCTAGCGATGGATTCTTGGACCTCCTGGGGTTCATTAGTAATAAGACATCCATACAACGTGGTTGGAGCTAGCGATGGATTCATGGACCTCTGGGGTTAGAGACTAGCATACTCAGTGGTATACGAGCTGATCAAGCCCCGCATTACAGCGCCTTAACGCCCAGACAAGCATACTCAGCGGTATACGAGCTGATCAAGCACGCTATAAATGGGTTTAAACGAGACATATAACCAGTATACGAGCTGATCAAGCACGCATTACATGGTCTGAACTTCCATTTAGAGACAAGCATACTCAGTGGTATAGCACGCATTACATGGTCTCCATTTAGAGACAAGCCTTACTCAGTGGTATACACCATGATTACTGTTGCACAGCTTCGCGCTATGGCAAGGCAATTTGGCCTTAGAGGCTACTCTAAGGCCAAGAAAGCCGACCTGCTCCAGCTGATCGGACAGGCCCGTGCCGTGGAATTCACTGCTCGGCTCAGTCGAAGTTTCGCAGCTTCTGATGAAGTTTCGCAAGCTTCTGACGAAGTTTCGCAAGCTTCTGACGAAGTTTCGCAAGCTTCTGACGACGTTTCGCAAGCTTCTGACGAAGTTCCTCAAGAAGTTCCTCAAGAAGTTCCTCAAGAAGTTCCTCAAGTTCCTCAAGAAGTTCCTCAAGTTCCTCAAGAAGTTCCTCAAGTTCCCCAAGAAGTTCCTCAAGTTCTTCAAGAAGTTCCTCAAGTTCCTCAAGCTTATGACGAAGTGGTAGAGCGATCCAATACTGAGGTAACTCGGCTAACTGGTAAGAAGCCCACCCACCTTGTATGGATGTCTTATTACTAATGAACCACAGTACTCCAGGAATCCACCTCTAGCTCCACCCACCTTGTATGGGTGTCTTATTACTAATGAACCACAGAGGCCCATGAATCCACCTTTAGCTCCAACCACCTTGTATGGATGTCTTATTACTAATGAACCACTTCTACCTACTCGATTCTACCTACTCGCTTCTACCTACTCGCTTCTACCTACTCGCTTCTACCTACTCGCTTCTACCTACTCGCTTCTACCTACTCGATTCTACCTACTCGCTTCTACCTACTCGCTTCTACCTACTCGCTTCTACCTACTCGCTTCTACCTCCTTGATTCTACCTCCTTGATTCTACCTACTCGCTTCTACCTACTCGATGACAGGTATGTCGAGATGGAGGGGCAGCCTACACTGTACTATCTGGCACGCTCGGAGAGCTGTCCCAAACGCCCGTTTGTTCGGGAGGAGCTTCAGGTGGTCCCTCCAGACACACAGCTACCCCCGTCGTCAGGTGCCTGAGGGATATGGTACTCGATTGGTTCGGTATGGATACCATCTGGCAACACATGCCGCTTATCGTAGTAGGCTGAGAGCCCGAGTTTTTCCTGTTCATACGTCACCATGCCCTGGTGGCGCATGCGTAGGCCTCGGTTTGTAGCTCTGTCCACGCTACCGTTTAGGGCACTGACGTACCTTTGCCAAGAGACATCGTTCTGGCGTTTAGACATACCTTTGGCTGAGCATTTCACCTTCCCATCGGGGCTCTCCACGTAGTAGCACTTGGAACAGAGAGCGATACCACGGTTGCCTTCGAACTCGAGCTTGAACAGTCCCGGAGTCCGTCCAGACCACTTGTCCAAAGCTAGCCACTCCCGCTTATGAGCCTCATACTCCGCTCGCATCTCAGGGCGAATGACTTCGTCGAGGCTGGAGGCAGCTATTGCGATGTACGCAGAGTCTGTGTCCATCTGGAGGTACTCGAAGCTGTCACGAGGCACATAGTGATCCAGGAAGTCGTAGTAGAACTCCAGCATCCGCAGCTTCGCGAGCTCGTATACGGCTATCCCCACCTGGAAGGGCCGGCGAATGGTGATTTTTGCCTTGCGTCTCTGGATCTCGTAGGACTCGCCGATCTCCTCGAGATCCTCGAACCATGCACTGCGGAGGGCTCTATCTACCACTCGTTCCTTGGTGAAGGTCGTGTTCCTGTGGCGCTCTAGAGCCTCGATGAGCTTCCCATAGGCACTGTTGCCTAGTAGCTTGAAAAGATCTGCCAAGAGCGATTTGCTCTTATCAACATCTCCTGTATGGCGAGCATCGGTAACATTATTCACAAACCACTCGCACGGGCGCTGGGGCTTGTAGTCTATGGTGCGGTAGACCGCTGTAATCTCCAGCCCATGGGCGAGCTACCACTTGAGTGATGGTGCATACAAGAGCTTCCTCTTGGCCGAGAGTGTGCCGACTAGTTTACTGGTTGTGGGACGTTTCCTACCTGTTTTCTCTAGGTATGCGAGCATCTCAACAGATACTGCCTCAGCCGGAATCTCTCTGTTGTAGAAGAGAGGTGGCATTTCCTCGAACTTCGCCCACAAGGCCTTAGGAACCTCTATGTCCACTTCCGCGAAACTGAACCAGTTGTCGGCCAGCAGATCCTTCTTAAATCGTGCTACGTCGCTAGCACCGGACCACTGCCGTACTGTCTCCTTACCACATGGCATCTCTTTAGCCATCGTAGACAAGTACAGAGCATTTGCGTCATAGCCGAGTAGACGTTGGCAGACCCGCTCACTCTGGCGGTTGCGTGTCACACCTGCCTCGTGGTATCTGGTGAACACGATGCTGGGCCCTCCAACAACCGCGTCCTTCAGCATATCGTAGGCCTCCTTGCCCGGGGAGTAGAGGCTAACACCCGGCATGTGCTGAGCGGTTCCACGTAAAAGGTACTGCAAAGACACTCCTGGGAGAGACACAGCATCCTTGAGGATGTCTATTTCTCATTCTGTGTAGAACTCCCGCATCCGCTCGAGGGCTTCGATGAATGGACTGACATCCAGGTTGTTGTAGTATCGCAAACAGTCGGCGAACATCCGCATGCCTTGGTATCTGAATGTCTGTTTGCACTGTTTCCACTCCGACAGCTCGAGGAGGTAGCCACCTTTGAGCTTGGACCACCACGCTGGGTAGTCGGAGAGTCCGGGTAATTAAGCTTCTCAGGGGTGTCGAACCATTCATACGGGAGCCAGCTCTTCTGCTGTGTACATCCATAGGCTTTGATCCATACCTCGTAGTTAATCACATCGAGAAACCTAGGCTCGGGGGTCATGAGGAACATGGTCTTACTAGCTTGCTTGGCGACATTCACTGTGCCAGTGTTGGTCAGCTCATCCACGAAGTGCTTCTTGATCAGGTTTAGGTCATAACGGCCAGAGTTGAAGCCCAGCACCGGGACTTGGTCACACCACTCGGTAATCAGTCGCTGCTGGCGTTTTGGGAGCTTGTCCATGTCTGAAGGGATGAACTGTGCCCGGACTTCTGTACGGATTCTGTGTGCTCGCCTGGTAATCTCCTCCATGAAAGCCTTGATCAGAGCTTCTGGGTCAGGATTGCAGAGGTGAGTGGGCTCACTGGCGGCGCCGTCGTACGAGTCCCCGACTGACACAGAGATCGGTATGTGGTTACTCTCAATCGTGAGAGTCTCCGTAGGATGAGTCTCGACGCTATCTAGGAGCGCCTCGAAGTCATAGACGATGAAGTACGGGTATGAGACGGTCCGAACTCGTTTAGGGATGCTTGGGCAGCGTTTTATCCCGCACTCCCACTGTACCACAAGCGTGTATCCAGCTGCTCTCAGCTTCTCCTCTCTCCGGACTGTCTTGAGGTATTTTTGTACGGCCGCCTCACCTCGCTGGTGCCGAGGGCATCCATGCCAGAAACAGCCATGGAACTGGTAAACGGTGTTGGTAGTCGGATCATAACCATCTACGGGGGCCTCCTCGATCCAACGCTCGCCACCGTGCCCACACTCTACATGGTGTATGTGGGTACCTTGGGTTTTCGCCTCATACATGACCCAACGAGTAGCCGCTGAACTGGCTGGTTGGGGTGGATAGAAGGCTTTCTCATGCGCAGACTGCGGTGCATCAACCTTCTCCCCAGGACACTCTACGGTTGTTTTGCCGCCTGTACAACAGTCAGCATGACGCTGAAGATGGCATGCCTGTGTGACCCTCTGCTGGCAGTGACTGCAGACTAGCGTATGGGCCAGCTTGGAGATCTTCTTTATAAAGAAGGCGTGGTGATCGTACACCCCGATGGTCATAGCGTCGTGGTAGTGGGCCGCTTGCCGGATCAGGTGTCAGGTGCCCTCTTCAGTTGGTTCATACACATGAATCCCGATCTTCGCGAAGAACTCTACCTTATCCAGCTGATCCAGAGAGGTTTTTGGCACGTCATCCACCGGCTTGCCGGCGGCGAGACCGTAGAACTGTCTAGCGAGCTCTCGAGCAGGAGCGGTACTTCTATCGGGTCTTGCACCCTGATACACTGCTAGGCACCTCCAGAGACACATGTTATCCTTGTAGGTGTCAAGTGCCGCCATACTCTTCTTCTGTCGTAGCCAGTTTGTGAGCGGGCTTGTCCCGAGCAAAGGTTGGTGGTCGATGACAGCCTTGACCACAACGTTGATTGATCGGACGAAAGCCCACTTGGTGTTGGGGCGGTCGATGTTGTCGGGGTCAAGGCGGTCTTGCTCTCTTGCCGCCACCCAGTCCTGAGCTGCTCCTATCGTGTTCAGCCACGGACTCCCTGGAGCGTTCTTGTGGAAGAACATCACCCTACCATCCTCGATGTGTTTGATGTGATAGGCGTGGGTATACCGGATGTAGAAGGCGTTCTGGGCAGTCTGCTGGATCTTACCCATGATCTGCCCTGTAATGTCTCCATTGAGGCCTTGGAATAACGTCCAGTATACTGTCCGTCTTCCTCTCTCCTCCCCTTCCATCTCACCCAGACGCTCATTGAGAATCTGCTCACCCTCTCGCCTCATGCTCCGGGCTAAGGGTTCAGCCCTCGGCCCCCTCATCATTCGCCTAGCGATCCTGCGTAGGGCGGGTAGGCGCTCCAGTGGATGGTCTGCCCCCCGCGTCGCTACAGCTTTGGCTCGTAAGCTAGCCGTCACCTCCTCATCCAACTGATGAAGCTCCCGCCGCCGCTGCGCTTTCTTGTGGGGATTCAAAGGATCAGAAGCTGCGAAACTTCGACTGAGCCGAGCAGTGAATTCCACGGCATGGGCCTGTCCGATCAGCTGGAGCAGGTCGGCTTTCTTGGCCTTAGAGTAGCCTCTAAGGCCAAATTGCCTTGCCATAGCGCGAAGCTGTGCAACAGTAATCATGGTGTATACCACTGAGTAAGGCTTGTCTCTAAATGGAAGTTCAGACCATGTAATGCGTGCTTGATCAGCTCGTATACTGGTTATATGTCTCGTTAAACCCATTTATAGCATGCTTGATCAGCTCGTATACCGCTGAGTATGCTTGTCTGGGCGTTAAGGCCCTGTAATGCAGGGCTTGATCAGCTCGTATACCACTGAGTATGCTAGTCTCTAAATGGAGACCATGTAATGCGTGCTATACCACTGAGTATGCTTGTCTCTAAATGGACGTTCAGACCATGTAATGCGTGCTTGATCAGCTCGTATACTGGTTATATGTCTCGTTTAAACCCCTTTATGGCGTGCTTGATCAGCTCGTATACCACTGAGTATGCTTGTCTGGGCGTTAAGACCCTGTAATGTGGGGCTTGAACAGCTTGTATACCAATGAGTATGCTAGTCTCTAAATGGAGACCATGTAATGCGTGCTATACCACTGAGTATGCTTGTCTGGGCGTTAAGACCCTGTAATGCGGGGCTTGATCAGCTCGTATACCACTGAGTATGCTAGTCTCTAAATGGAGACCATGTAATGCGTGCTATACCACTGAGTATGCTTGTCTCTAAATGGACGTTCAGACCATGTAATGCGTGCTTGATCAGCTCGTATACTGGTTATATGTCTCGTTTAAACCCCTTTATAGCGTGCTTGATGAGCTCGTATACCGCTGAGTATGCTTGCCTGGGCGTTAAGACCCTGTAATGCGGGGCTTGATCAGCTCGTATACCACTGAGTATGCTTGTCTCTAAATGGAGACCATGTAATGCGTGCTATACCACTGAGTATGCTTGTCTGGACGTTCAGACCATGTAATGCGTGCTTGATCAGCTCGTATACCGCTGAGTATGCTTGTCTGGGCGTTAAGACCCTGTAATGCGGGGCTTGATCAGCTCGTATACCGCTGAGTATGCTAGTCTCTAAATGGAGGAGGTCCATGAATCCATCGCTAGCTCCACCCACCTTGTATGGATGTCTTATTACTAATGAACCCCAGAGGTCCATGAATCCATCGCTAGCTCCACCCACCTTGTATGGATGTCTTATTACTAATGAACCCCAGAGGTCCATGAATCCCTCGCTAGCTCCACCCACCTTGTATGGATGTCTTATTACTAATGAACCCCAGAGGTCCATGAATCCATCGCTAGCTCCACCCACCTTGTATGGATGTCTTATTACTAATGAACCCCAGAGGTCCATGAATCCATCGCTAGCTCCACCCACCTTGTATGGATGTCTTATTACTAATGAACCCAGAGGTCCATGAATCCATCGCTAGCTCCACCCACCTGTTATGGATGTCTTATTACTAATGAACCCAGAGGTCCATGAATCCATCGCTAGCTCCACCCACCTTGTATGGATGTCTTATTACTAATGAACCCAGAGGTCCATGAATCCATCGCTAGCTCCACCCACCTTGTATGGATGTCTTATTACTAATGAACCCCAGAGGTCCATGAATCCATCGCTAGCTCCACCCACCTTGTATGGATGTCTTATTACTAATGAACCCCAGAGGTCCATGAATCCATCGCTAGCTCCACCCACCTTGTATGGATGTCTTATTACTAATGAACCCCAGAGGTCCATGAATCCATCGCTAGTTCCACCCACCTTGTATGGATGTCTTATTACTAATGAACCCAGAGGTCCATGAATCCATCGCTAGCTCCACCCACCTTGTATGGATGTCTTATTACTAATGAACCCCAGAGGTCCATGAATCCATCGCTAGCTCCACCCACCTTGTATGGATGTCTTATTACTAATGAACCCAAAGGTCCATGAATCCATCGCTAGCTCCACCCACCTTGTATGGATGTCTTATTACTAATGAACCCAGAGGTCCATGAATCCATCGCTAGCTCCACCCACCTTGTATGGATGTCTTGTTACTAATGAACCCCAGAGGTCCATGAATCCACCTTTAGCTCCACGCACCTTGTATGGATGTCTTATTACTAATGAACCCCAGAGGTCCATGAATCCACCTTTAGCTCCACGCACCTTGTATGGATGTCTTATTACTAACGAACCACAGCACTCCATGAATCCACCTTTAGCTCCACCCACCTTGTATGGATGTCTTATTACTAATGAACCCCAGAGGTCCATGAATCCACCTTTAGCTCCACGCACCTTGTATGGATGTCTTATTACTAATGAACCACAGCACTCCATGAATCCACCTTTAGCTCCACGCACCTTGTATGGATGTCTTATTACTAATGAACCCCAGAGGTCCATGAATCCACCTTTAGCTCCACGCACCTTGTATGGATGTCTTATTACTAATGAACCACAGCACTCCATGAATCCACCTCTAGCTCCACCCATCAGCTCGTATACCGCTGAGTATGCTTGTCTCTAAATGGACGTTAAGACTATGTGCTAAGTAGTATAGCCGGGATTAAAATGATACAACGTCCCGGAATAACGGGGGTAATCGGGAAATTCGCCTCCCAGGTGCTTTCATTATGGGGGGTGTGGCGTCGCACTACGTGCTGGCATAGTGAAGGGGGGCCCTAGGGGGCGGCAGTTTTTAGAGGCCTGCGCTACCTGCGCCAAAAAACACCTAAAAATGCGGCCCTCAATTGTTAAGGGCCTGGGAGGCGAATTTCTCGATTTCCCCCGTTATTCAAGGACGTGGTATCATTTTAATCCCGGCTATACTACTACAGGGTAATCGTGTACCACTCTAATAGTGAGGGTAATCGTGTACTTCTCTATTATTGAGGGTACTCATGTACCACTCTAATAGTGATGTACAGGGTAATCATGTACCACTCTAATAGTGAGGGTAATCATGTACCACTCTAATAGTGAGGGTAATCATGTACCACTCTAATAGTGATGTACAGGGTAATCATGTACCACTCTAATAGTGATGTACAGGGTAATCATGTGCCACTCTAATAGTGAGGGTAATCATGTACTACTCTAATAGTGAGAGTAATCATGTACCACTCTAATAGTGAGGGTAATCATGTACTACTCTAATAGTGAGAGTAATCATGTACCACTCTAATAGTGATGCACAGGGTAATCATGTACCACACTAATAGTTAGGGTAATCATGTACTACTCTAATAGTGAGACTAATCATGTACCACTCTAATAGTGATGCACAGGGTAATCATGTACCACTCTAATAGTGAGGGTAATCATGTACCACTCTAATAGTGATGCACATGGTAATCGTGTACCACCCTAATAGTGAGGGTAATCATGTACTACTCTAATAGTGAGAGTAATCATGTATCACTCTAATAGTGATGCACAGGGTAATCATGTACCACTCTAATAGTGATGCACAGGGTAATCATGTACCACTCTAATAGTGAGAGTAATCATGTACCACTCTAATAGTGAGTGTAATCATGTACCACTCTAATAGTTATGCACAGGGTAATCATGTACCACTCTAGTAGTGATGCGCAGGATAATCATGTACCAGTCTAATAGTGAGGGTAATCATGTACCACTCTAATAGTGATGTACATGGTAATCATGTACCACTCTGATAATGATGCACATGGTAATCATGTACCACTCTAATAGTGAGGGTAATCATGTACCCCTATACTAGTCAGGGTAATCATGTACCACTCTAATAGTGAGGGTAATCATGTACCACTCTAATAGTGATGTACATGGTAATCATGTACCACTCTGATAATGATGCACATGGTAATCATGTACCACTCTAATAGTGAGGGTAATCATGTACCCCTATACTAGTCAGGGTAATCATGTACCACTCTAATAGTGAGGGTAATCATGTACCACTCTAATAGTGATGTACAGGGTAATCATGTACCACTCTAATAGTGATATACAGGGTAATCATGTACCACTCTAATAGTGAGGGTAATCATGTACCACCCTAATAGTGATGTACAGGGTAATCAGATACCACTCTAATAGTGATTCCAAGGGTAATCATGTACCAGTTTGATAGTGAGGGTAATCATGTACCACTCTAATAGTGATGTACAGGGTAATCATGTACCACTCTAATAGTGATGGTAATCATGTATCACTCTAATAGTGATGTACAGGGTAATCATGTACCACTCTAATAGTGATGTACAGGGTAATCATGCACCACTCTAATGGTGATGCACAGGGTAATCATGTACCACTCTAATAGTGAGGGTATTCATGTGCCACTCAAATAGTGATGTACAGGGTAATCATGTACCACTCTAATGGTGATGCACAGGGTAATCATGTACAACTCTAATAGTGAGGGTAATCATGTGCCACTCAAATAGTGATGTACAGGGTAATCACGTACCACTCTAATGGTGATGCACAGGGTAATCATGTACCACTCTAATAGTGAGGGAAATCATGTACCACTATAATAGTGACGGTAATCATGTATCACTCTAATAGTGATGCACAGGGTAATCATGTACCACTCTAATAGTGATGCACAGGGTAATCATGTACCACTCTAATAGTAATGTACAGCGTAATCATGTGCCACTCTAATAGTGAGGGTAATCATGTACTACTCTAATAGTGAGAGTAATCATGTACCACTCTAATAGTGAGGGTAATCATGTACTTCTCTAATAGTGAGAGTAATCATGTACCACTCTAATAGTGATGCACAGGGTAATCATGTACCACACTAATAGTTAGGGTAATCATGTACTACTCTAATAGTGAGACTAATCATGTACCACTCTAATAGTGATGCACAGGGTAATCATGTACCACACTAATAGTGAGGGTAATCATGTACCACTCTAATAGTGATGCACATGGTAATCGTGTACCACCCTAATAGTGAGGGTAATCATGTACCACTCTAATAGTGATGCACAGGGTAATCGTGTACCACTCTGATAATGATGCACAGGGTAATAATGTACTACTCTAATAGTGAGAGTAATCATGTACCACTCTAATAGTGAGTGTAATCGTGTACCACTCTAATAGTCATACACAGGGTAATCATGTACCACTCTAGTAGTGATGCGCAGGATAATCATGTACCAGTCTAATAGTGAGGGTAATCATGTACCACTCTAATAGTGATGTACATGGTAATCATGTACCACTCTGATAATGATGCACATGGTAATCATGTACCACTCTAATAGTGAGGGTAATCATGTACCCCTATACTAGTCAGGGTAATCATGTACCACTCTAATAGTGAGGGTAATCATGTACCACTCTAATAGTGATGTACATGGTAATCATGTACCACTCTGATAATGATGCACATGGTAATCATGTACCACTCTAATAGTGAGGGTAATCATGTACCCCTATACTAGTCAGGGTAATCATGTACCACTCTAATAGTGAGGGTAATCATGTACCACTCTAATAGTGATGTACAGGGTAATCATGTACCACTCTAATAGTGATATACAGGGTAATCATGTACCACTCTAATAGTGAGGGTAATCATGTACCACCCTAATAGTGATGTACAGGGTAATCAGATACCACTCTAATAGTGATTCCAAGGGTAATCATGTACCAGTTTGATAGTGAGGGTAATCATGTACCACTCTAATAGTGATGTACAGGGTAATCATGTACCACTCTAATAGTGATGGTAATCATGTATCACTCTAATAGTGATGTACAGGGTAATCATGTACCACTCTAATAGTGATGTACAGGGTAATCATGCACCACTCTAATGGTGATGCACAGGGTAATCATGTACCACTCTAATAGTGAGGGTAATCATGTGCCACTCAAATAGTGATGTACAGGGTAATCATGTACCACTCTAATGGTGATGCACAGGGTAATCATGTACAACTCTAATAGTGAGGGTAATCATGTGCCACTCAAATAGTGATGTACAGGGTAATCATGTACCACTCTAATGGTGATGCACAGGGTAATCATGTACCACTCTAATAGTGAGGGAAATCATGTACCACTATAATAGTGACGGTAATCATGTATCACTCTAATAGTGATGCACAGGGTAATCATGTACCACTCTAATAGTGATGCACAGGGTAATCATGTACCACTCTAATAGTAATGTACAGCGTAATCATGTACCACTCTAATAGTGATGTACAGGGTAATCATGTACCACTCCAATAATGAGGGTAATCATGTACCACTCTAATAGTGAGGGTAATCATGTACCACTCTAATAGTGAGGGTAATCATGTACCACTCTAATAGTGAGGGTAATCATGTACCACTCTAACAGTGAGGGTAATCATGCACCACTCTAATAGTGAGGGTAATCATGTACCACTCTAATAGTGATGTACAGGGTAATCATGTACCACTCTAATAGTGATCCACAGGGTAATCATGTACTACTCTAATAGTGAGGGTAATCATGTGAGAGTAATCATGTACCACTCTAATAGTGATGTACATGGTAATCATGTACCACTCTAACAGTGAAGTGTAATCATGTACCACTCTACTAGTGATGCACAGGATAATCATGTACCAATCCAATAATGAGGGTAATCATGTACCACTCTAATAGTGATGCACAGGGTAATCATGTACCACTCTAATAGTGAGGGTAATCATGTACCCCTATACTAGTCAGGGTAATCATGTACCACTCTAATAGTGAGGGTAATCATGTACTACTCTAATAGTGATGTACAGGGTAATCATGTACCACTCTAATAGTGATATACAGGGTAATCATGTACCACTCTAATAGTGAGGGTAATCATGTACCACCCTAATAGTGATGTACAGGGTAATCAGATACCACTCTAATAGTGATTCCAAGGGTAATCATGTACCAGTTTGATAGTGAGGGTAATCATGTACCACTCTAATAGTGATGTACAGGGTAATCATGTACCACTCTAATAGTGATGGTAATCATGTATCACTCTAATAGTGATGTACAGGGTAATCATGTACCACTCTAATAGTGATGTACAGGGTAATCATGCACCACTCTAATGGTGATGCACAGGGTAATCATGTACCACTCTAATAGTGAGGGTAATCATGTACCACTCTAACAGTGATGCACAGGATAATCATGTACCACTCTAATAGTGAGGGTAATCATGTGCCACTCAAATAGTGATGTACAGGGTAATCATGTACCACTCTAATGGTGGTGCACAGGGTAATCATGTACCACTCTAATAGTGAGGGTAATCATGTGCCACTCAAATAGTGATGTACAGGGTAATCATGTACCACTCTAATGGTGATGCACAGGGTAATCATGTACCACTCTAATAGTGAGGGTAATCATGTACCACTCTAATAGTGAAGGTAATCGTGTATCACTCTAATAGTGATGCACAGGGTAATCATGTACCACTCTAATAGTGATGCACAGGGTAATCATGTACCACTCTAATAGTGATGTACAGGGTAATCATGTACCACTCCAATAATGAGGGTAATCATGTACCACTCTAATAGTGAGGGTAATCATGTACCACTCTAATAGTGAGGGTAATCATGTACCACTCTAATAGTGAGGGTAATCATGTACCACTCTAATAGTGAAGGTAATCATGTACCACTCTAACAGTGAGGGTAATCATGCACCACTCTAATAGTGAGGGTAATCATGTACCACTCTAATAGTTATGTACAGGGTAATCATGTACCACTCTAATAGTGATCCACAGGGTAATCATGTACTACTCTAATAGTGAGGGTAATCATGTGCCACTCAAATAGTGATGTACAGGGTAATCATGTACCACTCTAATGGTGATGCACAGGGTAATCATGTACCACTCTAATAGTGAGGGTAATCATGTACCACTCTAATAGTGAAGGTAATCGTGTATCACTCTAATAGTGATGCACAGGGTAATCATGTACCACTCTAATAGTGATGCACAGGGTAATCATGTACCACTCTAATAGTAATGTACAGCGTAATCATGTACCACTCTAATAGTGATGTACAGGGTAATCATGTACCACTCCAATAATGAGGGTAATCATGTACCACTCTAATAGTGAGGGTAATCATGTACCACTCTAATAGTGATGTACAGGGTAATCATGTACCACTCCAATAATGAGGGTAATCATGTACCACTCTAATAGTGAAGGTAATCATGTACCACTCTAACAGTGAGGGTAATCATGTACCACTCTAATAGTGAGGGTAATCATGTACCACTCTAATAGTGAAGGTAATCATGTACCACTCTAATAGTGAAGGTAATCATGTACCACTCTAACAGTGAGGGTGATCATGTACCACTCTAATAGTTATGTACAGGGTAATCATGTACCACTCTAATAGTGATGCACAGGGTAATCATGTACCACTCTAATAGTGATGCACAGGGTAATCATGTACCACTCTAATAGTGAGGGTAATCATGTACCACTCTAATAGTGATGTACAGGGTAATCATGTACCACTCTAATAGTGATGGTAATCATGTATCACTCTAATAGTGATGTACAGGGTAATCATGTACCACTCTAATAGTGATGTACAGGGTAATCATGCACCACTCTAATGGTGATGCACAGGGTAATCATGTACCACTCTAATAGTGAGGGTAATCATGTACCACTCTAACAGTGATGCACAGGATAATCATGTACCACTCTAATAGTGAGGGTAATCATGTGCCACTCAAATAGTGATGTACAGGGTAATCATGTACCACTCTAATGGTGATGCACAGGGTAATCATGTACCACTCTAATAGTGAGGGTAATCATGTGCCACTCAAATAGTGATGTACAGGGTAATCATGTACCACTCTAATAGTGATGCACAGGGTAATCATGTACCACTCTAATAGTGAGGGTAATCATGTACCACTCTAATAGTGAAGGTAATCGTGTATCACTCTAATAGTGATGTACATGGTAATCATGTACCACTCTGATAATGATGCACATGGTAATCATGTACCACTCTAATAGTGAGGGTAATCATGTACCCCTATACTAGTCAGGGTAATCATGTACCACTCTAATAGTGAGGGTAATCATGTACCACTCTAATAGTGATGTACATGGTTATCATGTACCACTCTGATAATGATGCACATGGTAATCATGTACCACTCTAATAGTGAGGGTAATCATGTACCCCTATACTAGTCAGGGTAATCATGTACCACTCTAATAGTGAGGGTAATCATGTACCACTCTAATAGTGATGTACAGGGTAATCATGTACCACTCTAATAGTGATATACAGGGTAATCATGTACCACTCTAATAGTGAGGGTAATCATGTACCACCCTAATAGTGATGTACAGGGTAATCAGATACCACTCTAATAGTGATTCCAAGGGTAATCATGTACCACTCTAATAGTGATGGTAATCATGTATCACTCTAATAGTGATGTACAGGGTAATCATGTACCACTCTAATAGTGATGTACAGGGTAATCATGTACCACTCTAATGGTGATGCACAGGGTAATCATGTACCACTCTAATAGTGAGGGTAATCATGTGCCACTCAAATAGTGATGTACAGGGTAATCATGTACCACTCTAATGGTGATGCACAGGGTAATCATGTACCACTCTAATAGTGAGGGTAATCATGTGCCACTCAAATAGTGATGTACAGGGTAATCATGTA
Organism: Chaetoderma sp. LZ-2023a; assembly: GCA_034401795.1. Taxonomy (NCBI): domain Eukaryota; kingdom Metazoa; phylum Mollusca; class Caudofoveata; order Chaetodermatida; family Chaetodermatidae; genus Chaetoderma; species Chaetoderma sp. LZ-2023a. Next base: position 20,630,753 of record CM067370.1, read on the forward strand.
CCACTCTAATGGTGATGCACAGGGTAATCATGTACCACTCTAATAGTGAGGGTAATCATGTACCACCCTAATAGTGATGTACAGGGTAATCAGATACCACTCTAATAGTGATTCCAAGGGTAATCATGTACCAGTTTGATAGTGAGGGTAATCATGTACCACTCTAATAGTGATGTACAGGGTAATCATGTACCACTCTAATAGTGATGGTAATCATGTATCACTCTAATAGTGATGTACAGGGTAATCATGTACCACTCTAATAGTGATGTACAGGGTAATCATGCACCACTCTAATGGTGATGCACAGGGTAATCATGTACCACTCTAATAGTGAGGGTAATCATGTACCACTCTAACAGTGATGCACAGGATAATCATGTACCACTCTAATAGTGAGGGTAATCATGTGCCACTCAAATAGTGATGTACAGGGTAATCATGTACCACTCTAATGGTGGTGCACAGGGTAATCATGTACCACTCTAATAGTGAGGGTAATCATGTGCCACTCAAATAGTGATGTACAGGGTAATCATGTACCACTCTAATGGTGATGCACAGGGTAATCATGTACCACTCTAATAGTGAGGGTAATCATGTACCACTCTAATAGTGAAGGTAATCGTGTATCACTCTAATAGTGATGCACAGGGTAATCATGTACCACTCTAATAGTGATGCACAGGGTAATCATGTACCACTCTAATAGTAATGTACAGCGTAATCATGTACCACTCTAATAGTGATGTACAGGGTAATCATGTACCACTCCAATAATGAGGGTAATCATGTACCACTCCAATAATGAGGGTAATCATGTACCACTCTAATAGTGAGGGTAATCATGTACCACTCTAATAGTGAGGGTAATCATGTACCACTCTAATAGTGAAGGTAATCATGTACCACTCTAACAGTGAGGGTAATCATGCACCACTCTAATAGTGAGGGTAATCATGTACCACTCTAATAGTGATGTACAGGGTAATCATGTACCACTCTAATAGTGATCCACAGGGTAATCATGTACTACTCTAATAGTGAGGGTAATCATGTGAGAGTAATCATGTACCACTCTAATAGTGATGTACATGGTAATCATGTACCACTCTAACAGTGAAGTGTAATCATGTACCACTCTACTAGTGATGCACAGGATAATCATGTACCAATCCAATAATGAGGGTAATCATGTACCACTCTAATAGTGATGCACAGGGTAATCATGTACCACTCTAACAGTGAGGGTAATCATGTACTACTCTAATAGTGAGGGTAATCATGTGAGAGTAATCATGTACCACTCTAATAGTGATGTACATGGTAATCATGTACCACTCTAACAGTGAAGTGTAATCATGTACCACTCTACTAGTGATGCACAGGATAATCATGTACCAATCCAATAATGAGAGTAATCATGTACCACTCTAATAGTGATGTACAGGGTAATCATGTACCACTCTAATAGTGATGTACAGGGTAATCATGTACCACTCTAATAGTGATGTACAGGGTAATCATGTACCACTCTAATAGTGATGTACAGGGTAATCATGTACCAATCTAATAGTGATGCACAGGGTAATCATGTACCACTCTAATAGTGAGGGTAATCATGTACCACTCCATTAATGAGGGTAATCATGTACCACTCTAATAGTGATCCACACGGCAATCATGTACCACTCTAATTGAGGGTAATCATGTACCACTCTAACAGTGATGCCCAGGATAATCATGTGCCAGTCTAATAGTGAGGGTAATCATGTACCACTCTAATAGTGATGTACAGGGTAATCATGTACCAGTATAATAGTGAGGGTAATCATGTACCACTATAATAGTGATGCACAGGGTAATCATGTACCACTCTAATAGTGAGGGTAATCATGTACCACTCTAATAGTGATGTACAGGGTAATCATGTACCACTCTAATAGTGATGTACAGGGTAATCATGTACCACTCTAATGGTGATGCACAGGGTAATCATGTACCACTCTAATAGTGAGGGTAATCATGTACCACTCTAATAGTGAAGGTAATCATGTATCACTCTAATAGTGATGCACAGGGTAATCATGTACCACTCTAATAGTGATGCACAGGGTAATCATGTACCACTCTAATAGTAATGTACAGCGTAATCATGTACCACTCTAATAATGATGTACAGGGTAATCATGTACCACTCCAATAATGAGGGTAATCATGTACCACTCTAATAGTGAGGGTAATCATGTACCACTCTAATAGTGATGTACAGGGTAATCATGTACCACTCTAATAGTGATGGTAATCATGTATCACTCTAATAGTGATGTACAGGGTAATCATGTACCACTCTAATAGTGATGTACAGGGTAATCATGCACCACTCTAATGGTGATGCACAGGGTAATCATGTACCACTCTAATAGTGAGGGTAATCATGTACCACTCTAACAGTGATGCACAGGATAATCATGTACCACTCTAATAGTGAGGGTAATCATGTGCCACTCAAATAGTGATGTACAGGGTAATCATGTACCACTCTAATGGTGATGCACAGGGTAATCATGTACCACTCTAATAGTGAGGGTAATCATGTGCCACTCAAATAGTGATGTACAGGGTAATCATGTACCACTCTAATGGTGATGCACAGGGTAATCATGTACCACTCTAATAGTGAGGGTAATCATGTACCACTCTAATAGTGAAGGTAATCGTGTATCACTCTAATAGTGATGCACAGGGTAATCATGTACCACTCTAATAGTGATGCACAGGGTAATCATGTACCACTCTAATAGTAATGTACAGCGTAATCATGTACCACTCTAATAGTGATGTACAGGGTAATCATGTACCACTCCAATAATGAGGGTAATCATGTACCACTCTAATAGTGAGGGTAATCATTACCACTCTAATAGTGATGTACAGGGTAATCATGTACCACTCCAATAATGAGGGTAATCATGTACCACTCTAATAGTGAGGGTAATCATGTACCACTCTAATAGTGAGGGTAATCATGTACCACTCTAATAGTGAGGGTAATCATGTACCACTCTAATAGTTATGTACAGGGTAATCATGTACCACTCTAATAGTGATCCACAGGGTAATCATGTACTACTCTAATAGTGAGGGTAATCATGTGAGAGTAATCATGTACCACTCTAATAGTGATGTACATGGTAATCATGTACCACTCTAACAGTGAAGTGTAATCATGTACCACTCTACTAGTGATGCACAGGATAATCATGTACCAATCCAATAATGAGGGTAATCATGTACCACTCTAATAGTGATGCACAGGGTAATCATGTACCACTCTAACAGTGAGGGTAATCATGTACTACTCTAATAGTGAGGGTAATCATGTGAGAGTAATCATGTACCACTCTAATAGTGATGTACATGGTAATCATGTACCACTCTAACAGTGAAGTGTAATCATGTACCACTCTACTAGTGATGCACAGGATAATCATGTACCAATCCAATAATGAGAGTAATCATGTACCACTCTAATAGTGATGTACAGGGTAATCATGTACCACTCTAATAGTGATGTACAGGGTAATCATGTACCACTCTAATAGTGATGTACAGGGTAATCATGTACCACTCTAATAGTGATGTACAGGGTAATCATGTACCAATCTAATAGTGATGCACAGGGTAATCATGTACCACTCTAATAGTGAGGGTAATCATGTACCACTCCATTAATGAGGGTAATCATGTACCACTCTAATAGTGATCCACACGGCAATCATGTACCACTCTAATTGAGGGTAATCATGTACCACTCTAACAGTGATGCCCAGGATAATCATGTGCCAGTCTAATAGTGAGGGTAATCATGTACCACTCTAATAGTGATGTACAGGGTAATCATGTACCAGTATAATAGTGAGGGTAATCATGTACCACTATAATAGTGATGCACAGGGTAATCATGTACCACTCTAATAGTGAGGGTAATCATGTACCACTCTAATAGTGATGTACAGGGTAATCATGTACCACTCTAATAGTGATGTACAGGGTAATCATGTACCACTCTAACAGTGATGCACAGGATAATCATGTACCACTCTAATAGTGAGGGTAATCATGTGCCACTCAAATAGTGATGTACATGGTAATCATGTACCACTCTAATGGTGATGCACAGGGTAATCATGTACCACTCTAATAGTGAGGGTAATCATGTACCACTCTAATAGTGAAGGTAATCATGTATCACTCTAATAGTGATGCACAGGGTAATCATGTACCACTCTAATAGTGATGCACAGCGTAATCATGTACCACTCTAATAATGATGTACAGGGTAATCATGTACCACTCCAATAATGAGGGTAATCATGTACCACTCTAATAGTAATGTACAGCGTAATCATGTACCACTCTAATAATGATGTACAGGGTAATCATGTACCACTCCAATAATGAGGGTAATCATGTACCACTCTAATAGTGAGGGTAATCATTACCACACTAATAGTGATGTACAGGGTAATCATGTACCACTCCAATAATGAGGGTAATCATGTACCACTCTAATAGTGAGGGTAATCATGTACCACTCTAATAGTGAGGGTAATCATGTACCACTCTAATAGTGAGGGTAATCATGTACCACTCTAACAGTGAGGGTAATCATGCACCACTCTAATAGTGAGGGTAATCATGTACCACTCTAATAGTGATGTACCGGGTAATCATGTACCACTCTAATAGTGATCCACAGGGTAATCATGTACTACTCTAATAGTGAGGGTAATCATGTGAGAGTAATCATGTACCACTCTAATAGTGATGTACATGGTAATCATGTACCACTCTAACAGTGAAGTGTAATCATGTACCACTCTACTAGTGATGCACAGGATAATCATGTACCAATCCAATAATGAGGGTAATCATGTACCACTCTAATAGTGATGCACAGGGTAATCATGTACCACTCTAACAGTGAGGGTAATCATGTACTACTCTAATAGTGAGGGTAATCATGTGAGAGTAATCATGTACCACTCTAATAGTGATGTACATGGTAATCATGTACCACTCTAACAGTGAAGTGTAATCATGTACCACTCTACTAGTGATGCACAGGATAATCATGTACCAATCCAATAATGAGAGTAATCATGTACCACTCTAATAGTGATGTACAGGGTAATCATGTACCACTCTAATAGTGATGTACAGGGTAATCATGTACCACTCTAATAGTGATGTACAGGGTAATCATGTACCACTCTAATAGTGATGTACAGGGTAATCATGTACCACTCTAATAGTGATGCACAGGGTAATCATGTACCACTCTAATAGTGAGGGTAATCATGTACCACTCCATTAATGAGGGTAATCATGTACCACTCTAATAGTGATGTACAGGGTAATCATGTACCACTCTAATAGTGATCCACACGGCAATCATGTACCACTCTAATTGAGGGTAATCATGTACCACTCTAACAGTGATGCCCAGGATAATCATGTACCAGTCTAATAGTGAGGGTAATCATGTACCACTCTAATAGTGATGTACAGGGTAATCATGTACCAGTCTAAGAGTGAGGGTAATCATGTACCACTATAATAGTGATGCACAGGGTAATCATGTACCAGTCTAATAGTGAGGGTAATCATGCACCACTCTAATAGTGAGGGTTATCATGTACCACGCTAATAGTGAGGGTAATCATGTACCACTCTAATAGTGAGGGTAATCATGCACCACTCTAATAGTGAGGGTAATCATGTACCACTCTAATAGTGATGCACAGGGTAATCATGTACCACTCTAATAGTGAGGGTAATCATGTGCCACTCTAATAGTGATGTACAGGGTAATCATGTACCACTCTAATGGTGATATACAGGGTAATCATGTGCCACTCTAATAGTGAGTGTAATCATGTACCACTCTAATAGTGATGTACAGGGTAATCATGTATCACTCTAATAGTGATCCACAGGGTAATCATGTACCACTCTAATAGTGAGGGTAATCATGCACCACTCTAATAGTGATGGTAATCATGCACCACTCTAATAGTGAGGGTAATCATGTACCACTCTAATAGTGAGGGTAATCATGCACCACTCTAATAGTGAGGGTAATCATGTACCACTCTAATAGTGATGCACAGGGTAATCATGTACCACTCTAATAGTGAGGGTAATCATGTACCACTCTAATAGTGATGTACCGGGTAATCGTGTACCACTCTAATAGTGATGCACAGGGTAATCATGTACCACTCTAATAGTGATGCACAGGGTAATCATGTGCCACTCTAATAGTGAGGGTAATCATGTACCACTCTCATAGTGATGTACAGGGTAATCATGTACCACTCTAATAGTGAGGGTAATCATGTGCCACTCTAATAGTGATGTACAGGGTAATCATGTACCACTCTAATAGTGAGGGTTATCATGTGCCACTCTAATAGTGATGTACCGGGTAATAATACAGGAAATCGAGTCATGAGCCTTTCAATGTTTTTTCTCGTGGTCGTTGTGTAGTTGGCTATCCCCGAACTATGATAGAAATGGGGTGGGGGCACCCATTCCATATCTTCCCCCAGACAATAGGCTACCATCCAGCGTGCCATTTTGTGGAACCTGCCCCCCAAAAAAAATTTGCTTTCGGCAACCCTGCAACCCCTAGTGTAATGCATTTTGAGATTACTGATCGTTATAGATCGACAATAGGCCTAACAGACTTCCAAGTTCAAGTTCAGTTACTTATTTCATAGCATATTTTACACATATGTATTTTGAAAATGGGCAGTCCATCAAAGGCACAGCCTATGAATCGATGGATCCCCCCCCCCTCACACCCCTATAACATATAATACGAGACAGTGTACATGACACAGGGGATGAGAGCTGCTATGATGCTGATGCTATGACATATAGAGCATAGCATATAGCATAGTGCTTATGCTTTTGCATGTACACACAAATACATATACATAGACATACGTACGCACGCACGTACGTACGTACGTACGTACATAGATACATACATGCATATACACTTACATATACACTTACATATACACATACATATATAAATAAGACGCCCATCGATTAACACATATACATTTTGCAGCATAGATAATGTCGTTATTTTAATGCTGTATACTTAAATATTCACATAGATACACATGCACGCAGTAGTAGTAGTAGTAGTAGTAGTAGTAGTAGTAGTAGTAGTAGTAGTAGTAGTAGTAGTAGTAGTAGTAGTAGTAGTAGTAGTAGTAGTAGTAGTAGTAGTAGTAGTCAATATTGTCAACGCACTGGCTCAGAATCTTCAATAATTGAAAAAATTCAAAAATTATAAATGTTTTAAAATATTTTGGTTTATCTTACTGCCTGAGATTTGTCATTTTGTTTGAGGAAAGCCATATGGCATTAATGTTAACCCTTTACTGGTTAAATTTGTTCAGTAAAATCCAAATATGCGCTTACTTATTTAATGTACATTTGCAGGCACAGACAAGGTCATTCCCGAGAATATGCCACTGGAACGACTGTCTCGGTTCCCGAGCCAGTCATTACAGCGGTAAATTTTCAAAAATACTCCAATCCCTTCCGGCAAATGGACATTGCCCAAGATCACTAAATTGACCGTTTTTGGCTGACCATCATGGAAGGGTTAATGTTGAATGATTGAGATGGATATTCTGGATAGCTATTTGAGTTTTGCTTTTACCAAGATGTCACGTAGATTCGGATTTTTCTTAAACGCAATTACTGGACGCTTGTTAAAGGGTTGTTTCAGTTTCTCCTGTAGGTTTTGATACTCATCTTTCAAGATTTTGGAAATTTCAACGTTTTTTCGGTTATAGGTCAGAATGAATGGAATTTTGTCACGTTGATCAGATAAGCCTGGGTCCGAGTTTATTCCCCTTGGCCACTGTGTTTCGAGTTCTTTAATCCAAAACGATTCTCGAAGTTTTCTTTGTTTATCAGTTTCTTCTGCCGTATCTGAAAGGGGTGGCTGTTCAATCGGCATAATTTCAATGTCACGAAGGACTAAATGGTCAGGCAGATTAAAATGTTCGGAAACATGTGTGTCTTCCTCTAGCCTAATATCTGAGAGGTGTCGAGTTGCCCGCCATCTTAATGGACATTTGGTTTCGCCGACATACTGTTTTTGGCACAATTTGCATGAAATTAGATAAATAACATTTTCAGAGTCACAATCTAGATTAGACTGAAGTTGGAACTTGCTTTTGTTCTGAAAGCTCGTGAAAGTATTCAGGTTTGGGAGAAATTCATCTAACTTGCACCTTTTCTTTCCGCATTTGCGAGATTCTCCTACAACTATAACCGGACGATTGTGAGAAATTTTGGTAGGCCGACGATTTGAGGCATCTTCTGGAATGGTTTCCAAGCCGTCCAATGTTTCAGATTTGATTTTGCGCAAGAATCGTGAGGAGTAACCTCGTGGTTTGAGGGCTTTGAATAGGGTAGAGCACGCTTCTTCAAAGTTTTTCCTATCACTCGAATTCCTGTGAAAACGGATTTTTTTGTGATTTTACTATTCCTTTAAAAGTATGCGGTGGATGGAAAGATTTTTTGTGCTATAGCTGATGCGAATCGGTTGGTTTGAAATACACTTTGTAGTCTAAGTAGCCAGTTGTTTCATACTTTAGACCTTTATATACAGTTACATCCAGGAAATCTACAGACATCTCGTCAATGGTTGCTTTTAATTTGATATTCGGATCGTGATTGTTCAGAATTTCGAAAAATTCATCAAACTCTGCCTTTGTGTGTTGCCAAATCATGAAAATATCACCATGGTACCTGCGATAAATGAGGGGCTGTTTTGGACACTTTTCTAACGCTTCCTTCTCCCACTCTGCTACGTAAATATTGGCAAAACATGAGCTAAAGCGCTTGCCCATCGCGCAGCCGCAAATTTGTTGGTAAATTTCGCCATCGAATTCAAAATCATTGCCTTTCAGACTCAGCTCTAATAGAGCTATTACTTCTCTGTCTGGCCTGTTGGTGTCTGGGTAGTTCACGAATGCTTTACGGATAGAATTTATACCCTTCTCGATGTCAATGTTTGTATGCATAGCATCGATGTCAAGCGTGACCAGGAATGAATTTGGAGGTATCCAGGTCTCAGAGACCTGGGATAAGAAGTCTTCTGTGTTTTTCAAGAAGCTGGGGTGTCTATTTGCTATTGGCTGTAGATGGTAATCGATGTATTCACTGATTCTGTAGGATTCTGAGCCACAATCAGAGATTATATATCGCCCGGGCGGTGACATTGGGTCCAACCACGAATCTATGGGTTTATGAATTTTTGGCAAAAGATAGAAAGTCCGTGGTTTTGACTCAAGCTTAGCAAAGAGATACTTATGTTGCTTTTCGGTGATCGTCTTGCTATCGAGCAATTTTTTAAGAATCTCATTAAATTTACTGCAATTATTTTGCCAAAGTGGTTTGTTTAGTTTCTGGTAATGATTTGGGTTACTAAGTTGTCGGTGTGCTTCACGTTTATAGTTTTCTTTAAGCATTATTACAGTCGCCGACCCTTTATCTGCAGGTTTGATGACAATTTCGCTGTTTTTAGACAATTCAATTAAGACCTGGCGTTCCTCATAGGGTAAATTTGGTTGATCATTAGGGAATGCAGAATTTTTAACACGTTCTGAAAAGAGTTCTATGCTTTCACCGATCGCTGGGTCCAGGAGTTTTACGTTTGGTGCCCAGCCAGTTTTTTTAATGAATGGTGGAATGTTACTATTAGAGTTACGAAAGAAGTCTGCTAACTTAATACGGTGACTAAATTCAGATGTTTCCATACAGCCATTATCTAAAAGAGCATCCAAACCTGTTTTAGGTTTTGGTGTTGGGACAAATGTAAGACCAAAATTGAGAATTGACTGCTCTGCTTCACCTAATGGGGAGCCAATTAGATTGACAATATTACTGCCCAGTCCTGTTTCCGGGCAGATGCTACCTTGGCCCCTGTCTAGTTTAAATTTAGGAATTTAAGCCAGGAAGAATACATAGAGTTAGCTGTCTTTTCAGTCCAATGAATGTTATCCTTAACAACATTAAATTCGGAGAGTCTGAGTGCAGGAATGACAGTCACAGATTTTGATGATTCAGCCATCGAATTGAGGGACTGAATCGCCAACCTCTGCTGAGCTGTCAACCACCCGTCGTTTAACACATATACATTTTGCAGCATAAATAATGTCGTTATTTTAATGCTGTATACTTAAATATTCACATAGATACACATGCACGCAGTAGTAGTAGTAGTAGTAGTAGTAGTAGTAGCAGCAGCAGCAGCAGCAGCAGCAGCAGCAGCAGCAGCAGCAGTAGTAGTAGTAGTAGGAGTAGTAGTAGTAGTAGTAGTAGTAGTAGTAGTAGTAGTAGTAGTAGTAGTAGTAGTAGTAGTAGTAGTAGTAGTAGTAAGGTTCAACAAACTTATAACGCTCGTACTTTCACTAACAAGAACATAAAACGTATGTCGTCATAATTTCACACAGTGGTAGCCATTTGCATTTTGTATTCTGTAGATTTTTTACCGAAAATGCAGTAACCTCATTACATCTTTCTTTCTTTAAAAAAATGAAATTAAAAAACAATAAAATAAAAAATAAAAAACACCTTGAAATTAACTGTTCATTAATTAGTGTCAATCAAATTATTGTATAAATAATGTTCTGATTTTGTCAGTTCAAACACAATGAATGTTTTGTATGATGAAACCAGTTCAAATAAAATTACTATATGAATATTGTTCTGATTTTTCAATTGTCAGAAATCGAACTGGTCTTCTAACCTCTCGGCCTGACCTGGTTACACCAACGTGTGTGCTGCTGTTTCTTTGAGGCAGTTGAGCCATATGTATTGCTTGTGTGGTTGATGGCTGTGTAACCTGTGGTGGACTGGTCGGTATCGTGGGCATTGATGGTTGACTAGGTGGTGCTGCTATTGGTGTGGTGCGTTCCGTTATAGTGACTCATCAGTCCTCAGGATGGATGACCGATTGCGACGTAGTTCTGCTTCTCTATACGTTTGAATCAGATATAAACAGTTACCCATATCCTCAATTACGACCCGCTTCTCCTTCCATGATGTGGTGTTGTCATCTCGGATGTGAACACGAGTGCCTTGCTGAAGTTATGATAATGGCTTTGAAGAAATGTCATGGTAATGTTTCTGGATTAGTTTGGACTTAGTCTTGTCTTTAATAATTTGTTTATCTCGTTATTTCCACAAAGTAACTCTCTACTAATAGGTAGGCCTACGTTTGAACGAATTCGTCTGCACATAACTATCTCACCTGGGGAATATCCATTATCCAGTGGCGTGCTTCTGTAAACGAGTAGACCCATTTGAGGATCATCACCACTATCTCTACATTTACGAATCATGTTTTTACCGTTTGAACTGTTTTCTCAGCGAGTCCATTCGATTTTGGATACCTGGGGATGGAGGTCGAATGTGCGAACCCCCAATCACCAGCAAATTTCCTAAATTCAGCACTGTCATAGCATGGTCCATTATCTCCAAACACTTCCTCTGGTATTCCATGGCGAGCAAACATTGATTTCATTGCATTTATCACTGACTTACTAGAGGAACTTGATAATGCTGACACTTCTGGATAAATTGAAAAATAGTCTACGACAACCAAATAGTCCTGTTGGTGGTATGTGTACAAGTCTGTGGCAACTTTGTATCAATGTCTGGCAATGACTGGATGTGGATTTAGTGGCTCTTTTTGTGTCTATGTGTAAGGCACGATGAGCAGGTTTCAATCATATTACTTATCTCATGAATCATTCCTGGCCAGAACAGCACCTCGCGGGCCCTTTTTCTGCACTTGAATACCAAGGTGTCTAATATGTATTTTCTGCACCATTTCTCTGCGCAAAGTGTGTGGTATTATAATCCTCGACCCCTCAAAAAGAATCCCGTTTATTACTGATAGTTCATCACGGTAATTCCAGAATTCTACTATCTATGGGTGACACTTTTGTCTTTCGCTTGGCCATCCAGTCAAAATACTTTGAACCAAAATCTGGAAAACTTTGTCCTTTGACGTCTCTTCCCGAATCTGTTCCTGTCGCTGGTAAGCAACTCGCACTGATGCCACAACACCATCCACGTAAGCCTGAACCTCTTCTTCAATAGCAACCAATTCACCTGTATCCTTGCAGTAAGCATATGGTAGTGTGTCGGCTGCATACATGTACTTTCCAGGCGTATATGTTACTAGGTATTATTTCTGCAGCCAGAGTTTTAAGCGCTGTATTCTGGGTGGGCACTCAGCAAGCGATTTGGCAAATATTGCTACCAATTGTGATCGGTCTCGGCAATAACTGATTGTCCAAATCAGGTATAAACTTTCCTAGATAGTTTACCATTCCAAGAAAACGTAGCAGTTCTCACCTATCTGTAGGCCTTTCCATTGTATTGATTGCAGAAATGTTCTTATTGTCAGGTTTAAGACCATTTTTAGACAGAGAACCCATTCTGGGACACTCATTTGGCATTTTTCCGGGTTAAGTTTTTAAACTCACCGCTTTAACATTTTCCATGACCAATTCAATCGCCTATCATGCTCTTCTTGCGTCGAGCCCCACATGATAATATCATTCATAGTAGTATCAACACCAGAAAACTCTTTAAAAATACTGTAAATTGTTCTATGATAAACTTCGGGTCTGCTGCAAATTCCTAATGGCAGTCGAAGGTACTTATACTATCCAAAAGGTGTACTGAAAGTACACAGCTTGGAAGACTCCTCATCAAGACGTAGTTGACGGAATTCTGAAGACGCATCCAGTTTTGAAAATATCTTTGCTCCAGCGAATTTCGACATTATTTCCTCCAGAGTTGGCAGCTTAAATTGTTCATGGCGAATGGCACGGTTTAGGTTTCGTGGATCTAAACATACCCTGATTTGACCATTTTTGTTATGGACGACGAACTAACCCATTCTGTAGGTTCCTTGATTCTAGCAGTCACCTGCAGTGACTCCATTCGGTCCAGCTCCTCTTTCAATTTGTCATGCAGTCCGAATGGGACTTTACGACATGGTTCAACAACTGGTGCAACCGATTTATCAACGCGAAAGGCTCCTCAGCCCTTCACATTTTCACCTGTTTCTAATTTAGTCGAAACCACCGTCTCATTAATTTCTAGAGGAATAATACAGCAGTGGGTTTTTTTCTAGTTCATGTTCGACTCTGTCAACATATAGCTCCTCCATACCTTTTGTTAGATCATGACTCTGTCAACATATAGCTCCTCCATACCTTTTGTTAGATCATTTTCGGCACTGGCAGCATGCACCTTTGGCCCACTTTGTTGGGATCTACACCATTTTATGAAGTGTCCTAATTTTCCACAATTTGTGCATGTTTTACCATAAGCTGGACACTATTTTGGAAAGTGTTTATATCCACAATATCGACAGTCTATTGTATTTGCTTCACCTTGTTGTGATTTCATACCCGAGTTTTTGCCTTTGAATTTCTGATTCACTGGATCACACGGCGCGCTTGCTGTGACACACTCATCTGTTTCTAGTTCCATAGCTTGCACTTTAGTCACTTCTTCAGCTCGGCAAATTCTAACTGCTTTTTTCCAGTATCAGTTCATCATCTCTCAATAAACGTTGTCTTAAATTATTGTCTGGTACTCCATACACAATTCTATCTCGAATCAAGCCATCGTTCAACGTACCGAATTCACATGTTTTGGCTTTAATTTGCAATTCGGACACGAACTGATCTATTGTTTCGCCTTGTCTTTGTACACACGTGAAAAACTTATGCCGTTCAAACGTAATGTCTGTTCTTCGAATGCAATACTGCTCAAATTTCGGTTTTACCGTGTCTAACGTTTCTTTGTCACAATCATGTCCCATTGAAAACCATTTTTAACCTCCTGTGCATCTTCGGCTATCACGTACAGAAAGATTGCTGTCTTTGTTTTCTATGGCTTTACATCAGCTCCAGAGGCACACAAATATAGCTCAAATCGTTGCCAGAAACGTTTCCAGTTTTCGCACAAATTACCAGTTAATTTCAGTGTTGAGGGTGGCTTTAAGGAATCCATCACTAAATCAGTAGATTCCTGACACCAAGTGAAGTTCTGGGTGATATATATTTATATCTCTGTCTGTATATAGTTACCAGTAATTTTGGGAAATTCTAATACTGGGCCCTTTCCGACCATCTGGTAAATCGACACCGGGATTCGTTGGGAAACACGAATCTCTTTACAGATTTAAAATCGGTTCAGTATTGGCAGAGATAGCAGTAAAAGGAAATTGGTCTGAATAATTCTCCAAAGTTGGTTTAGATAGTCATCGTGCGTGTGCTGGTAGCGTGACGTCATAGACATGTGATCGTCATATGCAATTCCCCTATGACGCGCGCGTGAATTTGGGTTTAACCATAGGTTTGTTTATCTTATCGAATGTATATAAAAATGTGTAACTATATACGCTGATTTCTAATGCTTTGTTGTGCTGACACGTGGCTCGGAGTCACTCATCGGCTCTGAACTCGTTGACCGGCAACATGTACGCGCCGCCAGCCTGAGGGAGTAGTCCAATGGATACATGCTGAGATGGCTACATGGGATCATCCGCCAGGATGGCAACCTGTTATTAAGGTTAAGTAGACCTAAGCCGTTTGAGGCATAAACCATGTGTTTGGGCTCAATAACCAAAGGTTAGCCTATGTAGCTCGCGGGGTAGTGTCAGGCCGTTCCGGTGTATCATGTCGACTCGCCGCGCCGCAAGTGCACGACGAATGATGACGCTGGTTAGCATCCGGTCTCGGGGTGACGGATCCTGTAGGAGACTGCCCTGCGGGTAACAAAAACGGGCTCCTAAGGCCGGTGGGACTCAATCGTTCCGGTGGGGCCGTGCGACCATTGTCACGAACATTAAATACAACTATCCCATCCCAAGAATTTGTGTCACCGGTATGCCTGTCCATAGCAATTTCGTGATCTATTGACTTACAAGATTTGATTTGGTGACCTAAAATTTAAGTCTATACAATGATGAGTATGAGTATGCTAGATAAAACTAAATAAGAGATTACGAAAATATGATACATAGAGACAGCCAGATGAACTTTTAAACACGGGGCTCCCGGAGGTACCACACAGACTCGTAGGTCCGCAGAATTATCCCCGCAAGTGTCGCCACAGCTGAAAGCGAGAGAAAAGAAGTAGGCGAAAATGGGCCCACTCTAATATTTCAACCAAAAAACGGGCCTTCTGCTTTGCTTAATTAGCTTTTAGTTTTGTGAAACAAGAACTATTTTAGGCCGCAAATGGCTGGTATCTCCCTAGCTATTATACATGGCTGTCATTGAGAACAGATGCCCTAAGACATCAACACTGAAGACAGCGCTCATACATGTTACTTAGTAAGATCTCCAAACTGGATAAGAATCCGAACATCTCGCTCTGTAATCACATAAAACGTTACAGGACATAGGTTACTTTTCACGAAAGCATTATTAGGCAATTGTCCTATCGTTATGGTGGGGGTAAGAGAGATGAATACCCACCGTAAATGTCCTTCCCGTGAGGGTGTGGCAGATCTAAATATCATGCCCAGACATTCTTATGGAATTTGGTGGGGATACGCTTCTCGCCCGTCATTGGGTCCTATTGAACTAATCGTTTAACCTGTCGGTAGGTTCATATACAAGTTGCCCTGTTTTGCACTGCAGTGTGGGAGGATGGTTCAGCAAATAAAATAATAATTAAGATGTGTGTTCGCAGTGCTTTTCCTACATTGGCAAAAGTGCGAACTACTAAGTATCCGAAGATACAGAGGGAATGTATGTGATACCACACCCTGGCCATCACTGCTCGGAAACCCCAATAGTTTCCCAGAGTCGGATCAGCCCATGGTGCAGATAGGGATATCCAAACAATTAAGAAGCCACAAGGCTGAGTGGAGCAGGAAGAGAGACAAAATCTTGAAGTTATGAGTCTTACCGGGGTGCGGGGCTAGATTATCGCACTGCCGGAAGAGAAGAATATGCTACAGATTTCCTAACAAAGAAAATGTCTCTAATCATATTAAACCTATCCTATCGAGCTGAATAGAAATGGTTTAGTCAGTAGCATGCTGGGCTAAACAGCGTTATAGCATGGACAGCGACCTCAGTGAAAAATTCTTGGTGGCAGGAGAAAGTGCTGCATATATAAGTTTTGCTGTATAGTGTTTTCTACGTGCACTGCAGTCCTATGTTTTCTATGAATAAACAAAACATATGAACTGATGGCCAATGTATATATATATATATATATATATATATATATATATATATATATATATATATATATATATATATATATTTATATATAAACTAACCAGAACAATCAATATAGTGTAATATGATCAGAATTATATATTTTAGTACAAGTTAACGAACCTACTACGGTGCGGCTAGTGAAAACACCTTACAGAAAATGAAAATAACTATAAACATATACAAAAATTATAACTAGCGGTCCTAAGACCGGTACGGTACCTTTTAGACATCGGGACCGTTCTTACGGATACATTATAATTAGAAAAGTACATTTAGCGGAATAATTCAAATGTGAAGTATAGTTACTTGAATACTCGGTAGCCATTCTTAAATTAGGCTATCGTGTTACTGAAATTGATACGTCATTCCTTAGTTGATGCGAGTTGATGCATTCTCTGGAAGCTGGAAAGTTCCCACAGGTCGGTTCCCGCAAGTTGGTTCCGCAAACAGGATTCCCGCAAGAACACTCATGGCGGGAGTACATCACTCAACACTGTAAGCCCAATGGAATGTCTAACGAGTAGTCAGCAAGAGATACAATAGCATTACTGCTGTGAAGAAAGCGATGGCACAGATGGAAGTTGACAACAACCCGATCACATGCGGAGGTTGTCAGATGAAAATGAAGATACAAAACAAAGCTTAACGGTGCTGGGTAAGTCAGCCGGCTCTGAAGACGCACCGGGCAGAGTTTACTTGCTGCGGTCGAAAGTTGGAAGAACCTACACGACATTAGTGCGGTGACAGTTGAAATACCACTTTCAGGCATGGCCGGCAGATCCGGCGAGTCATCCATCAAAGAACATTCTGCCTCTACATCTGTAGAATCACATATTCAGGCCATAAAGGCCTCACCGCAAGTTCGTGTTCTGAAGTAGATATTGATATTCATGAGCGATAGTTAGATAGTTCCAAATTACTCCCGCAAGTAGGGAGTTACAAAATTGTTTTTAGTGCGGTGGATTGACACTGCTAGCTACGGGAGAGAACCCGTCAGAAACAGAAGTTATATGTGTAATATCTGTCGCTCAATAGTAGCTAGTACAGGTCCAACCTGTTCGGCCCCTGGCCGAGGATGCTCTCGATCTCTGGATCGCGTCTCCTTTCATACTCCTCGTGACGTCACAAGCGCAGGCTCCAACCAATCATCGTTCGAGCAACAGCCAATTAGCGCGTAGCTAATAATAGTGCAGTCGAATGTTCTAGAACATTATAGAAGTGCTGCGTCCACGTGGTTATGACGTTATGGCAATATTTTGAAGATAATCAAGAAGGGTTTTCCGTGGATAACTCATTTCTTAACCGATTTTGAAATGGTTTACAGATTTAAAAATCCCGTCGAATTCTGGTCTTGATTAATGCCAGATTCAGCGGGAACACGTAATCAAAAAGGATTACAGCGTACCATCTCGGTACACTAAAAGCGCGATCCTATCTTGGTCGTAAACTACGTGCTCCATCAAAAATAATGTTTTCCGAGCGGGAGGGCTTGCCAAGTATTCACCTCAATGGGTAGAACTAGCTTCGTCCCGGCCTAGATCAGACATATTAATACCATTTAATAATGGTTAAATTACAGTACAACTCGAAAGTTGGTGCCACAGTTATTACAAATTACAATGCCGTTGTTCGGAGATTGTGAATACAGTCAACCTGAGTGTCTGTGTTTCTGACATATTGGTGATTTGAATCTGATATGCGTGGCTGGTTATCTGTGGATGATACTTGCGCTGTGGTGAAGGTGATGTGTTTATGGCCAGCCGGTGCGGGAAGGGGGAAGGAGAGGCGGCGTGAATGTCGACTTTATCGAACCCTGATGGTATTTCACTCTGTAATGGCCGAGCCCGTGGGCGGGACAGAGTTACTTTAGAGCGCAGATGCCCTGTCGGATGCTGTCGTAACTTTGATCCATCCATTGTTGAATTCAACTTTTTCGGTAGCAAAATCCTACTCGTGACTGACGACAATGCGGGCATCTTGCTTGCTTAATAATATCGACTGTTATTATGTGTAGATGATGTATGTAGATTTAGCTGTTTTCGTACGACGTCAGGAAAAGGGAAAAAGGGAGGACCGTTGGACAAAGGTTCCTCTCGTGACGCGCACTGTAGATGGTTGTAGTGCAATCCTTATATCAATATGATTAGTTCTCCCATACTGGATAAGAAGGCATGTGCTGGAGATTTGTCGGCTGCTGTCTGTTGATGATAATGCTGTTGTCGGGATGTCCGGGATGCTGTATGATGCCGATGTTATAAGCGAAGTGGGCGCATTCCTGTTTACCCCTCTGGTGAATGCCAAGTCTGTTGTTATTGCGGGAGGTGGGGGTATGCGGGAGATATTATTTCTCCCGTAATTTGTGCGGGAGGAATTTGTTGCATGAATTTTATGTCTCTATCGGGAATTAATTAATACCGGTAGGTGCTGCTAAATGATGTTGTTGCCGATGTTGAATGTCTCTGTTATGCTGAGTATAACCGAGCAGGTATGTGATGCATGCGTAATGCCGAATTGACGTATCCAGCCTTGAGGGCAGGTGTGTTCTGCATGTGAAGACGTTCTGTCTGTGATGTGATGTCCTGACTGCTCATGGTAGGCCAGATGGAGGGGGTGGCCTGTGGACAGGGGGATGTGGTCATCTCCCGTTACATGACAGTTGGTGTTCTGTCATAATTTTTAGACACCGGGAAAATTCGAGCCGAGAGTCTGCTGAACAGGCTGCTTCCCTGCCCACCGCGGGGGGGGGGGGGAGGGTAGTTTTGGTCGGTGCGGTGCGGGATGCCACCTCCTCTGTTGCAGCAGTCTCTCTCATATCTGAAGATTGACGGTCAACAGACGATGAGTGGAGTGTGAAATTGACTGGGCCGGTGATGTCCGAACTTGGTGTATGGATAAGGGATGCGAATTGGAGTGATGGCTGGGGTGGGACTCTTGGAGAGAGGGTGTTCCTTGGAGGGAGTGTGGTTTCGCGTTTTTGAGAATTGGTCAGGTACACCTTGTTGTACAGTTTTGCGGTTCTAGACACGCCCAGGCTTCTTCCAGCCTCTTCACTTCCATGCCATTCACCATATGTTCCACCCCACAGGAAGCATGGTTTGGGTCAGCCTCAGCTTCTGCTTGTGGTAACTCTATGATGGGGCGGGGCATAGCATGAAGTGGGTGGGAATGGGAAGCGATCGGAGGAACAACTTTTCCATCCGGTCCCTTGGACAAAACAAACACAAAATTCTTCAGATACGACTTCCCAGATCAAGTAGACCCATGCTGAGGGGGGAGAGGGCGAGTACGTATCTCATCATCGTTGTCAGCGTTAGCCACTTGTTCATCCACGTTCTGGCATGGTAGAAGTGGGGCTGATCTGGCACCGCGGTGCTCTGCACTAATGTCTGGGTACCAGCGTCATGAGAAACGCCCAGTCCGAGCTCTGGTGCTGGATCGTCACTGAGACAAGGTTTAAGGATCGAAGTGGATGACTGAGGTCAGGCCATCCGAAGCACGGATATGGTAGGTCACATCCGACGTCTTACCTACTACCACATAGGGACCTTTCCACTGGTAACTCAGTTTACTTGGCATGTTTGCATACCATCATGAATCGTGTACACAAACCATCCTTCCTGCTTCATACGGATCTCCATGCCCCCTCCGGTCGTGCCATGTCTTTTGCCAGCAGTGTGCAGTGGATAAGGTTTCTCTCACTAACTCGTGGGCTTGTTCTATCCTTTGCCGCAGGAGTTCAACAGAGAGAGATGGTGAACTTTTCTCTCCTGGTATTCGAGGCATGGCCAGATCCAGAGGTAATGCTAATTCACGGCCTAACATTAACCGAGCAGGGCTGTAACCCGTGCTGGAATGTACTGAAGTGCAGTAAGCCATGAGTACATACAGGAGCCGTAGGTCCCAATCTCTACAATCAAGGCGTGTTTCTTTAGTAAGCAACTCCGCGAGAGTTCTGTTGAATCTTTCCACCATCCCGTCACTCCAGGGGTGGTATGGAGTCGTCCTTGTCTTGACAATATGGAACAATTTGCAGAGCTCTGATATGAGCCGGCTCTCAAAATTACTTCCTTGATCGGAGTGCAAGTCATAAGGCATACCAAAGCGGCAGAACACATTGCTGGCCAAGACCTCCACTACGGTGGATGTCTCTTGGTCCGGCAAAGCAAATGCTTCTACCCACTTCGTAAAATAATCTTGTAATACGAGGATGTATTTATTTCCATCATCCGTCATATTCAAGTGTTCGAGCACGTCGATAGCCAGTCACTCCCACGGTGCACCAACAATCTTAATTTGAGATGGTGAGATATGGTGTTGGCCAACGGCGTGTCTTTGGCATGGGATACATTTGGCAACCCATGCCTTGACGCTATCACGAATCCCGATCCAGTGGAATCTCAATTCGATACGGGCAACAGTTTTTTCCACGGCCAGATGCCCGGCGTTATCATGTAGTTGTTTCAATATGAGTTCACGATAACTTTCCGATAGAAAGTTATTTATTAATTGACATTCTTCGAACCATTGGTAATAATATTTTGCTGTGGTAGATAGAGGTGTTACCGATTCCTTAGGAGGGCATACCCCCTCCTGGATCTATGCGTATATATTTTGTGTCTGTACATCTGTTGTTTGGTGGTGCACGATTTTCTCCGGATTCCACTCTGCGCACCTCAATTCGGGGAACTCCAGAGATGGCTGCGTTGACTGTGTCACGGTGGCGGCCTCTTCATGTTCAGGTTCCGCGCTGATTCTACCGAGGTCGTCGGCGTTCCCATGCAATTTGCCGGGACGATGAACAACGTTAAAGTTATAGGCCTGCAGGGATTCCTGCCATCTCGCTACCTGGCCCTCCAGATTTTTCAAATTCCTGGGCCATCGTAGTGAGGCATGGTCAATACGGAGTGTAAAAGGGTGCTCATACAGAAAGTGTTTATAATACTTGACGAAGGGTACCGCCACTAATAGTTCTCGCTTGGTGGTTGCGTATCTTCTCTCCGTTTTATTCAGGGTACGCGAACCATGACACAATACCTGCTCCGTTTCATCTTCTGTGACCTGAGATAGAACTGCGCTGATAGCATAAGCTGATGTATCAGTATCTAAGATGAAATCGAGGTTTGGATTAGGGTGAGCAAGAATCGGGGTGGTCGTCAAGATTTCCTTCAGCGCCCTAAAGGATCCTTCACACTCACTCGTCCACTCAAATGGTCGATCTTTCTCAGTGATCTTGTAGAGGGGTGAAGCTAAAATGTCGGATGTAATGGCGATAGTACCGGCATAGGCCAAGAAAACTCTGTGTTTCCATAACTGAAGAGGGCTGAGACCACTCTGCTACTGCCTTAGTTTTTGACGGCTGAGTAGCCACTCCATCACCGGATATGACGTGTCTCAGGAACTCAACGCTCTGTCTAAAGAGATGACATTTCTTCAGTTTGAGTTTCAAATTGGCCATGCAGAATCGTGAAAGCATGGTGTCCAAATTTATTAAGGTTTGCTCAAACGTAGGTCCGAAGACTATTACGTCATCGATGTAACAGAGGCAGATTTCCCATTGCAGGGTGGTTAATACCTGCTCAATGAGTCGTTCAAAAGTTCCGGGAGCGTTGCACAACCTGTAGGGCATCTTGCGGAATTGGAAAAGGCCATCCCTACAAATGAATGCGGTCTTTTCCATGTCAGCTTCATCCATGGCTACTTGCCATGCCAGTAGCCGCTAGCCAAGTCAAGGGTACAATACAACTTGGCTCCGGACACGGAATCCATGGCCTGATCTATCCGAGGCAATGGATAGGCGTCCTTAATGCTAGGATCATTAAGGTGTCGGTAGTCGATACAAAACCGCAAGGTTCCGCACTTTTTGCCAGCTAGTACTATTGGGCTATCCCATGAAGATGCTGAGGGTTCAATAATACCAGTCCGCAACATGTCGTTCACTTGTTGGTGTGCTTCTGCTTCTTTATGAATAGGAAGACGTCGTACCGGTTGTCGTACAGGGCGATTATTGCCCGTATCAATGGAGTGTCATAAGAGATGAGTCTCTCCGAGATCCATGTCTCCGGAGGAGAAACTATCGTGATATTTATGTAGTAATTTCCGAATTTCACGTTTCTGTGATTGCAGTAATCCAACTGTGGCACGTAGATACAAATCATGTAAATGTTTGGGTAAATCATCAGTGATATGTGGTGGTGTGTCAGCGGGTGTAGGTGATTCCAATGAGATTATGTCCACTAAATGGCCGCAGCGTACTCCTGGTTCCAGAGTGATGGGATCTGCGGTACCATTGAACACTCTAAAAGGTATATTTTCCTTATTAGTAGTGTCTACTATTATTCGGAGACGTGCGCATTGTGAGGCGATCATATAATCAGGATCGGGATCGGGTTCCAGCATGGTAATGTGCGTGTTGCTTCCTAACTGTGGTACGGTGGCCCATAAGATGTGTTCCTGTCCCGGTTCAACTGTGGCGGTACTTGATAATATACACTTGTACCCTTTGGCCTTCCTGGTGTGGTTCGCTGTCCCCACCACGCTGGATTGGTGCCCATTTCCCCACACAGGATGAAGCCTAGGCTAGGTACCTTTCCGTATATGCCTAAGATAAAGACCTGTCCAAGTTATGGGGGCCATAATCCGGGACAGAGTCAAGATGCACACTGACGACTCCCGAGCCAGGCAAACACAGTACTGGGCGCCAATAGAGTCATCTTGGCAAGGGGCCGTAGCCCCGCAGAGACCGTACCATGGAGGTGATGTCCACAAGATGCATCGCTAAGGCGTAGATCGTACATTGACATCATTTTAGCTGAGAGGCCCTGCGCAGATCATACTAGACAGATCATCCACCCCACAGGTACCTGGGCACCAGACTGCTCCACCTGTCCGGCAAGTGACAGGTTACACCGTCTCACACAAATACCCTCCTGCGTCCAAAAGAATCACTACATGATCTCTGATCACAGGAGGCATGACTCGCAATACGAATGCTTGCCATGGCCTGACTGTACATTGAGCCATCTTGATCATACAGATGAACTGACATGATCAAGACGACTGGCTCGTGACCCAGTCGATAGCAATCACCATCTGAGCTCACGCCCAGGGGCAACCGATGGTCTGATCCGTACCTATCTGCCAACAGAATACGAACTTTGACCATTTTCCCCAGCTTTTCCTGCAGGGCATCTCCGACAAAACACAGCCACAGAATTTTTGCAGAGACTTGAGTGCCCTGGGTGTGGATTGTCATCCACGTACCACATATGTCCACTTACTGAGACCGGATGAACCAAAAATCTTGGCAGCCCGAACAATACGCCGACTAGACGGTACCAAAGTAGGATGTCAATTCATCCTTCGTTAGACATGGAGGCCTTCAGTATCTCATCTGCACTATATACGATACTTTGTCGTTTTACGTGTCTCTGGGTCCTCGTGGGTCCACTGCCACCTGTTTGCGGCAACCTTCGAGGTGCCTGTCCCTCTAGGTCACCGCACACGTATCATATAATGACGACGCCGGTCCAAGAGGTATTCGTCGGCCGTGTGTGTCGAGTTCCTGTTGTTTGCGATGTATGATGGCTTCGCTGGCACTGAGGAAATCAGAGCCAAGGAGGGCATCGTTGTGAATAGAGGCGATGACAACTCGCTGTATGAATTGAATCTCCTCTATTTGGATGACTAAATTGACTACACCGGCTACTGGCACAATATCATCTCCCATAGCCATCTGCAGGTAAATGTTTGTAGGTTTAAGGGGAGGCTTCTTATGAGATGGGATGCTCCCATATAAGCGCTTGTTAAATACTGTGATTGAAGCACCAGTGTCTACGGTGGCACTGGTGGAAATTCCTCTAAACAGACAGGCTCATTTGTATATCACTTTGCAGTGTACCTGTGGAAGAGTTTCCAATGATGCCATCTGCGACAATGGCATCGGAGTGGAATCACTCTGTATGTACTCTGACTGTCTCCAAATGGTTTCTCGTAATGTTGTGGATGGCTGAGTGAGGAAAGGGCCAGTTCGTCATCGCCGTTGCTGTGAGGGCTGCGGTGAAGGCGGAGCTGGGGGTAGCAATGGTGATGGAGTTGTTGCTGTTTCTGGGTATGCTGTATTGGTGTAAACGGTGGTGTGCACGGGATGATGGATGAGCTCCACCTGCGCAAGCCATTTCTTACAATGCTTCATGGGATGTTTTGGTGAAGCACAGAAGAAACAGTGATGCCGCCAGAGCCGTGTTTTTCCCTGTTTACGGCAGTGCTTGTGAATCCATGAGGTGGAGCGGACCGCTTCTCCTGAGTCGCTGCTTTCTGTAGATGCGGGAGATGCTGCTGGATGGGGTGGTGTTCTGCATACCACCAAAGAACACCGAGAATTTAGTGTCTTGGTGGCAGGACGTGGTGCTTGCAAAAACGTTGTTTCAGCGGAGGTGCTACAACCCACCACTGGCGTTTTACAGATGAAAGAAGGCTTGTTATGTGTGGAGAAAGAGGGGGATGGCAATGCTGCGGATGGGGGAGGCAACGTAGGCATTGACATGTGTGAAGCCGTGCATTTGGGTGTCGGTGTAAAAGCTAAGGTCGGTAGATGATTGTTGGTCACTGAACGTTGTTGTACGAAGGCCGCAGTTGAGCCAGGAGGCGGATACGGGAACTGAGGTGGCTCTAGGTAATTCAGTGCCCTCAGGAGTTTGATAGCTTCTCTGGTTGCGGTGTGCTGCAATCAAGAGCAGGCATGGTGGACGGAGGTCGGTTAGGACACCGCTCCCTCCAATGGCAAACAAGTGTTCGGTGGTGGTGCGGTGCTGGTGGTGTTTGTTGTCCTAAACTGTGTGGTGGCGAGATTGGTGCTAAGTGTCGTAACTAAATTTGTTAGTGCGGAGATCTGTTTATTGATCTCATCTATCTGTTCTTTCATGTTGCCGTTGTTATTGTTGCGCTGGTTCCCGTGCCCGGGGGCGCCATTATAGCTTCCTCTACGGGCCCGCCCCCTTCCTCCAGGCACTTGATTCTGTTTGGAATTCTGTATAGCTGGTGGTGGTGATGTCTGTGTGGTTGGTGTCGATGAACTGGGGGAAACATTAGTGGGCGGGGCGATAGCTGCACGCTCTATCTCATTGATAGGATGGAGCTGGCGGCGTCTACTCTTTTCCCGCTCCAGAAAGTTTCCTATACGAACCGCGGTCGCCGTTAATTGGGCCAAACTACCGTGGTCGCCTAGAAATCATTTTTCTTTCAGGCCGGGTTCGCCACTCAATGCATCAATAAAATTGTCAAGATGCAGATGGATCACGCTTTCCGTGTTGGTGCTTGGATATGCACGGGTGACCAGCCTTCGGCTAGCTAACTCGGGAAGAGTTTCTCCCACGCGTCATCGGAGATTTTTGAGTTGAAGACGACTAGTTTCTCCGAGAGCTGTGTCGCCAAATCACTCCGTCAATGCTCATTCCAATGGTGTGTAGGTGGGTGTGTAGTCAGTTCCAAGATCCGCACGAACTTGAAGGGCTTTCCTGGAAAGCTTTGTGGCGAGATATTCACCCATTTGTTGATCGTTCCAGCGGTTAGTCTGACTTATGATCTCGAACTGTATTTTATAATTGGTCCAGTCATTCCCCCCACTAAATTCGGGAAGGAGGATGACTCGGCCAAGACCATGGGAAGAATGAAGTGGCTGAAATCCGGGTGGTGTGGGTATCTGAGAATCTGACGAGTATTGTGAGGCTGGTCATTGTGCAGGTGGTGGTGATGTTGGTGTTTGCCGTCGATGCCGAGGAGCGAGGACACGTGTACTCCAATTTACTGAGTCCGCCCCGGTTGTAGAGCCAAAGACCAGCATGCGTCTACGGACGGGAGGCGGAATGTTGTGAAGATTACAGGGACATTCTCCCTGAGGTGAGGACTGATATTCCTCATATGGTGGTGGTGCAGTCGGCTGATGGTCGTGATGTGTAGCAAGACTGATGTACCGGCGAAACGGTAATGCCGATTCCTCCCGATAATACCGTGGGGTTCCCCTTGAGTATAGCATTGCGCTAGAAGGGGGCAGTGCGGGAGGTTGTCTGTAATGTGGATTATCACCCGGCCATATGGTCTCCGTAGACAACACGGGTGAACGATAGTAGTCTGAAGGATTATTGAGATGCCCGTAATTGGGTCTTTGTCGGAGTCGTCCACAATTCGGCCCTGATGGTGGTGGCCTGTTGCGGACGTTTGATATAGTTCTGAACTCCATTCCCGCCTGTGAGGCATCCCGAAAGGTGCCGTCACTGACAGGTGAAAACAGGTTATACTGCGGTGTTGTTGATTCCACAGAATTTCTGGCATAGTCGGTGAGCATGTGAGCTGAAAATCCATCGTATGACGCTACCTCTTGATCGAGGGAGTCGTCGCTAAATGGAGAAGGTATTGAGTTAAGCTCACTGTATGGTGTGGGCATGAGTTCGCTGCGTGTAAGTACTGATGTTCTTCGAGCCCCACATCGGGCGCCACTTGTAGCTCATGGGGTAGTGTCAGGCCGTTCTGGTGTATCATGTCAACTCGCCACACCACAAGTGCACGACGAATGATGACGCTGGTTAGCATCCGGTCTCGGGGTGACGTATCTTGTACAAGACTGCCCTGCGGGTAACAAAAACTGGCTCCTAAGGCCGGTGGAACTCAATCGTTCTGGTGGGGCCATGCGACCATTGTCGCGAACAATAAATACAACTGTCTCATCCCAAGAATTTGTGTCACCGGTATGCCTGTCCATAGCAATTTCGTGATCTATGGACTTACAAGGTTTGATTTGGTGACCTAAAAATTTAAGTCTATACAATAATTTAACCTAAACAACTATGAGTATGCTAGATAAAACTAAATAAGAGCATACGAAAATACGAGACATAGAGACATCCAGATGAACTTTTAAACATGGGGCTCGTGGAGGTACCACACAGACTCGTAGGTCCGCAGAGGTATCCCTGCAAGGGAGGCTCCCGTACATGAGACTTAACTAATTAACTTAATATAAGTTATTATACCTCTAAGCTGAAAGGAAGAAGATTATCTCGGACGAAAAGTCATGTGCCTCACACGGGCACTACTCCTAGTGCTAATTTGGGTAAAGAGTATTATCGTTGCGTGGACCGTCGTCACTGAATCCTTGTGAGAGGCAAGGGCCTCACGTGGGCCTCCGTCTCAGGAAGGTGTCGCCACTGCTTAAAGCTGGAGAAGAGTAGTAGACGAAAATGGGCCAACTCTAATATTTCAACCCAAAGAAATGCTTGAAAAAGAAAATACCATACCTAGTGAGATTATGACTATATGGTTGGGTGCGGTTTTTTATGAAGACGGGACGAACGATTCCCGAATGAATCCCATGTCACCGTCTTATGTGATTCTCAGTATGCTGAATTAGTAGTTGCCACTTTATTTATGCGGGCCTTCTGCATTGCTTAATTAGCTAATAGTTTTGAGAAACAAGAACTATTTTAGGCCGCAAATGGCTGGTATCTACCTAGCTATTAGACATGGCTGTCATTGAGAACAGATGCCCTAAGACATCAACACTGAAGACAGCGCTCATACATGTTACTTAGTAAGATCTCCGAACTGGATAAAAATCCGAACATCTCACTCTGTAATCACATAAAACGTTACAGGACATAGGTTACTTTTCACGAAAGCATTATTAGGCAATTGTCCTATCGTTATGGTGGGGATAAGAGAGACGAATACCCACCGTAAATGTCCTTCCTGTGAGGGCGTGGCAGATCTAAATATCATGCCCAGACATTCTTATGGAATTCGGTGGGGATACGCATCTCGCCCGTCATCAGGTCCTATGGAACTAACCGTTTAACCTGTCATTAGGTTTATATACAAGTTGCCCGGATTTGCACTGCGGTGCAGGAGCATGGTTCAGTAAATAAAATAATTAAGATATGTGTTCGCCCTGCTTTTCCTACATTGGCAAAAGTGCTAACTACTAAGTATCCGAAGATACAGAGGGAATGTATGTGATACCACACCCTGGCCATCACCGCTCGGAAACCCCAATAGTTTCCCAGAGTCGGATCAGCCCATGGTGCAGATAGGGACATCCAAACAATTAAGAAGCCACAAGGCTGATTGGAGCATGAAGAGAGACAAGATCTTGGAGTTATGAGTCTTACCGGAGTGCGGGGCTAGATTATCGCACTGCCGGAAGAGAAGAATATACTACAGATTTCTCAAATGAAGAAAGTGTCTCTAATCATATTAAACCTATCCTATCGAGCTGAATAGAAACGGTTTAGTCGGTAGCATGCTGGGCTAAACAGAGTTATAGCATGGACAACGACCTCAGTGAAAAATTGTTGGTGGTGGGAGAAAGTGCTGCATATATATATGTGTTGCTGTATAGTGTTTCCTACGTGCACTGCAGTCCTATATTTTCTATGAATAAACAAAACATATGAACTGATGGCCACTGACCATACATATATATAGTGTAATATGATCAGAATTATATACTTAGTACAGGTTAACGAACCTACTACGGTGCGGTTAGTGAAAACACCTTAAAGAAAATGAAAATAACTATAAACATATGCAGAAATTATAACTAGCGGTCCTAAGACTGGTACGGTACCTATTAGTCATCAGGACCATTCTTACGGACACAATATAATTAGAAAAGTACATTTAGCGGAATAATTAAAATGTGAAGTATAGTTACTTGAATACTCGGTAGTCATTCTTAAGTTAGGCTATCGTGTTACTGAAATTGATACGTCATTTCTTAGTTGACGCGAGTTGATGCATTCTCTGGAAGCTGGAAAGTTCCCGCAGGTCGGTTCCTGCAAGTTGGTTCCGCAAACAGGATTCCCGCTAGAACACTCATGGTGGGAGTACATCGCTCAGCACTGTAAGCCCAATGGAATGTCTAACGAGTAGTCAGCAAGAGATACAATAGCATTACTGCTGTGAAGAAAGTTCCCGTACACAGATGGCACGGATGGAAGTTGACAACAACCCGATCATGAGCGGGGGTTGTCTGATGCAAATGAAGATACAAAACAAAGCGTAATGGTGCTGGGTACATCAGCCAGCTTTGAAGACGCACGGGCAGAGTTTACTTGCTGCGGTCGAAAGTTAGAAGAACCTACATGACATTAGCGCGGTGACAGTTGAAATACCACTTTTAGGCAGGGCCGGCAGATCCGGCGAGTCATCCATCAAAGAACATTCTGCCTCTATATCTGTAGAATCACATATTCAGGCCGTAAAGGCCTCACCGCAAGTTCGTGTTCTGAAGTAGATACTGATATTCGTGAATGATAGTTAGAAAGTTCCAAATTGCTCCCGCAAGTAGGGAGTTACAAAATTGTTTTTAGTGCGGTGGGTTGGCACTGCTAGCTACGGGAGAGAACCCATCATAAACAGAAGTTATATGCGTAATATCTGTCGCTTAATAGTAGCTAGTACAGGTCCAACCTGTTCGACCCCTGGCCGAGGATGCTCTCGATCTCTGGATCGCGTGTCAATTTTATACTCCTTGCGACGTCACAGGCGCAAGCTCCAACCAATCATCGGTCAAGCAACAGCCAATCAGCGTGTAGGTAATAGTAGCGCAGTCGAATGTTCTAGAACATTATAGAAGTTCTGCGTCCACGTGGTTATGACGTCACGGCAATATTTTGAAGATAATCAAGAATGGTTTTCCGTGGATAACTCAGCCATTTCTTAACCGATTTTGAAATGGTTTACAGATTTAAAAAGCCCGTAGAATTCTGATCTTGATTAATGCCAGATTCCGTGAGAACACATAATCAAAAAGGATTACAGAGTACCATCTCGGTACACTAAAAGCGCCATCCTATCTTGGTCGTGAATTACGTACTCCATCAAAAATAGCATCCAAGCGTGCGCATGCACACTATGCGCTTTAACGAACTTAGTCGTTTTTTACAACGCGATCTCTCCCATAGGCCCATATACGCTTATGGCTCTACCCAGGGGGACGTGTTCAGGGAACGAATCCAGGACGGGCGGCGCGTACACAGCTTGGCTGGTACGGCTGGTACCCGACCGGTCGATCCGAACTACACCTAGCTCCCTAAGAAGGACCACCAAAATAATGCAGCATCGACTAAACCAGCGATTAGCTTAAGACACGATGGCGTTGGATTCTGTTGAAGCTGGTTCTCCACCTCTATCTAATACAGCGCGCATCCCTATATAAATAATTACACAAATGTATAATTTAACACACTTTGGCATTGATCTAAATGGGAGAATGCTTTCGGCCGTCCCTCCCCCTCTGCCTCTGCACAATAGGCATTTTCCTGTGATGGAGGCCCACATGAGGCATTTCCCCCTCGCAAAACCAATTTATTGGCCCGCATGCGACGTTAGTTTATATTAAACTAATTAGCCTCGCAAGGACTCCTCCTTTACAGGGGCACCTTCCATATAAATGAGGATCGCTTAGGTATCTTTGGCAAGACATAACAGACAGCCAATACGTCACTATATTTATATTGCAGATAACGATTTCTTATTGTTAAATCAGCATCTTTTCAGCTAGAAGCTGGCTTACGACTCGCCGTGCTATTATACATATCTAAATTTAAGTAAATAATTATGCAGAGACACACCGGCTACACCAATAGTCGTGATATACAGTGGAGTTCGCCACTGGCGGCAATGGTCGCCTGGCCGCACTGGGGCATGAATATTCCACCGACCTTCGAAGTCATTCTTTGTGGTCACAGGTGGCACGCATGCTCCTCTCTCCATCTCCGATGGCGGATGTCCTGGCCAGCAATGTCTTCTGCCATTTCAGCATACCCTATGAGTTATATTCCGACCAAGGTAGCAATTTTGAGAGCCGTTTGATCGCCAAGCTCTGCAAATTGTTTCATATAGTTAAAACATGCACGACGCCCTACCATCCGCGTGGTGATGTGATTGTAGAGAGGTTTAACAGAAGCCTGGCGGTCATGCTGATTAAGGAAACGCACCTTGATTGTCATGATTGGGATCTTCAGCTCCCTTATGTTCTCATGGCATACCACACTTCTGTACATTCCAGCACGGGCTTCACCCCTGATAGGTTAATGTTATGCCATGAGTTAGCCTTACCCTAGGATCTAGCCATGCCTAGAATCCCTGGAGAAATGAACTTGCCATCTCTTTACGTCGACCTCATGCGCCAAAGGATAGAACAGACCTATGAGCTCATAAGAGACACCCTTTCTACTGTGCACCGGCGCCAGAAAACCTGGCATGATCACCGTGTACATGGAAATCCCTCAGCATGGCGGCGCTGGTTCGGCCCCTCTACAACCAAGCCGGGAGATGGACCAGCCAATGGTCAAGAATGAGGACGATGACGAGATTCATGCTCGCCCTCTCCCTCCTCAGTTTTGATGTACTAGGTCTGGAAAGCCGTATCTGAAGACCTTTTCGTTTGTATTGTCCAAGGGGAAGGGTGGAAAAGTTGTTTCACCTTTTTATCACTCCCATTTACTTCGCGCGATGCACCTGATTATTGAGTTGCCACCGCCTGAAGCAGAAGCTACTCCCAGCCGTTGTGCCTCTGGCAAGGTGGCATATATAATAGCTATCATGAAAGGGAGCGGGTCCGATAAACCCTTACTTTAAGCAGGTGAACCATGAAACTCGACGGCACTCCACCCCAGCCCGGATCCATCCAATTCCCCCCCCCCTCCCCCGCCGCTAGCCACACCAACTCCCTTCCAAACAGCACCCATTCCAGATCATGCTGTACCCATCCTCACCCCCACCCAACCCCAACCCCCCCCCCCCCCGCCACCACCACCACCACCTCCCCTCCCCCCCCCCCCCACCATACCCACCCACCCACCCCAGGTGACACCCCTACTAACCACGTCGGGTTCGGACATTTCACCGGTCGTCAGAGACTAGTGATGCTTCTGATATGAGAGACCTTACATCCCCAAGTAGATCAGTCCCTGATGCACCAGCCGCTCTTTTGGCGACTGGTGGTGGTGGAATAAGTGACCTGGTCAGTAAGTTCTCGAACCACATGTTCCCTGTGCGTTGAAAGTATGAGACTGCGCCGACCATTGTGTAATGGAAGGCTACGCCCAAAATTCCAATGACAGCCCCATCCTACATCACCCCCTCCCCCGTGAGCGATCAAGACAAACATCTATACATACCATCATCTACCTCAACATCACTTGCCTTCAAGGCTTCGTTATTAGCCGTTCGTAACACGCGAGAATCACCAATCACACTTGGCAGAATACACCTCCTGATGGGCCACAAGTACGCACCTAAATAACGGTGTGTGTGCGTCCGTGCGTGCGTGCGTGCGTGCGTATATATATATATATATATATATATATATATATATATATATATATATGTGTGTGTGTGTGTGTGTGTGTGTGCGTGCGTGCGTGCGTGCGTGCGTGCGTGCGTGCGTGCGTGCGTGCGTGCGTTCGTGCGTGCGTGCGTGCGTGCGTGCGTGCGTGTATATCAATTTCCCCTCTCTCGTGGGGTAGAAAGATTGAAGAAACACTAGCCATTCTGAGAAAATTAGGCTACAGGTATGTGCCTAGAACATTGAAGGCTTGGCCACAAGAGATAAGGCTGAGGACCCTGTCTTCCTAGATAGGGTCTGTAAGTGTGATATCATTGGACTCCGTGAAACGTGGACACATAAAGATACCCTAAATACAAAGCTTTCTATTCCCGGGTATGACTACCTCCATTCATATAGGCTAAAGCGCAAATCAAAAGGCCGAAACCGCGGAGGCATCATTATATATTTTAAAACATGTCTACAGGCAGGCATTACCCAGCTCACAAGCCAAAGCAGTGACTTATTGTGGATTAAGCTGGATAAGGATTTCATTGATCTTGGAAAGGATATCCTGCTCTGTATGTGCTATGTAACACCTCAGAATGTATCGAGTCGATCAGGCCCCCAAGAAACTAACACCCTTGAAATCTTGGAGGGTGAAATAGCTTCATACTCGAAC
The DNA here is from genome assembly GCA_034401795.1 of Chaetoderma sp. LZ-2023a. NCBI lineage: Eukaryota > Metazoa > Mollusca > Caudofoveata > Chaetodermatida > Chaetodermatidae > Chaetoderma > Chaetoderma sp. LZ-2023a. The sequence goes on from CM067370.1 coordinate 20,664,126, forward strand.
CATGACAACATTGTAGTAATGGGGGACTTTAATGCCCGAACAAGCACATTGAATGATTATGTCATAAATAGTACCAAGCATAATCAAACAGCAGAAGCAGATGATACATCTTGTAGACTAATATACAACACAGTCCCAACTCAACGTCACAATCTCAATGTAAAAACAAATGAATATGGTAAAGATTTTATTGACCTTTGTATTTCCGCAAACCTGAAAATACTTAAAACCCCACATGCTTCAAGTATAATGGTGTTAGCGTAGTTTATTACGTTGCGGTGGACAGTGAGATCTTACACAGAATTAGCATCTTTCATGTTAATCCACCTAACTATCTCTCTGATCATTGCCCAATATACTTTAACCTAAAAAACTGATACCACCATGTCCAACACTATGTCAAAAGACTCGGCCGCAAGTAAACCAATAGCACATAAATTTCTATGGGAATCTGATTCATCTACCAAATTTAACTTGGCTTTACACCGTTTTGAAATAAGCAGCCTGCTGGCTAACTTCAAGAGCACAAATTTTGAAAATACCCAAGTAGGAGTAGAACAAGCAACTGCTGAATTCAATAATATCCTATTCCTTGCAGAACAAGCTAGCCTAAACATCAACACTTCAAAACTACATCTAAGCACGAGAATGCCGGAACACACAAAACTAGGTGTAGCACAAAATGGTTTGATAAAGACTGTAGTCGCATGCGCAAAGAAACCCTAAAACCAGGACAACTACTGCAAAAATACCTATATGATAGAAAACAGGGAGAAAGTTATTTCCAAAAAACTAAAACCTATAAAAAAGCCATTAAATATAAGCACAGGCAATATAAAGAAAAATCTCCTAAATAAAATCAATTCTATACCTGTGGGAAACCAAAAGGAATTCTGGCGTTTAATTAACTCTGTGAACACAGAACCACAAAACAAAAGTACTGAGATCCCCCACCAAGACTGGACCAAACACTTTTCAACACTGTTAAATTTAGAAGATAACTCAGCAACAACTTATCAACTCTTAGAGGCTGAAAGTAGTAATATGCCATATTGGAATGAGCTTAGTAGTCCCATCTTCTCTGACGAAATTATCTCAAGTATTAAAAGTATCCAAAATGGCAAAACTAGTTGCACTGACATGATACTTAAAGGGATATTCCACTGGGGTATTTTATGCATCTGGCGTAAAGTACTCATTCTCCGCATTAATTTGAGACCAAGAGCACAATTTTATGCCAACAAATAAAAAAGATATCCTCAATTTAAATTGCTAAAGTAACCAGTAGATAGAGGCGCCATTTTGGACAAGCGGCTGACGTCACCGACACACCTCCTCTCTTTGCTCGATTGAGGATAGCCATAACCAGGGGAGGTAAATCTTGGATCTGGTGGATAATTAGCGTACTGCCTAAACAACTGACACTTTGCCACAGTGTTTGGAGGAAATTAAAGCGCAATTAGTGTCCCGATGATCGCGCCAGTCATTGTAGTGCTAAATTGTCAAAAATTGTCTTCTTATGGGCAATTTCTATTTTTTTTAAACATTGAAGGGTTGTGCCAGGAACATGTTTGCAATCAACCACCAGCTACAACACATTCTTGAAAAATATGTTAGTTGAATAAATGATGAAAGTAATTTCTCTGAAAGCTGTTGCTATTGCAACTTCTGCTTCTAGTCAAATTCCAGTTTCAAAATATTCAACAGGCAGTATATATGGGTCAACATTTAAAAATTTGGGAACAATTAGTCAACCCTTTCAAGGACAGAAAAGCAGAAAGCTTAAAATTTGCCCTACATAGGCCTATTGTGTGAAATTAATTAGTTTGGAAGCTACTGCAACATAATTCCAGGCAAATTTAATTCGCAATATTCAACACTCTGCACAGTTATTTTAAAATTGGGAGTAAACATTGTAAATGATTAATAACGCTGGATTTCAATAGTGTGAAAGCACTAAATTACTAATTAACGTCTGGCGTGCACTTGTCATTATTTACTAGCTGTCACCTACTATAGTCTACGAAGTAAGCCGCCAAGCGATTGCCTATAATTGACCGACCCGACAATCAGCGACATCGTTTCATTTTGGTTTGCAAATCCCATTTTACAATTGATGCAAGCAAATACTGACGTTAATTGTCGAGCTTGATTCTGTTATATTAAAATTAAGTACCGTGCCTTTTGTTTTGAAATGCATGACATATTACTTTAAAATTATACAGACTATATGTTCTAAACTTGTGTCTTCCAAATTTAAATGTGGACGATATCCATCCAGTGCCTATATTATGAAGCCATCTTTCAGTTAGCTCCTTTTTATGTGGATGCTTCTGTGGATCTTTCCATGATAGTTTCTATTGCTGCAAGCCCATGCTTGACATGCGGACATGTTGCGATTTAACCATCTCATGCCAGCACTGGCCTCTGCAATCGTCAAGTTGAGGACGCAGGTCAAGAGAAGGCTATTTTTGAGAATTTACAACTAAAACGACTGTCTCAGTAACAGAACCAGCCATTCCAGTGGTCAATTTTCAAAAATAGTCTTCGCTTGGCCTGCAAATGGACATTCAATAAGGAAATATTCTGATTTTCCTGACAGAATTTGGTCAATAAAGGGTTAATTAATATTCGGCCTTCATAACGCGAAGTAAACAGGTAAATCTAAAAGCGCTGGCGATATTTTGCTGGTGTGTCGTTGACGTCATAATCCCGCGGTTTCTCGCTCTCGTTGCGAGAAAATGGTGATTAGGATAAGGAAAATTCTGACTAGTAAATTTAGTCGTCACATCAGCCCAGTTCAGGGCTGATGGTTCGCCTAGAATTGGAGAGGCGGTATCTAGAAGACAAGTAACAAGTAAATGGATGCGCCCGAGGAGTCACGTTTTCAAGCGTTTTGGGCATGTTCACTTTATTATTTCTCGGCAATGGAACAGTGTATTTTATTTTTTTTGCGGCAACTATTTCGGATTATTGTATATTTTTAGTTGACTTATTCCCGATCTTCACTGGAATTTCCCTTTAACGAAATGCTTAAAACACTGCAACATTTATTAATACCCCGCCTCTGTAAATTGTTTAATTTAATATTATATGGAGGCACTTTCCCATCAAGTTGGAATGCCGGACTAATTATACCAATACACAAAAAGGGAAGTCCATTTGACTTTAACAACCACAGGGGCATATGCATAACAAGTTGTCTAGGTAAACTCTTTAACAGTATTCTCACCAAAAGATTGATAACCTGTATTACTGCACATGCATTGCTAAGCAGCAACCAAGCAGAATTCATGCCAAACTTTCGCACAACAGATCATGCCCAAACCCTCTCTAGTATTATTAACAAATATGTGCATCATAACAACAAAAATCTCTACTCCTGTTTTGTTGACTTCAGCAGAGCATTTGATAACGTAAACCGAGACCTCCTTTTGATCAAATTACTAGAAAAGGGTATTGGGTCAGTTTTATGATATCATTAAATCAATGTATAAATTGTATCGCTGTGCCCCGGGTTTTGGGTATATTATAATATATCAAGAAGAACGACGTTAAATGTGTTCTAACAAACTGGTACCATGTATGTCAAGAATGACGTCATACGACAACAACCACACATACACACCCAAGTTTGGGTTTTCGTAAAAGCATCGTATAACTATGATATAATATTACATAAATACACAGAATATCGAGTCAAAACGAGTACAGGTCTCTCCGATCCATTCAACTCCAACAGTGGAATTAAACAAGGTGACAACCGTATTCCACTTTTGTTTGACTTGTTTGTGGATGATGTCAGTTATGCATTCAACCAACACTGCAACCCAGTAAAACTGAATAATATATCCATCAATCAACTATTATATGCTGACGACTTGTTACTACTATCAGAAAATGAAACAGGTCTTCAGCAGTGCCTGGACAATCTAAAGGTATTCTGTGATAACACCCTCCTGACTGTAAGCCTAGATAAAACGCAGACTTTCATTTTTAATAAAAGTGGCAGAGTAGATAAATACCTCAAGCTTACTCTTGGGGAAAACCAGCTAGTCGCAACTGATCAATATTGCTACCTCGGCATTACATTTCAGGCTTCAGGAACCTTCTCCATAAACAGTAAAATTGAACATGGCAAAGCACTAAGAGCATTTTTCCAAAATTACATCCACCTAGATGCAGTTTGGTGGGATTCATCCTAATGGACAACTAAAGCTGTTTCACTCTTTAGTCCAGCCAATCATACTTCATCATTGCGAAATCTGGTGCCAAAAACAGCCAAGTTGTTTGTCAATAATGAATTCAGTAAACTAGACAATTCCTTTTAACATGAGAAACTCACCAACAAATTCTGCAAACAATCCATAGGTGTGCATAAATATGCGTCCAACATTGCTGCCAAAGGTGGGTCAAGGTGATGCTTCTCTCAAGGGGGGGGGGGTGCGCACCCCCTGCACCCCCCCCCCCCTCTGGATCCGCCCCTGCAATATGCTTTTCATTTGATGAAGTCACTATACTATGGTTTTTGGGTCCACTGGTTATTTGTGCGGGATTGTCCTGCGGGTAGAAATACGCATACTTTTACACTTGTCAGGATATAATATATGTTCTGTATATATGTACCTAATGTTATGTAATATATTGTAAGCTATATGCTATATGTATGCTGATCACCCACATTGGCACAAAAAGCAAATAAATCTTATCTATCTATCTATAATACTATAAGGACGCGATCTGATTACACAGCGTTCAGTTAGCCCTCCCCGTAGCGTGTGTGTTTATGATCTATAAAAGAGGCGCGCTCGATTCTCGAACAGACACAATTGGTTACGCGAGGCAACCAATCGAATACTATCGGCAAACGAAATTGTGTGTATCATTCGGACGATTCTGAAATCTGTAAATATCGGTGTTTAGCGAGTGTCTCGGACTGTTTTTAACCAGGTCGTTTACCAATTGACACTCAATAAGTAGGGAAGTCATTCAGATATAAATATATTTGTAAATTAAGTGAGTTCGCATAGTGTGTTATATTTTTTTCGTATTGTCTCTATTTTTCGTGAATGAAATTAATACCTGTGGAATAGGTATTTCGTGACGTCATTACGTAATTATTTTTAGAACTGGGAAGCCTTCCCAAGTAACGTGGTAAAGTAAACACTTATCTTCCTGGCCATAAATGATATACACAGGCACCTGGAGCCGGTCACAATATTGATTTACTACATCGTACATGACATGTCCCACTTCTATACATGTAACATAACAAATACTGAAATAGAGAATGTTACGGCATGTCACTTCAGAATGTAACGCTAAAGCTGTCACTTTTACCATCCAACAAGAAAACCGGCTTATACCTGAGAAGGGATCCAAGAATGATAAACTAATTCACATGACGACAGTTTAATTTTAGTTTGTAAAACCTGTCTCACTAGAAGTGAGGGATATACTTCGTGAAGTCAATCCAGTCACGGAATGGAAGTCGCTGTGGGATGTAACATGCATTCTGATTGGTCCAAAATGACCCATGTTGATTTCCGTTCCTCGACTAAATGCTGAAGTATCATCCCTTTCTCTATTTGTTGTTATGTAGAAGGGTGACATGTAGTAAACCAATACTTACCAGCTACAATAATTCTTTAAATAGTAATTGTGGGGCGAAATATATTCCATTTTGGGTTTTGCGGCGAATGTACTCAGTACTCGTGTACAGATTTTCAAGTACTCGCATGTACTAAGTACTCATGCCTTTTTATGAATACATATACTTGTACTCAGCCTCTACATTTCCAAACGTACTCATACTTTACTTGAGTACATACTCGGTACTTGTACTTTTGAGTACTTAAGAGTACATGCGGAGTGCTTATCCATTTTCTACATAAAATCCAAGCACTGGTAGAGAGGTGATATAAAATCTAGTAAATATGTGAAGACAATTTGACTAACCTGATGCTATCTGCTAAAAAATTAGAAATTAATTGCCTAGTAATATGTTTTCATAGTGATTTGCTTTTAAAAAGTTGTTTTAAAATTGAAATTCTGGATGTTTGCCTGTAAAAGGGCAATTGCTGTAGTCGCCTAGTTGGTATGCTTATGTAGGGAATAAGATAACAAGCATTTAATATTTACCCTAATGAAATCTTTTTATCTAAAAGACCCACTATTAACTAACATTCAATAGAATCTTTCCTTAAAATTTTCATTGTAAAAGGGATGATTAGAACAGCTGTGCAAATGTACAAGCCTTATGTCAACAAATATCTGGCCTGGGCAATTATACTAAGGACTACTGATAAGATACCATTCATGTATAATGGTCCTGACCATGAAGCCCAACACTTCAGGCTTTATAGATTTCCCAACTCTTAACCCTTTAACACTCAATCTAGCAAAAAATGCCTTCTGAATTGTAGTCTTGGGAAAATGTCAATTTGCAGACCACGGAAATACTTTTGAAAATGTAACACCAGTTGGAATAACTGGCTCGATAAGATAGCCAGTTATTCCGGTGGTAAATTTTCAGAAATATTCTGCAAATTGGCAATTTCTATGAAAAAATTGAATTTTTTTTGAAGAATTGAAGGGTTAAATGGTTAATCAATGTTAATATTACATATAAACTATTTTAAGAATAAAGTTCAATGTTGAATTTTTTCGGAAATAATTTGACTGGAAGCGAATGCTGTTTTCGGCAGTAATGTTTATCAGTCAAATTAATTTCAAAACATTCAACATTACTACATTATTTATCTGAAATAAATTATTTCTAATTTAACACTGACTGATAAAGCCGTATAAATATTATACAGTCATAGCAATCATGCCAGGAATTCAGCAAATTCTTTATGAAGTAACGAAGTAATTGTTGCCTACTCAAGTACATTTACAATGTACTGGTACTCAGTCCCAGTACAATTGGTAAAAAGTTCATGTACTTGTACTCTGTCTCAAGGACTTTGCCAAAGTACTCGTACTTATTTATTTACTGCTTTCATACCATATTGGAACCAGTATGCATGCATCAAATGATTTGCTCAGTGGGTGTGTGAATGACGACATTTGTGCTGTTCTTGCTCAAAATAAGTGTTCAAATGCTGGTAGCTGATGGTATGAACGGGGATGAATTATACCTCTAGACGATTGAGAGAGCCGGTGACTGTGTACCTGTCTGCTTGTAGGGAAGTGGGGGTTGTTTGTGATAGCACATGCATGTTAGTCTCAGTTTGTGAAAATATTCAGCAGTGTTGTGATTCTTTTAAGTCAGTTAAATCATATATGGATGGCAGGAGATAATAGCATCATACCCACTAGCCAGCTGGTCGTGTCAGACTTTTGCATGCGGCAGCTGATTTGGAGGTGCATGAGCTGGTGGTCAGGTGGGTTGGAGAAGGCGTTTTCTCCTTCGATCAATACTTACCATTATATTACTCTTTGATAATGCTAGCTAGCTTCTCTAGGAATCTAGATTTAGAAAGCTTTACTGGCTCCTGGAACCGGGTACCCGGTTCCCAACAAGCGGGTACCCGTCTGCCAGTGAGGCTCATTCTCGTTTGCATAGCAACAAGAGCTATACATGCTTTTTGCATTTGGAAATTTAGAGTTTCTTAGTGTTTTCTGTGCCTAAGTTTAGCTGTTTTCGCTTCATGGAATATTGGATTAACCATGGAAGGAGCTTCTGAATCTCAGGTTGTATTCTTTCATGTTATTCTCTAGCTGTATGGAGACTTAGGTCTAAAATTTTGTCTGTTTCGCATATCCCAATTTCTGACCCCGGATCTAGGACGTGTGGTGACAACGAAATAAGGCAGATAGATCGCCTCCTTTTAAATCCCAACGGCGATCGGCAGTAATATGAAATTGGATGTTGACTAGGCTTGCACGATTTTTGCTTTGAAACATCGCAATCGATTTTATAAAAAAAATCGCGATTTTCGATTAAATTGTAGGTCCAAATTCCCAAAAGTATAAACCGGGGTAACGTGACTTGTTTCTAGAAAAAGTTGAAATAAATGATACAAAAATAGCACGAAATTATAACACATTTTCATGCACAGAATTCTTACCATCCTACGTCTATGCTTAATGTGTACCTTATATCCATCATCGCGGGAGTGAAATTATTAATTGGGACCCTCTAAATATTGCGTATAGTTTAATAAACATTATTTATTTCATCAAAATTTGAGATAAAATGTCGCCAAGAAAATAATATAAATTACAGGATGTATCAGCTTCCGCTTATAGCCTCCCTTTGTAGGACGAGTTTAGGTCATTATCAGAATAATGCGAAGACGTTAATATTAGTACCCGGGGAGATACTGGGCAATCCTCATACATAGGATGGGAGTTTTGAGTAGGTACGATTGTAACGGCGTAAACTCGTCCTATAGAGCAGTTTATAGTTGCTTTCAGAATGTATGATTTACATTTAAGTGTAATCAACAGAACACGCAGTTCAAAATCAAACAACCTGGAATGCTGTTGCTTTATTTTCTTTAATTTGACATGACAACCGAATCAAAAAGCAAAAATTATTACACCGCCTGAAATTGCTAACCCTAGAATTAAAAAAGAAATATGCTCATTGATTGCCTAACACTCTGCAACTAAGTATATACTTGGCATTTCACGACAGACTCAGGGTCTGCAGCGAAAGAAAGAAAATTATATGGCGATTCGACGGATTAACTAGGTGGTTTTTCTCAATGACAAAGGTGTTACCTCGCTATTGTTAGCTTGTTTATTGTACTCCTTTGTGTTGTGATTAGTAATTATTTGGCACTGTGGGATATAAACACAATGAACACGGGCGTGAATTGATTATAATTGTACTCATGTACTGATAAAATGCGACGGAAAAGTGCACCCATCGGATATATAAAAAAACATATTTTTTTTCAAATTTTTTGCGATTTTTCCTCAATTACATCGTAAAAATCGTGATTTTAAAAATAAATCGAACTTCACGATTAAATCGAAAAATCGCGCAAGCCTAGGCTAGACAGTTTTTAACACTAAAATCGGCTGACGTCGTTCTCCGTATTATCCGGGTGGATGACGTCACACCTGTGTTGTTTCTCGGATTTTTTATGGTGAAGAAAATGTTTCATTAATTCGCGCATCTTATTCTTGATGCTGCATACTTTTTGTACCAGAAAACTAGAATTATGTCAAGTTTTGCGTGGTAATCACGATCTGTTTGCATTGATCGATGGTTTCAAAATTCTTGATTTAAGATGTGTGTTCTGCGGTTTTACCGTGTTCTAGAGCAGTTTGTTTATGCATTTTGTTGTTTTCTTCACGTATCGTTTTGGCCTTCGTTTGAGAGTATAATTTGAAATTTATTCTTAAATATACCGCGAATGCTGTTCGATATGGTTCCTGGTTCCGTGTGATACATCCGTCAAGATCAGTATATGTGGGGTATTAATGTCCGCTATCGTTCTTGTCGCCAGATTGTGCGATCTTTGTTGTAACATTGTGGGTTTGGGGTGCTGGAGGGTTAACATTTAATTTATGGTCAAAATATTTGAAAATTATTTGTCTGCCTTCCATTCCTGTTTCGTTCCGCTTGCTTATTTTAGGTTTTGTGCTTATTTTTAGGCCAAGCCTACCCCGTCATCTTGTTCTGAATGCCATAAGTTCGTGAAAGTCGCCTACAAAGACCATGTCTGTTTTCAATTTTCTTCCTGTAACGTTGATAATAGGTGTAATGTTTGTTCAGTGTGACCGATCGAGGTGTTGGTTGAGTTCCTTTCCCAGAAGGACTTGGCCAGGTCTGAAGCAGGGTCAGGCGGGACAAAAAGAAATTGTGGAGCATCCGTTTCGGCCCCTGGGGGCGCTCCATCTGTCTGGCTTGGCGCAAGCCAGGACAGTGGCTCCACCCGTGGTTGAGGCCACTCCGGCACCGGTACCGTGATGGTTGGTTAGCCGCCAACTGACACAGTGACCGGTGTGGCTGGCCAGGCGTGGTATACACCTATCTCGCCTGGACCAGCAGTCAGGCATAGGGTGCTGTTGGCGCCCGTGCTTGGCCACAGTTCCTCAACCGTTATGGGTCCGCATGGACTGGTGTTTTCCATGGGGTGGTGGCGGAACCATACGGTACCGGAGTTCCTGGCGTATCGGCAATGGCTCCTAGCTGGGAGGCCGTTGCTGGTAGACCCGTGAGCTTGTCAACGGGTGACGTGTTCACGGGAGTGTCCTCTTCGGAGACAGACTGGTCGGAGACTCTGGCTTGGCTAGCCAGGGTGGACACGTCTGTGGTTTCGAGCACGGCCGAGGAGGTTGCACCCCCTCCATCGGTGGTATCGATTAGGACAGGGATTTTGCCCGCAGCCCGGATCCAGTCTATTGGACTGGATCCAAGGTTTATGGAGTTGTTGGATGCTATTTATAGCAAAAAGCTTCTGACCATGGGCCAGCTCCCTGCGGCCTCCATAGAAGTGCAGGAAAGGTGGCGTATCCCCCGTGTGGAATACGACAGATATGGTGTTGTACTAGCGGTCACTGAGGATGACCGCTGGGTGTCCAGAGTTCTGGAGCAGGTGGCCCCGGCACTGGTGGACAAGTGACTAGTGACGACTCTTCGGGGCCTGAAGATGAGGAAGCCGAGGAGGAGAGATTGCTGCGGCCTGTGATGCCGCGGGTGGAGAGCATGGAGGTCGATTCAGTCCTGGACGGAACCGTCCTCCATCTGTCTGGCTTGGCGTAAGCCAGGGCAGCGGCTCCGCCCATGATTGAGGCCACTCTGGTACCGGGCACCGGTCCCGTGATGGTTGGTTTGCCGCCATCCGACAGTGACGGGTGTGGCTGGCCAGGTATGGTACTCACCTAACCTGGTCCGGCGGTCAGACATGGGGTGCCATTGGCGCCGATGTTTAGCCACGGTTCCTCAACCGTTACGGGTCTGCACAGCTTTCTGTGCGGGCCTACTCCATGGACTGGTGTGTTCCATGGGGTGGCAGCGGTACGGTACCGGAGTTCCTGGCGTATCAGCAATGGCTCTTAGCCGGGAGGCCGTTGCTGGTAGGGCCGTGAACATGTCAACGGGTGACGTGTTCACGGGAGTGTGCTCCTCGGAGACAGATTGGTCTGAGGATCTGGCTTGGCTAGCCAGGGTAGACCCGTCTGTGGTTTCGACCACGGCCGAGGAGGATGCACCCCTTCTCCTTCGATCAATACTCACCATTCTGTTACTTCTGATATACAGCTGGCTCTGACAGCGGCTCTAGGACTATAGACTTAGAAAGCTTTACCGACTCCTGGGAACCGGGTACTCGGCTCCCAACTGCCGAGTACCCGTTTACCATAGAGCTCATTCTTGTTTGCATAGCGACAAGAGCAATACATGCTTTTTGCATTAAGGATTTTAGTGTTTTAAAATAACCTAAGTCTTTAATCAGTGATAGTTTGTGTGTTCTGAAAGGATTAACTAAGGACTATGGAGAATACCGCCCAAGACATCCAGGTTGTATTGTTCTTTATTATCCATAGTTAAAAGACTTAGGTCTCTAAATTTCGTTGTGTCGCATGTTCCAATTTCTGACCCTATAGAATCTGGGACGTGTGCTAACAACGATATATGCCAGACGATCGCCTTCTTTAAAACCCCAACAGGCGATCGGCAGATATGAAAATAGGTGTTTGCTACGGTATTTCTAACACGAATATCGGCTGACGTCGTTCTCCGTAGAATCCGAGCGGGTGACGTCACACCCGGTCGCTCGGATGTTTATGTGAAGAAAAATTTTTCATTAATTCGCGCATCTTATTCTGGGTGCTGCGTACTAAAAATGGTACCGGAAACTTTAGAATGATCAAGTTTACGTGCGATCACGATCGGTTTGCAATGATCGGTGGTTTCAAAATTCTTGAGTAGATGTGTGGTCTGCGGTTTTACCGTGTGAGACAGCAGTTTTGTTATACATTTTGTTGTTTTCTTCACATATCGTGCTGCGTTCGTTAGGAGTATAATTTATATTGATTAGTAAATATACCCTGAATGCTATGCGATATGATTCCTGGAGCCGTTACACATCCTGGAGGATCTATTATGGGTGTGTTGTGCCCGCCGCGTACTTGTCGTCATAATCAATGCGATCGTTGTTGTAACGTGGCGGGGTGGGGTGCGGGGAGGTTACGGTTAATTTATGAGTCAAATTATTTGAAAATTAATTGTCTGCCTTCCATCCGGGTCTCGTTCCGCTTGTTTATTGTAGGTTTGTGCTTATTTTATAGGCCAAGCCAGCCCCGCCATCATGTGACGACTGCGATAAGTTTGTCCGTGTAATGTTCAAGGACCATGTCTGTTTTAAGTGTGCCCTGTGTAATATAGATCATAGGTGTAATGTTTGTGCAGTGTGGTCCGTCGAAACGATGGTTAAGTTCCTTGCCCAGAAGGACTTGGCTGGGTCTGACGCGGGGTCAGGCGGTCCGAGAGTAAATCGTGGAGCGCCCGGTTAGGCCGGTGCGGGTGCTCCACGTCCCCAGCTGGAGGTGGCGGAGATGGCACCGCCGGCGTGGTTTGGTCCGGCTCTGCAGGTTTTTTCTGCATAGCGTTCTGACCACGCTGGTGTCGTCCCTGCTACCAAAGGTTGGGGGGCAGTTTCTCCCCATGCCTGGTACGGATCCTGTCCTCGGACAGGATTCTGGACTGGTTACCGAGGGGGCCGTCTCGACGGCCCCCTGGCAGTCCCGTCTGGCTTCGGCCAGACGGGTTTCTGTTTCTCTGCGGCCACCTCCGGGTGGTCCAGTAGCGGTGGCCGGTCCGTCAGGTGTGGGAGCCGTCCGCCAGGATGGTTCCACGGTTGACTCGTCTAGTGACGACTCTTCGGAGTCTGAAGACGAGGAGGCCGAGGAGGAGAGGTTGCTGCGGCCCGTGAAGCCGCAGGTGGAGAATATGGAGGTTGATTCCATCCTAGACAGAACCGGCCTCCATTTGTCTGGTTTGGCGCAAGCCAAGTCAGCGGCTCCGCCTGTGGTTGAGGCAAATCCGTTACCGTGCACCGGTTCCGTGCGGTTGGTTTGGCACCAGCCGTCACGGGAACGGGTGTGCCGGGCCGGGCGTGGTACTCACCTATCTCGCCTGGTCCGGCAGTCGGACGTGGGGTGCCGTGGGCGCCCGTGTCCGGCTATGGTTCCGCGACTGCTACGGGTCCGTACGGTTTTCCGTGCGGACCTACCCCATGGACCGGAGTGTTTCATGGGGTGGCGGCGGAACCGTGTGGTACCGGAGTGCCTGGCGTGTCAGCCGTGGCTCCTTGCTGGGAGGCCGTGGCTGGCCGACCCGTGAGCACGTCAACGGGTGACGTGTTTGCGGGGGTGTCTTCATCGGAGGTAGATTGGTAAGATGCTCTGGCGTGGCTAGCCAGGGTTGACCCGTCTGTAGTTTCGGCCATGGCCGATGAAGATGCGCCCCGTCCGTCGGTTGCGTCGATCAGGACGGGGATTTTGCCCGCGGCCCGGATCCAGTCAGTGTGACTGGATCCACGGTTCATAGAATGGTTGGATGCTATTTATAGCAAACAACTGATGACCAAGGGTCAGCTCCCTGCGGCCTCCAGGGAGGTGCGGGCAAGATGTCGTATTCCGCGGGGGGAATACGACAGGTATGGTGTAGTCCCGTCGGTCACGGAGGATGACCGATGGGTACTGGGCGTCCAGAGTGCCGTGGCGGGTCACCCCGGTCCGGCACTTGTGGACAAGTCTCAGGTACACCAGGAAGAAGTCCTGTCCCTATGCGATGAGGGTGTGAGGGCAGCGATGAGCGCTGTCAACCACTCTTATCATCTCCTTCAGTCGGTGTGGGCTGAAGCGGGGCAGGCCACCCTGTGCCACCTGTGGCGCTTTCATGTGTCAATGACGGCCTGGTGCTGTCGATGGACGCATTGGCAAGGGTGCAAGCGCGTGTGACGAAATCCAGGAGGCAAATGGTCATTGACCATATGCGTCCGGCTACGGCAGTCAGGGAGCGTCTCCTTGGGACACCCCTGACAGGGCCTAGCATCTTCGGTGGCCAAGCGTGGGCCATCTTAGAGGATACCGCCAGTATCGCGCAGAATCGGTTAGCGGTAAACCTACAGCTAGAACTAGTGCGGCAAGCGCACGCACTAGGGGCTGTGGGTAAACCGTTAACGGGACAGCCTTCAAAGAAACAGAAGAAACATAAGAGCAAGGCGAAAGCCAGGCCTATTGCGACTTCTGTTTCGGCTGGGTTTTCGGAGCCACCGCCGGCGAAGAAACCCAGGAAGGTTGTAGAGGCGCCTACCCTCCCCAATGTTGCTCCTGACCGCCCTAGAGGCGGGAAGGGCAAGGGGAAGGGTAAGGGTAAGGCCTCAAAGGGCGGACAGCAGAGGGTACGCAAGCTCCCTTCATATCCGCCTGGACCGCGCCTGTGCGACAGGAACAGCGGTGCCAGTTATACCCGTCGTGCCTAGAACGAAATGGTTCTCACTCTCTCTCGTTAAGAAAGAGGGGGGGGGGCGGACTGCGAGCCGGACAACCCCGTTAGACGTCGAGGCGTCTATGGTGGGTGGAAGGCTCATGCGTTTCGTCGAGGCTTGGCGAGGTGTGACATCAGACAGTCTGGTCCTGGGATGGTTATCCCAGGGTTACATGCCGGAGTGGTGGGACTTTCCGCCACAAAATCTGTCTTTGGCACCTGTCTGGACGCCCGTACCAAGGGAGCCAGACAAGTTAGAAGCCGTTCAAAAGGAAGTGTCGGGTTTGCTTCTGAAGGGAGCAATAAAACCAGCAAACCGGAACACTCCAGGCTTCTATTCAAACATGTTCCTTGTCCCCAAGAGCACAGGGGGATGGAGACCCATACTCAATCTCAGGCCATTAAATTGGTTTATCCATACGCCTCGGTTCCAGATGGAAACACCGAGGTTGGTAATGGCGGGATTGAGGAAAGGAATGTGGTGTGTATCGATCGATCTGAAAGATGCATATTTTCACATTCCGATGAATCGGAGTTGGCACAGGTTTCTGAGATTTGCGTTTCAGAATCAAGTATGGGAGTTTACAGTTCTCCCGTTTGGCCTGTCGACAGCTCCGAGGGTTTTCACAAGAGTGGTCCTTGCGGTGACAGCGTTTCTCAGAAAAGAGAACGTGGCGCTACACACCTACATAGACGACTGGCTGCTCAAGGCAGACTCGGCAGCCAGGTTGAACGTGGATACTGCTCTGACTCTGAAGTTACTTTCAGATCTAGGCTGGATAGTCAACGAGGAGAAATCCGAGTTGACGCCCACTCAACATTTCGTTTATTTGGGGATGCGATTCGACCTCGAGGAGGGCAGGGTTTACCCGTCAGAGCCCAGAGTGGTGTCTCTGTTAGCCATCCTCAGGAGTTTTCGAGTGGGAAACCACATTCAGGCGAGGCGGTTCCTTCAGATGCTGGGCATGATGGTCTCCATGGAGCAGGTTATCCCGTACGCTGCTCTAATGCGAAGACCTATCCAGTTGTATCTGATGTCTCTGTGAAAACAGAGAACAGAACCCCTGTCAAAACTGGTGCCAGTTTTGGAGCCGATAATATCGCATCTGCTATGGTGGAAACAGCGTCAGAATCTCCTAATAGGGGTTTCGCTGCACCTACCCCACCCCCAGCTGTCCGTTTACACGGATGCATCGCTGGAAGGGTGGGGTGCCTGCCTGGGAGAACCAGGTCTCGGGCACATGGACTCTCCCGGAGAGTCAGCTGCATATCAATCTGTTGGAAATGATGGCAGTGGAACTGGCGTTGGAAGAGTTCCTTCCGATGATCAGGGGCAAGGTGATATTGATACGGTCGGTCAATTCGACAGTAGTATCATATATAAATCGCCAAGGCGGGACCAGGTCACCCACTCTGTGTATCAGGGTGTGGCACTTGATTCAATGGTGCAGGAATTACTCGGTTGTTTTGAAAGCAGCTCGTATTCCTGGCCGATTGAACATTCTGGCGGATGCTTTGTCTCGCAGACAGAGAATCCTGCCAACAGAATGGTCCCTCAACCCTCCAGTTCTGCGACGGATCTTCGAGCATTGGGGCAAACCCAACGTGGACTTGTTCGCCACAAAGGAAAATGCTCAAATCATGACATATGTCTCGCCGATTACAGATCCAAATGCCGTCGATACAGACGCTCTGGCGATAAGCTGGAGAGGGATGCACGCTTACGCGTACCCACCCACCATTCTTCTACCGAAGGTTTTGGTGAAGGTCAGGGAGGAACCGTGTCTGGTCCTGCTAATAGCGCCGTATTGGCCGAGCAGGGCGTGGTTCACGGATCTTCTAGATCTGCTGGTGGAAAATCCTGTGCAGTTGCCCGAGATTCCGAACATAATCTCCCAGGCCAAGGGACGCTTCCTACACGAGCGCCCCGAGATGTTCAATGACTGCGTGGATGTTATCAAACAACGTTCCACGTCGGAAGGCTTTTCTCGACAGGCTGCTGATTTCATCGCGGCTGCGAGAAGTAGGTCAACCTTCAAGTCATATAACAACAAGGTTAACAGATTTGCAGACTGGTGTGAAGAAAAGGGTATTGATACCTTTCAATCCACTATCAGCAAATAGCAGACTTTCTCTGTGAGCTGTTCTTTTGAGGACTAGCTCCCGTCACAGTTGCTGGATACAAGTCAGCTTTGGCATCATTTATCCCTTGTCTAGCCAACAGGGATAGTCCAGAGGTGGCCCAGTTAAATGTGATGTTGAGGGAATGAGCAATCTCCGACCGAGACAACCGGTAGTCATTCCAGCCTGGAGTCTATCTTTAGTGCTTAATGTACTGGCCAAGCACCCTTTCGATCCGTTGCGTTCGGCTAGTCTAAAGCATTTGACTCTGAAGGCGGTTTTTCTATTGGCAGCTTCCTCAGCTAGAAGGCGCAGTGAGATCCATGCGCTTTCGGCAGAGAGGAACCGATTTATTGTTTCTGGAGAAGGTCTGCGTCTTCTGCCAAGAGCAGAGGTTATGTCAAAGAACCAATCTTTGAGATATCCCGGCAAACCGATCATTATACCGAAGTTAACTAGGTTTGATCGTGATGCCAGTGTCTGGTGCCCGGTCCGTGCTTTGACTAAGTACAAGAAACGGACTGACTCGTTACGGTCGAACGATAGACATCTGTGGATCTGCCATAAAAAGTCTTATGGCGCCGCATCCATGGATACTATCTCTCGTTGGGTGGTCGAATGCATTCAGACTACTCACGAGATGGCGACTGGGCACCAGGTGCAAGGCGTAAGGGCAGACAATGTCAGAGGAATAGCCGCCTCGACCGCCCTTTACAATGGTGTTCCGTTATAGGACATCATGGCCGTTGCACAATGGCACTGTGAGTCCTCATTCACGGATTACTATATGAGGGATGTGTCAGACTCAGCCAATCCACTCGCTTTAGCTGTTTTGAAACGATAGTTAGTGACCACACTGCTTTTCACCCTTTTCTCACTTCGGTAAGAAAAGAACCTAAAGCAGGCATGGTCAGGCGAGAGGATGTCAACCAGATTGTGTCACTGATGGCCGAACCGGTGAATGGTTGTAGGCGGTACGTCTGAAGTCCTGTTATCATAAGGTAATTCAACAAGTGAGAGTTTTTTGTATTATGTATATGTATCATGTTCATTCATCGTATATATTCATGCTCATTCCCAGGCTAATACAAGCGATATGCAGGGAGTAGTTAACCCTCTTGGCATATTGGTGTTTTCAGGCGAGATACATGTTCGTTAGTTCTCTCCCTTTTCTTAGGAGGAAAAAGGGGGGGGGGAGCTGTGACGCGAATGTGATTCGGTTCCGTAAACTTGACGGTCCTTTTAGGTCTCCGTTAGTCAAGTTTGAAGTCTAAAATCTTTCTCCAAGGGGCAAAATTAGCATGTATGGCTTGCCCCTTCCCACCAGGTTACTGATCAAATCTGGTGTATATCAGAAGTAACAGAATGGTGAGTATTGATCGAAGGAGAATGCAGGAAATGTCAATTTCCCTTTCTCCGAGATCTAACAATACTCACCATTCTGTTACGGACCCAGCCTCCCAGCCCCACGGAGGCAAGCCATAGTTTTCTCTTGTTTGGTGGCTATGCAAACAATATGAGCTCTATGGTAAACGGGTACTCGGCAGTTGGGAGCCGAGTACCCGGTTCCCAGGAGTCGGTAAAGCTTTCTAAGTCTATAGTCCTAGAGCCGCTGTCAGAGCCAGCTGTATATCAGAAGTAACAGAATGGTGAGTATTGTTAGATCTCGGAGAAAGGGAAATTGACATTTCCTGCAGTCCATCGGTGGCATCGATTAGGACGGGGATCCTGTCCGCAGCAAGGTTTATGGAGTTGTTGGATGCTATTTATAGGCCAAGCCAGCCCCGCCATCATGTGACGAGTGCCACAAGTTCGTACAGGTCCTATTTAAGGACCATGTCTGCTTTAGATGTACTCCATGTAACCTTGATAGTAGGTGTAGTGTGTGTGCAGTGTGGTCCGCGGATATGATGTTAAAGTTCCTTGCCCAGAAGGATGTGGCTGGGTCTGTCGCGGGGTCAGGCGGTTCGAAGTTAAATCGTGGAGCGTCCGGTTCGGCCGGTGGGGGCGCTCCACGTCCCCAGCTGGAGGTGGCGGAGATGGCACCGCCGGCGTGATTCGGTCCGGCTATGCAGGGTTTTCTGCATAGCGTTCTGCCCACGCTGGTGTCGTCCCTGCTGCCGAAGGTGGGGGGGGGGGCAGTTTCTCCCCATGCTTGGTACGGACCCTGTCCTTGGACAGGGTTCTGGACTGGTCACCAAGGGAGCCGTCTCGTACGGCCCCCTGGCAGTCCGGTCGGGTTCCGGCCTGATGGGATCTGTCTCTCTGCGGCCACCTCCGGGTGGTCCAGTAGCGGTGGCGGTCCGTCAGGCATGGGAGCCGTCCACCAGGACGGCTCCACGGTTTCCTCGTCTAGTGACGACTCTTCGGAGTCTGAAGACGAGGAGGAGAGGTTGCTGTGGCCTGTGATGCCACGGGTGGAGAATATGGAGGTCGATTCCGTCCTGGACGGAACCGTCCTCCGTCTGGCTTGGCGCAAGCCAGGGCAGCGGCTCCGCCCGTGGTTGAGGCCAATCTGGTACCAGGCACCGGTCCCGTGACGGTTGGTTTGACGCCAGCCGACACGGTGACGGGTGTGTCGGGCCAGGCATGGTACGCACATATCTCGCCTGGTCCGGCGGTCAGACGTGGGGTGCCGTTGGTGCCCGTGTCTGGCCACGGTTCCGCGTCTGCTATGGGTCCGCACGGTTTTCCGTGCGGGCCTACCCCATGGACTGGTGTGTTTCATGGGGTGGCGGCGGAACCGTTTGGTACCGGAGTGCCTGGCGTGTCAGCCACGGCTCCTTGGCGGGAGGCCGTGGCTGGCAGGCCCGTGAACGCGTCAACGGGTGACGTGTTCACGGGTGTGTCTTCCTCGGAAGTAGACTGGTCGGATGCTCTGGCTTGGCTAGCCAGGGTTGACCCGTCGGTGGTTTCGGCCACGGGCGAGGAGGATGCACCCCGTCCGTCGGTTGCATCGATTAGGACGGGGATCTTGCCCGCAGCCCGTATCCCCTCTGTTGGACTGGATTCACGGTTCATCGAGTTGCTTGAGGCTATTTATAGTAAGCAGCTCATGACCAAGGGCCAGCCCCCTGCGGCCTCCAGGGAGGTGCGGGCGAGGTGTCGTATTCCACGGGGGGAATACGACAGGTATGGTGTGGTACCATCGGTCACCGAGGATGGCCGATGGGTTCTGGGTGTTCAGAGTGCTGGAGCGGGTGGCCCCGGTCCGGCACTTGTGGACAAGTCCCAGGCACACCAGGATGAAGTCCTGTCCCTATGCTATGAGGGTGTGAAGGCAGCTATAAGTGCTGTCAACCATTCGTATCGCCTTCTTCAGTCGGTGTGGGCTGAAGCGGGGGCAGGCCACCCTGTGCCACCTGTGGCGCTTTCGTGCGTCAATGACGGCTTGGTGCTGTCTATGGACGCGCTGGCAACGGTGCAGGCGCGTATGACTAAGTCCAGGAGGCAAATGGTTCTTGACCATATGCGTTCGGCTACGGCAGTCAGGGAGCGTCTTCTTGGGACACCACTGACAGGGCCTAGCATCTTCGGTGGCCAGGCGTGGGCCATCCTAGAGGACACTGCCAGCATTGCGCAGAATCGGTTGGCGGTAAACCTACAGCTGGAGCTAGTGCGGCAAGCACACGCACTAGGGGCTGTAGGAAAACCGTTAGCTGTTCAATCTTCAAAGAAGCAGAAGAAGCAGAAGGGCAGGGCGAAAGCTAAGCCTACTGCGACTTCTGCTTCGTCTGGTTTTTCTCAGCCGCTGCCAGCTAGGAAAGCCAGGAAGGTTGTGGAGGCCCCTACCCTCCCCAATGTTGCTCCTGATCGCCCTAAAGGCGGCAAGGGGAAGGGTAAGGTTAAGTCCTCAAAGGGCGGAAAGAAGGGAGCGGATCGTACCTGAGGGTACGAGAGCTCCCTTCGTATCCGCCTGGACCGCACCTGTGCGACAGGAACAGCGGTGCCAGTTAGACCTGCCGAGCCAAGACCGAAATGGTTCTCTCTCTCTCTCTCTCTCGTTAAGAAAGGGGGGGGGGGGAGCGGACTGCGAGCCGGACAGCCCTGTTAGAGGTGGCGAGGTGTGACATCAGACAGTCTGGTCCTGGGATGGTTATCCCAGGGTTACATGCCGGAGTGGTGGGACTTTCCGCCGCAGAATCTGTCTTTGGCACCTGTCTGGACACCCGTACCACGGGAACCAGATAAGTTAGAAGCCGTTCAAAACAAAGTGTCGGGTTTGCTTCTGAAGGGAGCAATAAAACCAGCGAACCAGAACACTCCAGGCTTCTATTCAAATATGTTCCTTGTCCCCAAGAGCACAGGGGGATGGAGACCCGTACTCAATCTCAGGCCATTAAATTGGTTTATCCATACGCCTCGGTTCCAGATGGAAACGCCGAGGTCGGTAAAGGCGGGATTGAGGAAAGGAATGTGGTGTGTGTCGATCGATCTGAAAGATGCATATTTCCACATTCCAATGAACAGGAGTTGTCACATGTTTCTGAGATTTGCGTTTCAGAATCAAGTATGGGAGTTTATTGTTCTCCCGTTTGGCCTGTCGACAGCTCCAAGGGTTTTCACAAAGTGGTCCTTGCAGTGACAGCGTTTCTCAGAAAAGAGAACGTTCCGCTACACACCTACATAGACGACTGGCTGATCAAAGCAGACTCGGCAGCCAGCTTGAACGTGGATACTGCTCTGACTCTGAAGTTACTTTCAGATCTAGGCTGGATAGTCAACAAGGAGAAATCCGAGTTGACACCCACGCAACATTTCGTTTATTTGGGGATGCGATTCGATCTCGAGGAGGGCAGGGTTTACCCGTCAGAGCCCAGAGTGGTGTCTCTGTTAGCCATCCTCAAGAGTTTTCGAGTGGGAAACCACATTCAGGCGAGGCGGTTTCTTCAGATGCTGGGCATGATGGTCTCCATGGAGCAGGTGATCCCGTACGCTGCTCTAATGCGAAGACCTATCCAGTTGTATCTGATGTCTCTGTGGAAACAGAACAGAACCCCTGTCAAAACTGGTGCCAGTTTTGGAGCCGATAATGTCGCATCTTGTATCGTGGGAAAAGCGTCAGAATCTCCTAGTATGGGTTTCGCTGCACCTACCCCACCCCCAGCTGTCCGTGTACACGGATGCATCGCTGGAGGGGTGGGGGGCCTGCCTGAGAGAACACTAGGTCTCGGGCACATGGACTCTCCAGGAGAGCCAGCTGCATATCAATCTGTTGGAAATGATGGCAGTGGAACTGGCGTTGGAAGAGTTTCTTCCGATGATCAGGGGCAAGGTGATATTGATACGGTCGGACAATTCGACTGTAGTATCATACATAAATCGCCAAGGCGGGACCAGGTCACCCACACTGTGTATCAAAGTGTGGCACTTGATTCAATGGTGCAGGAATTACTCGGTTGTTTTGAAAGCAGCTCACATTCCTGGTCGATTGAACATTATGGCGGATGCTTTGTCTCGCAGACAGAGAATTCTGCCAACAGAATGGTCCCTCAACCCTCCAGTTCTACGAAAGATCTTCGAGCATTGGGGCAAACCCAATGTGGACTTGTTTGCCACAAGGGAAAATGCTCAAATCATGACTTATGTCTCGCCGATTCCAGATCCAAATGCCGTCGATATGGACGCTCTGGCGATAAGCTGGAGAGGGATGCACGCTTACGCGTACCCACCCACCATTCTTCTGCCGAATGTATTGGTGAAGATCAGGGAGGAACCGTGTCTGGTCCTGCTAATAGCGCCGTATTGGCCCAGCAGGGCGTGGTTCACGGATCTGCTAGATCTGCTGGTGGAAAACCCAGTGCAGTTGCCCGAGATTCCGAACATAATCTCCCAGGCCAAGGGACGCTTCCTACACGAGCGTCCCGAAATGTTCAAATTGACTGCGTGGATGTCAAACAATGTTCCACATCGGAAGGCTTTTCTCGACAAGCTGCTGATTTCATCGCGGCTGCGAGAAGGAGGTCAACCTTCAAGTCATATAACAACAAGGTTAACAGATTTGCAGACTGGTGTGAAGAAAAGGGTATTGATACCTTTCAATCCACTATTCAGCAAATAGCAGACTTTCTTTGTGAGCTGTTCTTTTCAGGACTAGCTCCCGTCACAATTGCTGGATACAAGTCAGCTTTGGCATCAGTTATCCCTTGTCTAGCCAAAAGGGATAGTCCAGAGGTGGCCCAGTTAAATGTGATGGTGAAGGGAATGAGCAATCTCCGACCGAGACAACTGGTAGTCATTCCAGCCTGGAGTCTATCTTTAGTGCTTAATGTACTGGCCAAGCACCCTTTCGAACCGTTGCGTTCGGCTAGTCTAAAGCATTTGACTCTAAAGGCGGTTTTTCTATTGGCAGCTTCCTCAGCTAGAAGGCGCAGTGAGATCCATGCGCTTTCGGCAGAGAGGGACCGATTTATTGTCTCCGGAGAGGGTCTGCGTCTTCTGCCAGGAGCAGAGTTTATGTCAAAGAATCAATCTTTGAGATATCCCGGCAAACCGATCATAATACCGAAGTTAACAAGGTTTGATCGTGATGCCAGTGTCTGGTGCCCGGTCCGTGCTTTGACTAAGTACAGGAAATGGACTGACTCGTTACGGTCGAACGATAGACATCTGTGGATCTGCCATAAGAAGCCTTATGGCGCCGCATCCATGCATACTATCTCTCGTTGGGTAGTCGAATGCATTCAGACTACTCATGAGATGGCGACTGGGCACCAGGTGCAAGGCGCAAGGGCACACGATGTTAGAGGAATAGCCGCCTCGACCGCCCTTTACAGTGGTGTTCCGTTAGAGGACATCATGGCCGTTGCACAATGGCACTGTGAGTCCTCATTTACGGATTACTATATGAGGGGTGTGTCAGACTCAGCCAATCCACTCGCTTTAGTTGTTTTGAGACGATAGTTAAGTGACCACACTGCTCTTCACCCTTTTTTCACTTTGGTAAGAAAAGAATATAAAGCAGGCATGGTCGAGCGAGAGGATGGCAACCAGATTGTGTCACTGATGGCCGGACCAGTGAATGGTTGGAGGCGGTACGTCTGAAGTCCAATTATCATACGGTAATTCAATAGTGAGAGTTTTTTGTATCATGTCTATATATCATGTTCATTCATCTTATATACTCATGCTCATTCCCAGGCTAATAATACATGTGATATGCAAGGAGCAGTTAACCCTCTTGGCATATTTGTGTTTCAGGCGAGATACATGTTCGTGAGTTCTCTCCCTTTTCTTAGGAGAAAAAAGGGGGGGGGGGCAGTGATGCGAATGTGATTCGGTTCCGTTAACTTGACGGTCCTTTTAGGTCTCCGTTAGTCAAGTTTTTAAGTCTAAATCTTTCTTCAAGGGGCAAAAGTAGCATTGATGGCTTGCCCCTTCCCACCAGGTTACTGATCAAATCTGGTGTATATCAGAAGTAACAGAATGGTGAGTATTGATCGAAGGAGAATGAAGGAAATGTCAATTTCCCTTTCTCAGAGATCTAACAATACTCACCATTCTGTTACGGACCCAGCCTCCCAGCCCCACGGAGGCAAGCCATGGATTTCTCTTGTTTGGTGGCTATGCAAACAATATGAGCTCTATGGTAGACGGGTACTCAGCAGTTGGGAGCCGAGTACCAGGGTTGGCAAGTTTGGGACACTAGAGGTTTAAACCGCGGTTTAAACCATGGTTTAAACCGTCCGCCCAAAATAGGTTTTGGACACCTTAAATTGTCCAAAACTGTCCAAAACCTAAAATATTGGTATAAAAATATTTTTCTGAAATGTAATTTTCTTAAAACAACTATATAGCATTTAGACACATACAGGTACATGTACATATTGATGGATGGTTATCTACATGTATTTTTGGATACTTTATTGCTATATAATAATAATAATAATAATAATAATAATAATAATAATAATAATAATAATCTAAAAGGACACATATGATTTCAATAAATTAGGAGTCTTATTTGCTTCTTTCTATAATCCATGGGTTAATTTTTTTCAACTTTTGTTTGTCTTAAATGTTTTAACTCTGTATATTTCGACCAGTTGTGTTAAACCCACAGAGACCCTATTTAATCAATAATGTAAACATATTAGACTACCTATGTACAGCTAGATGTTTATATTATTGAGAACTGTCTCTGTGTCTAAATCTATTTCTTGCAAAATGTTCATGGCCTATGGAAGAATCTTAAACTCATAGAGAAAATATAGTCTGCTAAGATGTTGTTTCAACAACTAACTGATGACCCTTGCTCTCTAAGCCTATTTTAGAATGCACTGCTCAGTACACACATTAGCTATGTTTACATAAGATCTTGGATTAAGGCATTAAGCTGATAGAATATAAATTAGATTCTTCATGTTTTCATCTATCCTCAGTTAATGCTAGATATCAATTAGACAATTAGTAAAAAGATATCCTTGTGCTACATTAATCTTTGAATTCTTCTGTTGTCCTGAATATTTATGTGTTGATGGTATTTGAAATAGTTAATATGTATTTCAAAGGTGGTAGGCCTAAGGATCCAATTTGGAAGCACTTTTTGGAAGTTAAGATTAATGGCAAACAAATGGCTAAGTGTAGAGAGTGTGAGTACACAGTTGTCAACAAGGTAGCAAGGATGAAAATACACTATGAGAAGTCTACTGAAAGTCCTGTTGAACAGGCTGATACAGACAGTGCAGACACACATATCAGCAAAGACATCAAGATTTTGAATGTAAATAAAATAAATGCTTAACCCCTTGCCCTCTATTGTCAATAATTAAAAATTCTATATTTTATTGTGACTATACCAAGGAAACTGCTTTTCATTTTTCAACAATTTTGTTGGGCGATGACAAATTTGTTGAAAATAAAAAAACAGTTTATCTTTTAATTTTATTTGAAAAATGTTTTTTGTTGACATTGGAGTGCTAGGAGTCCAATATATCTAATACATGCCTTAACCCTTTCACCGATGAATTCCTCAGCTATCATTTTCAAGGACACTATGCGGGGAAAACTGCAGAATATTTTGAAACTAATTTGACTGGAAAACAAATTTACTCGTGAAATGACTGCCGCTTTTACTAAGCCAGTCATTTCAGTGAAAGATTTTCAAAAATTTGTGCTAAGTTGTGTTTAAAAGTCATAATGTACAATGTAGGTAAGGTTACTATTCACTGTAATTGTCTTGGCCGCATAAGGGTTATCAACAGGATGTCTCACCTTTAGTTCAG
The DNA here is from genome assembly GCA_034401795.1 of Chaetoderma sp. LZ-2023a. Lineage (NCBI taxonomy): Eukaryota > Metazoa > Mollusca > Caudofoveata > Chaetodermatida > Chaetodermatidae > Chaetoderma > Chaetoderma sp. LZ-2023a. Next base: position 20,689,926 of record CM067370.1, read on the forward strand.
ATACCTGAGTTAATTATTCTCTTTGCCATGCTAGTAATAGAGCCAGGTCTGATAACCACAATCACATGCTGAACCTCTTTACAATTCAATGGTATAGGTGTGATAATTGGCCTGTGAGGGCGCTGGCTTAAGATTAGAAATAACACACAATGATCTGCTTAACCCTATACTTTCTGCAACCCAGGGTTTTCAGAAATACTCTTGCCTGAATACCTTTACTACAGTAATATTATGAAAACAATTTGGCATAGCACACTAATACCCTTCAGATAGACTGATGCAAACAGTCAAACTAATATTCAGCAAGTCCCAAAGTTTTGAAAATAAATAAAAACATTTAACTCTATCCATTCCAAATTTTAAATGTATTGAATTATGACATAAAATTAATTACTTTTGAAAATTCAACATAGGAATGACTGATTTTGTTGCAATGCCAGTCATTTCAATGTAAATTTTTAAAAAGATTATCATATCTTGTCCCCAAATGGCTTGGACCAGGTAGTGTGTATATCTACATTTGGCTTATATAGCACATGTAATATCCCTTTTCTTTGTTTCAGCTGGACATGGTGCATCAGCTGCACCATGCACAAAGCGACTAAGAGAAGAATTGCCATCACAATCAGCACCACCCTCACCAACCTGTCCAGTTCAATTCTCAATTCAACCCGATCTGAGCCGACATTGTATCACTACCACCTCAGCGATGAAGTCAGCAATAGATATAGAAGTCACGAGGTTGTTTTATGCTTGTAACCTTCCATTTTCAATGGCTGAACATCCGCAGTTCATAAAAGTTGTTAGTATGCTACGCCCAGGATATAAACCCCCTTCACGTAAACTGATTGGTGGAAAGCTCCTAGATGCTGTGCATGATCAGGTGACAGAGGATATGAAGGTGATTCTTGATGGCAAGACAGCAACATTAGTGGAGGATGGGTGGAGTAACATTCACAATGAACCTATCATAGCATCCTGCTTGCAAGTAGACGGAAAGAGCTTCTTCCTAAACAGCTTTGACACTGGTTCTATGACTAAAAGTGCTGAAAACTGTAAGGTGAAGTGTCAAGAGACAATACAATATGCTAAGACAAAATACAACTGTACAGTTAAGAGCATTGTCACAGATAATGCAAAGAACATGGAAAAAATGCGTGATGGTTTGAAGGCTGATGACAATGATCTTATTGTCTATGGCTGTTCTGCACACTGGCTAAACTTACTAGGGCAAGACAATTAAGCATGTAGTTGAGATTCAAAAATATTTCAGGAATCACCACAAGCCCCTATCCTGGCTCTCGGAATGTATTGGTGGTGTTAAGCCACAGCTTCCTTATGACACTAGATGGAAGAGTCAACTCGTGTGTATTGACTCCTTCATTCACAACCGTCCACATTTCATGAAAATTGTACAAGACCATGAAGGAGAAATAGATAATTCTATTGTCAAGAAGATAATGGACTTTAACCTGTTTAGAAATGCAAGAGACTTAGCCGAACAACTTCGGCCAATTTCAATAGCAATTGACACATGTCAGAGTGACACATCAACACTAGCCGATGCATGCCATGTTTGGCTTGAATTACTAAACAACACTCTGCTAGAACCACACAAGAAAACTCTGTTAGCACGTTTCAGCAAGGCAATCCTGCCAGAGCATCTTGTCGCATACACATTACATCCAAAGTTTCAGGGCGAGATGCTGGTAGCAAAACAGTTTGAAGAAGTGAACAATTGGATAATAGCTAAGAACCCTAGCTTTATAGCAACATTTATTGCATACCAGGCTAAAAGCAGCCCATTTCCTGCATCATATTTCTGTGTTGCTGCAGTTCAAGTGCCTTCAGTGACATGGTGGAAGGCCTTGAAAACACTAGGTGTGCCAGGTGATTTTATTGATATGGCTATTCAGCTGCTTGAAGCACCAGCATCATCAGCATCGATTGAGAGAATTTTTAGCAATTTTAGCTATATCCACACTAAAATCCGTAATAGGCTTGGAGTAGAGAGAGCGTCAAAGCTAGTGTTTTGCTACAGGATGTTGAGAGGGCTGTCTGATTTGGACTACTAATTAAACCTAATTAAGCCTTTTAAGTTTTAATTGTATGTATTTGATAAAAATGTAATAATAACTCATATAATAAATGGATTTGTTTAATATAGTGCTTTTGATGCAATCTCTGATTTCTTGTTATTTTTTAATAGGAATATGATGCATGTATGGTGATATGTCCAACATAGTTTTGGACAATTTTGGACAGTTTTGGACTGGTTTAAACCATTTAAGACAGGTTTTAGACAGGTTTTGGACAATGTCTGCTCAAAGTTAGTTTTGGACTGTCCAAAACCCAACCCTGCCAAGTACCCGGTTCCAAGGAGTCGGTAAAGCTTTCTAAGTCTATAGTCCTAGAGCCAGCTGTCAAGGCCAGCTATATCAGAAGTAACAGAATGGTGAGTATTGTTAGATGTCGGAGAAAGGGAAATTGACATTTCCTTCAATCTCCAATAAAACCAACTAAACAAACAACTAAAACAGATTTGTCAGAAATGTTACCTAGCTGCCCCATTCATTGATTAATGGTACTCTTTCTGTTGGTCAATCATGTCAATATTCTTGCATATATCTGTCCAAATTTGTTACTGTGACCTTGCCATTGCTCCTTTGGTAGACGTAAGTGTTGTAGCAATTGAACTATAGATCTATAGTGTGTGATGGCTGCCCCATTTGTCAATGGTACTTTTCCCACTGGTCAATAGTGTCAAGGACACCAATAATTTGGCAGAATATTATGTGATGGCACCATCTGGATAGGCGTTAGAGGGTTTTCCGCATGATAACTCTTACCGTTTATCAGATCACTTTGAAACTTCATAGGCTGGTTTGACTAGATCTGTAAAAGAAATCTTTTGAAATTGACTGATATGACGTCCAAGATTGCCGCCAGCCACTGGTATATGGTGGTCGGACTAGGTCTGAAGAAACTCATCGAAATCGACGATAATCCAAAGTCAAAGATGGCTGCCAGCCAACGGTGTCCATCTTGAAAATTGGTTTCCGGTGGATAACTCCATTACCGTTTATCAGATTGCTTTGAAACTTGATAGGGTGGTTGGACTAGCTCTAGAGAAAGAAACTATCGAATTCGACAATGATCATAAATTCAAGATGGCCCCCAGTCACTAGTGGCCATCTTGAAAATTTATTTCCAGGCAATAACTCCGTGACTGTTTTGCAGATCATGTTTAAACTTCATAGGATGACTTGTCTACTGATAGCTCTCATTCATTGACTTGTCATCGTGTCGTGGTATTATGCATCATTTGTGTAGTTCTTGTATTAGTGGTAAGGATGATTGCCACATTGGTCAATAATGATAAGGACCATTGCCTTCTGTCTATGGCAACGGTTATGGTTGCCTGATGGACCAATGATACTTGTTGTGCATTAATTAATCATGTTTACAGTTCCTTACCAGCTAACTGAGCACTATGGCCCTTGGGCCATTTATTTTATTTTTTTTAATAATTTGTATTTTTTTGGTTTTTACTTTTAATTTTTAATAATATGAAGGCTTCAAATAAAATTGCTACCTAGTACATGTATAGAGAAAGGTATTTTCAGTGATTGTGGGACCCTCTGAGTCAAACAATGTTTTCTGGTATTTCTAGTGCACCAACATTCCCGGCATACTCTTGTCCAAGTCGAGCCGTCCGCATGCGTATAGCCTCAAATCCGTCAGCCACTGCTCCAACTTCCTCTCAAGTGTTCTCCTTCCAGTAGTCTCCTTACTGAGGTCACAGGTGTAACATGCCAGTTAGTTTTATCCCACCGTTGCCACCAGTTGTAGCTCGATAGATTGGTTGTTGGTAATGTACCGTAATTTTGTGTCTATATTGCGCACTAATAGATAACACGCAGGTCAAAATATTAGCCAAAAAAGCCGTATACAGGTATATAACACACAGCCATAGTTCAGAAAGATTGCAAAACATTTTTCTGATGAACGAAAATTGGTACAGCAAAATGCTCATTAGTAACCGCGGCTTCTAATAGGACCAGTGCTGTAAATTCTTTAAATCCAAACCTCTGAGAAAGGGTGGTGACTTCTATTAGGTATATTTCAAGAAAAAATTGGAAAAAATGATACAAAAAATAACACGAAATTAGAACACATTCTAAATTTTTCACGATAGAAATTCTTACCATCCTACGCCTATGCTTAATGTATACTTTATATCAATCATCGCGGCAGTGAAATTATTAATTTGGGCTGTCTAAATATTGCGTATATTTGAATAAACATTGTTTATTTCATCAAAATTAGTCCAAAGTTTAACATAAAATGGCATCGCGAAAAAAGAGAAATCACATGATGTATTAGGCTATAGGACAAGTTTAGGTTGTTACCCGAGTGGCACGAAGAGGCTAATAGTAGTACCCGGTTAGAGACTTGCGCAATCCACAAATATAGAAGGGGAGCTTCGAGTAGCTACGAGAGTGATGGCATAAACTCGTCCTATGGTGATTAATATGGTGATTAATACTCGGTAGCATGTAATGTAACCAAATCGGCCTGGACAAAATCGTCCAAGTGAACAAAAATCTCGCCTGTAAATATACTGCCGAATACATTTACTGATTAGGTAATAGTGAATTTATTGCACATAATGTAGCCTACAATATTGGTTATTGCAATACGGCAGACAAGAGGAAAGTGCGGTTTCCCTTTGATTATAGCGCATTTTCGGGCTGAATTGTACATCAGGGAGGCAGTTCTGACCCAAAACTATGAGCCCAGAAATGTGATAAAAGCTTGTACTAATGCATAATATGCACCCCCACTTCTGGCCTGGAGCAAAATGAACACAAGAGAGTGCAATATAGACCCAAAATTATGGTATGCTGCCACAAGCCAAACCATGAGGATCCGACAAATTTATTAGTTTGTTTGACAGTGTGGGTAGAGTAAATTCGCCCCTCGCTACAAGGTGCATGGGTCATTGCATTGATAAATATCTGCTCCACTTGTTGAATCTTTGAGGTAAGTGGAGTGTTGACTCCTAAACAGTGGACAAGTCAACTGAGTTGTCTGTATCTGTTTGAGAACCAATATGCCTATCTATTTCTGCTGCCATATTATTCATAACCCCTAACTATAATGTCTCTCCTTAAAAGGAAAGGTTGTATACCTATAGATGACAATACTACTGCGCTAGCTCACTGCTATTGAGGTGAGTAAAACAGTAGCCTGTAGGGCTAATGGATCATTAATTCAAAGAGGTGTGGTCTAACGCTATCAGGTAGGGGTATTCTAAAGACAAAAGAAATACTTAACAATGGAATATGGTAAATATTCTAACAAATGTCTATTAATTAAAATCACACAAGTAATTGATTGGATATAACTATTAACTAAATATCTGATTTCTTTAAACATTTATATTTATATAAATATTAAGTATGCTTGTGCCGGGGTCGGTATCACGTCTTAGGCGGATATACTTCTAGCTGGTTCCGTCTGGAAGGCACGTCTAAGTCTGTTCGCTTCAAATCTAGTTGACAACACATTCAGTTGCTTCTGATATGATTGGAACTGAGTGGATTGGTGCGAAATCTGTTGGCGCTAAGCCCAGTGGCTTTTGATATGCTTGATAGCAGGCTGACTGAAGTTGCTGCCTGTTGGCCATCTGCCTCTGATTTGCTTGACTGCCGGCTGGCTGGAATTGTTTGACGGCAAATTATTTCCTTGCGACTTGGTGGATAGTAGGTGGAGTAAAATTGCTTGTTGCCATGTTGTAACTTATCTGAAGTTGCTTGATGGTACGCTATTTCCTTGCGACTTACTTGGCAGCCCGCTAACTGAAGTTGGTTGATTGGCAGGCTATCTCCTTCCAATTTGCTTGGCTCTAGGCTAACTGAAGTTGGTAACAGCAGGCTTTTTGAGTCAGATTTGTTCTAAAAATAGTCTAATAACAATGTTTGACTGGATCTGACTCCTGGCGTTGATCACAGATGGTTAAATTTTGATCTGAGAGTATAAATTTAACCAGCCACTACTAGCACCTGTGACCAGCAGCTTTTTCCAGTGAATTTTCTGCTCTCAAAGGTCTAATAGCGCATGGGGAACAATATCTGGCCAGATCTGACGCCTGACAGTGGCAGCAGAGGGTTAAATTTTGATCCGAAGGTCTAGATTTTAACCAGGCACTCCTAACACCTATGGCCATCAACTACTTCCTGCGAACTTGTGCTGTCCAAATTCTAATAACACTTGAGAAACGATACCTGATTGAATCTGCAAGTCCATTTCTGCATGGACTAATTATCCTGAGCAACACGAAGCAGAGTGTGCAGAGGTAAAATAAGTCTAACAGTCTTTAACCCCCTGCTCGTCAAGTCAGTTGAGAGACTGGCTTCCGCAGTGGTAAAATAAGAGAAAAAATATAGTGAGTTAGGGCAAGTTAAATTCCACGGCCCCTTCCCCACCCCCCCCCCCCCCCACCCCCCCCCCCCCCCCCCACCCCCATCCCGACACAACTTGAACACTCGAGACCATTTACATGACATATGCCAGAGTTTCAGTTAGCGACTGGTTAACATTTCAGGATTAGTTTGACCCAGGCATGGGGTGACGAAGTCCTTTGGCTTAAGCGCCTTGCAAATGTGCTTACGCCCTTTAGTCCAAAAATGGCTTTGGGCTTGTGCTTGTGCACATTAAAAATACCATGTGCTTTCAAGCTCTTTTTCAATTTTCACCTTGAATCAATACTTATAGGTATCAAATTATTGCTCTTTACCATTCTACACATATGCTGTTGCTACATATTACAGATAAACTTTTGCTGCTTATTTTGAAATTAATTTGACTGAAAATAAGGCAACAATATGTTTAGACAAATCATTAGATAACGCTTAGCAGCTTTCAAAGCCTACCTAAAACATTTTTGGGTGAATTCAGAATGAAATGGCCTAATAACTTCACCCCATGCCTGGTTTGATGAGTGGCTGCTGATTAATAGTCCTTTGTCCACAACTGCCATTTTCCATGGCTGTCCTTTCCAGTGTTACCCAGCTGCACTCATTATATATGCCGCTTTATGTAATGAGTTCCGTTCCATGGTATAGGCATATAAGCACTGTGTACAAAATTAACCCTCTAAAGGCTTCGGGGTTGGACTATAGAAATATCGTTTTACTGGCCCAAAAGTGATTGGGTTAATTTAGAAACGGGCTTGATTAAAGTCAGTATGTAGAGGGAATGTATTACATCTGATTCACTTTCATCAATGAATTGATAAAGAAGAGGTTACTTGACCCTAATAGAAAGAAGGGTTAACCAGCTACGATTTATTCCTAAAATGTTATCAGTTTAGGATCCATGTTATGGTGATATGGGCATGCCTTCAGCACCTCTCACAAATTACATGTTCTCAGTAATGTGACTGCGCCTATCCAACTCTGCCTTGGAGGTAACCTGGCACTGTGCTCATATCATCTAGAGAATTACTCTCCAATAGTGAGTGACTGCAGATACACACTAATTATAGATTATTTCCGAAAAAAGTTGGTCCCGATCCCAAGGTGATTCATAATAAGGAAAAATTTCTACATCCCTGACTGGTAACTAATTTTTCCTTATAATTACATATTGTTAGCCAGGATATTAATACAACTATCCTCAGAAGTTGACCTTTGTGAACATGGCTTCAATTTAATCAGTATAAGTGGTCTATGTTTTGAATTAGATAAAATGTCATCAGAAACAGGCAGACAAATATCAGTCATGTCGCGTTGTTAGTTGTATAAAAAAAGATTTTACGCTGACTGCGTGTCTATTGTTCATTGATATGTGAAGCAGATTTAGCATTGCATAATTACTGTATGAATAATTGAATAGCGTTAGTAGTCTTGCGCGATTATTGCGTTGAGTGATCGCGATCGATTATTAAAAAATAATCGTGATTACTCCATTAATCAGCTTGGATACAAATTACCCAGACATAACAACAAAAGAGTATCAATGACGAAATCTGCAATGGTGTTTAGAAAAGTCCATTTGCAGGGCAAGAGAAGACTATTTTTGAAAATGTATCACTGGAATTTCTGGCTCGATTCTCGAGCCAGGCATTCCAGTAATACATTTTTGAAAATAGTCTTCTCTTGCCCTGCAAATGGACATACATTCACTAAGGAAAATGTCATTTTTCATGAACAATCGCATTAGAAAGTAATTGAAAGTTAGGTTTTTAAATAATCTATGCAATAGAAATATCCACGATTATTCGATTATTTAATTTTTAATCATATAAATTCATGATTTAAAACATAATCGCGATTTTCGATTTAATCACATAATCGCGCAAGCCTAAGCGTTAGCGTGTTTTAATCAGACCTTCCTATATCTGTTGTCTATAAATAGTACCGGTTCAAATTATTTGTACAGAAATACATTTAAAAAACCAAATCATGTATGTAAAATTATGGAAATGTTCTTAAAATAAATTTTTTCCATCGCTACTACAATGAAATTGACAGAAGTATTGTCTTGGTCATGCCAGAGACTGATTGATGATAACTAATCAAAATGATAGACAGCTAGTGAGTGGACAGCTAATGAGTGATGCCTGTTAGGAATTCTTGCAAGTTCATCGCATGGCCTCTAGATATAGAATAAAAATATGAATTAAGCAACCAAACATACCAAATGAGAATTCTGAGTTTAGAAAATGTGAAACATATCGTCATGAATAAATGTGGTCTCAGTGAAATAAGTGAACGTATAAATTTTATTGTCTCGTCTGCGAAGCAGAAAGCGAGACATAGGGATCACTAATTCTCCTTCGATCAATACTCACCATTCTGTTACTTCTGATATACAGCTGGCCCTGACAGCGGCTCTAGGATTATAGACTTAGAAAGCTTTACCGACTCCTGGGAACCGGGTACCCGGCTCCCCACTGCCGAGTACCCGTTTACCATAGAGCTCATTCTTGTTTGCATAGCAACAAGTGCAATACATGCTTTTCGCATTAAGGATTTTAGTGTTTTTTAAAAGAATCTAAGTCTTTAATCAGTGATAGTTTGTGTGTTCTGAAAGGATAACTAAGGACTATGGAGAATACCGCCCAAGACAACCAGGTTGTATTGTTCTTTATATCCATAGTTAAAAGACTTAGGTCTCTAAATTTCGTTGTGTCGCATGTTCCAATTTCTAACCCCATAGAATCTGGGACGTGTGCTAGCAACGATATATGCCAGACGATCGCCTTCTTTAAACCCCAACAGGCGATCGGCAGATATGAAAATAGGTGTTTGCTACGGTATTTCTAACACGAATATCGGCTGACGTCGTTCTCCGTAGAATCCGAGCGGGTGACGTCACACCCGGTCGCTCGGATGTTTATGTGAAGAAAATTTTTTTTCATTAATTCGCGCATCTTGTTCTGGGTGCTGCGTACTAAAAAATGGTACCGGAAACTTTAGAATGATCAAGTTTACGTGCGATCACGATCGGTTTGCAATGATCGGTGGTTTCAAAATTCTTGAGTAGATGCGTGGTCTGCGGTTTTACCGTGTGAGACAGCAGTTGTTATACATTTTGTTGTTTTCTTCACATATCGTGCTGCGTTCGTTAGGAGTATAATTTATATTGATTAGTAAATATACCCTGAATGCTATGCGATATGATTCCTGGAGCCGTTACACATCCTGTAGGATCTATTATGGGTGTGTTGTGCCCGCCGCGTTCTTGTCGTCATAATCAATGCGATCGTTGTTGTAACGTGGCGGGGTGGGGTGCGGGAGGTTACGGTTAATTTATGAGTCAAAATATTTGAAAATTAATTGTCTGCCTTCCATCCGTGTCTCGTTCCGCTTGTTTATTGTAGGTTTGTGCTTATTTTATAGGCCAAGCCAGCCCCGCCATCATGTGACGACTGCCATAAGTTTGTCCGTGTAATGTTCAAGGACCATGTCTGTTTTAGGTGTGCCCTGTGTAATATAGATCATAGGTGTAATGTTTGTGCAGTGTGGTCCGTCGAAACGATGGTTAAGTTCCTTGCCCAGAAGGACTTGGCTGGGTCTGACGTGGGGTCAGGCGGTCCGAGAGGAAATCGTGGAGCGCCCGGTGGGGGTGCTCCACGTCCCCAGCTGGAGGTGGCGGAGATGGCACCGCCGGCGTGGTTTGGTCCGGCTATGCAGGGTTTTCTGCATAGCGTTCTGCCCACGCTGGTGTCGTCCCTGCTACCAAAGGTTGGGGGGCAGTTTCTCCCCATGCCTGGTACGGATCCTGTCTTCGGACAGGATTCTGGACTGGTTACCGAGGGGGCCGTCTCGTACGGCCCCCCTGGCGGGTCCGTCTGGCTTCGGCCAGACGGGTTCTGTCTCTCTGCGGCCACCTCCGGGTGGTCCAGTAGCGGTGGCTGGTCCGTCAGGTGTGGGAGCCGTCCGCCAGGACGGCTCCACGGTTTATTCGTCTAGTGACGGCTCTTCGGAGTCTGAAGACGATGAGGCCGAGGAGGAGAGGTTGCTGCGGCCCGTGAAGCCGCAGGTGGAGAATATGGAGGTTGATTCCGTCCTGGACGGAACCGGCCTCCATTTGTCTGGTTTGGCGCAAGCCAGGTCAGCGGCTCCGCCTGCGGCTGAGGCCAATCCGTTACCGTGCACCGGTTCCGCGCGGCTTGGTTTGTCACCAGCCGTCAGGGGAACCGGTGTGCCGGGCCAGGCGTGGTACTCACCTATCTCGCCTGGTCCGGCAGCCGGACATGGGGTGCCGTTGGCGCCCGTGGCCGGCTATGGTTCCGCGACGGTTACGGGTCCGTACGGTTTTCCGTGCGGACCTACCCCATGGACCGGAGTGTTTCATGGGGTGGCGGCGGAACCATGTGGTAGCGGAGTGCCTGGCGTGTCAGCCGTGGCTCCTGGCCGGGAGGCCATGGCTGGCAGACCCGTAAGCATGTCAACGGGTGACGTGTTTGCGGGGGTATCTTCTTCGGAGTTAGACTGGTCTGATGCTCTGGCGTGGCTAGCCAGAGTTGACCCGTCTGTGGTTTCGGCCACGGCCGATGAAGATGCGCCCCGTCCGTCGGTTGCGTCGATTAGGACGGGGATTTTGCCCGCGGCCCGGATCCAGTCAGTGGGACTGGATCCACGGATCATTGATTTGTTGGATGCTATTTATAGTAAACAACTAATGACCAAGGGTCAGCTCCCTGCGGCCTCCAGGGAGGTGCGGGCAAGGTGCCGTATTCCGCGGGGTGAATACGACAGGTATGGTGTAGTCCCGTCGGTCACGGAGGATGACCGATGGGTACTGGGCGTCCAGAGTGCCGGGTCGGGTGGTCCCGGTCCGGCACTAGTGGATAAGGCCCAGGTACACCAGGAAGAAGTCCTGGCCCTATGCGATGAGGGTGTGAGGGCAGCCATGAGCGCTGTCAATCACTCCTATCGTCTACTTCAGTCGGTGTGGGCTGAAGCGGGGGCAGGCCACCCTGTGCCACCTGTGGCGCTATCGTGCGTTAATGACGGCTTGGTGCTGTCAATGGACGCATTGGCAAGGGTGCAAGCGCGTGTGACGAAGTCCAGGAGGCAAATGGTCATTGACCATATGCGTCCGGCTACGGCAGTCAGGGAGCGTCTTCTTGGGACGCCCCTGACAGGGCCTAGCATCTTTGGTGGCCAAGCGCGGGCCATCTTAGAGGACACCGCCAGTATTGCGCAGAATCGGTTAGCGGTAAATCTCCAGCTAGAGCTGGTGCGGCAAGCGCACGCACTAGGGGCTGTGGGCAAGCCGCTAACCGGACAGCCTTCAAAGAAACAGAAAAAGCATAAGGGCAAGGCGAAAGCCAGGCCTATTGCGACGTCTGTTTCGGCTGGGTTCTCGGAGCCGCTGCCGGCGAAGAAACCCAGGAAGGCTGTAGAGGCGCCTACCCTCCCCAATGTTGCTCCTGACCGCCCTAGAGGTGGTAAGGGCAAGGGGAAGGGTAAGGGTAAGGCCTCAAAGGGCGGACAGAAGGGGCCGAAGCGTACCTGAGGGTACGCAAGCTCCCTTCATATCCGCCTGGACCGCACCTGTGCGACAGGAACAGCGGTGCCAGTTATACCCGTCGTACCTAGAACGAAATGGTTCTCACTCTCTCTCGTTAAGAAAGGGGGGGGGCGGACTGCGAGCCGGACAACCCCGTTAGACGTCGAGGCGTCTATGGTGGGTGGAAGGCTCATGCGTTTCGTCGAGGTTTGGCGAGGTGTGACGTCAGACAGTCTGGTCCTGGGATGGTTATCCCAGGGTTACATGCCGGAGTGGTGGGACTTTCCGCCACAAAATCTGTCTTTGGCACCAGTCTGGACACCCGTACCAAGGGAGCCAGACAAGTTAGAAGCCGTTCAAAAGGAAGTGTCGGGTTTGCTTCTGAAGGGCGCAATAAAACCAGCAAACCGGAACACTCCAGGCTTCTATTCAAACATGTTCCTTGTCCCCAAGAGCACGGGGGGATGGAGACCCATACTCAATCTCAGGCCATTAAATTGGTTTATCCATACGCCTCGGTTCCAGATGGAAACACCGAGGTCGGTAATGGCGGGATTGAGGAAAGGAATGTGGTGTGTATCGATCGATCTGAAAGATGCATATTTCCACATTCCGATCAATCGGTGTTGGCACAGGTTTCTGAGATTTGCGTTTCAGAATCAAGTATGGGAGTTTACAGTTCTCCCGTTTGGCCTGTCGACAGCTCCGAGGGTTTTCACAAGAGTGGTCCTTGCGGTGACAGCGTTTCTCAGAAAAGAGAACGTGGCGCTACACACCTACATAGACGACTGGCTGCTCAAGGCAGACTCGGCAGCCAGGTTGAACGTGGATACTGCTCTGACTCTGAAGTTACTTTCAGATCTAGGCTGGATAGTCAACGAGGAGAAATCCGAGTTGACACCCACTCAACATTTCGTTTATTTGGGGATGCGATTCGACCTCGAGGAGGGCAGGGTTTACCCGTCAGAGCCCAGAGTGGTGTCTCTGTTAGCCATCCTCGGGAGTTTTCGAGTGGGAAACCACATTCAGGCAAGGCGGTTCCTTCAGATGCTGGGCATGATGGTCTCCATGGAGCAGGTTATCCCGTACGCTGCTCTAATGCGAAGACCTATCCAGTTGTATCTGATGTCTCTGTGGAAACAGAGAACAGAACCCCTGTCAAAACTGGTGCCAGTTTTGGAGCCGATAATATTGCATCTTCTATGGTGGAAACAGCTTCAGAATCTCCTAATAGGGGTTTCGCTGCACCTACCCCACCCCCAGCTGTCCGTTTACACGGATGCATCGCTGGAAGTGTGGGGTGCCTGCCTGGGAGAACACCAGGTCTCGGGCACATGGACTCTCCCGGAGAGTCAGCTGCATATCAATCTGTTGGAAATGATGGCAGTGGAACTGGCGTTGGAAGAGTTCCTTCCGATGATCAGGGGCAAGGTGATATTGATACGGTCGGACAATTCGACAGTAGTATCATATATAAATCGCCAAGGAGGGACCAGGTCGCCCACCCTGTGCATCAGGGTGTGGCACTTGATTCAATGGTGCAGGAATTACTCGGTTGTTTTGAAAGCAGCTCATATTCCTGGCCGATTGAACATTCTGGCGGATGCTTTGTCTCGCAGACAGAGAATCCTGCCAACAGAATGGTCCCTCAACCCTCCAGTTCTACGACGGATCTTCGAGCATTGGGGCAAACCCAACGTGGACTTGTTCGCCACAAAGGAAAATGCTCAAATCATGACATATGTCTCGCCGATTCCAGATCCAAATGCCGTCGATACAGACGCTCTGGCGATAAGCTGGAGAGGGATGCACGCTTACGCGTATCCACCCACCATTCTTCTACCGAAGGTATTGGTGAAGGTCAGGGAGGAACCGTGTCTGGTCCTGCTAATAGCGCCGTATTGGCCGAGCAGGGCGTGGTTCACGGATCTTCTAGATCTGCTGGTGGAAAACCCAGTGCAGTTGCCCGAGATTCCGAACATAATCTCCCAGGCCAAGGGACGCTTCCTACACGAGCGTCCCGAAATGTTCAAATTGACTGCGTGGATGTTGTCAAACAACGTTCCACGTCGGAAGGCTTTTCTCGACAGGCTGCTGATTTCATCGCGGCTGCGAGAAGGAGGTCAACCTTCAAGTCATATAACAACAAGGTTAACAGATTTGCAGACTGGTGTGAAGAAAAGGGTATTGATACCTTTCAATCCACTATTCAGCAAATAGCAGACTTTCTCTGTGAGCTGTTCTTTACAGGACTAGCTCCCGTCACAATTGCTGGATACAAGTCAGCTTTGGCATCAGTTATCCCTTGTCTAGCCAACAGGGATAGTCCAGAGGTGGCCCAGTTAAACGTGATGTTGAAGGGAATGAGCAATCTCCGCCCGAGACAACCGGTAGTCATTCCAGCCTGGAGTCTATCTTTAGTGCTTAATGTACTGGCCAAGCACCCATTCGAACCGTTGCGTTCGGCTAGTCTAAAGCATTTGACTCTAAAGGCAGTCTTTCTATTGGCAGCTTCCTCAGCTAGAAGGCGCAGTGAGATCCATGCGCTTTCGGCAGAGAGGAACCGATTTATTGTTTCTGGAGAAGGTCTGCGTCTTCTGCCAAGAGCAGAATTTATGTCAAAGAACCAATCTTTGAGATATCCCGGCAAACCGATCATTATACCGAAGTTAACCAGGTTTGATCGTGATGCCAGTGTCTGGTGCCCGGTCCGTGCTTTGACTAAGTACAAGAAACGGACTGACTCGTTACGGTCGAACGATAGACATCTGTGGATCTGCCATAAAAAGCCTTATGGCGCCGCATCCATGGATACTATCTCTCGTTGGGTGGTCGAATGCATTCAGACTACTCATGAGATGGCGACTGGGCACCAGGTGCAGGGCGTAAGGGCACACGATGTTAGAGGAATAGCCGCCTCGACCGCCCTTTACAATGGTGTTCCGTTAGAGGACATCATGGCCGTTGCACAATGGCACTGTGAGTCCTCATTTATGGATTACTATATGAGGGATGTGTCAGACTCAGCCAATCCACTCGCTTTAGCTGTTTTGAAACGATAGTTAGTGACCACACTGCTTTTCCCCTTTTTTCACTTTGGTAAGAAAAGAACCTAAAGCAGGCATGGTCAAGCGAGAGGATGTCAACCAGATTGTGTCACTGATGGCCGAACCGGTGTATGGTTGTAGGCGGTACGTCTGAAGTCCTGTTATCATAAGGTAATTCAACAAGTGAGAGTTTTTTGTATTATGTATATGTATCATGTTCATTCATCTTATATATTCATGCTCATTCCCAGGCTAATACAAGCGATATGCAGGGAGTAGTTAACCCTCTTGGCTTATTGGTGTTTCAGGCGAGATACATGTTCGTTAGTTCTCTCCCTTTTCTTAGGAGGAAAAAGGGGGGGGGGGGCTGTGACGCGAATGTGATTCGGTTCCGTGAACTTGACGGTCCTTTTAGGTCTCCGTTAGTCAAGTTTGAAGTCTAAAATCTTTCTCCAAGGGGCAAAATTAGCATTTATGGCTTGCCCCTTCCCACCAGGTTACTGATCAAATCTGGTGTATATCAGAAGTAACAGAATGGTGAGTATTGATCGAAGGAGAATGCAGGAAATGTCAATTTCCCTTTCTCCGAGATCTAACAATACTCACCATTCTGTTACGGACCCAGCCTCCCAGCCCCACGGAGGCAAGCCATAGTTTTCTCTTGTTTGGTGGCTATGCAAACAATATGAGCTCTATGGTAAACGGGTACTCGGCAGTGGGGAGCCGGGTACCCGGTTCCCAGGAGTCGGTAAAGCTTTCTAAGTCTATAATCCTAGAGCCGCTGTCAGGGCCAGCTGTATATCAGAAGTAACAGAATGGTGAGTATTGTTAGATCTCGGAGAAAGGGAAATTGACATTTCCTGCATTCCGGTGGCGGCCGTCATTTGTGCACCTCTGCTTAAGATTTTTGAATCAACTTATTTCTCAACAAGACTCATCCGATCTCAATAAAACTTTGCAGAATTGATCTATGCTATACAGGGATGCAATCTGTGTAATAACAGATTTCATTTTGGGTCATTTTAACTATTCTTTGGTGGTTTTAAACAGCTTTTTTCATGTTTTTCTGGTTACAGTTTTTATGGACCATTCTTTTTCAACAATGTCTCACCGGATATCACCAAATTTTTACAGCAGTGTTATTACTACATTGCAACCTACCGCCTTGCATTACTATTGCTCTTTCCTTCTCTGAAGGGAAGCATAGTAGGATGAAATTTTTACAGCCAATGTTTGCTGTGTATAGTGGTTACAGAGTCACTGAAGGCTTCTTCAGGAATCTCCATACTCCCTCCAATGATGAGATCCATAGCAATTCGCTTGAATGCTATATCTCAGAATGAGGTAGAAAGAGCGTTAATACATAACCCAGAGCCATTGAATGAGTCATAGGGCACAATGATCATCTCATTGGCTGACAAACATCACATGACTTTGTTGTAGCCACCAAGTCCTCATTCCTTTCCTACTATTGAAGGAAGGGGGAAGTGAAAAAATGTATAGCCAGTTTTAAAAAGGTTTTAAGCTTTTCAATACTGCTGTGGGATTATTTCAAGCATTCAAAGGATCAACAAGATGTCGGACAAAAAAAAAAGACCTAAGATAAGTGGTTGTAGGTCTTTTTGATCAATATTGATTTTATTGATCATTTCTATTTTCATGGTAGGCGTGTTACCAGTTGTTTTTTTTTACGCCCAGAGTGTTTTAGACATAGTTATTGTCTATAATTGCTTCTTCGTTACAGTGGCTTGTTTAAGTTACCTATGTACATGCTTGGTTAGCATTTGAGCATGAAATCCATGATATCTCATAACATACTCTCTTAAAGAAAAACCAATATTAAATAAATTAGAGACTAGTCTGGTCTCTCTTGTTTATTGGGTTCAGCGCTGTCTGATCCCGTTTTTATCTTCGGGACTTTACCCTATCAAATCTTTCTCTTTTACGATTCAGATTTGAAAAAGTCTCCGAAGATGAGTAAAGTCAAGTCTAAAGAAAAGGAGATTGCTCTTCATTCTATTAGATGTCCTAACACCAGCTGCCATAGATTCATCAAGACAGAACATTCTGGCCATGTGTGCATTAAATGCACTTCATGCTCTATTGAATAATCCTGTCTTATTTGCAGCTCATGGTTCCAGGCCTCTAGACTTGCCTTATTCAAACCTAACATAACTGATCACTCTAAAGGGAATACTTCTCCTTTAGGGTCTGCGATTAAAATAAAGGCCAAACCCGAGCCTTCACTTGATTCATCCATCCTTGAAAGGATTGTTTTATCAATGACAGGATTAACAAAATGATCCTGGACCAGTCAGCTTCCAATGTTTCATCTGATATTGTTGAAGGGGAAACGTCGGAACTGACTGTTCCTAGGAAACGATTATTCAAGTAAGTATTTTATGGCTTACTGATCTTCACTGTTTCAGGGGTTCAAAATCATCATTGACAGGAAAGAACAAGAGTACGAAAAACCCTCAGGTTTTGCCTCGTTCATCGCTTCAGAAGCCAGTCATTTCTACTGAAGTATCGTCTACAGTCAACATTCTGCATCCTGCGCCTATGAGGACTGAGTCAGGTTTATTCTTTCTTGGGCCCAAGCGGGTTGTAAGTCGGTCCAGGTCTTCATATCCTATCACTTCTTTTTCGTCACTGGCTTGTGCGAAGGACTTCCCGACCAGAGTTGTTCAAGTGATCTCCCACCCGCTGTCATCTACTAAACCAGTCTCGTCATCATATATTGTTTCAGCTTTGTCTCCGGCTAATCTTCCTGCCCCGGGTTTGGGGATGAAAGGCTTAGATTATCGGTTTCTCCCTTGGTGCCCGATCCGGGTTCAGCCTCTGGGATAAATTTGGGTTCAATGTTGGTTTCAGCTCCGGCTCTGGGTCGTTTTTTTTGTCCGGGACCTAGGTCGGGAGGATGGCCATCTCAGGTTACCGATTTCTTCTTGGGGTCCGGACCCGGATGTCTATCCGGCTCCCAAGGATTCTTTGGGCTCTGTTCTCATCTCGGCTCCGGCCCCGCCCCTGGGATTTTTCTGGAGGCCCAAGGATCGCATCCCATTGGAGACCCGAGCATGCTTAGATCTCATCTTTCTCTCGATAGTATTAGATCTATTATTCAACCTTCATCTCTGGATCCTTATTCTTCTCATGATAGACATATTTCAGTCATTAGCCATTCTCTGCAGGATCATTCTAATTAAGATTTTCCCTACTACTCATCTAGCGATCATCTTTCTTGCTCTCATTTTAAACCTATTGGGGAAAATCTTCCTAGCTCTCAGCTCTCTTCCTCTTCCTCAGACTATATTTTCCATGATAATCCCGCCCAGGTTCTAGTTACCTGTTATCTTAATGAATCATTGGTTAATGAAATCACTTCTATTGGATTGTCAAATAAGGATTTTTCTTTGTCTAAAGACAGTTCAGGTAACTCCATTATCACCACTTTTAAAAGCGCTATTGATTTCCTCCTATCATTCAAATCTAGTTTGGTTCCTAGAAGCATCCTTCGTCATCCTTGTCCCAAAGTCAAATTTGCCAATTCTCTATCATTATCTCCTTCATTTTATCCTTCTTTAGTGTCGGATATCTTATCTAGTGATGTAGAAGTTTCTTCCTTAGTGGATGGCTCTCAAGATCCTATTCCTTCTCAGGATCCTATCATTCAATCTTCTCAGGAAGCTTCTCATGATATTCCTCCTGATTCCAGGTTTCTTCTTTTGAGGGCTTCTGATAATGATTGCCTGGCACCCATCAATGGATTGCTGATACTCTTCATATTGATTTACTACCAGAACGTATCAATCTTTCCTCTTATGATTCTCCTCTGGTGGCGGAAGATAATGTTTCCTTTAATCGAGTTATTCCCATCAATAACTTCTCCGCTGATATATTGAATCATTTTTCCCAACAGGCCTGTTTTTCAAATTTTTCTCTATATCCTCCAGAATTAGCCTCTTCTGTTAGAGTCCCTATTTCAGATTTTGATGCAGCTGTCAGGTCTAAGTCTTTATTTGGTGATGCATGGGACCGGATCAAAGACACAGGTAGATCGGTAGTTTCTGATTCGGCCATGATCAAAGCTTTGGAACAATCAGTTAGACTTAGGTTTAAGTTATCTAACTTTTCGGCTCTTCTGTCAGAAGCTATTTTCAAGATTTGTTCTAGAGAAGAATCTATTCCTCAGTCTTCCTTAGCTTGCATGGCAGATATCTATAGATTTAATCTTAACCTAGATGCTCATCTGATAGGTTTTCTTAATAACTATCGTAGAAAAAGAGCTCTTGGTCCTTTAGCAATATCTCAGAAACTCAAAGATACCCTCATTACCACTTCTTGTTTTGGTAAAGAGTTATTTGGCCCTGAGTCTTCCAGTCTTATTATGAAGGAGGTGGAATGGCTTAAGAGTATTCAGGAGACTTCTGCCAAAGTGGGTTTGTCTCAGCCATCAAAGAAACGATTTTTTGCTCCAGTTCGATCTTTTCTCTCGTCATCTCCACCTAAGAAATCCTCTCATCCAAATTCTCAGTCAGCCTTCCCGTCTAGGACTTTTGTAAACTCTAATAAATCATTCAATAGATCTATATCACCTTCTCCAGTTAGATCTTCCTCGAGGGTTCACTCTCCTCGAAAGTCTCATTCTCCTCAACGTAGATCTCCTGTTCAGGACAAATATTCTGACGTAGTTTCTAACAAGTCGAGAGCCCAGATCCCTTTTAAGAAACACTCTAGAAGTTCTCGTAATTCTGGTGGTTGTTATCAATCTCGTTTTTGATGCTATAGGTTCAGAAGATGGCCTTGTTCATTCTATTCCAGTAGAGTTAGATTTTCAAGGCCCCAACATTTCAAAGTTCCCAATTATCCCAGTAGGCAATCGCTTATCAAGATTCATCAAATATTGGGAGCTTCTTATTCAAGACCAGTGGGTTCTAGAAACCATTCACCAAGGCCATCATCCTCGTTGGAAGGTAAACCCTCCTCCTCTTTCTTTGTCCCCTCGTTGGACTCCTATTCCCTCATGCCCAGAAAAGCTATTAGCCCTGGAAAACAAGATTCTTTCCCTCATATCAAAACATGCTGTGGAGGAGGTTTTGGATTGGCTTGCAATCCAGGATACTTCTCGACCATGTTCCTTGTCCCAGAAGAAGAAGGGGGTGGATGGGGGGCTGGAGACCGATCATAAATCTCAAAGCTCTCAATCTCCTCATAGTAAGCCCGTCTTTCAAGATGGAGATGGTCCAATCCATCATTCAATCTCTTCAGATAGGATTGTGGACGGTCTCTATCGACCTCAAAGATGCTTATTTTCATGTTCCCATCCACCCTTCCTTTCGCAAGTTCCTTCGATTCGCATACCAGGGCAGAGTCTGGCAGTTTTGCAGCCTTCCCTTCGGCTTGACCACATCCACTTATGTATTCACTCGAATAGTTTCATCAGTAGCCTCTTGCCTTCACCTCCAGGCCATCTCGGTCTACGTCTACATCGATGATCGGCTATTCAAGGCTCCAGATCCTGCCTCTCTCATTGCAAATGTTTCAGATGCCATCCAGGTCTGTCTTCACCTGGGTTGGCTTATCAACATAGAAAAGTCTCGCCTGTTCCCAAGTCAGGTTTTTACCCATTTCGGTGTTACTTTCGACCTGTCTCAAGGGAAGTTATTTCCATCACTCCCAAATGTTCAAACTCTGATTTCTATAATACAATCTCTCAAAGTGGGCCATTTAGTCATGGCCAGATCCTTTCTCAGAATTATAGGCCTCATCGTGTCAGTAGAGAAGGTGTTCCCTTGGACCCCTTTGATGTACAATTTCATCTCATGGCCCACTGGAATCAGTCTAGATTCCCTGGATCATCGTATCCTCATCAAATTATCTCTCATGACTCGTTGCCAGTTTTGGTTAGACCATCAATTTCTTCTTCTAGGAGTACCTCTCCATGTCCTAAATCCTCAAGCTATCTTCTTCACAGATGCTTCTCAGGAAGGATGGGATGCCATCTGGGATTCCAAGAAGATTTCAGGAACCGGGTCCCTTGTAGAGTCTTCCCACCACATCAACCTTTTAGAACTGTGGGCTGTTTTCCATGCCCTAGTTCATTGGGAATCCATGATTTTAGGGAAGTCAGTCCTCATAAGATCAGACAATTTCACAGTAGTCTCTTTCATCAATCATCAGGGAGGAACCAGGTCAGTTTCTGTGTGTCGAGAGACCATGATCACTCTCCATTGGTGCAGGTCTCGCAACATTTCCCTTCGGGCTTCTCATGTCCCAGGCTAACTGAACTTTCTGGCCGACCAGTTATCTCGCCCTTCAAAGATTCCGGAAACAGATTGGGAATTGAAAGAGGCTGTTGTCCAATCCATTTTCCTTCAATTCGGTCATCCCCATGTAGATCTATTTGCTACTCTCAGGAACAAAAAGATATCCACTTTCATATCTCCTTTCCCGGAATCTCTGGCTCTGGCAGTAGACTCTCTAGCTCAATCATGGGACAACATGTTCGCCTACGCCTTTCCCCCCTACGATTCTCATTCCGCTGGTCCTCAGAAAGATCAGACAACATCCCTGCATAGTCCTATTAATAGCTCCATTTTGGCCGACAAGATCGTGGTTTCCGGATCTCCTGCACGTTCTTGTAGATCTCCCTCTACTTCTTCCGGTCTCTCACGATCTTTTATCCCAGAACAGAGGCAGGATTCTCCATCAGATTCCAGAAATATTTCACCTGTCAGTTTGGAAACTGTCGAGTTGCCCTCGTCTTCGACAGTCCTTTCTATCAGATCTCAAGAAGTATTGGAGAACTCTCTCAGATCTTCCACCAGAAACATTTATAAAGCTAGATTTGAATTTGTAAAACAAATGGTGTTCAGACCATTCTATCTTTCCCGTTGAGGCCTCTGTAACCCAGGTCACTGACTTTCTCGTTTTCCTCTTTGCTCAGAGGAAACTTTAAGCTAACACTGTTAGATCCGATCGTTTTGGTCTGAACTCTTTCGTCAAGTGCTTAATTGACCCTTCAGTCCAAGTTCAGAAACATTTTCACGACCTTATTAAGGGTATGGGTAATTCTCGCCCTCCGTTTAAGAAACCCTTCCCTTCTTGGAACCTCTCCTTGGTATTACAGGTTCTGGCGGGAAAACCTTTGGGTTCTGTGTGCTTGAAACATCTTACTCTTAAAGCAGTCTTTCTTCTTGCAGTAGCTTCAGCTAGTCGTCGTTCGGAAATTCATGCTCTTTCAGCTGAACTAGATAGGTTTGAAGTTACAGGTAATAGCATTATTCTCTATCCTAGGGCTGAATTTCTATCTAAAACTCAGTCTGTAAAATTCTTGGGTAAACCAATCATAATTCATAAACTTTCCTCACTGTCACCAGATGATTCTGTCTGGTGCCCTGTTAGGGCCCTTAATATGTATAAACTTTGTACAGATTCTAATCGTTCAGACAATAGACATCTTTGGGTTACATTTGCAGACAGTGTGAATCGTCCTGCATCTTTAACAACAACCTCCCGCTGGATCATAGATACGATTAAAATTTGTCATGAACTTGCATCTCCAGGAGGTGATAATGCATTAGTGGGGGTCAAGGCCCACGATGTTAGGGGCCATGCTACTTCTTGTGCCCTTTTTAATGGTTCATCATTAGATGATATCATGCAAGTAGCTAATTCGAAGTCCGAGAACACATTTATTAACTTGTCTTAAGGATTCTGGGACCATGAGTCGCATTCCTCATTCATCATCTTCCATTAGTTCATCATCTTCATTTGCTTAGATCTTCTCATTAGGGTGACTGTGTATTCATTACTTACTTCTCATGTGTGTGTTTCACCCTTTTTTTCATATCTATCCTATCACGGATATCATTCAATTATTATCTGCATGTTAATCTTTCTTTCTTACCTTTTGAGAGCCTTTTCTGTCTCTCATTATCATTATCATGATTCTGCACCTCTATCTGTAAGATGCTTAAGAGGGCAATTCTTATTTCTAACTGTGTTAATTCTCTATTTTTACATCAATTTTGCACAAAGATTCGCCTCCCTCCGGGTGTTGTGCAATGTTGAAATCTGTATTTGAGCAATAGTAATGCAAGGAGGTAGGTTGTAATGTAGTAATAACGACCAGACGACCCGGAGGGTCTGGTCTTATGTTTTACTAATTACATATACCTACCTCCTTGCATTACGGCCTGCCTCAAGCCTCCCCTCTATCAAATTTTTATTTTTTGAGCTTGGGGGTGGGGACTTGAGGCATCATTCTTTGGTCATATCTTGTTAGAATAGTTATATTCAGTATAAGATATTCACTATATCTCTCAGCCTTAGAGTATACCGAGATATGTCAGTTTTTGGCATATTTGGGTATTTAGTAAAGAATTTTTAGTCATATAGTGTTAAGTAGTTAGGAAGGTTCTTAATTTTCAGCTTTAGTTGGATTCAGAGTCGAGTAGTGAAAGGATCATCTGCCTCTTCATGAATCTGCACAAAGCTGGATTATATGACTGGATTCGTCAAGGAATGAAGACTTAGTTGCTACAACAAAATCATGTGATGTTTGTCAGCCAATGAGATGATCATTGTGCCCTATGACTCATTCAATGGATCTGGGTTATGTATTAACCCTTTTTCTACCTCATTCTGAGATATAGCATTCAAGCGAATTGCTATGGATCTCATTGGAGAGAGTATGGAGATTCCTGAAGAAGCCTTCAGTTGTAACCACTATACACAGCAAACATTGGCTGTAAAAATTTCATCCTACTACGCTTCCCTTCAGAGAAGGAAAGAGCAATAGTAATGCAAGGAGGTAGGTATATGTAATTAGTAAAACATAAGACCAGACCCTCCGGGTCGTCTGGTCATTATATACTATACAGTGGTACTATCCATATCATTACCAATTTCATTTTGAGAAATTTTGCATGCTTTTTCACAGTTTTGGACTTTGAATTTTTCTCATGTTTTTTTTAATGTTTTTTTGTGGACCACTCATTTTCAATAGATATGAACAAGATTTTACAGCAGAGTTATATACCATGCAGGGATACTATCTGCATCGTTACTAGTTCCATCTTGGAAAAACATTTCAAGATCAGACTTTCCGCAATTTGGTAAAATTTTCGATGTTTGATTGGATACACTTGTGTGATGGTGCCTTACTGAATATGTGTATTGTGACCCATGCCACATTTCCTTTGCCAATCCACACTATCCATGCCGATGTAGCGACGCAATTTCCCGCCTATTTCTGACCACGGGGGATTAGCTGGGTGGAATTAACTCTGCTACACTTCAGAAATTGCCAGGATGAGGTGGCAGGCGAAAATGGGTGAAGACACTTCAATAGTATTCAACAAGACGGTTCTTCAAATAATAAATGACTTCAACTTTTAATAATTTAAAATTGTCTCTATACACAAACTGATGTTGATACAAAATTTCTATACGAACTACAAACGCTATATCTATACTATTCTGGCTTAAATCGCTGTCTACTATCTATCTGTCTCTATTTCTAGCTCTGACTCTCACTGTTTCTCTCACTCACTCTATCCGTCTCGTATACAAATTCATTCACATTTTATGGCTAGTAGTCGTTAGAGTCAATAAAAAGGTAGTCAAGAGACATGTTCAAAATAAAGTCAGAACATGTCTAAAATCATTAATAATTTGTTTAAAGAATCAAGTTTTTACTGATAGTACTTTTGTGAATACCAGATTTATGCAATTCAATGAAAAATATAATTAGCCACTTTCATTCAGTATACGTGCTGACTGTATTTTACTCTGACAAATTCAGAAAATCCTGATGACTATTTTGAAAACAATCAAAGCAAAAGTTGTTTCTCCTTGAGGCAGCAACAACTTTTAGTCAAACTATTTCCAAAATAATATGCAGGTTTCTTATGCCAATGTCTTGAAATCATGTTTATGGGAATTCAGAATGAAAATGGTTAACAGATTATAAACATGCATTTTCATAAGTATGTTATTATATATAAAAGTTCAGTATATACATGTCTTGGAATACTGTGATTTATTATGTCCACACTGCAGGCTGGGTGGCTTAATTGTCCTGGATATTAATTGGGCTATTGTCCTCTGTCCACTATACTCCTAGAATTGTCACGCCTGATTTCATATGATTCAGCTGGCCATGATTAGGAACATTCTAAGTAATCTGGATAAAATCAATAATATATAATTTCACACAGAATTTCCTATACCTGGCCTAATAGCACCACGACATACTCTACCAACTTAAAAAATGGACCTGCCCTCAGGTCTAAGATAAAAAAATTAAATGGTGGTATATAGATGGAACGGAATTAATTAGATGGTGTAGTAGAATATTCCTGATAGGCACATGAAAATTTTATGGAGCTCATGGATGAAATCTACCATGGCTAAAAACACAACTGACTATATATTTCACACTTAGTTTCTTCTCTGGTATTGATTTCGTTGCCTCTTTAATCTCTTAATTTCGGCCTCCATTTCGATACCCCGCTCTACACATCGCTGATTATCGGCCGGATATGTCTCATACCTTTCCTCAAAATAGTTGCGCTCATCCTGCAGTTGTGCCATCTTATTTTGGAGTTGCTTCGACTCTGTCTCCCAGCACGAATTCACACTACGGGTATTTTGTTTCTTCAATGTTTCTAGCTCCTCCAGAATGGCATTATGCTGCGTGACATGAAAATTATTATCACGCCACAACTCACTGAAATGGCGTTTATGTTCTTCACACTCATCATTACGGCTCTTGTTTTCTTCTTGAATCTTACTCAATTGTTTTTTAGCATCATTAAATTCTTTTCAAAGCTTATCCAATTCACCCTCTATTTTGGAAACACTGGTCACCGAGATACTGTTGTCTGCCCTAATACTGTTGATCTGCTCCTTCAGTTTGCTACATTCAGATTTTAATGATTGAGTTTCAGCACTGGTCTCAAGTCTAGCTTTAATATTCTCGTATTCCTGACTAATGGAAGCTTTTTCTTGTTCGCATTTACTTAGTTGCTCCCGAACAGTGGTGACTCTGTGTAGTACTGATAAGACTTCCATGCTGTGAACGATCTTGTCTTCCTCCATCCTGTTCATCACAGCACAGTTTTCTCTCCAATTTAACTTCTTTTTCACCCACACTCACAATTTCTGGATCTAGAGCTGCCTGGTTGATCGTAGCAAATGGCAGCTCTTGTGCTAAAGACAGCACTTCTGGTACAGCGTTTTCAACTACTCTATTGATAATCTCAGGCTGTCTCTTGGTTATCTGTCTATATCTGTTTATATGGCAAGGCTTCTGTTCCTTGCTTCTACCTGCAGTATTGTGCGAAACATATTTGCGAACATTAGCACACATAAACGAAAAATGTCCGAAATGTCTACAGGAAAAGCAACGAACAAATCTTTCTTTACAACTCGAGAGATGAGTATGATGAAATAACTCACCACACCGATTGCACTGATGATTTTGATGGTGATGCTGATGATGACGTAATCGCTCACTTACCCATGGCTGCTGCTGCTGGAAAGATGGCTGCCATGGTTGATGTTGACAAACTGTGTGGTAATTCCGTCTTTGTCTATTGACCGGTCTTCGCAATGGTACACATTGACTCATCCTAGCACGTTCTTTAGTGTGACTTATCTCACCGGGATCGTGTATGTAGTCAATACAACTACCCTTGGAAACTCCACCAGATGTAGCGACGCAATTTTCCACCTATTTCTGAACATGGGGGATTAGCTGGGTGGCATTAGCTCTGCTACACTTCAGAAATTGCCAGGATGAGGTGGCAGGCGAAAATGGGTGAAGACTCTTCAATAGTATTCAACAAGACGGTTCTTCAAATAATAAATGACTTCAACTTTTAATAATTTTAAATTGACTCTATGCACAAATGATGTTGATACAAAATTTCTATACAAACTACAAACGCTATATCTATACTATTCTGGCTTAAATCTCTGTCTACTATCTATCTATCTCTCTATCTCTAGCTCTGACTCTCACTGTTTCTCTCACTCACTCTATCTGTCTCGTATACAAATTCATTCACATTTTGTAGCTAGTAGTCGTTAGAGTCAACAAAAAGGTAGTCAAGAGATATGTTCAAAATAAAGTCATAACATGTCTAAAATCATTAATAATTTGTTTAAAGAATCAAGTTTTTACTGATAGTACTTTTGTGAATACCAGATTTATGCAATTCAATGAAAAAGATAATATAATTAGCCACTTTAATTCTGTATATGTGCTGACTGTATTTTACTCTGACAAATTCAGAACATCCTGATGACTATTTTGAAAACAATCAAAGCAAAAGTTGTTTCTCCTTGAGGCAGCAACAACTTTCAGTCAAACTATTTCCAAAATAATATGGAGGTTTCTTATGCCAATGTCTCGAAATCATGTTTATGGGAATTCAGAATGAAAACGGTTAACAGATTATAAACATGCATTTTCATAAGTATGTTATTATATATAAAAGTTCAGTATATACATGTCTTGGAATACTGTGATTTATTATGTCCACACTGCAGGCAGGGTGGCTTAATTGTCCTGGATATTAATTGGGCTATTGTTCTCTGTCCACTATACTCCTAGAATTGTCACGCCTGATTTCATGTGATTCAGCTGGCCATGATTAGGAACATTCTAATTAATGCTGGATAAAATCAATAATATATAGTTTCACACAGAATTTCCTATGCCTGGCCTAATAGCACCATGACACCTTTACAGGTGAGACATTGTACGGTTCAGCGTTCTATATATATATATATATATATATATATATATATATATATATATATATATATATATATATATATATATATGTGTCTGTTTTCTTGCAGGACGTTTAGATTTTTGATGGGCTTGGACCAGTGTGTTTAACATGTTGTGTTAGACTGGACCAGGCTGTGTATGTGACAGTGATAACAAGTACAATGCTGCTCTGGATCTCCGGTGATTACTATGCTGAGTGATAGGGAACAGAACACTGTGTATCCCCTCTGATTGTGTGAGAATACTCTACTCTGTGGTAGTGAATAGAAAGTTGTTGATCGCCTGTGATTGTGTGACAATAGTATGCTTGTGACCGCTCATGATGTACGCTTCTCGTTCCTCTCTTCAAGCTGATGATGGGATGTACCTCTTCCACAAGCTCACCTCGGCATGTCAATGGACGGCACATCAAAATTAACAGTATGTAGCCATCACTTGTTGTCTAGTTTAAACGTCTTTGTTTTCATATCAGCGAGTAATTTGTATTGAGGTACATGTAACTCACATATCATGCCTATAGCAAAGCTATCATCCAAAGGTCTCTGTACGTTTCCAACAATGTTATTATAAACTATGAGAGGTTGTGGTTATTAGTGCGCTATTACGTCTTGATTCCTTGGTAAGATAACGCAACATCTCACCCAGAACCCTAGACAAGGTGCGTTTTTGCGTATTTTACTCGCTGAAAATAGTCTGTTAGCTAATTAATTTCAAAATGATGCTTGCTAAATATGCACCACAGGTCTACCATACGCATATTACATGAAAGATAAACATATCGTCGGTAGCAGTTGTAGATCGGGAGGGCGGGGTGTAGGGGTGGGTGGGGTGCATGCGGAGGTGTGTATGCATGAATGAGATGATTCAGTCATTCCAGTTGTAAAATTTCAAAAATAGTCTGAGAAAACAAAAATTTGGAAGTACTCAATTATGGAAGATATTCAAATTTCAGTGGAACCTCATCAATGTAAGCCAGTCATTACAGCGGTAAATTTTCAAAAAAATTTCTTCCCTGAGAAGACTGTTTTAAAAAAATGTATCACGGGAATAACAGGTTCGGTAAATGAGCTTGTCATTGCAGTAATAAATTTTCAAAAATAATCATCTCTAGGTCTGCAAATCGATTTCCTATAAGAAAATTAAAATTTTATGGTGAAAGAGTAACTGTTAGGTGGGTTGGAGTGGGGTGGTGAGGGTTGCTCAATTAGAGATACAAAACAACTAAGATATTAAATTTTTCTTTTTCATTATGTGTATGTGGTCGGGGGTGGGAGGGCAGGTGTGAGGGTGTTGGGTGTGTGTGTGTGTGTTTGGGAGGGTGGTAGGATATTCATAAATAATGTGTCATTAGTGACTAATTATTAGCATTCACTATGCTCGCGGCCTCAGCTAGGAGCCTTGTGCGCTGGGCTTGTATGATGTAATATTAGCATGGACAAATTTGTCCAATACCCGCGTCGTTGATATAGTTTTTCAGTCAGGCTTCCATAAGATCAAAAGCGTCTATTTTGGAAACAAAGTTGCTAAATGCTGTTGTGTTATCGTTTTTGAGCGCAAAATTGCCATACTGTGTTTATCTTAATTTAACCTCCCCTCCCAATTATACCGCCCCCCCATGTTTTTGAGAACTGGAAAAAAGAAATTAAAAAACTGTTAAAAAAAATAGTATGAAAATTGAACACATGTTCATTCCACACATTCTTACCATCTTGCGTCTATGCTTAATGTATACCTTATATCCATCATCGCGGGAGTAAAATTATTAATTGGGACCATCTAAATATTGCGTATACATCGTTTAATTCATCATAATTAACCCGCCCCCTTACATGACCGCTAATCTCTCGGGGGGGGGTTAAATTAGGATTAATACGGTACATCTTTGGGATCCCCACGGACAAACATCAACCTATGTTCGGTAAAGATCGCTCTGTTAGAGCTATTGAAAAATGCTTCAAAAATGTCTATTTTTAATACAATGTTGCTGTTACGTTTTTGCCTTTGGCCAAAAAATCGCCATACATGTTCGTGACCCCATGGGCAAGCTTCCACCATAGTTTTGTGAAGATTTCACAAGTAGAACTAGAGTAATTGAAGAATGTGTAAGAAATGTTGCTAAGAGCTATTGCTGTTTCATTAGCTTTTGAGCCCAACTGTGGCAAACATGCTCGAGACCCCACGGGCATCCTTTCCTCCACTTTGAACCATAGTTATTAAAAAATGTCTTCTAAACAAGCATGACAAGAAGAAGCTTGCGTCTAGCGACACGAATAATAACAAGCAAGTTAATACAGAGCATTCTAATTTATAATTTCTTCAGTTTTATTCATTAATCATATACAAGACGTCAGTGTTGCAGTGATGGGATATTGGTGAAAATCTTGGCATTATGCATTTCCAAATCTAGATTTGTATCAAGATCAGAATGACCTTGGCCTCAGAAGTATGAATGTCTGCTGTTCATAATGATTGAGGTGACTATGACCAGGGATCACAATGACCTTGGCCTCAGAAGTCTGAATGTCTGCTGTTCTAACTGGTTGAGGTGACTATGACAAGGGATCACAATGACCTTGGCCTCGGAGGTCTGACTGTTTGCTGTTCCAACTGGTTGAGGTGATTATGAGAAGGGATCACAATGACCTTGGCCTCAGAAGTCTGAATGACTGCTGTTCCGAATGTTTGAGGTGACTATGACCAGGGATCACAATGACCTTGACCTCAGAAGTATAAATGTCTGGTGTTCCGACTGGTTGAGGTGTCTATGACAAGTGATCACAATAACGTTGGCCTCAGAAGTATGAATGTCTGCTGTTTCGACTGCTTGAGGTGACTATGACCAGGGATCACTTTGCCTCAGAAGTCTGAATGTCTGCTGTTCCGACTGGTTGAGGTGACTGACAAGGGATCACAATGACCTTGGCCTCAGAAGTCATTCCAGTTGTAAAATTTCAAAAATAGTCTGAGAAAACAAAAATTTGGAAGTACTCAATTATGGAAGATATTCAAATTTCAGTGGAACCTCATCAATGTAAGCCAGTCATTACAGCGGTAAATTTTCAAAAAAATTTCTTCCCTGAGAAGACTGTTTTAAAAAAATGTATCACGGGAATAACAGGTTCGGTAAATGAGCTTGTCATTGCAGTAATAAATTTTCAAAAATAATCATCTCTAGGTCTGCAAATCGATTTCCTATAAGAAAATTAAAATTTTATGGTGAAAGAAGTTCCATTTGGTGTCTGCTGTTCTAACTGGTTGAGGTGACTGACAAGGGATCACAATGACCTTGGCCTCAGAAGTCTGAATGTCTGCTGTTCCGACTGGTTGAGGTGACTATGACCAGGGATCACAATGACCTTGCCCTCAGAAGTATAAATGTCTGCTGTTCTGACTGGTTGAGGTGTCTATGACCAGGGATCACTTTGCCTCAGAAGGTTGAATGTCTGCTGTTCCGACTGGTTGAGGTGACTGACAAGGGATCACAATGACCTTGGCCTCAGAAGTCTGACTGTCTGCTGTTCTAACTGGTTGAGGTGACTGACACGGGATCACAATGACCTTGGCCTCAGAAGTATGAATGTCTGCTGTTCTGACTGGTTGAGGTGACTATGACCTTGCTTAGTTCCAATAACATGGCCAATAGACCTTTCCACTCTATCCTTCCATCATGTGACATCATAATTAACTACATAACGTGCAGAATGACATAATCAATGATGTCATGAATGATGTAGACAAGTATGTCACGAACGCATAATTGAATCATTGTGATCTTGATAAAAATCTATATTTGAATTTGGAAATGCATAATACTAAGATTTTCGCCAATATTCCGTCAGTGTAACACTGATGTCTTGTGTTTTAGGTCAATGTCGCTGACATTGTTAACAATGGAATTGATGTATTATATGGCTTCTTTGTGTCCTGCCTGGAAGGAATATCATTAATTTTGGATCAATCAGTCAATGTCATGTCCGCATGTAATAAAAATAGAATTCTGGTTTCTGAACGCTGCCTCAAGCTCCATCAAAGGCCTGAAATTTTCATTTAATAAATATGGCTTCCAATTTGGCTTCTTTTTTTTTAATTCAAATCCTTGCGGTCGAAGGTCAAAGTGACATTAATTATAGAATTTTCATTTGCTAGTGATAACTCAATAGCATAATTTCCAATGATTCAGGATGAAGCCATATATATGAAGCCCATTCTTCTTTAGACTAATCAGCTTATATACATATCATATTACGTCATACATACACAAGAAACACTTGTTATTGGTGAAAATCAGACGATGGACTCCGTTACTCAGTCTGTGTATCTATTTTTTTGTCAGCGCCCAATTTCTGTTAAATCCAATCTCGGTTTGGCTTAATCATCTGTCAACATATCGTATAATATCTCGGCAGGGTTTCACCCTATTGGGACTAAGCTTGGCCACATGCTTCCTTATATCAAGGGGATTGAGCATAATGATATCAAGAAGTCATGAGATCAAAGTTCAAGGTCACTGTAATATAAAACTATTTTTGCGTTTAAGATTTTGGCTTAGCGCAACATATTGTCTTATATTCACCTGTGCAAAAGTTAAGCACCAGCAAAAACAATAGAACGTAGAAACATGATGGTACAACTAGGCTGCCATACTTTTTGTCCCTGCGTTAGCTGACATAATTCCAAGTACGAAATGCACATGCATGCATGACTTCACGCCGCTTGATGTCCGTGCGTGGCGGGAAACAGCACACGTGTTCAGTTATGTAAAAGTCCAGTTTGAGGTGTAGAACATTACATACAGATTTAGGCGACAAGATTAGGAATTTTGTGTTCATGACCGTGGTTTATTTGTACAGAGAGAATTAGCTCTTGATTGTGAACCGCTATGGCAAGACGAAGGTTAAGTGATCGTGTGAAATGGCAAATCATAGGCATGCATACCACTGGTATGTCATGCAGAGAGATTGGCAGACAGCTGAACATTAACCATACTCTAATCAGTCGTTTGATTGCAAAACATGGGCAAACTAACGAGGTGAAGGACAGGCCTAGATCTGGAAGACCGAAGAAGACTACTGCACGTGATGATCGAGCCCTAGTACGCCTTGTTAGGAGATCTCCATTCACCAACAGCAGAGTGCTCAGCCAGCAATGGGAAACGCGCAATAGAGTGTCAATGTCTACCGTCAAAAGGAGACTGTATGCTGCTGGCATGAAAGCTAGGAGACCTGTCAGACGTCCTCTGCTCACTGCACACCACAAAGAGGAGCATCTGAGGTGGTGCAACGAAAGAAGACACTGGAACATGAGATCCTGGAGATGGGTACACTGGTCCAATGAAAGTCGGTTCCTGCTTCATGCCACAGATGGTCGAACTCGTGTATGGAGGTCCAGACGCACGGCGTACGACCAACGTAACATCATGGAAGAAGTTCCATTTGGTGGAGGTTCCGTTATGATATGGGGGTGCATCTCATTTGATTGTAAGCTGGATCTGTTAACTGTACCTGGAACACTAAATGGACAAAGATATCAAGATTCCATACTGGATAGAGTTGTGGTCCCTCATTTTGTAAATCATGCACCTGGAACCCACCCTATATTCATGGATGACAACGCCCGACCACATCGTGCTAGAGCTGTGCATGAATACCTCCGCCAGAATGCCATCGAAACCCTACCATGGCCAGCAAGGAGCCCTGACATGAACCCTATTGAGCATATCTGGGACATTCTGGGAAACATGGTGAGGAGGAGGGATCCTCCTGTGCAGAACCTACAGGAATTAACAGACGCACTCCATCTTGAATGGCAACGAATACTACAATGGCGTATCAGTCGGTTGGTGACCAGCATGAGACGTCGTGTCCAGGCCGTCATCCAGGCACAAGGTGGATATACCCGGTATTAATAATGACAGTCTCAAACTCGTGCACAGATGTTAAACTTCGTTTTCAGACACCATTAATGACAATCTAGCCACGTGTGTCAACTGTAGGGCAATAGTTGTCAGTTGTGTCAACGTAACCATATTCAGGCCTCGTTTTCAAGTTCAAACAAAAACATACAGTGTTTCCCCACCATCATAATCAGCATTCCTCTAGTTGCATTATTACCTCTTGCACTAAGATGGATGGGTACATAAATGTTTATGCTATTGCTTTCTTCATAGCACATGAATATACCCTCGCATGTGCGTAAAAATAGGGTGGTGCTTAACTTTTGCACAGGTGTATATATCCCCGGATTGCTTCACCCACAGGGACTAAGCTTGGACACATGCTTCTTTCTATTAACGGAATGGGGCACAATTATATTGTGGTCATGAGGTCAAAGTTCAAGATCACTGAACTTGATATAAAACAATTTTTTGGTTTGGTTAACATATTGTCTTATTCCTCTGCATGGCTTCACCCTATTGAGACTTATCTTGGAAACATGCTTCTTTCTATCAAGGGGATTGAGCACAGTGATGTTGCGATCATGAGTTTAAACTTCATATGATCATGTCGATAGTCACTTACAGGACTGGCGGTATGATCAGCGAACGAAAAGAAGAAGAAGTTTAAACTTCAAGGTCTCTGTGAACTTGGTATAACTGTTTTTTACGGTTAAGTTTTTGGTTTAGATCAACATATCATCTTGTATCTCACCATGGCCTCACCCTATTGGCACTAAACTTGGATACATGTTTCCTTATATCAAGGGGATTGAGGACAATGATATTGAGGTCAAAGTTTAAGGGGGTGGGGCACAATTATATTGAGATTATGAGGTCAAACTTCAAAGGTTACTGTAAACTTGTTATAAAGCAATTTTTTATTGTTAAGTTTTTGGTTTAGTTCAACTTATTGTTTTATACCTTGTCATGAAAGTATAGTGACAGATTGGAATTGGTCGAATTGACAAAAAGGATAACTCCCCGTAAAATTGTGTAATTAAACTGGAAGCTGGTATTATGTTATATTTACGTTATAGAACTTAAGCTTAGTGAACCAGTTTAAATAGCATGCATCAAATCATTCTGGTTTGATATAATTTTTTACCCCTAAGATAACTAGATTGTAAATATTGTGGCTCTGGGGACGCGCCTCTCACTATATTGGTATGTCGGTTGGAGTGACAGACTGATTGATTGTCTAATTATATGGACTGGAATGGAGACGGATGATTTCTTCTCTATTCTGGAGGTGGGCTATAAATATACTTCTAGAGCGACAACAACACAGCCTACTTTGTACTCTGTTTTTCCTCTATATTCATGCCAGGCAAACGAATATTCTACATGTTGAAACATGAATTTTTAGCAATATATTAACTCTTTAACCCTTAAAAATTTTCCAAGAAAATTTTAATTTTCTCAGAGAAAATGTCCATTTGCAGACCAAGGGAAGATAATTTTTCAAAATTTATCACTGGAATGACTGGCTTCGGTTATCGAGCCAGTCATTCTAGTGATACATTTTCTAAAATAGTTTTCTCTTGGTTTGCAAATGCACATTTCTCAAGACCACTGTAGAAGCCATTTTTGGCTGATATGAGTGTTAAAGGGTTAATACAATCCTTATTAACATCTCACTTCAATCTTGTCAGGAATAGACAGGGTGTGATTTACATAGGCTTGCACGATTGTTTGATATTATTGATATTTTTCAGCCACAATTTTTTACGATAAGGGTTTTTAAGAAATCGAAATATCACGAAAATTTTACTGTCATGCCATATTCTGCCTATTTGTCGTTTATTTGTAGCGTAGCCTTCTATTACCGCAAGCTGTTCAATTTATTCCCAAACCAACATCTTTGCGAGAGGGGTGGGCTTATATTAGGAATAGGTCAAGAAAAAGTTGAAGTTCATTCTTTAAAGTTGTTTTAAAAGATGGACTAACAATGCGAAAATTAAACAATTTATGGGTACAATTTCTTGCTGCTGTACTGTATACCTCAAAATCATGATCGCGGGAGTTAAATTATTACCTGGGATAGTATAAATATTGTATATTTCTTAATAAGCATGGTTTATAAAATCTAAATTAATCCTAAATTTGACAATAAATGGCGTCGCAAAAATATAAATCATGTGATATTGCTTGCGCTCCTGTTTTTGGAGGCGAGAGGTGGCGTGTTCACAAATGTGATAGCTAAATGAGACGGTATACATGCTTTAGCCAGCAAGGTGAACTATCCGAGATGTTTCTGAAGGCTAACTATTATTAGTAAAATATATAAATCACATGATTTTGCTCGCTCTCTTGCTTTTGGAGGCGAGAGGTGGTTCGTTCACAAATGTGATAGCTAAATGAGACGGTATACACGCTTTAGCCTGCAAGGTGAACTATCCGAGATGTTTCTGAACATTTGTGTTCTCGCGAAATCTCCTACGCTGACGGAAGCGAGATAGTGTATTCTCGGCATAGCATGAAGCTACGGCTCTATGTTTAGATTGGTTTCTGAAGTCTAACTATTATTAGTAAACGGGTACTCGGTAAATGCAGATCAGATCTAAAAATTAGATATCTATGGATCACGTGATTTGTAAATTTTCACAAACGATATGAAATGTCAAATTTTTAGATTAATTTTGATCTAATAAACGATGGTTATAACAGAGTACGCAATATTTGGGTTGTCCAATGTAATAATTTCACTCCTGCAATGATGAACAAGGTGTAAGGCGTCACAGATTTACACCGCGAAATTTCCTATTTTCGTGTTATTAACGATCGTTCCTTAATCATCTTGGTGGCTGCATTTAATGTTTTTGTTGAAATTTACCATTTAGAAGTCATATTCGGTTAAAACTTATATGAAAACTCATAGCGAAGCCGACATGTCTACATAAGCCAAACCGTGCAGTCCAATTCAACACAAAACCAATTCACCCCATGAATTCATGTCATAAAATAAGCTATACGATATATCGAAATATCCTGATTTTCTCACCACAATATATCGCGATACCTCCTAAGGACAATATCATGCAAGCCTAGATTTACACGATTTACACACACAATGTTTTTAACCAAGTGAGCTTATGCCATGGCAACCGTCCATTCGTCCATCAAATCGCATCTCATTTTCGTTTTGATCGATTTCAGCCAAATTTGTCGGGAAGGATCCTATGCTGGTAGGCGCCAGAATATGCTGGTAGGCGCCAGAATATGCTGGTAGGCTCCAGAATATATATTCAGAATTTTGATTGATCAATTGTTTTGGTGGCCATCTTGGATCTTCTGAAAATTTTCCAGAAATTTAAAACACTACGCTTCCAATGTAAATGTCCCGACCTCAATGAAACTTGTGTGGACTAATTCTGTGCTGATAGGCTTTAGCACTTCTACCGAGAATTGTGATTGGTCAATATATCCTGTGGCCATCTTGGATTTTCCGAAGATTTCTGGAAATCAATTAAAAACCTACTCCTCATTAACCACTTGACCTATTTCAAGCAAACTTGTTTGGGATGACCCTAGAGTGGGATTCTTCAGAACACGTATACAGAATTTTGATTGGTCTTTTTTCAACGGCCATCTTGAATTTTCTGAAAAATGCAACATTAACTGCTTGGGAAATTTCAAGCAGACTTGGCTGGAAGGATAATAGGCTGGTAGGCTTCAGAACCTTTATACAGAATTGTGATTCGTCAAGTTTTCCAGCCATCTTGGATTTCCCAAAAAGTTTGGGAAATCAGTTAAAAGGTTACTCTTCATTAACCGCTTGGATGATATTGAGAAAACTCAGCTGGGGGTACCCTAGACATGCTAGAGTGGTATGCTTCAGAAGTTGTATACAGAATTCTGATTGGTGAAGTTTTCTGTCAGCCATCTTGGATTTTGCAAAAAATTTTGGAAATCCGTTAAAAAACTACTGTTTTTATTCGAGAAAAGAGCACTAGCTTGTATTGGACGCAGGCCCAAAACCTTCCCAAAAGTCCTTTATACTCATAGAAAGGATGCATAGAAAAATTGAAATCCATTCTCTAAAACGGTTAAAACTCATATAGATACTACCACGAAAATTGAACACAATTTCCTCATACACATGCTTACCACCATACCACTATGTTTAACGTATACCTCAAAAACATAGTCCGTGAGTGAAATTATTAAATGGGACTGCCCAAATATAGCAGACTTTCAATAAAGATTGTTTATTACATCAAAATCAATGCGACTTTTGACATAAAATGTCGCCTTGAAAATATAGAAATGATGTGGTATTAGGAATGCTGTAAGATTAAATCAAAGTAAGAAGCGTTATAGCTAGTACTCGACCGCTATAACTATACTGGACTCAGAACTCAGAAATTACTGTACAGTATCATTGCGTTACAGTAAGTAAGTATTTTACTGAAGGGTAGGTCACATCTACGAAATTCCCGCTTGCGCCTCAAAGACAAAAGAGTTTAATCTATTCTGTGATTAGAAGTGCATATCCACAAGCTCTACAGTGATTATATCTGTGTTTGTGATCATGAATGAACTCACTTGATCATAGATGCGTGAAAAAAAAGGGGCAGAAATGGGGATTTCCTCATATTACAATGATATATGATACATTTACAGAGGTTATGATTACAAACAATAGGTTTATTACATAATATGATACCTTCCAGCTGTTTTAGTCCCCGTATTGGTTATTATTTAGCCTTTGAGCGGAAAATGTTTCTCGACCCGATGACATGCTATTTTCGTGGCATTTTCCAACCGGAAAATGCTGTTTTGACTTGGAAATTTGAGTCAAAAAAATGAAGTCAGAGCTATGTTCTCATATACAGGACACAGACACTTTAAGCAGTTGGAAATCGGTAAAGAACTGCGTCTATTACATGGGGTTAAGTGGTAATCATTAACTGCTTGGCCAATTTAAACAAAACTCAGCTGGAAGGAGCCTATACTGGTATGCTTTAGAATTGGTATACAGAATTTGACTGCTTCAATCTTTTTTTTGCTAGCCATCTTGGACTTTTTTTAAATGGCAAGAAATTGTTTACAACACTAGTCCTCATTAACCGCTTGTTCCAGTGACTGTCTTGTTCTCAAAATGAACATCTAAAGAAGGGTGATTAAAGTTTGTTCAAGAGAATTTGTTCCTTGATAAAACATGTTTGTCAAAATCTAAGGTTCATTCTGATTGTGTGGTCAACTCATTAATTTCCCACTAAATGTCATTTCTACTGAATTCCAATTTTGTATTTTATGCATTGTTTAACTGCTAATTTTAAATTATTATGTTTGTTCAAATGCTTTGGATCAAATGCTAATGGCTAATGATCCAGGTGAGCAGTAAGCCCCTTGGGCCTCTTGCTCTTAATAAAATTATTATTACATTTAAATTAAACGATGTTATAATATAGTGTGTGTACATTCAAATACTTGCTGGGCACGATACCCCTATCGCTTATAAAACATCTCATATAGTTTACTAGCACTTCATGGGCCATTGACCAGACCAAATTTCCCGGCAACCCACCCTCCGTCTTTCTCTAGATCTACACGTCATGAATACACCACACACAGTGCCTTCAAATTTTAAATGGAACAAAAATCTTTCTAAATGCATCAGTGGCTTTTTGTCTAGAGCATTCGCATTTATTATAAAATACATTCTAATATTTCTCTGGACACATTCAGAATATTTAGCCATCTCAATCTGGACACATTTTTGTCCCATTTTTGTTTCGTTTTTGTTCCAGAAACATACTACGTTCGGGCGTTGTAGATGTGCCCAGAATCCACAAAGTTAAAGGAGATCAATAATGCTAATTAGATCTATTTCAATAAAAACTAAAAATATCATATTTCTTGAATTAAAACAAAGTTTAACTAATTTTTACAACCTCTATCAATATTAAAGTTGTAGTTAGTCATCTATTTTGACCCCCCCCCCCCCCCCTCTCACTCGCTTCCTCCCGCTCCCATCCTCCTTTCCTCTCCAACCATCCTCCTTTCCTCTCCAACCATCCAGTCCTCTCACTCCCTCTCTTTTGCTCCCTCCTTCCCTCACTTTCCCTGGCTATGACTTTCTCATTACAGGTCTGTGCTGTCAAGCAATAGTTAGTCCCTCCTGAGAGAAGGCGGCAGTGATGGATGACCAGATCCCTGTAAATAGATTCCCGCGGGCAACTTGAACATGTAAATTAGATTTTAAGAAAGACTGCTTAGCCAATCAACAGTGCAGCATCATTCAGTAGGATTCTTCTAAATCTGGTTTGCATACAGAGTAGGAAGTGATTAGATTTTTCTGACATTTTCTGAGTGAATATTTGAAACTCAGCTCACTTGGGACTGTATTTCCACTTTAAGTTGCTTGATAACAAATCTGTATTTTGGTGTGCATTAATCTAACCAGTATTCTGTTGAAAGTTTTGTCTGTTCCTACATGCATGTGTGTGGGCAGCTGGGTGTCCGTGTGATCATCTGTGAATGCATGAGTGAGTGAGTCAGTGAGTGAGTGAGTCAGTGAGTGAGTGACTGAGTGTGTGAGTGAGTGAGTCAGTGAGTGAGTCAGTGAGTCAGTGAGAGAGTGAGTCAGTGAGAGAGTGAGTCAGTGAGTGAGTCAGTCAGTGAGTGAGTCAGTCAGTCAGTCAGTCAGTCAGTCAGTCAGTCAGTCAGTCAGTCAGTCAGTCAGTCAGTCAGTCAGTCAGTCAGTCAGTCAGTCAGTCAGTCAGTGAGCGAGCGAGCAAGCAATACCCAGGCATCCAAGGTGCATGTGTGTAAGCACACCAATCATTCCAACATGCAGAATTCTGAGATGGCAGGGCCTTTGCCTTTGCACCATTTAGCACTAAAAGATCTGTTGTAAAGCAACAGAAATATCACAGGATCACGGTAATGTTAATATATTTAAAAAATCTAAACTTGCACTTGAGTTGAGCAGGATATTTAATACGTAATAAATTTACTATTCTGAGTTTCCTGATTTGTAATTATTATTCTAAGTGTGCCAAACTTGATGCGATGAAACAAACATGGGACGCCAACATGTAATCTACATTCTGTCTGCCCACAATAATATTTATTGGACGGCTTCACAGACTCCACATAGGAGACGAGATGAGAATCAGTATCCATACCATGCTGGTATGATGATGTCAATGATGATGATGATGTCCGTGATGTCAATGTAGATAATGATGATTATGATGGTGATGTCAAGATGATGATGATCATGATGATGATGTCAATGTTATTGCTAATGATGATGATGATGTCAATGTTGTTGATGACGATGATGATGATATTTCTAATGATGATGACGTCAATGTTATAGATGATGATGATGATGTCAATGTTATTGCTAATGATGATGATAATGTCAATGTTGTTGATGATGATGATATTGCTAATGATGATGATGTCAATGTTATTGCCAATGATGATGATGTCAATGTTGATGATGAGGATGATGACGATGTCAATCTTATTGCTAATGATGATGATGTCAATGGTGTTGATGATCATTGTGATGATGATGATATTTTTGATGATGATGTAAATGTTAATTATGATGATGATGATGACTCAGTTAAATCTAGAAACAGCAGAGCAAGGATTCAGGAAACATGTATAAATTATATGAATATTTTCTGGT
Source organism: Chaetoderma sp. LZ-2023a (assembly GCA_034401795.1). Taxonomy (NCBI): domain Eukaryota; kingdom Metazoa; phylum Mollusca; class Caudofoveata; order Chaetodermatida; family Chaetodermatidae; genus Chaetoderma; species Chaetoderma sp. LZ-2023a. The sequence continues at coordinate 20,731,397 of CM067370.1, forward strand.
ACATTTCTGAGAAAAACAGGGCCATAAACTTCATTAATTATCTTAATATTCTTTCATATTGCTCAATCAAATGTGTATCACAGAGAGGGTTTGTTAGCAATAAGCCATACATGTACACATATTTGCCAAACTTAGGGGTACAGTGGAAATGTAACAATGATTTTATTAATGAAGTAATAGCATATGATCTGCCATCATTTAATATTAATTCAAAAGGTATAAGGATAGGCCATTTAAATGCTCAATACCTGCTCCCTAAGATGGACCAATTAAAATTGATACTGGAGAAACCCAAAAAAGAAATTGAGCTATTTTGTATGACTGAAACTTGTATAAACACTATAATCCTAGACAAATCCATTGGGATTGACGGATATAATATTGAGAGAAGAGATAGGAAAACAGGTGGAGGTGTAGGAATTGTTGTTTATGTTGCTGATAATCATTCATATGTGAGGAGACTGGATTTTGATAAACATGATATTGAAACTATGTGGCTTGAAATTAGGCCCTATAAAACTAAGTCATTTATATTAGGCTGTGTCTATAGGCCACCTAATTCACTCGCTAGTTGGATTGATGAATTTGAAGCTATTTTAGAAAAAGTATACTCTGAAAATTCTGATATTATTCTTATAGGTGATTTTAATTTTGACAGCATTAAAGCAGATAATAATAAGTGGCAGTCTGTAATTGACCTCTTTGATTTACAACAAATTATATGTACACCAACCAGAGTTACTCAAAAAACATCTACATTGCTCGATCATATCTATGTTACAAACAAGGACAAAATTCAGTCAGCACAAGTAGGCTCATTAGCAATAAGTGACCATTATCCAATTTTTGCAGTACGCATGTGTAGGCCATGTGAAGCTCAAAGTAAACATCAGCTCATTAAATACAGAAGTACGAAAAATTTTGATGAAACTAAGTTCCTTCAAAATCTTTAAGAATGTAATTGGAGTTTTATTTATCACCTAAATAATCCAAATCAGGCACTTGATCAATGGCATGAAAAATTCACTAGCACGCACACACGCACGCATATACGTACGCACACACGCACATATTCACGTACACATGCGTAAGCGTGCGAACTACCTAGAAAATTGTAATCATTGGTTGATATAAATTATCAATTAACTAGTTATACATACGTTACTATTTAATTATCTTTTATTATACCCCATCTTGATGTATTTATTAAGGTATTGTATTGGTATGTATGGGAGACACGTGTATAAGACTTATGTCTTACTGTGCTCCCAGTGAACAAAATAAATTCTGTTTAAACTAAACATGCTCCTGTCATTGAACGACGAGTCAAACGGTATTGCCAGCCAGGATGGATGAATAGTGAGATTTTAAAGACAATGAAAAAGAGATTATCAGAAAAAAATAGGAAATATGTTAAATTTTAAGACATTAAAACATACGGTCATGTCTTTGACTGAAATTTCCAAGCGAAACCATTTTGCCATCAAATTAAACGAAGGCAAACATAATCCTGAAAATATATGGAAAATTTTAAAAAGTATAAATCCTAAAACAAATACGTTACCCTCGATATTATATGATTATAGTGGGAATGAAGTACAAGATCCACAAAGGCAATCTGAACTGTTTCATGAATACTTTAGTACCATAGCATCCAGACTGACACAATCCATGGCAAAGCAAATGGCTGGAACTTTTGAGAAACTGTCAGATCATGTTGAGAGTAGAGTTCCAAAAGATGTAGAATTTTGAATTCCATACATATTTGTAGATTATGTTTACAACGAGATTATTAATTTAAAAACAAACAAGTCGGCAGGATATGATGAATTAAATGCATACTTTCTAAGAATTGCACCCTCAATAACAAGTATAATAAACCAAATCATATCTAGGGGTGAATTCCCAAAAATGTGGAAATGTGCTAAAGTAAAACCACTACATAAATCTGATTCCAAAAATAATATCAGCAACTATAGACCCATTTCTATATTATCTACTATCTCTAAGGTTATTGAACGACATATACATGATCATATTTATAAGTTTATAACTAAGCGTGATTTATTAATAGAATCACAATCTGGCTTCAGACCCAAGCATTCTTGCGAAATGGCATTGCTAAAACTAGTAGAACGATGGAGGGCTTCATTAGACAATGGAGATCTTGTTGGGTCAGTAATGATTGACGTTAAGAAGGCATTTGATCTTGTCAATTATGATATTTTACTGAGAAAATTAAAAATATACAAATTTGGAGAAGATGCTTTAAACTGGTTTTGTTCATATTTAAAGGACAGACAACAATACGTTTCAATTTCTGGAAAGGTTTATAACCATTTGCCAATTTACTAATTGCTCTGTATTAGGACCGCTCCTGTTCATTTTATACATCAATGATCTCCCTATGTGTGTCAATAACCTTATGGATATGTATGCAGATGATACGGCTATGCATACTGCTAGCTCCAAGAGCTCTGAAATAGAAAAAAAACTTAACTAACAGTATGCAATCTGTAGAAAACTGGTGCTTAGATAATAAAATGTTGCTGATTACAGATAAAACTAAATTGATGATGTTGGGAAGTAGGTATAAATTAAAACATATAAACACACATGATGTTATAATACCTACAAGCAATGGAAACCTAAATGTTGTTAAATCTGACAAACTTAAAACACTAAATTGGACAACTTTAACTAATAGAATGATGATTAAAACAGACATTATGACATACAAGGTGAGAACTGGGCTTGCTCCCAACTACATAAAAGACATGTTCATTTCAATCGAGGATGCACACACTAGGAATTTGCGCTCAAAGACATTTAATCATCTACAAGCTATGGAGCTATGCTATTTAATATCAATTAAATATGGTTGTAATTACCAAATTTGTTATGTTTTTCATGCCACAATTAGTCAAATGGATTCACATTGCATACAAATGGCATTAAAACATTGTAATTTGTGTAGTTTTACAAATGTATGCATGTTTTAAAATTTATGCTGGGTAGAAAAAATTTTTTTATTCCCGGCCGGGTGAAAACAAAGGAAAATTTCACCCCAGAGGTTTACAGGAAATGAAACTATATTTTATTTTTGCCTTAAGGGGGTTAAAAAAAAACCCGAAAACCATCCATAAAATTGTCATAGCACGAAATCTGGTCTTGTGGGAAATCAAGAGTATTGGTGAGGTTACACTGAATATGCCAAGATTGAAGGACACTTGTGACACAAATATGATTTGATCGCAGTGAAATTTACATGACTAAGCATGATTAACCCTTACCACTCTGATGTCAAAATTTTAAATTTTCAAATTAATTAAAAGATGAACTGGTGTTAATTTTTCCACAAATTTGGTGGAAGCTGGTGCTGTCGTAGACAACAACATCGTCCACCAAAATTGTTGAAAAATATACATCAGTTTCTTTGCTATTGACACAGTAAAAGATAGAATATTGACATCAGAGTGGTAAGATTAAATAATTAGAAAATCAAAATCTAAATTTCTATTTTGATGCAAATAATCATTTTGTCAATTCCAGTCTGTCTCGCCGGTATCACTTTTCCGACGGCGGCGACGATAATGATTTACAAAATTTATCAGCTTATATTTCGGGATTAGTTGATCCTAATGGAACTAAGCTTGGACACATGGTTACCTGCAATGTTAGGAAGAAGCATTCTAAAATTGAGGTCACAGCATCAAAGGGCAAGGTCACTGTAATCTCTCCTAACTTTAAGTTGTAAATGTATTAACATTAAGTTTTTAGCTCCCCTGTTCGTCAACCGTCCGTCCGTCAAATTTTCCTTTAAAACGACTTCTCAAGAACCACTGAGCCGATTTCAATTATATTTGGCATGAAGCATCCCTAGAGCATAGAGATTCAAGTTGGTTCAAATGAAGCCGATCGGACAAAATCCAAGATGGCCGCCGGCCAAAATAGCCGATTTTTAGAAACACTTTAAAAAATCTTCTCCGAAACCGCTGGAAGAATTGATTCAAAACTCATAACACATCATCTATTGCAACGGTAGACCCAAGTTTGTTCAAGGCAACCTGATTGGCCGATTTGCTTGGCGGCCACCTTGGATGACCTAGTTTTCGCGAAAACGACTTCTCCCGAACCGCTGAAGGGATAGAGCTGAAATTTTGTAAAATATGCTTAGGGACCAAGCGCCTTTCAAGTTTGTTCAAGGGAAGTTTGTTCGTTAAAAAACATGGCCGCCATCAACCAATCAAAATTCAGCGTTTCTAGGTCATATTGGCTTTTTTGTATTTGATGTATTTTGATGGCGAAAATTGCTTTATATATGCTTATCAGTGTGGCGAGTTCAAATATGCCACTTTCGAGACTGTCGGATAAACGCTTTGGCTGCCATCTTGGTTTGTTTTCCCGCTGAAGGCTCCCATAGTAAAGCAATGGGGAATTCTTTAAACGACTTCTTCTCAAGAACCACAGTGCCGATTTCAATTATATTTGGGAGGAAGCATTCATAGGGCATAGAGATCTACGTTTGTTCAAATAAACCCGGTCGGCCAATTTGTCCGGCCGCCATCTTGGATTTAAGCCGATTTTAGGAAACGTCTTTAAAAATCTCCGAAACGGCTTGGGGGATTGATGCAAACCTCATGAAATATGATTTATGGCAAGGGAACTTGATTTGTCAAATGGTTCGGTGGCCATCTTGGTTGACCTAGTTGTAGTGAAAATGACTTATTCTCCAGAAGCGCTGAAGGGATCGGGCCGAAATTTGGCAGATATGATTAGGGCCTAAGGGCCATTAAAGTTTGTTCAAGAGAAGTTGATCCGTCAAAAAACATGGGTGCCGTGAGCTAATCAAAATATAGCATGTTTGGTAGCCATATTGGATTTTTTTATTTGATGGATTTTGAGGCCGAATTGGTTTTATGTGTTTTTGGGTATTCTGATCTCAAATTTGCTATTTTCGAAACTGTCGGATAAATGGTTTGCTGGCCATCTTGTTGATAAAGAGCATTCTAGTTGAAATGCTTATTGTCCAGGTGAGCGATACAGGCCCCTTGTTACATTTAGCAAATATCAGCTTATATTTCAGGATTGCATTTAACCCTAATGTTACTTTTTTGTATTTGCTTATATTATATTTTAGGATTAATATAAATGTTTAATCCTACTGGAACAAATAGGACACATGGTTTTATATACCATACCGAGGCAGTATGATGATACTGTGGTAATTAGGTCAAAGGTCAAGGCCATTTTGACATTGCCATTTTCCTCTGCTTTTTCAACGTTAAGTTTTTCCATTTAGCAAATCAGTTGCATTTATACTTGAGGATTGGTTAAACCTATTGACCTAAAGGTGAATACATGTTTACCTGTATTGCTAGGAAGCAGCATGATAACATTGAGGTCACATGTAATAATAATAATAATAATAATAATAATAATAAAACCAGAGATCTAGATAAGCTTTTCAATAATTGGGTGATTCACGTAAATTGGTTTTTTTGGAATTTAATTGTGTTTTTTAATTAAGTTATAATACATTATTTGCAATAGAACTGAAATTAATTGGGTGATCGATTCTTTCTGTACTCATGATGTTAAAAATTAATTGGGTGATTAGCCATTTTTATGGGGTGAAAACGCAAAAACCCTGCTTATCTAGAGCTCTGAATTAAACCTTTATTTATAGAGGGTATAAACACAGTCAATACAAATATATATATATATATATATATATATATATATATTATTTACATAGATTATATACAGGGGATATTTACAGTGAAGAGAACATTTAAAATGACATTGCATCCTGTATGCTAGATGTATAGTTAATCCTTTTAATGTATATTGTATCTTTTATGTTCTGCTGCTTATCTTGAGAACAGTTTGAGGGGAAATTCTGTGAAACTGGTGGCAGCAAGTAACCATTTCTCGGTCAACTGTTCTCAAGATAGATAGAAGATAATTTATTTTATGTATTTTTCCTGAAAACCCAAGTTTTGAACGGGAAATCAGGATGAAATGGTTCAATAGAAATTACAATGAGATATGTAAGATAAAGACGTAAAGGATGTCACATACACTCAGATGCCTGCTTGATATCTCACATTTATAAATTTCAAAGATCAGACAATAATAGCCTTAATACTGAAATGATTACCGGTAGATGTTTCTGGATATGGTAGCGCATTGGCCAGAATTCACAGTTGTAAAGCTTTACAGTAATAAACATGAAAAATGCCAAAAGTTAAGACATGAATTAATCTGAAAATGTGATATATGTAGCATCTGTGGTAAATAGAATCTCAAACTTGTTGCCACCTTGTGTCAAATTCATAACACTGGTCTAGTAAGGTCACATTTGAAACAATCTAAAAACTCATTTCAAATGAGATCTCACCATGCTTGTGATCAATACAAAGGCAGCTTGCATGCAATTTTCAATGTAAGATATAGGTGCAACAGACAGTTGTCAAAACTTTGAAAGGTTTGTTGTTTAATTAGATTATTTTGTAGGTGAAAGGTCAAGGTCAGTGTAACAAACAGGAGACAGGCGAGACATTTAATTCCACAGAATTTGTATTACTATATTTAGTTATAATTCCAAAATGTGACCAAAAAAATAATAACCCTGCTACAAAAACAACCATCCTATACGTTAAACTTGACAATCCAAACATGTCATTACCATTAGCTTGTCATCGACGTTGGAGACCAGGCATGAATCAGTCTTGTCTTTGTAGTGGGACTGTCAATAACAGCCATCAGTAACAGACTCTTTTCGGCCGCGATAGACACCAAATTCACCTTCCCTGATATAGCACATTCCAATAATGTGATTGGATGTTAACAAATTCTTCTGGAAATTCATAAACCGTAATATATTTTCGTGCCATTTTGATCATGTGATGTTTTTGTTGACAGAGTAAGAATCACATCTTTTTATTATGCAGCTCGTGTTCATATATTTTACCGACTATGGAGTATTGATGAAAGTAAATTTACTCTTAAATTCCAGTGAATCATTATTTATGTTATCAATTTATAATAGTCTCTTTATCATGGGCTCGAAAAATATTCAAACAGAGCTTTTTGTAGTGATTCTTGGTATGTGATTTTCAGGAGATGAGTAGCATTTAGTCACACGCTGAATTTATTGTGAATGAAATGTATTTCACGGGAATGACACATTATTGGAGCATTTGGAATCACTAGAAATCACTGAATACTAAATATACACATTATTGCGACATTTTGGAATCGACGCTGATCTATTGCAGTTTTATCTAGCTTAGTATCAACAGATTTTATTGTATAAAATCCTACACAGTTCCACTGAATTAGATTTGTTAATTACTCGATGAATTGATTTATATCATAAGTGTGGGCTCTAATATATTCACCTTAAACATCTTCATGCGATGGATTTTATGTCGCTTTCAAATATAGTGAATTAATATTAGTGTTCAAAATTGACATTTTACTAGTTATGGTGTTAATTTCACTGTGTCACATGAACCAGACTTCATTTATTTTATTTACTTTAACTGCTGCTTTGAGATGGATACTGTTGACAATAGCGACCATTCTAATTTCATGTTAATTTACATCAGTTCTTAGATCGCTACATATACTGTAGTTAATGAAAACAATATATTTTCATATTTTTAATTATTTCAATCATTCTAGCCCTTGAAACCAGTATTTTGGTTAAACCTGTTATTACTACATTACCACCTACCTCCTTGCATTACTATAGCTCTTCTTCTCTGAAGAGAAGCGTAGTAGGATGAATTTTTTACAGCCAATGTTTGATGGGTATTGTGGTTACGGAGTGACTGAAGGCTTCTTCAGGAATCTCCATACGCTCTCTAATGATGAGATCCATAGTAATTCGCTTGAATGCTATATCTCAGAATGAGGCAAGAAGAGGATTAATTCAATACCCATAGCCACTGTGAAGGTCATTATGCACAGTGACAACCTCATTGGCTGATAGCTATCACATGACCTTGTTGTAGCAACCAAGACTTTATTCCTTTTCCTACTGCCGAAGGAAGGGGCGTAAAAAAAATTTCAGCTAATTTCAGTTTTATAACTTATTATAATCAGCCTGTGGATATTGAAAGTTGGAAGTTAAAGATCATCAGGATGTCGGACAAGAGGAAGAAACCTCCCAAGATAAGTGGTTGTAGGTTATGGTGTTTTAAGAATGATTCTATGATCATTTCTATTTTCGTGGTAGGCGCGTTAATAAATTTAACTAATTTGCACTGTTTCAGGGGTACCACAAAGAAGAACGCAAAGAACAAGAATATGAAGTCTTGGTTTACGCCTTGTTCACCGCTCGTTGATACGCCAGTCACTCCACACAGATTTCTTCAGTATCATCAGTCAACATTCCACAACCTGCGCCCTTGCAGACCGCTGAAGGTCTCGGGCCTAATCAGGTCATAAGTCGGTCCGGTCTGTCACCTGTCACTACTACGTCTTCAGTGGATGGGCCGAAGGATTTTCCCACCAGTATGGTCCAGGTCATCACACATCCGCTGCCCTCTACAAAGCCAGTTGCTTCTTCATATATTGTTTCTGTGGCTAGACGTCCAGCCCCGGGCCCAGGGTTTTCCTGGCCCCGGGTCTGGTCATTGACCGGCTTAGGTTACCGATTTCACCCAGGGTGGTGGGGGGGAACCAGATTTTTGTCCGGGTCCGGCCTCCGTGGTGGTGTCGGGCTCGGAGGTTGTGCAGGCTCCGACCCCGCCCCGAGGTTCCTCCCGGGTCCTGGTCCTTTTCTTTCGGGTTTTATCTTCTGACTTTCCTGCCCCGGATCAGGCCCAGGCCCGAATTGGAACCGGTCATTCTGGCGTGTCAGAATCTGTTTTGAATTTGTCTCCCAGTTTTCCCACCCTGGCTCTGGCCCCGACCCGAGTGGGGACTTGTCTTTCCGGCGTGTCAAAATTAAATTTGGTTGGTTTTTTTCTCCTGGGTTTCCCGCCCCGGATCGGGGCCCGAGTCGGGACCGTTCATTCTGGCATGTCAAAATCAAATTTTAATAATTTTTCATCCCTTAATTTTGACATTTTTTTCTCATGTTTCCCCGTTCCCAAACGGCCTAAGATTCGGTACCAGGTTTAGTGGAACCACACCCTGGTCCCTTTTGTGGACCCGGGTTCGGCTCATATTTTTCAATGGGATCTTTTTTCACCTTATTGCATATGTGCATATCATTATCTTATCTAGCAGTACTCTCATGCAATATCTTGGTAGTGCAGGATTCTTTCTCCCCTCTTTCTGTGTGTTATCTCTCCTTGCATTCTCACAATTTAAGTTATAGTAATTTTTATTTGTTCTCAACCTGGTTTTCTCGCACTCTTTCCTATCTGTCCGATTACTAATTCTAATTAATCTACTAATTCTGCGCAATTCTAATTAGCTATGTTTTGGTCATTTTTTCATCCCGAGTTATAGTACACCACTCCCCTCTATGTTGGCAGACTTGACATACTTACTTTCTTAACTTTAGGAGAATTTACATGTCATCTATATTTATCATGAATATTTTGTTCTTTTAAGGCTATTCTTCCCTTTTTATCACCCTTTTGTTTTAAAAATAGTCTTTTTCTAAAAGTTAGATTAGATTTGCTCTCATGGTATTTTGTGTTTTTCTTTAATATAAGTTTCTTTGCCATATTTCGTCGTTATTTAGTAGCTGTCAGTATTCGTCAACACGCCCTAGTTCGGCAGTCTATTCGTCCTAGTCTCATTTCACCTCTGAGACATATCACTTTTTGCTCTTCTATTTACCCTTTTTTCAAGGCTACTTTATTATTTTTAGCTAAAAATTTTTTTATTTAGTCATGTTTTTCCTACCAGTTCGGGATTGGTGATTTTGGGCTCGAAATTTATCCTTTTTTCATTGCCTTCTTATCTACTTCCGGCAGCTGTCAGATTGTCATCATCATTCCTGTCACTTTTTATAAGGGTCATTGTCAATTCACCCCGTATATATGAAACTTTATTTTGATTATTATATAGATCCTTTACATAGTTCAGCTGGACTCCCACCCCTCTCATATGTTTACTATGGGATTTCTATTTGTCCCTAAATCTAGTTAAACACTAATTGAATTTTTCTTTATTGTTTCAATGTCTACAACTTTTAATAAGTACGGCAATACTTTCTATGATGCTTATTTCTCCATATGAAGATAGTGGTAGAGATTGAATAGTAGAAATCAACGCAAGTTACCTCTCAGGAAGGGGTTAGAATAAGGATATAGCTCTTATAACTAAGATACATCGCCTTTCACTCGATTCAAGAAACATTACTTTCTAATAGTATAAATCGATGTTTGGAAGTCTCTATCTGTTCTCATTGTAACATCCTAAATTATTTAAATAGATTCTTGAACACTTTTGACTTATACTGAGATAAGTCAAGCAATATCTTATCTATCAACATCCTAAGTATTATCAGCCTAGTCCTAATTGGAATATTGAGGCTTTTTAGCATTTATTCTTCATTTATAGCTTTCTTTATTCAGATATTAGGTTTCATACTAGTATATCTTCCATTGGTAGGCTTCTTATCTCGTTTTGTTATTAGGTCTTCTTAATTTATTTTATTGTTTTATGTGTATAACCGATGTGCACATTTCATTTTGTAATCGGGATCGATTTATAAGTATCCTTAATGGGCGGGGGGGGTCTTTCCATATTTTGTCTTACTGGTTGAAAAGTTTGCTTCTTTATACATGATATCATATTATGGAAAGGTCCCTCTGGTCTGTGTTTTTACCCACCTGGAGGTCTCTTTCGTCACAATTCAACCTCTCAAGGTAGGCCAGTTAGTTTTAGCCAGATCTTTCCTCGGATTCATAGGCCTCATGGTTTGCATGTTGTAGGTATAGAAAGTGATTCCTTGGGCTCCTCTGATGAAAAGACCTTTCCAGTTATATCTTATCACCCACTGGAATCAGTCTAGATTTCGTAATCATTGGATTTTCATCAATTTCAACTCATGAACCATTGCCGGTTTTGGAATTTCAGTCAATCCCTGTTATTTGGGGTCCCTCTTCATCCACCATCTCCTCAGGCCATCTTCATGGATACATCCCTGCAAGGATGGGGCTCCTTCTGGGATTCCAAGAAGATTTCAGGATCCTGGTCCCTCACAGAATCTTCCTTTCATGTCAACCTTTTATAACTGTGGGTTGTTTTTCCATGCCCTAGTTCATTGGGAACCCCTGATTCTCTTCTCTGTCTTTCAATCTTTATCCGATCAGACATTTCACAGTAGGCTCATTCTTCTTTCATCAGGAGGGTGTGTGTGTGTGCAGGTTGGTCTATATCTGGTGAGAGTCATTGATTGTTCTTCATTGGTACATGTCCCGCAGCTTTCTCTCTCAGGGGAAGTTATTCCCCTCCCTTCCCAATGTCCAGACGTTGATGTCCACAATTCAAGGTAGGCCAATTAGTTACGGCCAGATCCTTTCTCAGAATCATAGGCCTCATGTTTTCAGTCAAAAAAGTGATTGGGCTCCTTTGATGAGAAGACCCTTCCAGTTTTATCTTATGGCCCATTGGAATCAGTCTCTAGATTCTCTGGATCTTCCAATTCTCATCAAGTTCTCTCTCATCACTCATTTCCAGTTTTGGAAAGACCATCAGTCCCTTTTATCTTTTATCTACATACAACCCCTCAGGCAATTATCTTCACAGATGCATCCCTGGAGGGATGGGGATCCATTTGGGATTCCAGGTAGATTTCGGGAACCTGGTCCATCACAGAATCTTCTCCCATGTCATCCTTTTAGAGCTGTGGCCTGTTTTCCATGCCCTAGTTCATTGGGATCCCTTGATTCTCAGTATGTCAATTCTTATCAGATCAGACATTTTCACAGTAGTCCCGTTCATCAATCTTCGAGGGGGGAACCAGGTCGGTCTCTGTCGAGAGTCCATGATCTTGCTTCAGTGGTGCAAGTCCCTCAACATTTCTCTTCAAGCATCCCATGTCCCAGGCAAATTGAATTTCGGGCCAACCAGTTATCTCACCCTTCCAGGATCCCAGAAACAGAGTGGGAGTTGAAAGAGGTAGTAGCCCAGTCGATTTTTTTTCAGTTCGTTCGTCCCCACATAGACTTGTTTGCTACCCTCAAGAACAGAAAGATATCCGCCTTCATATCTCCCTTTCTGGAACCCATTCATCTTTCAGTAGAGGCTCTATCTCTGTCTTGGAACAATATGTTCTCTTACGCCTTTCCCCTGACTTCTTATTCCACAGGTTCTCAGAAAGATCAGACAACATCGTTGTGTAGTCCTATGATAGCTCCGTTTTGAGCCGACAAAATCGTGCTTTCCGGATCTCCTGGACCTTCTAGATCTCCCTCTGCTTCTTCCTGTCTCCAACAATCTATTATCCCAGAACAGAGGCAGGATTCTCCATCAAAATCCAGAAATCTTTCGCATGTCAGTCTGGAAGTTGTTGAGCTGCCCCCTTCTTTGTCAATCTCTCAGTCAGATCTCAAAAACTTTGGAGAAATCTCTCAGATCTTCTACTCGAAACATTTATAAAGCTCGATTTGAGTTTTTTAAAAATGGTGTTCAGACCATCCTATCCTGGCCTCTGATGTCTCTGTAACTCAAGTCATTGATTTTGTGGTTTTCCTCTTTGACCAGAAGAAACTTGCAGTTAACACTATCAGATCCTTTCGGTTTGGTCCGAACTTCTTTTGTTCAGTGTCTTATTGATCCGTTGGTACAAGTTCAAAAACTTTTTCACGACCTTCAGAGGTATGGGTAATTCTAGACCCCCCCCTCCCCCCTTTAAGAAACCCCTTCCTACTTGGAACCTTTCACTTGTTCTTCAGGTCCTAGAGGGAAAGCACTTTGAACCTTTGGGTTCTGTTTGCTTGAATCATCGTACTCTTAAAGCAGTATTCCTGTTAGTAATAGCTTCAGCCAGCCGTCGTTCTGAAATTCATGCTCTCTCTTCTGAATTGAATAGGTTTCAGATTACTGGGAATAGCATTATTCTCTATTCCAGGGCAGAATTTCTGTCCAAAACTCTGTTAAATTCTTGAGTAAACCTATTATAATTCATAAACTTCTTCCCTTTCACCAGATGATTCTGTCTGGTGCCCAGTTAGGGACCTTAATAGGTATAAGCTTCGCACTGAATCCATACGATCCGACAATAGACATCTTTGGGTTACATTTGCGGAAGGTGTGAATCGTCCTGCCTCCTTATCAACTATTTCTCGTTGGATAGTCGATACCATTAAAGTTTGCCATGATTGGCCTCTCCTGGGGACAATGCTATAATGGGTGTTAAGGCCCATGATGTTAGGGGCCTTGCCACCTCTTGCGCCCTTTTTAATGGATCTTCTCTAGATGACATTATGCAAGTTGATAACTGGAAATTAGAAAACACCTTTATCATTTTCTATGTTAAAGATTCTGGACCCTTTTCCTTTTTCTATAAGAACATTCATAAGGTAGCTTCAGGGACCATGACTCGTATTCCTTTTTCATCATCATCATCTACTCGTCCTTCATCATCTTCATTAATATAAGAGTTATATTAGGGGTGAGTGCGAGTTCATTACTTCTTTCTCATGCATGTATTTCACTTCTATCATATCATCACTTTCATCACCCTTATTTATTCATCTCCTTTTGCATGATCTTTCTCTTCCTTGTCTTCTTGGGGTCGTTTATGACCCCCTTCTTATCTTCCACTTTTTTCGTCCATGTCTTTCTATTAGACGCTTTGAGAGTAATTCTGAGTAATTACTATGTTTATAGTATCTTCGTCTTGTTATTACTACTAATAATAGAGGCGTGGTGGCTGAGTGGTTAGGAACTTGAGCTCGTAACTCCAGGTTCGCAAGTTCGCTTCCTGCCCGGTCTGCTACGTTGTGTCCTTGAGCAAGTCACTTAACTGCGTTGCTCCAGTCAACCTAGCTGTAAATAGGTACCTGTGATGGCATAGCTCTCTGTGCGCCATATGTGGCTGCCGGGCCACTGTCAAATGAACAGGGGATCAGATGTACAGCGCTTAGAGCATGCAATCGCATGGAGTTCAGCGCAATATAAATGCACTATCTATCTATCTATCTATTACTAACTTCATACTTGTCTCTATTTTTGCATCAATGTAATGCAAGGAGGTATGTTGTAATGTAGTAATAACGACCAGACGACCTGGAGGGTCTGGTCTTATGTTTTACTAATTACATATACCTACTCCTACCTCCTTACATTATGGCCCACCTCAAGCCTCCCCTCTGTCAAATTTTGTGGTTGGTGGTGGGAGTTTGAGGCTTCATTGTAATGGTCATATCTTGTTAGATTAGTTATATTCAGCATAAGATATTCATTATATCATTCAGCCTTTGGGTATACCCGAATATGTCAGATTTTAACATATTTGGGTATTTAAGAATTTCAGCTTTAGTCAGATATTCAGAGCCGAGTAGTGACAGGATCATCTGCCTCTTCATGGATCTGCTTAAAGTTGGATTATATGACTCGATTCGTCAAAGGAATGAAGTCTTGGATGCTACAACAAGGTCATGTGATAGCTATCAGCCAATGAGGTTGTCATTGTGTTTAATGACCTCAGTGGCTATGGGTATTGGATTAACCCTCTTCTTGCCTCATTCTGAGATATAGCATTCAAGCGAATTACTATGGATCTCATCATTAGAGAGAGTATGGAGATTCCTGAAGAAGCCTTCAGTCACTCTGTAACCACAATAACCAGCAAACAATGGCTGTAAAAAATTCATCCTACTATGCTTCTCTTCAGAGAAGGAAAGCTATAGTAATGCAAGGAGGTAGGTATATGTAATTATTAAAACATAAGACCATACCCTCCAGGTCGTCTGGTCATTTCATTTGAGTGAGACCATCGCTGGGTTTCATGTATGACAAACCGCACGGGCCTAATTGCAGCACACATCATGTATGCCATACTGCACAGGCCTAATTGCAGCACACATCAGGTATACCAAGCCGGACAGGCCTAATTGCAGCACACATCATGTATGCCAAACTGTGCAGGCCTAATTGCAGCGCACATCATGTATGCCAAACTGCACAGGCCTAATTGCAGCACACGTCATGTATGCCAAACTGCACATCCCTATTTGCAGCACACATCAGGTATGCCATACTGACTTCACTATGATATCAATTCAAAAAATCTGATTGTCTTTGAACAGTTCAATACATGCTAGATTATTGTGTTTTATGTTGTTGGTCTCTAAAATATTTTTTAATATTTAACCAGTCATCTTGTTATAAATAAGAATTCATGTGACTGAATTACATGGACACATGCAGTTGATGTAGACATTGACACAGGTGTTTACGGGCAATGTGCAATCCGGTTCTCTTGAAAGGACTTATTAACTGGTACACATAATTATGAGATCATTTTCAATCATGGTACATCTAATCTTATGTTATTTCACTTGTAATATATTATATTATCTGGTTCCACCATTCACCTTACAAAATTGGATTTGTTAATTACTCGATAGATTCATCTAGCTGTAATAAACATCTATGCGTTTAGACATGAATTTGGGCAACGTGGGTAAGCTTAATTGAAGTGCAGGTACAGAGGCGACACAATTTGCATTCAATGCAGAAATTTGAAAAAAAATTAGTGGGGAGGTGTAGGGCTGTGCTGTTTTGGAAAAAACCAAAACCAGTAATAGTGTTGGGCACGAAACCAGTTTTAACCCGATATTCAGTTTATTTGGTTGATAAACATTGACATAGTTTTCGTGTCAGTCCCAAAATTAGAATGTTTTTTAGAAGTAGACATAAAGCTGTGAATTGCTTAAATTGTAGACGTAATCTGCCATTGCACAACTTTAGTCGTGTAAGTGATTCCTTGTGTAAAACGATATAAAGCATTTCTTTTCTGGCGTTAATGTTGTCTAATCTCGGCGCATTGAGTGTTAAATTACAGCGAAAATTCTCCAGTTGTATCCCCAGCTCCAGAAAAATTATGCTTAATCACCCAAGAGTTTCAAAAATTTGTATTGGAGCTTATGTTGGAGGGTTAGATCACTCCCTTGTTTCCAGATGTTAGTGAATACCACATGTACAGAATTCATAATAGCCATAGATATCATAAGCACAAGATTGCTCATGACCCCTTCAAATGCGTACCTGTATCATACAGTTTAATAAGGCACTAGCAGATTACAGTTTATGAATGCATTTAGCAAATGAATACACGAAATATGAAGGGAACTGACAAATGATTGCCCTCCCACGTTTTATTATATATAATAATTGGTCCTATGAATTAATTTTATGGAACAGTACCATACTTCATGGTTTTTTCCTGGTGGCCATTTTGGATTTCGGCCAATTTTAGGAAACGTCTTTGAAAATCTTCTCTGAAACTGCTTTGGGAACCTGGGCAAGAGGTAAGCCAATTTTCGTCAAGAGGACTTGATTGACCAAATTGTTCGGCGACCATCTTGGATGACCTAGTTTTCCCGAAAAAGACTCCTCCAGAACCGCTGAAGGGATCAGGCCAAAATTTGGGCGGTATGATTAAGGACTAAGGGCCATAAGGTTTGTTCAAGGGAAGTTGATCCGTCAAAAAACCATTGGCGCTGTGGGCCAATCAAAATGTAGCATGTTTGGCGGCCATATTGCACATGCAAAAATGTCCACAAACTCATTTAAAAGACTACTAAACCACCCACCAACAATTTTGACAAGAATTAATTTTGACAAGAATTGATGGTGCTCCAGGTGAGCGACACAGGCCCCTTGGGCCTCTGGTTTGATATCATGCAACATAAGATGAGGCATAATATGATTGTTGTAGACCTCGTCCAAAGCTATGTTACAAGACAGTCGGCCGGCGCCTGCTTGCGCACACATTGTCCATCAAAGAAGTAGCCCTATCCCATATTGTTGATGCCTTGTGGTGTTGGGGGATTCTATTTTCTTCTCTATTTTGTGGAGTTTGGGCCTATGGCATCATAAGAGAATCTCAATGTGTTGGCTCGCAGGCTTGTCGTGGAGCTGTTCGCATAGTGACTATTAGAGGAGATTTTTTCCCCATTTTAAGGAAGGTCTGGTGTGACTGATATGGCAGTTAGGTTTTGAAGGGTGCTGATGGGCGTTCATGTTTGAGAGTGGGGGGGCAGCCTCGATCGATCTCTATCTGTGCCTTAATATGCACCGTTTTGCACACTGAATTGCGTCATATCATACATGTACGGTTCCCATGTATTGTGCTAATGTAATAACTCATTCATCTCCTGTATATTCAACTCTATATATGTTTGCTTGGTCCATATCGGGTCCCTACTTTTTATGTCCCATTCCTGTAATATATAGAATGTTTTTATTTCATGCTGTTACAGTTACTTTCTCCAGGCTTTTCACATGTTGTCACAGAACTATAGATGCTTTGTTTGGAAATTTTATTATCGTAAAATATTTTTCTCATTTGGTGTGGACTTTATAATTCATTATCCATCACTATGCACCCCCCCCCCACCTGCCTTCCTATAAGACATCTTACGGTTAGGTTTTGGTCAAACTAAAACAGTGTCACACATTTATTGACCGTATTCAGGCATTGAGTGTTACATGCACATAGGTTATTAAATCTCTTTTTTAATATGATTAATGTTTAGCTTCATTGACTGCTGTATGTAGTAAACACTGTCCATTCTGCTTAGTGTTCTGGCAAACATTCCATCGACACTGACTGCTACATTATTGGTCATTGATCTGTCATTGAGAGAGAGAGAGAGTGCTTGATAACTTGAAGAAGATTGCGTCTTCACACTAGAACAGCGAGTCATCCTCAGGGATTAGGTGACAGGAAATGCTTGCGTGTTAATTTGACACATTCACCCTAAAGGCAAATCAGGAGTGAATTATCTGAGCTGAGTCACCAGCAGATAAGGAATGATTTTAGCACATTGTATACATCAGTATTCTTCACAAGGGACATGGGGTGTCATTGTATATTGCATGCAAAATGCTCTGAGCGCTGCCTTGCACTAGAACAGAAAACACACACCTATTAATTTATAATTCCTCATATATCACTATGCACACATCCCTTCCTTAGATTGTTTGTTGATGATACTTAGATATAAACAATTAACTAATTTCATCCTGGTTTTATTTATAATAGAGGATATTTACTAGAGGATGCATGGAAACATGTGCTGATTGTTTTAAATAAAAATTTAACTGAAAGACGGCTGCTTGATCTTACACCTTTAACTGGAAGACAATGCTGCTTCGGCTTATACCATTAACTGAAAGACATGGCTGCTTCAGCTTATACCATTAACTGAAAGACATGGCTGCTTCAGCTTATACCATTAACTGAAAGACATGGCTGCTTCAGCTTATACCATTAACTGAAAGACATGGCTGCTCAACTTACACCTTTAACTGGAAGACTTGGCTGCTGCAGCTTAGACCTTTAACTGAAAGACATGGCTGCTTAAGCTTATACCATTAACTGAAAGACATGGCTACTTCAGCTTATACCATAAACTGAAAGACATGGCTGCTTAAGCTTATACCATTAACTGAAAGACATGGCTGCTTCAACTTACACCTTTAACTGGAAGACTTGGCTGCTTCAGCTTATACCATTAGCTGAAAGACATGGCTACTTCAGCTTATACCATTAACTGAAAGACATGGCTACTTCAGCTTATACCATTAACTGAAAGACATGGCTACTTCAGCTTATACCATAAACTGAAAGACATGGCTGCTTAAGCTTATACCATTAACTGAAAGACATGGCTGCTTCAGCGTATACCATTAACTGGAAGACTTGGCCACTTCAGCTTATATCAAATTAACTGAAAGACATGGCTGCTTCAGCTTACAGTTCCATTGTCACAATCTCAAAACACATGTATACTGGAATGCTGTTGAATAATTTGAAACAAATTCAACTGGAACCTGTTGCTGCTACAGCAATGCGCAACAAACCAAGAAACAACCACGCAGACACTACTATAGGAAATGATAGTGATAAGGAAGCTGTGCCACCAGCAGAGGCAACTACATCAACCAGTAACCACACAGACACCACTGCTAGTGAATTGGCAGCTGTGGCACCGATAAAGTTTAGAGCAACAACCAGGATCCACACAGACACTACAACCGAGACCGCTAGTGATATGGCAGCTGTGACACCAACAGAAAATAGCACAAGGACTTCTACCAATGCAGAGAGATCACAACCAGGTTCAACACACATCCATCTAGGAAACAACGAGCAAATGCTGAATAAAATCCTATCAGAAGTGAGAGGTCAAGGAAAGCTACGCACACCTACAAAAGCAAATAAATGATCTGAAAAAGGCAAATCCGACAACCCAATCATCCAGTGGTCATGGTGCTCAAACAGGAACTGGTCTCAGAAATCTGAGAGTTCCTGAAAACAAGCGGAATAGGATGGACAAACACAATCGCACACAGAATGATGTCACAAATTCACCAATTTCTGACTACCATACCAACCAGTGCAGCTCAGAGCACTATTCCGCCCATACAAAACAACACGATAAGACATGAAATGACAAATTACCTCAACTAGAGACATGCATCAACCCAGGAAATTACAGAGACGCAGTCAAAAATGGATCAACCAATCAAAATAACAACATACAAAATCCACATGAACGTAGGCAAACCCATGCAACAGTCAATGGCCAAAAACATCCTGAACATATAGGTCATCCAAAAATGTCTTGCTCATTGGCAGTTCTACATATAGAAAACTGAGCGCACATTACATGTCAGCACCAAGTATCAGTGGCACCCTCAGATCATATAGCGGTGCAAGAATAAGCGAGATCACAGAACTCCAATACCTGCTAATTCCTGGAAAGTGTGACGCCTTGGTAATCCACGTGTGCACAAATGATATTGGCCGGCAGAACACAAATGGCATGACAGAGGACTATGACGAACTAATTGAGAAGGCCAAATCTATATCACCAAGCACAGAGATCTTTGTCTCCTCTCTGCTACCACGCCCGAATAGTAACAGAGACAGTAGGTCAACAACCGAGTTCAACAATATGCTACACACACTGTCTTCATGGGTAGGTATAAATTCATTGACCACAGCCAACTCTTTGATCAAGACGGGAATGTATGCAATGATTTATTTTGGGACGACGTTCACCATAACAGGAATGGCATGAGTATCCTCTCAGAGAACATCACAAATTACTTAAATATACTATTAAATATTCCCCAACATAAACTAGAAAGAGCAAATGGCCAAAATTTTTACCATTGAAGGAACATTGGAAAGCGACTACCCCAAGAATGCAGGAGATAAACTCAAACCATACCAACTCAGGCACTCTACCCAAGCAAATACTACGTGGTGAGTATACAGATACCAGCACAAGACCAAAATCCAAGGATTCTCAAATATGTACACATTCCAAAGCAATAACTGACACATGTATTTACACAAATGCAGATAGTCTCATTAACAAAAAGGCTGAGATTGGGACCCTTGTACACAATAATCGACCTGCCATCATACTAATTTCTGAAGTGCTACCGAAAAACACAACCATAGACATTAGTGAACTGAAGATTGATGAGTACAACCTCTCGCTGAACAGCAATCTATCAAGAAGAGATCATCTATACCCATGTATCATTAAACGCCCAAAACTTCGACATACTAAATGATCACACATTTAACGAATCAGTATGGTGTACATGGGTGACACAACAAAAGGAAAGTATTCTTGTTGGTTGCATCTACAGAAGCCCCAACTCAGATGGCCCAAATAATGATAGACTTAAATCTGCTAAACAAGGTTGAAAAGGCTAATGCTGACCACATTCTTATTGTGGGGGATTTCAACTTTCCTTCAAGTGAGGAAGAAGAGGCATTTCTTAGCATTACCACGGAAAATTTCTTAAAGCAACTAGTTACAAATGAAACACGACATAGAATAAATCAGACCTCAAATATTTTAGACCTAGCGTTAACGAACAAGCAAAATATTATTCATGAAATAACACACTTACCTCCACTAGGCAAAAGTAACCATGATGTTCTACCAATCTCACTGCATCTTGACATCTTAAACACAAGTGAACAAGCATCTGCGCCAAAGTTACTGTTGAACAAAGGATGGTATAATGAAATGAGAGCAGACTTAGGGATGACTGACTGGAATCTTCTGAATGAAGTTAATGCACCAGAAGCTTGGAACTTCCTCCACACAAAACTAATCATAATGAAGGAGCAGTACATTCCTATGTCAAAACAACATGGTAAGAAGAAGCACCTCTGGGTTGACCATACGACAACACAATCACTCAAATGTAAAAATCGGGCATACAAAAGATACAATAAAACAAAGAAAACGTCTGATTATGCCTTTTACAAAATTGCTAGAAACAAAACTATGGCATGTATCAGGAAAGCAAAACCGACATTTGAACGTAAAGTGGCAAGTGAAAGCAAGAGAAATCCTAAAGCTTTTTGGAACTATGTCAAGAGTAAATCTGTTCTACATGAATCAATTAGCAAGCTATGTAACCCAGCTAACGGAACTATGACTACAGATGATAAAGAAAAATCTAATATTCTTAACAACTTTTTCTCAAGTATGTTCACTTCAGAAGATCTTCGTTCTACACCAATCATTAGCCCCAGAAGCAATGGTATTGTATTAAAGGACATAATAATAACACCTACCGCCATCGAAAACAAATTGAAAGCACTCAACCCCAATAAAAGCAATGGCCCTGATGAAATCCCAGTGAGAATATTAAAGGAAGCTGCTAAAGAAATTAGTAAACCACTATGCATAATTTTTAACAGGTATCTAGATGAAGGCGTATTATCCGAGATATGGAAGATGGCAAATGTATGCTGCATACACAAAAAAGGATCCAAAAACGACCCAAGTAACTACAGACCAATCAGTCTTACCTCTACCTTGTGTAAGGTCCTGGAGTCATTCCTAAGGAACAGCATAGTAGACTTTCTGGAAACAGCCAATCTATTTACCAAATGCCAGCATGGATTCCGACACAATAGATCATGTAAAACTCAACTACTAGAATACCTCGAAGATATAACAACCAAACCGGATTCAAACGAACCTGTCGATGCAGTATACCTAGATTTCTCAAAAGCATTCGATGCTGTACCCCGCTAACGACTCCAAACAAAATTCAGAAGCTACGGTATAGGGGACAATCTAACAAAATGTATAGGAAACTACCTATTTAATAGAAGATAGAGAGTGAGGATCAACGATGCAACATCAAACTGGATAGAAGTGACGAGCGGTGTGCCACAAGGAAGTGTCCTGGGACCTATTCTCTTTCTGATATACATAAACGATCTACCAGACCTACTAACTTGCCACTGCAAAATATATGCAGATCACATAAAAATATATGTCAACCCAGCTACCAGTAAGATCCAAGATAACATAAACAAAGTATGTAAGTGGTCGCAGACATGGCAGCTATCCTTCAACAAAGACAAAACACATGTTCTACATTTTGGCAGGAATAACCCACAAACTATATACTATATGAGAGATACACACGATATGCACCCCTGTATCAAGATCAGCAGTCGAAAAAGACCTGGGAGTGCATATTGATAGAAACACCTCTTTTGATATACATATAGGTAATATTGTATGCAAGGCAAACACCGCAATAGGACTAATCAAAAGAACCTTTACCAACATAGACCCATCTACATTCACGCTCTTGTACAAGTCTCTAGTGAGACCTATCCTGGAATACTGCAACTCAGCATGGTCACCAAGATTGAAAAGGCAATCATAGCAATTAGAAAGAGTTCAACTCTGAGCAATCAAACTCGTCCTGCAAATCAGAGAGTATAGCTACACGGAAAGACTTGAAGCCCTAAATCTAATGTCACTGAAATATAGATGGTTTCGAGGAGATTTAATTGAAACATTCAAACTCATCAGAGATCTATATAATGTTGATATGGCCTACTTGTTCGAACCATCCAGTATTACACAGACCAGAGGTCATAGGTTCAAGCTCAACATAAAACGCAGCAACAAAGATATTCGCAAGCACCTTTTCACCAATATAGTGGTACCACAGTGGAATTCACTGCCAGCTACGATTGCCAAAGCAACAACAGTTGAATCATTCAAGAACAAACAAGATAGCTACTTCAAAGAAAGAACATTTGAATTTGACTGAACAGGCCATACGTATACCACCCATCACAGAGTCATACTGCAATTCCGCAAATACAGTGGACTGATCTAGGAGTAGCCTGTGTATAGACAGGAACAAGCTCGGTAGCGATTCCAATAACCAGTAGATTCATCTCAGCTTCCACGTCCACACTTTTGTGGTTGCATGAAGAGACACTAGCGTAGAGGAGACTCGGATAGCGATGAACACAGAAAATGAAAACAACAGCAATAAGAGAAATCACGCCCTCCACAAGACAGCATGCAAACAAATGCTAGGCGCAGCAGGGTGTAACCATGAGTGTAGGCGGCACACCGCAGCTAACGCGGGGAACACCCATCTGCACCACAGTATTTCCATCAATCAGTGTCAACCCTTGCAATTTACCAGTTACCAGTGATTGCAGTCAAATACTTCAGTGTAGAAGAAGTGACTGCAATTTTTGGGAGTTAGACGCCCTTAGGTCTATATAAAACCCCGTGACTTGAAGAATGAGTCTAGGCTGTTTTTGAATGTGTTTAATGTTGGAGCGTTAATTACTTCTGTTGGTAGAGAATTCCATACATTAACAACTCTATTTGTGACGAAATACTTGCGTAGATCAAGTCGACAGGGTTGTTTGTAAAGTTTAAGTGCATGTCCCCTAGTGTGTGTAGATGCCATTGTGAAGAATTCATTTGGCTTAATGTGGTCCTGGTTAGAAAAGATTTTATAGACTTCTATCATGTCAGCTCGGATTCTCCTGGTTTTCAATGTTGTAAGATTTAGTTTCAGGAGACGTGTTTCATAAGGTATACTTGCTAAACGTGGGATCGTGCGTGTCATCCTGTGTTGTACCCGCTCCAGTAAGTCTATGTCTTTTTGTAGGTGTGGGTACCAAAAGGGGATACAGTAGTCTAAGTGAGGTCTTATGAGGGATTTGTAAAGCTGGAGAATAACAGGTCGGGATTTATATTTTATTGTACGATATATCAGGCCTAGGGCTTGGTTTGCTTTTCTTGATGCTACTTCACATTGTCTTGACACTTTCATTGATTGCTGAATCGTTGTTCCCAAATCTTTTTCTTCAATGCTTTTTGCTAGTGTGTTGCTTCCCATTTTATAGCTGTAGCACACATTATTGTGTCCTAAATGTAAAACATTACATTTATCTAAGTTAAAGAGCATCTGCCATTCTTGAGACCAGCTAAAAATTCTGTGGAGATCTGCTTGGAGTTTAAGTGTACTTTCTTTGTTCAGAATTTCTTTACCTAATTTAGTATCATCAGCAAATTTACCAATTTGCCACTCTGATGTCAGAATTTTAAACTTCAAGTTAAATTAAGAGATGAACTGTGTTAATTTTTCGGCAAATTTGGTGGATGATGTTGCTGTCATAGACAGCAACATCAACAACCTATTTGTTGGCAAGTGTACACCAGTTTCTTTGTTATGGACACAGCAAAGGATAGAATATTGACATCAGAGTGGTAAGGGCCCAAGTCTAAAATCTAATGGTTTCGAGGAGACTTAATTAAGCAACGCCAGTCAAGTCATTCAAGAACAAACCAGAAATCGGCTTCAAGGAAAGAACCTTTGAATTAGACTGAGCAAGCCATACTACAACAAAAAACTGAGACAATAACAAGCCAATGGCTTATGCCTCGTAAAATGATGATGAACTGTCAAAGGCAGCAATAGCTCCCAGTCAAATTAGTTTAAGAATATTGCCTAAATAATAATGAATCTGTCATTTCATGTATATAAGGGTTAAAGGGTTAGTTACAGCATCAACACCTTTCAGTCAAATTATTACTCTCGGTGTACAGCTGTTTTAATAATGAACATAATTAGAGTACTTTAACGCAGCTGTCTTGTAGTTCATGGTTAATCCTTTCCACTCTGGTGTCAAAATTTTAAATTTTCAAATTAAATTAAAAGATGAACGGGTGTACATTTTCCAACAAATTTGGTGGGAGATGGTGCTGTCGTAGACAGCAACATCTTCCACCAAAATTGTTGAAAAATGTGCGCCAGTTTCTTTGATATTGACACAATAAAAGATAGGATATTGCCATCAGAGTGGTAACGGTTATGGGCATTCTCTAACTGTCTTTTCACAGGCAGGTTATTGACAGTATGTTATTGTAATGTAGTATACAGCATGTTTCTGTACTTTTGGATGTTAGCCAAGAATGATTATAAATATCTCAGACTTATTCAATACAGATATCTTTAGTATTTATGAGGTTAGTTTTTTTATTTACTTGTAAATACAGAAATTATGTGTTGTTAGAATGCTACTCATTCATGTGACATGGGATTATCACGCATTTATCAGGACTACTTGTAGATTTTAATCACGGATGTGAAAGTTCATAATGGCAGCATATTAGATCTGACATACCTGGTAAGTTCCACTGTTTGCTCGGAGTTCAGTTCATTTCACTGAAGGGAATCCCACCTTATCATTGACATGAATCACATGATTGACGCACATCCAGGTCTTCCTGGTTATGTAAATAATCAGTGTGTCGGTGGCAGTCAGTGTATACAAATACAGAATCTTTGTCTTGTAACGATTAGATATCTACAGTACAGCTCATAAATAAGTTTGAATGTTTGCAGAACAAAAAGAGAAACATTAGTTAATTAGTACAATTTTGAACAGACTGTCAGACATTTTCTGTTGAATATTCTGAACATAATTGGATTGGAGATGTTGGATGGTATTGTTGTCTTAAGCAGCAATGTCTTCCAATCCAATTATGTTCACAATATTCAACAGTACATTTGATTCTGTTTTGTAAACATGTTATTTCTGGGCTGTCCTATATAATTAGTGTAATGTAACCTTGCATTAAATAATGAAATGTCTGGCAGTGGACAAGGTGGGGAGTAAGCATTCATTTCACTTCATTAACCCTTTAGCCCTCGAATTTGTTAAAGAAAATTTCAATTTTCCCATAGAAAATGCCCATTTGCAGACCAAGAGAATATTTTTGAAAATTTACCACAGAAATGACTGGCTCAGTGGAAATTTCCCAAGAGCACTGCTGAAGCCTGTTTGGGCTGATATGAGGGTTAAAGTGTTATAAGCACTTTGGCTAACAGACTATAAGAGAAGGTGAATACAACGGATGGTAATAACTATGTATGTGTTTCATGGGTGTGGCACCCATTACTACACAGAGGTGATGACCCTTACCATGCCATGTTAATTCCTATGGTTCCATGGTGTATGGTTCGTGAATCCAGTGGTCCTCCTTCTGTTTCCTCAAATTGGTGGATTCTGGGTCGGAGGGATCAGAGGAGAGCACTTGTATGATGCGGAAGCTCATGTGGCCGCGGGTGTGGTTGCGTTGGTTGAAGTGTCCTTATACGGGTGTGTGTCGTATCTTTCACTTTCGTAGAGGTTGGTGATCGAACGGAGGTGTTCCGATATTCTGATTTTGAAAGGTCTGCGTGTTTCCCCTACATATTGTTTCGTGCAATATTTACATGTTAGAAGATTATAGACTATATTGTGTCTGGCAGTTGCCTATGATTTTGGCTCTAGAGTTGAGTCCCGTGTGGCTGCTTTTGAAGAATCTTTGTTTCTCCATGTGTTTGCAGATGTTGCAGTTTCTGGTGTTGCAAGCTATGAGGAGGGGTTTCTGTGTATGCACTCGTCTTCATTCTTGGTGGACATTTTGGCTCTGACTATTGAATCTTTGATGGTTTTGTTTCTGCGGTAGCCGAAGTGGTTTTTCGGGAAATGCTTGTCTGCAACGTTGGCTGGCTTAGAGAATGGGCCAGTATTTATTGATGATTTTTTTTCAAAAATATGCAGTTTCTGTTGAAATCACAAGCGAAGATAGGTCTGTTTGTGGACTTGTTTTTTGTTGTTGTTGGTGTGTGAGGATTTAGGAGATTGGTGCGCAGTTTGCTGCAGGCCTTATCCCTGATGGTCGACAGGATCTCAAGCGTGTATTCCCTGGCGGTGAAAAATTCCTCTAAAGGCGATATTTTTTTCGTAGTCTTTATCCTTGGAACATATCCCTCTAAGGCGGAGGAACTGGCCATATCGGCTGGCATCCTTGCAGGATAAGGGGTGTGCAGAGAGATAGTTGAGATAACCATGTGTATCCATGGGTTTGGTGTATAGGTCGAAGGTTATGGTTTGACCATCCGTGTTCTTGACCATGGTGTCTACGAGGAAACATTCATGCCAGAGTGTTCCATTGTGAACTTCATGCTGTGGTGTCCGACATTCATGTGTCACGAATTGTTTGAGCGCCTCTAGTCTGTGTCCCCAGGTCAGGAAGATGTCATTGATGTAGCTCACATACAGAGCTGGTTGGTATGGTGCGTTGAGTAGGAGTTTTTCTACCCC
The DNA here is from genome assembly GCA_034401795.1 of Chaetoderma sp. LZ-2023a. Classification (NCBI taxonomy): domain Eukaryota; kingdom Metazoa; phylum Mollusca; class Caudofoveata; order Chaetodermatida; family Chaetodermatidae; genus Chaetoderma; species Chaetoderma sp. LZ-2023a. The sequence goes on from CM067370.1 coordinate 20,759,016, forward strand.
AAAACCAAAACCGCCAAAGAAAAATGGCGAACCTCTTATGCCCATATTTGGTCACAGCACCCCCAATCCCAACCAATCACGCTGGCAGGTATAAACAAGCGAACAACCAACGCTCAGATGATTAGAACCCATCACAGTCTGAAGAATTCATTTTGGTTTTATCACATACTTGTGCCTGAGATCTGAATACATATGACATGCACTGATCAAATGACATGTGTCCTCAGCCCCCTCCTCAAAGATTGGACAAGTAGGGTCCACCCAAAGCTGGTTAAACCTGGCTCTATTGCCCTGCAGAGGGTGTATGTTGTAGTAAGTATTTGGCCGTAACATCCACTTTCGACATCTGACTGGTCATGCTGAGCAGAATGTACTGATAGCCATACATGATGGAGATCTTCTCATCTGAACTGTTGATGAATTGCGGTATTTTAGCATTGCCTTCTCACTCAAAAGCCACCACTTCCTCATTCATAACCATTGGCATTCATGCTGTTCTTCAACATATTTACCATAGAGATGCAACATAATTTTGACACATGGTCCTTAAGTAACCCCCAAGCAGATAGTAAGTTATGCTTAAATAAAGCCATATTTACAACTGAAACCCGTAACATGCCACAACCTTCTTTGGGCTACCTGCTTTATTATATCCCGCTGATGCTCCTACCTGGGTTTCTACAAATACTTTCATATAGTGTCAAGATTTTTATGTCAATCATGGCCTCTGCTGGCTCTGCACGAAGCAAAGCATAGATGGCCACCTTAGTGCATCTATCTGATAGGAATTGTACCTGCCACAGCTTCTGCATCTGTAGGGGCATATTCACAAAGCATGACTACTTATACACCAGCCTAACTGCCCGCCCATATAATTGATAAGACCTGACTATGTTGTAATTAGGAAGTGGCGACTAAATATTCATCTAATGTAGTTGAATAGAGTCTTAGGCATTTTCTGGACTTACTCAAGATTTACACTTTGTACCTAACCCTTTAACACTCATATCAGCCAAAAACGGCTTCTGCAGTGGTCTTGAGAAATATCCATCTGTAGACCAAGAGAAGACTGTTTTTGAAAATTTAACACTGGAATGACTGGCTCGATAACAGAGCCAGTCATTCCAGTAGTCAATTTTCAAAAATAGTCTTCTTGGTCTGCAAATAGACATTGTTGTTGAGAAAATTAAAAACTTTCTTGAACAAATTCGAGGGTTGAAGGGTTAAATACCCATCGTGAATGTGTGGCCCCTGTACTCTAAATGGGCTAAGTCAGTAACATCAGCCATATGTTAACCTCAGGATTATTATATACAACTTCCATATTTTGTAGATAATTGCAGGATTAATGCCTTCTATTCTGATGGTGTCCAGCTGCCATTAATCCATACAGAGTACAATTAACATTTTTGATCACTGGACCATCGATCTTCCCAGTTGCCAGCCTGCAAAACCCTAGATGCATTATTCAATTGCCAGACATACTGTAATGTCCAAAAGCTGACCCAGACATACAGCCCAAAGCTGTCCCAAAAGTTGAAGTTGGGGAGCTCGATCACCACCTGTTCTACTGAGCAGTGAGCACCATACTAACACACTTGTTGAAATTGTATATAAACCGCTCTTGCTGTGTACTGCTTTACTATTTATAGCAGGATTTGCATTTGGAGTGGTGTTCCTACCATATACAGCACATAATTTGTGCATGATGGGGCAGGAATCCGCAAATTCCCCAATCTTAGCTTCTACGTCTAGGTCTTCAACTTGCCACGGCCTTGTGTTAATATTGTGAAGATAACACTGACGACTGAATATAACTCTGCCTTGCCTCATTCCATGCCAGAATTATAATGGTTATGACAGATGACCATTCCATTTCACTCTTGAGCTTCCCTTTCATTTCCTCTAAGCTGCAACTTTAGCACTCTTCTCCAGAAGTTGCAAACTAACTGATTGAACTATTAAAGTATTTGTCGACCCTATTTTAAAAAACTCTTCACATTTAGTTGCCAAACTTGGTATATAGATATATATGTATGCTTATAGGTTTGTCATATATCAGACAGTCTCAGTGTTACCTATTTTTCATGTAAGAAGACTATTATAGAAAATTATTCTCTGGGATATAATTTCAAGATTTTTTTGTATACAGTATCCAGCTTTTATGTGCCACCTACCCAACGATGATGTAGGCCAAGGCACCCTTATCATGCTACCCAAGCCCAAGAAGCCACCCAGCCAATCTGAGGCCCATTATGCTCCTCAACAGCACACAGAAAATCATATGCAATGTTACTCTATCATGTCTATTCCGCATCCGCTACAGGATCGATGATTTCACCGGATCATGTCAAAGTGGCTTTAAACATGGACGCAGCTTTGCAGACATTGTATGGGCTCAATGCATGCTTGTGTCAGTAGTCATGTCCAAGCACTGGGACTTCCACAAAATGAGCCTTCGACAGTCACACATTTAAATGTGCCAAGATCCTTGATGTACTACACCAGGCCAGTTGCAATGAAGATGAGCTACGACTAGTGAGCTACTTTAACTTGCAGACATCAATCGACTCCCACAAGGAAATGGTCTATCCCCTGTGCTTTCCTTTGTATCTTGCTGCTGCATTGAAATCTGTGTGGGATTTGATACACCACCACCACCACCACCCACCCCCCCCCCCCCCCACCCCCCAGTGTCCATACTGGATATACCGCTGGAGATGGAATGTGCCGTCGACGTGGACTTCATAGATGAGGAAAAGACACCCCTTGATGAACCTCTCCCAATAGCTGCAAGCAAGCTGAAAATTTAGAATCTCTGAATGAATCCAAAACAGAGTTCGCCCACATATACCCATCTACAAAGCACGAAACTAAAGAAAATGATGATCCATTTCGTGGCGGCGAACTATGGAGGAAACGTACAATCCTGGGCTGACTGCTTTGTAGTACTGCTGACATTGCTGCATGCTGCGTCATGGGGAACATAGCCTTCCAGTCCTAGAAGCTATGGATTCGTAGATCAAAGATACCCTTGACAAAAAGACTACGTTTATGCAATGCAAGCTGTAAATCCTTGATGCTGTATAACTGCAACAGCTGGACAGCTCCAAATGCAGCTCTAGAAAAACTTGATGCCTGCCACTGCAAACATCTAATATGCATGCACCTATGCACCATCAGTGGACACCGATGGCCAGACAGCATAATTTCCCATGATGCACTATACAAGATGTGTAATACATCGCCGCTGTCAATAAAGGTCGCACAGAGAGCCTTGGAATTCTCCCTGCTGGGAGCCAGCAAATATAAAGCCAGGAGAAACGTCAGTACATAAATCTGTTAAGCACGCTGCGAGGTGACGTCAAGAAAACAGCCGTGCTACAGTCAAATCAAGAATGGACCCGAGGACACAGTGAGCAAAAGCGAAGAAGGACTGATTGCAGCTGTAGGATGTTTCTACTACTACGGCCGCAGAATACAGTAATCATACATTATACATAGTAACCAAACATGGAGTATGGATGCCTTGTTGGCTAATGATTTGTCATGTGTTGAAAGTTGTCAGCCTTACCTAATGTTCATGGTTCACTGAACATCATAGAAAATTCTTGTCCAGTCTCTAGCTTCAAGAGATTTTGGTTTACACTAACCAACCTTGGATTATATGTATTCTCGGCTAACAGGGCATCATGTATCAAAATCAGGGCAACAGGACCTACTTTTAACAGTTCCCTGAATATCATAGAAAATTTTTGTCCTGGCTTTAGTTTTAGGAATTTTTTTGTACGCATTAAATAATCTTGGTGTACATGTAGTGTCAAAACTGGGCCAATGTAGCTTACTTCATGGTTTATCCAACAGCAAGATTAATTGCATGTATTCAACGAAAGGTGGGGTTCAGCAGAAGGTAGCGGTTTATCATAAGAATAATGCCACCAAATACCCCCTCCTGCCAGCTATCCCCTCTCTTGATACGCCACCCATACCACACACCTGTTAGCCCGCCTCTTGATCCAACACCCACCTACAACTCACAACTGTTAGTCTCTCTTGATACCCCTCACACACCACAACCTGTTAGCCCCTCTCTTGATCACAACACAACTGTAGTGTAAGCCCCTGACTTAATCCACCACACACAACTGTTAAGCTCACCCATACCACACACACCTTTTAGTCCATGTGGATCTCTTAACCCTTTAACACTCATGTCAGCCAAAAACTGATTCTGCAGTGGTATTGAGAAATGTCCATTTGTAGACCAAAAGAAGACTATTTTTTGAAAATTTACCACTGGAATGACTGGCGCGATAACGAAGCCAGTCATTATACTGGTAACTTTTCTAATGTAGTCTTCTCTTGGTCTGCAAATGGACATTTTCTATGAGCAAATTTAAATTTTCTTGTTTAAATTTAACGGTTAAAATGTTAATGTGGTTAATCATGTGCCCCCCCCCCCCCGACTATCTCATCCATAGCTTAGTCTCTGTCTTAACCTTTTAACACTTATATTAGCCAAAGATGGCTCCTGCAGTTGTCATGAGAAATGTCCATTTGTAGACCAAGAGAAGATTATTTTTGAAAATTTACCACTTGAATGACTGGATCGATAACTGAGCCAGTCATTCCAGTGGTAAATTCTCAAAAATAGTCTTGTCTTGGTCTGCAAATGGACATTTTCTTTTAGAAAATTGCAAATTTGAGTGTTAAATAGTTAATACCCCAACCAAGCGGAATTATTTTCACAAGCACATACATACATGTATGTATGCATACACGCACGCACAAACACGCACACACAAACATGCATGCACAAACATACACGCATGCACAAACATACACGCATGCACATACTCACAAACATACACGCATGCACGCACTCACAAACACACGCATGCACGCACACACACACACACACGCACACACGCATGCATGCACACACGTACTCGCATGCATGCATGCACAAACATGCATGCACACTCATACACGCATGCATGTATGCACAAACATGCACGTGCACACATACTCACATGCACGTGCATGTATGCACGCACGCACATGCATGCATGCACACACAAACATACATGCACAAACAAACACGCATGCACAAACATGCACATACACGCATGCATGCACACACAAACATGCATGCATGCATGTACTCACAAGCACATACACGCATGCATGCACGCACAAACATGCATGCGTGCACATACTCACAAGCACATACACGCATGCATGCACGCACGCACATGCATGCATGCACAAACATGCATGCACGCAGGTACTCGCAAACACATACACGCATGCATGCACGTACAAACATGCATGCAGGCACATACTCACAAGCACATACACGCATGCACGTACTCACATACACGCATGCATGCATACATGCACGTACTCACAAACACGCATACACGCACGCACAAATGCATGCACACACTCATAAACATGCACGCACGCATGCACACACACACATGCACGCACGCACACACACACACACCTTATTTTCTCTCACTATCACCATTAGTGCATCTTTTATTCATGTTAATATGTGTACTTACTCACACCACCCACACTCAACAGTTCCTGTGCATAATGGCTAATTCAAGACACACAAACAGTCCTCGCACCTAGAAAGGCTAATTCAGCAATCAGTACACACAGACAGTACTCAGACCTGTTTATAGGATGATTAGTCCTCAGACTTGACTCATATTTTTGTTGGAAATCTTTCAAGTTAGACAGTTAATGACATCGGCAGATTTCCAGCGATTGTGACAATGCTTCTAAGGATTCACTAAATTTTCTGAAACATTTACCGGCCTCATGCGGCATGGAAGATAATCTGTGGTCAGAGAAATAAGCATCGACAGAGGACGACGAGTCGAGAATAATTTACAGACATGGCAGAGGAAGAAAAACGTATTCATGAATACTTTCACTGATTATACTGGAACATCATGGAGTGATAGTGAGATACCGTTTCTTCGGAAAGCATTCAAGTATATGCATGTTTCTCATACAGTCATCCCTGTAGATCTTTCTATTAAACCATGCGGGTTATCTTCCCCTGTTGCGTGTGGCCAGTAGGAGTTTAGTATTTCTCTAGAAATGTCTGAGTTTGTCGGAGCTCGTAGAAGGAAGCCTTGTATTCACTTTGTGAATGCTGTATAATTACACTTAATACAGGGCATGAAATAAGGAGCACATTGGAGTATTTTGACCTTGAAAAAGGCACAAAAACATCCAATTAGTTAATGGCGTGTCCAAAAAAATTGACATCTGGAAACGGACATCCTAATTGTGTGTTGTGACATCCATGTCCATTATTTTTATCCCCACTGCAAATGTGTAACCCATTCAGCTGACCTTAATTTTACAAAATATATCATGGCTGACTAGTCTAGATACAAAAGTAGCCGTCTCAAATCGGCTGTTTTCGGGGAAATAATATAAGCCCGTTTCTTAGCCTTGTTCCATGTCTCACTTATTGACACTTAATAAGAGTGATCCATTAGTCTTGCTACCTGCTTTCCGCAGTTCAGCTTGCTTTCAGATCTCACAAGTGGAGGTAACCAATGTTACAGATAATTATTGGCATTGTCTTGTGCCATAAAGTCTGTAAATTACATTTTTGGATGATCTATTTATACTTGAATCTGGAGCATGTTATAATCAAAATACTGTAAGTTTGAGACAATGTTATTATATCAGTTCTAGCATGTCTAAAATGAAATCTATGGAATCCTTATTTATGTGATCACAAATACTAGAATAATACTTGTAGTGTACAACCTTACAATCTCACACCGCTAATCATTTCTTCTTTTTGCTAAAAATGTTATTGTCACTGACTTTTACTACTGAACTGTATGTATGTACATGTCTTATCTGGAGTCCTGTATCAGGATATCACTCTCCTGTGTACTGTATGTATGTACATGCCTTATCTGGAGCCCTGTATCAGGATATCACTCTCCTGTGTACTGTATGTATGTACATGCCTTATCTGGAGTCGTGTATCAGGATATCACTCTCCTGTGTACTGTATGTAGGTACATGTCTTATCTGGAGTCCTGTATCAGGATATCTCACCTGTGTACTGTATGTACATGTCTTATCTGGAGCCCTGTATCAGGATATCTCTCCTGTGTACTGTATGTATGTACATGCCTTATCTGGCGCCCTGTATCAGGATATCTCTTGTGTACTGTATGTATGTACATGTCTTATCTGGCGCCCTGTATCAGGATATCTCTCCTGTGTACTGTATGTATGTACATGTCTTATCTGGCACCCTGTATCAGGATATCTCTCCTGTGTACTGTATGTATGTACATGTCTTATCTGGCGCCCTGTATCAGAATATCTATTGTGTACTGTATGTATGTAGATGTCTTATCTGGCGCCCTGTATCAGAATATCACTCCTGACTACTGTATGTATGTATATATGTATGTATATATGTATGTATGTACATGTCTTATCTGGGGCCCTGTATAAGGATATCACTCTCCTGTGTACTGTATGTACATGTCTTATCTGGAGTCCTGTATCAGGATATCACTCTCCTTACTGTACTGTATGTATGTACATGTCTTATCTGGAGCCCTGTATCAGGATATCTCTCTCCCGTGTACTGTATGTACATGTCTTACCTGGAGCCCTGTATCAGGATATCTCTCCTGTGTATTGTATATACATGTCTTGAGCCTTGTATCAGGATATCTCTCCTGTGTACTGTATGTAAATACATGTCTTATCTGGAGCCCTGTATCAGGATATCACTCTCATGTGTACTGTATGTATACACATGGCTTAATCGGAGCCCTGTATCAGGATATCACTCTCCTGTATACTGTATGTATGTATGTACACGTGTTATCTGGAGCCCTGTATCAGAATGTCTCCTGTGTACTGTATGTACGTACAGGTCTTATTTGGACCCCTGTATAATGGTATCAATCTCCTTTACAGTGCTCATCTTAAATTGTCAATTTTACCGCGAACCATGGATTAACTCCCATAAAATTAATTAATTTATTTTGAAATGTATATTGATTGACTCCCAGAAAGAACAATTTGGAAGTCATGAGTTCCTCAAAAAATAAAAGTATGAAAATATTAACTAGGCGTTCATTCTCGAGCACTCGTGTTTGCATGGTCATGTGCATGTGCTCGTGTCTGTGCATGCCAGTATTTGTTTACTAGTGTTTGTGCGTGTGCGTGCATGCATGTGTGTGTGCGTATGTGTGCATGCATGCCTGCGTGTGGGTATGTGTGTGTGCGTGCGTGTGTATGCATGCGTGCATGCGTGCGTGTGTGTGTGTTTGTGTGTGCATGTGCGTGTGTATGCATGTGTTAGTTATTGCCAGGGAAAGTAACTGTTGGTCATTCTATTGTGGGTCACCGCTATTCATTGTCATTGATTGATCGGCACATTAAGCGGGCTCCATAATTGTAGCCTTTGATTGATTGATCATTACCATACACACTTTAAAGCTTCCGATAATGCACATTTATTAGCTCACCTGGACAGAATGGCCATGGCAAGTAAGTTTATTTTGTGGTAACCATCAGTCATCTGTCTGTCCATTCATCCACCCATCCATCCATATTCTTCTTTGTGTGATTTATCACTTAAGCAATAGCAACTCAATTCGTGTGGTTGTGAGATGGGTAGTTGAAAGTTAGTCCGGTGAAAGAGGATTTTTGACCTCTGGTTGCTGGTCTAGTGGTTAGCTACTCGCCTCCCAAACACTAGGCGCAAGGTGTCATGGAAATCACTGGTTCGAACCCCCACTCGGGTCGAAAATTTAAAAAGGTACAAATTACATTCCAGATGATGAACGAGCTAGTGCCAGTGCATCATCAATGACAGGGTTAATAGAACTAATGCTTGACAATAAAAAAACTACATACTTCTGAGTGGCTGTGATCAATATAGCAGAATGGAGCTCAGAAAAACGTAAAAGAATATCTGAAATGTACAACATCTATTCCAGTCAATTTGTGTGGTTGTGAGATGGGTAGTTGAAAGCTAGTCTGGTAAAAGAGGATTTTTGTCCTCTTGGTCTAGTGGTAAGATACTCGCCTCCCAAATGCTAGGCGGAAGGTGTCATAGAATTCACTCGTTCGAACCCCGCTCGGTCGAAAAATTGAAAAAAGGGTAAAAATTACATTCCAGATGATGAATGAGCTGTATCCTAGTGCCAGTGCATCATCAATGACAGGGTTCATAGAACTAATGCTTGACAATAATAAAAACTACATACATACATACATACATATATTAAATATATAGACATTGATGATGAACTTAATCCAAATTCTAGTTCCTGTACATGTGTGATCATGAAGATCATGATTTAAATACAGTGTGTGATTACATTAAGCATGTTATAATTCATTGCATGAGCCTGGAGCCCAGTGATGCTGGAGGGCAGGACATGAGGACACCATTACTTACCAGCCATGATAAAGACATTATTTGACACATAATACATCACATAATAACGATGTCACATAAGGCTTCCAGGCTTGTCCATACTTGTATCATGTATTGACTCAACCATCTGTCCAAGCCCCATGGGAAGTGACTGTCTGGCAAGAGCTCTTTAGACTTGGTGAAATTGTGAACTCCCAATCTGATTAAATGGCAATTTACTGGGGTCAGTGACAAGGGATTACTGGGCAGACAGCTAGCAAATGATCAGGACAGATTGCTTGTGCTCTAAGGAAATTGGCTTTTAGATGGGGGCTTATCAAGTAGCGAGTTTCTTACTCCCATCTGATCAGTTTGTGTTATTATGGAATAAAAGGAGCACACTGAAGCTAGCATGTTACATGCACAGCATCGGCTTATACATCAATAGATGAACCCAGTCCATCAATCAATCATATGATGCCATAATCAACTATGTCACATGTAGGCTGACATCATAGTCAATTACATCGTGAATGACGCAATTAAGTCAGTCATAAATGCTTAACAGGCCATCATGCTGTACGAATTGTATTTTGTCTTTTCTATTTAATAAACATTCTATCGTGCCCAAGAAATATTTGACTAATGACTATAATATAATATTGTTTATATTTAATGTAAAAATAATTTTATAAAAAAACAACAACATTGTGTACAGTCTACACTGGTTTGAAGTCAATGGCACTAAGCAGCTCATCAAGGAACAATAGCATACGTACAAGGACGTATTACCAGTTATTATTGTACTGTTTAATTGTTAAATAATCTGCTGGGTCTACTACAGAGGGCCAGCTACTAAGTCATTAATTGAACCATTGTGTTTGAAGATATTACAACCAGCACAGGAGTGTATTAACCCTTTGAGCCTTACGGCATACATATATGTATTTCAATTTATGATGTCATACTTATTCTGCTGAACATTTGGGAAATGATTTGATTGACGGTTGTTGCTGCCAGAGGCAGCAAACATTTTCTGTTAAATTATTTGAAAAATATTCAATAGTTGCTTTGTATGAACGTTATAAAAAGGAAATACAATTAGTACAGCATTGAAATGAAAGGGTTAATCCTCATATTATGGATATGGATTTTTAAATATAGAGATTTAACCATTATACTGCTGAACTCAGATATTAATGATTTATAATTCTAAAATGGAATCCATATTGCTGGCAGACCAGTCTGCCTGCAATAATAATTTAATTCAATAAATTCAGTATTACAATGGTTAAGTAGTTACATGAGGTTTAAGCCTGATATTATTAAGGATTGTATTTAATTGAATATATTGCTGAAAATTCATGTTTTTACAAATTATTGAACAGACATGTTTGAATGGTGAAAGTTTGTTTGCCTGGAAACTAGTATGCTATATATGTGTGAAATTATGATTATAAAAGAAAAAGTAGTGAGAGCTAGGAGAGCAGGTCTCTGGTTAAAGGTTGTAAATGCAGAGTTATGTAGAAGTTTGAATATATAAAGTTGTCTTGTGAAATGATTAGTGAAATTTAAATTTGAAAAACAAAGTACAAGCTAAGACTGTGTTGTTGTCGCTCTAGTGAAGAATATTATAGCCAACCTTCAGAATAAAGAAGAATATCATCTGTCTATCCAGTGGATAGCCTAATTGACAATCAATCGTTCCTTCTGTCAGTCCATCTGACAGAACGTATACCGTGATTTCTCAACTAAAGGCCGCCATCGAATATAGGACGCTGGCCCAAATTTGACACAAATCCGCCCAAAATAATTTTGTATTCAAGTATAAGACGCTGTTATATTTAGAAAAACATACTCTACTGGACAACAGAACTGCAAGCAGCACATGATGAACTAGACAAGGCCAGAGAAGATGCAGAGGGTAATCCCTGTCATGAAAACCACTTCACGCTACAACAAACTAAAGCCAGGTATCTAAAGACCAAGCTGGAGGGAAAAGACGGCAGGGTTTAATTTAGAAGCAGGATTTATATTTTTACTCGACAACATTTTATGTCAAATTTTGCTGAAATAAACGATGTTATTAAACTATATGCACTATTTAGGCGGTCCCAATTAATAATTTCACGCCCGCGATGATGGATATAAGACATACATCAAGCAAAGACATAGGATGGTAAGAATTTGTCGCATGAAATTTTGTTCTAATTTCGTGCTATTTTTGTATCATTTATTTCAACTTTTTCTAGAAATTCCAAGTCCCTGTTTTGGTGACTTGTCACGTTACCCTGGTTCATACATTTGGGAATTTGGACCTACGATTTAATCGAAAATCATGATTTTTTTTATAAAATCGATCGCGATGTTTCAAAGCAAAAATTGCACAACCCTATCGTGTACATTTCAGTTATCCTGAACCGAGATGTAATACTATGCAATTTAGATGCATTCGCCATGATACACAATATAAATTTATGGGAATTTTTAGCGGGGACTCGCAACTAGTAATAGTTGGTCTGTCTATCAGTTAGTCGGTCTGTCTGTCTGTCAGTTAGTCGGTGTGTCTGTCAGTTAGTCGGTCTGTCTGTCAGTTAGTTGGTCTGTCAGTCGGTCTGTCTGTGAGTTAGTCAGTCTGTCTGCCAGTTAGTCGGTTGGTCTGTCAGTTAGTTGGTCTGTCTGCCAGTTAGTTGGTCTGTCTGCCAGTTAGTCGGTCGGTCTGTCAGTTAGTCGGTCTGTCCATCAGTTAGTCGGTCGGTGTGTCTGTCAAATTTTTTACATGTGTGGTCACATATGTTCCTATTTTTTCATGGTTTTGGACTTTGAAAATTTGTATCATTTTTGTGGAGCGCTATGTGAAGCATAGGATGGCTCGGCATAGTGATCCAAATAGCGTGCGGTGTGCGGCATAGTGATTCAAATAGCGTGCGGTGTGCGGAATAGTGATCCAAATAGCGTGCGGTGTGCAGCATAGTGATCCAAATAGCGTGCGGTGTGCGGCATAGTGATTCAAATAGCATGCGGTGTGTGGATATGCAGATAAATGTTAGCTTTTCAATGGACTTTTAATTCATCAAAGGCTTATCTGATCTAAATAAAACTACAGATTTGTTCCAAAATTTTTTCCATGTTTTTACAGTGCTTAGACTTATGGTACATTGCAACAAGAATTAGAAGAATGTTACATTTTTCAATGTTTTAATTTATCAAAGGCTTATCCAATCCCAACCAAACTTTACAGATTTGTTCTATATCGTCATTGCGTTCATTTTGCAGCAAAAGTAAAACAATTTGAAAGTTTTTTCCATGCTTTTACCTGGCTTGGACGTAGTTTATTTCTTTGTGCTTTGTCTCTTTTTCATGAATTAGAAGAATGTTAGTTTTCAAAATGGGTTATCAATGGGTTATTTTAAGAAATCCTTGTTTTGCACTACTGCAACACATGTGTGATATGCAGCAGAAAAACTAAAGGCCTCGACACGTGGGATGCAGTCCATCTAGTTATTTGTGTGCGAGTACAATGAAATGTCAGGATCAGGTCATAGATGCCTATTTCATTCAGTTTCATTCAGTTTCCAGTCAGCCATATAAGCACCATTGATGGATTTCTTATTAAATTCCCAATATTAAACATTGAGTAGCTGGTCTCATAATAAAGAAGTTGGAGATCATCCAATTATTGGATTTTCAATCTATTTTAGCTTTCTATGTGAATAGACAAGTTAATTTATGTCCAGACTGCTTTCTTTATTGTTAGCTCACCTGGCCTGAAAGGCCAAGTGATCTTATGTCGTGGCAACCGTCCGTCCGTCAACTTTTCCTTTAAACGACTTCTTCTCAAGAACAGCTGTGCCAATTTCAATTATATTTGGCAGGAAGCATTCTTAGGGCATAGGGATCCAAATTTGTTCAAATGAAGCCAATTAGGCCGGTGGCCATCTTGGATTTTGGCCAATTTTTAGAAACATCTTTAAAAATCTTCTCCGAAACCGCTTGAGGGATTGAAGGAAACCTCATGAAATATGATCTAGGGCAAGAGCTCAACGAAATTTGTTCAAGGGAACTTAATTGGTCAAATAGTTCGGCAGCCATCTTGGTTGGCCTAGTTTTAGCGAAAATAACAGCTGAAGGGATCAGGCCGAAATTTGGCAGATATGATTAGGGGCTAAGGGCCAGTAAAGTTTGTTCAAGAGAAGTTGATCTGTCAAAAAACATGGCCGCCGTGGGCCAATCAACATATAGCATGCTTGGCAGCCATATTGGATTTTTTTATTTAATGGATTTTGAGGCCGAAATTGGTTTTATATAGGCTTTGGGTATTCTGATCTCAAATTTACAATTTTCGAAACTGTCGGATAAACAGTTTGGTGGCCATCTTGGATCATTTTACCCCCGAAAGCGCCCATACTAAAGCAATGGGAAATTAAAAATATCTTCTCGAGAACTACTGGGCCGATTTCAATTATATTTGACATGAAGCATCCTTAATGCATAGAGATTCAAGTTTGTTCAAACGAACCCGATCGGCCAATTTGGCCGCCGACCATCTTGAATTTTGGCCGATTTTTAGAAATGATTTTAAAAATCTCCTAAACCATTTGAGGGATCGATTCAAAACTCACGAAATATGATCTAGGGTAAGTGCTGAATCAAGTTTATTCAAGGGAACTTGATTGACCAAATGGTTCAGCGGCCATCTTGGATGACCTAGTTTTCACAAAAATGACTTCTTCCCCAGAACCGCTGAAGCGATCAGGCTGAAATTTGTGATATATAATTAGGAACTAAGGGCGATTAATGTTTGTTCAAGAGAAGTTGATTCGTCAAAAAACATGGCCGCGGTGGACCAATCAAAATATAGTGTGTTTGGCAGTCATATTTGATTTTTTTATTTGACGGATTTTAAGGCCGAAATACGTTTTGTATAAGTTTTTGGGTATTCTGATCTCAAATTTGTAATTTTTGAAACTGTCGAATAAATGGTTTTGCAGCCCCATCTTGGATCATTTTCCCTCCAAAAGCTCCCATACTATAAAGCAATGGGAAATTTAAAATGTCTTCTCGAGAACTACTGGGCCAATTTGAATTATATTTGGCAGGAAACATCCTTATGGCATAGAGATTTAATTTTGTTCAAACGAAGCCGATCGGCCAATTTGGCCGGAGGCCATCTTGGATTTCGGCCGATTTTTAGAAATGTCTAAAAATCTCGTTCTCCGAAACGGCTTGGGGAATCAAATTCAGAACTTATGAAACCTCATCTAGGCAAAGAGGTAAGCCAAGCTTGTTTAAGACGACTTGATTGACCGAATGGTTCGGCAGCCATCTTGGATGACCTAGTTTTCCCGAAAATGACTTCTCCAGAACCGCTGAATGGATCAGGGCAAAATTTGGGAGATATGATTAGGGACTAAGGGCCATTAAAGTTTGTTCAAGGGAAGTTGCTCCATCAAAAAACATGGCCGCCATGGGCCAATCAAAATGTAGCATGTTTGGTGGACATATTGGATTTTTTTATTTGATGGATTTTGAGGCCAAAATTGGTTCTATATATGTTTGTTTTTTGTTCAAAGGAAGTTGATCCATCAAAAAAACATGGGCGCCGTAGGGCAATCAAAACGTAATGTGTTTGGCGGCCATATTGCACTTGCAAAAATTTCCACAAACTCATTTAAAAGACTGCTAAACCACCCACCAACAATTTTGACAAAAATTGATGGTGCTCCAGGTGAGCGACACAGGCCCCTTGGGCCTCTTGTTGTCAACCTTACAAGTCATGTATATCCTCCAGCTGTAATATATTGATCACTAACTGACTGCTGATAGTGGGACATCGATCAAGTGCTTGCTTTTCTGTATTGAACATTGAGTATTTGATCTCGTAATAAAGAAGTTGAAGATCATCCAATTATTAGGTCACCTGACCCAATAGGGCCAAGTGAGCTTATGGCTTGGCTGCTGTCCATCATCTGTCCATCTGTCAATTCGCATCTCATTTATGCTTCGACCGATTTCAACCAAACTTAGCTGTCAGGATCCTATGGTGGTAGGCTCCAGAACTTCTATTCAGAATTTTGATTGGTCAATTTTTCTGGTGGCCATCTTGGATTTTCTAAACTTCGTTGGTAGGACCCTAGAGTGTTATACTTCAGAACATGTATATGTAATTTTGATTGGTCTATTATTTTGGTGTCCATCTTGAGTTTTCCGAAAAATGGCTGAAAGTCGTTTAAAACCCTACTCATTAACTGCTTGGCTAATTTCATCCAAATTTGGCTCGAGGGATCTAGAATATCTATTCAGAATTTTGATTGGTCAATTTATCTGCTGGCCATCTTGGATTTTGCAAAATTTGTGCTGGTAGGTAGACTTCAACACTTCTAAACGAGAATTCTAATTGGTCAATATTTGCTTTGGTTTTCTGAAAATCTTTGGAAATCACTTAAAACTGCCTACTCCTCATTAACCTCTTGGCTGATTTCAAGCAAACTCGGTTGGCAGGGCCCTAGAGTGGTATGCTTCAGAGCTTGTATACAGAATTTTGTTGGGGCAATTTCGACCAGACCTGGCTGGAAGGATACTAGGCTGATCGCTTTCAGAACATATTTGGTCAATTTTTCTGGGTCCCATCTTGGATTTTCTGAACATTTGAAATCAGTTAAAAGCCTACTCATTAACCACTTGGCCGATTTCAAGCAAACTCGATGGGAAGGACCTAGAGTGTATGCTTTAGAACTTGTATACAGAATATTGATTGTTCAATTTTTTGGCAGCCATCTTGAATTTTCTGGAAAATGGTGGGGATTCGTTTAAAATGCTATTACTCATTAACTGCTTAGGAAATTTCAACCAGACTGCTGGTAGGATCATATCCTGGTAGGTTTCAGAACATGTATACAGAATTTTGATTGGTCAGTTTTTCTGGCAGCCATTTTGGATTTTCTTAACATTTAGGGATATCAGTTAAAATGCTACTCCTCATTAACTGCTTAAGCGATTTCAGGCAGACTGAGTTGGGAGGACTCGAGTGGTATGCTTCAGAACATGCATAAAGAATTTTGATTGGTTTATTTGTGCGGTGGCCATCTTAAATTTTCTGAAAAATGTCTGAAAATCGTTTAAAATGCTACTCTTTAACTGCTTGGGTAATTTAAACCAGACTTGGCTAGAAGGATACTAGGCTGGTAGTTTTTAGAACATGTATACATAATTTTGATTGGTCAGTTTTTCTGGTGGCCATCTTGGATTTTCTGAAAATTTGCTGGAAATCATTTAAAACGATACTCCTTATTAATCGCTTGAACGATTTCAAGCAAAGTCAGCTGGATGGACCCTAGAGTGGTGTGCTTCAGAGCTTCTATACAGAATTTTGATTGGTCAATTTGTCCAGCAGCCATCTTGCTGGGTTTTCTATGTAAATAGACACGGTAATTTATGTCCAGACTGCTTTCTTTATTGTTCTCAACCTTACAAGCCATCTACCCTCCAGCTCCAATGTAATGAACAACAACTGACTGCTTAAACTGACTAATCAGTATTTATTTTGAAAACTATTTTTGTTGAACAGTATTACTATCTATGACATGACAGTAACAATGTTTCGCCCCTTTATTTTCAAAATACACGCAAATGCTATCCTTTGTACAAAAGTATATTTTTGCGTGCATGGAATGGAATGTCGATTGGGTTCTCACCTCATTCAGTTTCATTCTCTCTCGGTTCAACACAGTATCATTACTGTACAGTCTGAACTCCCAGTATTGCGCATTCAATATAGCTCATGATAGACATGATAAAGGACAAGGTTACAAATCCCTCAATAATTGACTTTTCAATATATTAGTTTCTGATGTCAATGGACACTGGGTCGGTTTTGTATGTTGAGATTGCTTTCTTTATTGCTCTCAATTCTACAAGTGATGTACCCTCCAGCTCCCTCATATTGACCAGTACTTGATACCGCGGACCTCTATCAACTGCTCACGATAGAACTGATATCGACCAAGTGCTCGCTTTTGTGTTGTGGCAGCGGGAAATTGACTCGATGTCCTATTTTCAATAAGACATGGGGTTCGGGGTGGCAGGGGAAATCAGGGAGCAGAGAACCACCACAAGCACGCATTCTGACTTGCTGAAATTGCAGCCACATATTGAAGACATTTCATTACAATTTGCAGAAAATCTAATTTTTTGAGGGACATAACTAGGTTAACCCCTTTACCGATAAGTTCCAATATCTCAATCTCAAATCAAACAAACAGGAAAACTTGAATATTTTCAGATTAATATGACTGGAAGATGACTGGAATTCTCCTTCTGCAGCAATGGATTCCAGTCATATTGATTTCAAAATATCAACAGAATATGTTGTATCGTAAATAATTTACTTTATCAAGGTTTGTCATTGAAAAGGTTAAGTAAGTTATATATATATGTGACATGGTCATGTATACATGTACTTTAACATCTTCTTGAGTGATCCATTTATTTATTACTCTGTCTTGTAAACTCTTCATGACTGTTGTTGGCCTCAGGTGTTCCACATTCTCTTGCAACTTGAACTCTGTGTTTATTTCATGAAATATTCCAGTGTATATTGTATTTCGTATACTTCAAAAGAAGTTAATCGAAAAATAAAATAAACTACTCTATCTGTTCCGTATCTATGATATGCACCATACATGCATTCCTCAAATGTCAATCATGAATGTTACCCATTACCGGGTTACGTTAGTTATATAAGATTATTTACAACCTATTGATAGGTTATTATAAATTCATTCTTTGATTATCTTAAGCGTCGATATGACAGGATACTTAATCGTATCATTCTCTGCTTATCGTAAGCGTATTCTTTAACACCAGAAATTCCAGTGTCACAATCAGGGATTCTCATAAGGGTCCTTTTGAGAGTATATACCCCCAAAATGCAGCTTCGGTGCCCCAAAGTAGTGGCACTGGGTCCCATGGGACCCCTGAAGATCTTGTATGATTGCGTAATTGACTAAGTAGTTTAATATGTTTAGGCACAAAAGTACCTGCAAAATCTGCAATGAGACCACCATAATTGATAATTATGGCTCAATGGTACCCTCTAATTTTTAGCATGGATGTGAATACCGCTTAGGAGCGCTGGATTTCAGTTTGGGAATCCCAGATTTCAACTGGTGAACCCCAGATTTCAAGGTGACGGGTCCCTGTGACCTCCATGTGAAGCACAGTGGTCACAAATTCAAGACAACTATGCAGAAAAACTGGTGAATATTTTTTTAATAACGGGAGTCTAGAAATAGTTGAGTCAACTTAGTTCCAAAATGTTCGTTGCATCAAACGGCAAGTTCATCATTTCTGATCTGTCTAGTTTAAAAGATCTGTATGGCTTAAAAGATCTGTATGGCTTAAAAGATCTGTATGGTTTAAAAGATTTGTATGGTTTAAAAGATCTGTATGGTTTATAAGATCTGTATGGTTTAAAAGATCTGTATGGCTTAAAAGATCTGTATGGTTTAAAATATATGTATGGCTTAAAAGATCTGTATGGCTTAAAAGATCTGTATGGTTTAAAAGATTTGTATGGTTTAAAAGATCTGTATGGCTTAAAAGATCTGTATGGCTTAAAAGATCTGTATGGCTTAAAAGATCTGTATGGCTTAAAAGATCTGTATGGCTTAAAAGATCTGTATGGTTTAAAAGGTCTGTATGGTTTAAAAGGTCTGTATGGCTTAAAAGATTTGTATGGCTTAAAAGACCTGTATGGCTTAAAAGATCTGTATGGCTTAAAAGACCTGTATGGCTTAAAAGATCTGTATGGCTTAAAAGATCTGTATGGCTTGAAAGATCTGTATGGCTTGAAAGATCTGTATGGCTTGAAAGATCTGTATGGCTTAAAAGATCTGTGTGGTTTAAAAGATCTGTGTGGCTTAAAAGATCTGTATGGTTTAAAAGATCTCTATGGTTTAAAAGATCTGTATGGTTTAAAAGATATGTATGGTTTAAAAGATCTGTATGGTTTAAAAGATCTGTATGGTTTAAAAGATTTGTATGGTTTAAAAGATTTGTATGGCTTAAAAGATCTGTATGGTTTAAAAGATCTATATGGTTTAAACGATCTGTATGGTTTAAAAGATCTGTATGGCTTGAAAGATCTGTATGGCTTAAAAGATCTGTATGGCTTAAAAGATCTGTATGGGTTAAAAGATCTGTATGGCTTAAAAGATCTGTATGGCTTAAAAGATCTGTATGGCTTAAAAGATCTGTATGGCTTAAAAGATATGTATGGCTTAAAAGATCTGTATGGCTTAAAAGATCTGTATGGTTTAAAAGATCTGTATGGTTTAAAAGATCTGTATGGTTTAATAGTTTCAGTAACATGTGTTAGACCGAAATTTGAAACAAGCATCTGTCATGTCTGTCACAGGAGAAATATAGGACATAAGAAGTGAATTCTTTTAATAGTAAGATGGTGGAGGGAGGGGGAGACTGGTAGAATATTTAGTACTCTATTGAAAATTGTATTCCATAATTAATCCTATTATCCTATCCTATCCGGTGAAAGGATTTAGCAGGAATTTAATTCTTCTATTGACATACAGTCAATAGAAGAATTAAATTCCTGCTAAATCCTTTCACTGACAAATCTTGAAAAAAGTATATTATTTATGATATAATATTTATTCTGTTGAATATTTTGAAATTAATATGACTGGAAGCCATTGCTGCCTACTCTATTGAAAATTTTATTCCATAATTAATCCTATTGTATGTCAATAGAAGAATTAAATTCCTGCTAAATCCTTTCACCGACAAATCTTGGAAAAAGTATATTATTTATGATATAATATTTATTCTGTTGAATATTTTGAAATTAATTTGACTGTCATATTAATTTCAAAATATTAATGGCTTTTCTGTTCGTTTACCATGAACTTGAGCTAGATGAAATTCATCAGTGAAATGGTTAATAGTAAGAGGGGGGGGGGGGGGTGCTGTGTGTAGTGGGAGGGATTGAGACTGGTAGAATATTTAGTACTCTAGTGAAATTTAATCAATTTTAATCAATACTGTCAGTCAAAGAAGTAATTTCCTGCTTAATAGATGGGTGGGTGACTGTCCCACTAAAATCCATAGCGCCATAGCCTGAAGACAATTATTAAAAGCAGATGTAATTTGTGTGTCTATCTCTGCATGGTCTAATTCTAATCATGGACTACATTGATGTCTGATTTTCTCTAATGTCTGCCTATAATGAAGAAGATATATTTCATTTGATTCTTGTCCGGAATCCTGACTATAATCTCCTTTCATAAAGCCCTTAGAACCTCCAAGCGCTCTGTAAACCTGATTAATGTGGACGTCAGAGATACAAGCCAAAACCCTAGATACAAAGCTGACTCAAGCTTTATATCATGTGTTTTATTTCTGGCCACGACTTAGCACATCTCTGATGACCGATTATCTATCAGAGCAATAAGACATTGTGAGATCTTACATAGAATCTTCAAAATGACATGAGAATCTCTTTCTAGTGGTTTACTATAAATAGGGGTGAAAGATGGTCACATGATATTTACATTCATCAGGCATGAAAACAAATACATTTGAAATTACTTAAATGCAAATACTTCACATTTGAAAATTTTTTGAAATGAAAATGCAAATACTTGAAATTTAAAACCCTCAAATGCAAGTCTTTGCAAATACTTGAAATATAAAATCTTCAAATGCAAATACTTCCAAGAGGTATTTAAGTTCATGGTAGTATAGTGTAGCCAGCTATATAGGAAATGGCCCTTAAAGAAAGTGGTCATTATAGACAGGTGGTTCTCTTAAGGAATAGGTCGCCTAAGTTGCCTTTGCACATTTTAGCTGACAAAGACATTAACCATTTCATTCTGAGGTGCCAGAAACATAAATTTATGAATGGTAAGCAGAGAGCCTGTTGGTTGTTTTGGAAATAATGACTGAAAGTTATCTTAGTTAGACTACCATAACTTTCCGTCACTATTTCCACTTAAGACCTACTTATTATTTTACAACGTTTAAAACCTGACTTCCTCCTTGATTTATAGGAACCTCGTGGAGTGAGAGCTGAATCCCTGTCAGCATAAGAAAGCCATCCCATCACTATAGGCTTAACCAAGAAACCTACATAACAGTAGCTTTTAGAAGGGTGACCCACCTTTAAATTTTTAAATCGCTATTCTTTCTTTATTGACAAACCGATTTTGATCAAACTTGAGGGGCTATTCTACACTGTAGCAGTATTTTACCACATAATGGAGCAGTTTTAATATAAAAATGTCGTCAATCCATCCGTCAAATTGCATTTTCTCATTTATGCTTTGACGGATTTCAACCAAATTTGAATACAGGCATCCTATGGTGGTATGCTCCAGAAATTTTGTACAGAATTTTGATTGGTCAATTTTTCTGGCTGCGGAAATTTCAAATGCTACTTTAATATAAATGGGCTGGCTTCAACGAAATTTGGGTGAACTAATTTTATCGTGATAGACTTCAACTCATGTAACGAGAATTCTTATTGGGCAATATTTCCGACAGCCATCTTGGATTTTCTGAAAATTCCTGGAAATCAATTAAAAGCCTACTCATTAACTGCTTGGCCAATTTCAAGCAAACTTGGTTGGGAGGACCCTAGATTGGTACGCTTCAGAATTTCTGTACAGAATTTTAATTGGTCTATTTTTATCTCCCCCCCCCCCCCTGGTCTGGAAGACGGGTGTGGGGGGGGGGGTGAATATTGCGATCAGCATGTCTGTCTGTCCATCCCTCCGTCCGTCTGTCCCTGTCTTGTCAACACAGCCCCTTCTAGAGGTCAAAGTGGATTAACTTAAAATTTTGTCCACAGTATCAGTATCATGTGTGGATGTGCATGTGCTTTTTTCGCATCCGAAAAATTGTTCATTATAGAGTTATCCCCCTTTATATATCTTAAAGCTGATACATAAACTGCATTGCCAATCATTTCTTGTTAACGCAACTCCTAGAGGTCTCAATGGATTAACTTAAAATTTTGTCCACATTATCAGTATCATGTGCAGATGTGCAATGTGCTTTTTTCGTGACCGAAAAATTTTTCATTACAGAGTTATCCCCCTTTAAATATCTTAAAGCCGATACATAAACTGCATTGCCAAACATTTCTTGTCAACGCAACTCCTCCTACAGTTTAGCTCTGATTCTTTTTGAAAATTGGTATGTGTTATCATTACCACGTGTAGGTGTGCATGTGCTATCCGTGTACCTGTACGTCCATCCGTCAGCCAAAAAATTATTCATTACAGAGTCACCACCCTTTAAATATCTTAAAGCCTAAAGGATACATTAACTGCATTGCCAATCATTTGTCAACGCAGCTCCTCCTATAGTTTAGCTGCGATTCCTTTGAAACTTGGTAAGTGTTATCATTACGACATGAAGATGTGCATGTGCTATCCGTATACTTTTACATCCATCCATCTGTCCAAAATGTATGTTTGTCTGTCGGTCCATCCTTGTCAATGCAACTCCTACAGTTTAGTTACAATTCTTTTGAAACATGGTAAATCTAGTCATTACCATCCGAAGATGTGCATGTGCTTTTTTCGCGGCCAGAAAATTATTCATTACAGCATTATTTCCCTTTAAATACATTTAAGCCAATACATAAACTGCATTTCTTGTCAACACAACTCCTACAATTTAGCTGTGATTCTATTGAAACTTAGTAAGTATTCTCATTACCACTTGAATATCCGTATGCCTGTACATCCATGCATCTGTATAGAATGTATTTGTGTCAGTCTGTCAGTCCGTCCATCTCTGGCAATCATTTCAAGATGTCAACACAACTACAATTTAGCTAGGGTGTATGTTCATCTGAAATGTTTGGATCTGGGGGATATGCCGTCTTCTGATGGTTCTTGTTTCCATAGCCATCTTGAATGTTCCAAAAAGTGGTAGGAAATCGTTTAAAACATTACTCCTCATTAACTGTGTGGGAAATTTTAACCAGACTTGGCTGAAAGGATACTAGACTGGTAGGTTTCAGACCATGTATCCAGAATTTTGATTGGTTACTTTTTTTGGTGACCATCTTGGATTTTCTGAAAATTTCTGAAAATCATTTAAAACGTGCTCCAATTTCATGCAAACTTTGTGGGAATGACCCTAGAGTAATATGATTCAAAACTTGTATGTACAATTTTTGATTGAGCCATTTTTTTCGCGTCCATCTTGAATTTTACGAAAATTGTTTGGAAATCGTTTAAAATACTACTCATTAAATGCCTGAGCAATTTCAACCAGACTTGACTTGAAGGATACTAGGCTGGTAGGTTTCAGAACTTGTATGCAGAATTTTAATGGCCAATTTTTCTGGTGGCCATCTTGGATTTTCTGAAAATGAGTTAACATGTTAAACCGCTTGAACGATTTCAAGCAAGCTAGGCTGGAAGGACCATAGAGTCTTGTGCTTCAGAGCTTGTATACAGAATTTTGATTGGTTACTTTGTTCGCCAGCCAGCCTGAATTTTCCAAAATATGTCTGGATTAAAGTTTGTTCAAGAGAACTTGATCTTTGATAAAACATGGTTCTCATGGGCATATTAAAATGTTGTGTTTGATGGCCATATTATATTTTTTTATTGGCTGGATGGAACCTAAGGATTCAATCTGATTGTGTGGTCAGCATTCATCATTAATTTCCTACTAAATATCTATTATAGTGAATTCCCAATTTTGTATTTTATGTCTTGTTACTTCTGAATTGAAAGTATTATGTCTGTTCAAATGCTAATGGTTCAAATACTAATGGTCCAGGTGAGCATTAAGGCCCTTGAGCCTCTTGTTAAAATATTTAGCATTATTGAAACAGCAACATATATAATTAAATTAATCATTCACAGCTGGATATTATTAATTAACCCTTTAATTGTCAAGCCGGTCAAAACCGGACTGCAGTTGTCCTGGGAAATGTTAATTTTTAGCTATCCTTGCCCTTCGGGCCAAGTGAGCAAATATGCCACGGCAGCTGTCCATTGTCAGTCCGTCAAATTTCATCTCATTTATGCTTTGACCAATTTCAACCAAATTTGGCTGAAACGATCGTATAGTGGTAGGCTCCCGACCTCTATGCATAATTTTGATTGGTCTATTTTTCTGGTGGCCATCTTGGATTTTCCGAAAAGAATTTTCGCAAATGTTTTAAAATTCTACTCCGATATAGATGGCCCGACTTCAACGAAACCTGGGTGGACTAAACTTATTCTGGTAGGCTTAAACACTTTTAACGAGAATTCTGATTGGTCAATATTTCCAATGGCCATCTTGGATTTTCTGAAAATGGCTGGAAATCAGTTAAAAGCCTACTTCTTATTAACCACTTGGCCGATTTCAAGCAAACTCCGTTGGGATGGCCCTAGCCTGTTATGCTTCAGAACTTGTGTACAGAATTTTGATTGATCAATTTTTTGGCAGCCATCTTGAATTTTCTGAAAAATGGCGGGAAATTGTTTAAAATGCTTCTCCTCATTAACTACTTGAAAAATTTCTACCTGACTTCGCTGAAAGACTTAGCCACTTCTAACGAGAATTCTGATTGGTCAATATTTCCAGTGGCCATCTTGGATTTTCTGAAAATGTCTGGAAATCAGTTAAAAGCCTACTTCTTATTAACCACTTGGCCGATTTCAAGCAAACTCCGTTGGGATGACCCTAGCCTGGTAGGTTTCAGACCATGTATACATAATTTGATTGGTTAATTTTTCTTGTAGCCATCTTGGATTTTCTGAAAATTTCTGCAAATCATTTAAAAGCCTACTCATTAACCACTACATCAATTTCAAGCAAACTCGGTTAGAAGGTCCCTAGAGTGGTATGCTTCAGAACGTGTATACAGAACTTTGATTGATCAATAAAATACTAATCCTCATTAACTACTTGGGCAATTTCAACCAGACTTGGCTGGAAGGACACTAGCCGGGTAGGTTTCAGGATTTGCCAAAAGAATTTTGATTGATCAATTTTTCCGGCAGCCATCTTGGATTTTCTCAAAATTTCGGCAAATTATTTAAAATGCTACTCATTAACCACTTGGCCAGTTTGAAGCAAACTGGAAGGATCCTAGAGTGATATGGTTCAGAGTTTGTATACAGAATTTTGATTGGGCAATTTTTTCGGTGGCCATTTGGAATTTTCCGAAAAAAGGGTTGGAAACCATTTAAGACGCTACTCCTCATTATAACCGCTTGTTCCAGTGGCCATCTTTTTTTCCAAAATGACATCTCCGGAACTGCTGTACGAATCAGGCTGAAAGTCATTAGATTTAATTTCATCAATAACTAAGGGTGATTAAAGTTTGTTCAAGGGAACATGATCGTGGCGGATCATGAACATGACATGGTTGTCAAAATTTTGAGTTTAATGGCCATATTGGATTTTTGTATTGGCTGGATGAAACCTAAGGTTCAAAGTGATTGTGTGGTCAGCGTTCATCATTAATTTCCCGCTAAATATCAATTGTACTGAATTCCCAATTTTGTATTTTAGGTCCTGTTACTGCTGAATTAAAAATATTATGACTTCAAATGCTTAGAATTGGTCCAGGTGAGCATTAATGCCCTTGGGCCTCTTGTTGAAAATTTACCACTGTCATGATTCACTGGATAACAGAGCCAGTCATTAGTCATAAATTTTCTAAAATGATGTCTTGGCCTGCAAAATAGACATTGTCTAAGAGAAAATTTAAATTATTATGGGGGTGGGGGGTGGGAATAATAGTTTGGGCTGTCTTGGGTCGTACTCGCTTGGCCGAATGGGGTTTTATCCTTAAAAAGAAGACAAGAAATTCTTCGTAAATAATCAGAGCAAACTGCAACTTTTTATTATGGCTAAATTCAGTTCAGTACAGTGCTCCACAAGAAATTTCTTGCTTATAAAGGTTCCAAATTATCTCAGCTAAAGTTGGACTCAGTGTAATTGGCTCATCTTGTCTGGCAGTTGATTTGTCATTGGACAGTGGACTTAGGCTAATGGTTAAGTTAACTGCCTGGCTTTTGTAAATAACATTTATCAACATTTAATTAAATCTTAGCAGGTGTTCAATTTCGTCACATTGCATAATTTTTACATAATGTCAGGAGTGGAACTTCAGAACTTTTGACATTGTATTTTTTGCATAATGACCTAAGCTTATATTTATAAATTGACTGCTCCCAAAGCACAATGAAAATCTGATCTGGGAGAGTACAATGAAGCATAGAACATGATTTGAGACAATATGAAGATAATGCCTTGTGTATGATAACACCAGCCCATTTGCGGGAAGATAAAAGACAAGTTTTATATAGAAATATTATGGTTGCCAGTATTTATATAATAAATTGTACATTAACTGCAAACCATTATTTTACTAAAGAACTACAAAATTCTTAATAATAGATAGGAATATCAAAGTTATCCAAATGTATGTAATAAAATGGACAATGTATTGAATAAGCCATGTGTTAGTAAAACGCTGCCCTGTATAATAAATAACATTAGATTTGTGCATGAGTGACTCAGGAATTTAGTGAAAGACTTCTAAGTACTGTTAAGATGTACTTGTTTCAGATAATAGGTAGCCATGTTGTCAGTGTTTTTGTCATAAACTGAACACTGTTTACTAATGACCACAATCAAAAGAATCTAAACAAAGGGGCTAGCTTAACAAAATGCATGTGCCTAAAAGAATCTAAGCCATTGCCAATAGTCTGTTATATCTATACAAAATTTAAAGAATCTTGAATCATTTTTCAAACAGAAAATTTAAACAGTGAAGTTATAATTACTATCTGTTTACAAGCCATCTCAAAATAAAAATATATCAATAATTAATGTCTATATACAACATAATCAAAAATCAATATCAAAATTTATTTACATGTATATTTCATACCCCATATTATCTTGACCAAATCTGACCATGAAAGAGTTAATACTTAGTTTAAACAGTACATATATATATATATGTACATTGTTTTGGCTTTTGTTTTCCTGATCCCTGATAAGCTAAACAAGAATAGAGTTCATTTCACTTTTACCCTTACAGTGCTTATTATACAATGGACATGTAGTACAGTAACTATGCTGCGTTCATACTTTCATTATGTCCATTGACGATTAAATTTTGAACATATTTTCATATTTAAATGTTTTATTTATAATTTTCTCTTTCTCCAATACCCAATACTAGCTAATTTATTTTATTTAATTTTGAAATCTTCGAACAATATATGTTACCAGATTTACAGCCCACTCCGGCGGACAACTGCAATTTGCATTGAAATACTTCATGTAACGCATTTAACCCGTAGCACACTGATGTCAATATTCTATCTTTCACGTGTCAATAGCAAAGAAACTAGTGTACATTTTTCAACAATATTGGTTGAAGGTGTGACAGCACCATCTTCCACCAAATTTGAAAAATAAACACCAGTTCATCTTTTACTTTAGTTTGAAAATTTTAAATTCTGACATCAGAGTGGTAAGGGTTAAAGATATTAAAATTTTGAGAATTTGCATTTATATTTGGCATGTTTGAGGATTTTCAATTTCAAGTATTTACTTTTGCATTAGACGATTTTCAGATGTGAAGTACCAGTATTTGCATTTGCGTTTAAATACCTTTAAAAGAATTTGGCCCTGTATATAGGGATTAACGGTCAATAATTAATGTTTTTAAGATGAAATGGAGGAATCCAGTTTTAGCTATGCCCCGCTCATCTCTAGCTAAGCTCCACCCATACTTCGCCATCAATCCCTGAACTCCCTGACTATCAATTTCCATAAAACTGTACAGTAAGCAGTTGAATATTTTGAAACTAATTTGACTGGTTGCTAACGTTCTGTTGCTGGCAGCAACAGCACCTAGACAGATTAGTTTCTAAATGTTCAACAGCATGTTTATTAAATAGTAAAGACATACACTTCATACAACAACACTTTGTCCATCATTAATTAAGCATCCGCGATGAAATTTGCTGTCATTCACGATGTAAACCAACCTACACGTCACTTAGTTGATTATGACACCTAATGATTGATGGAGAAACTGGAAAGGTCCATTGAGTGATGATGGAAGATGACACAAGCAGGCTAATGACTTAAATGCTACTCCTTATAGAATGGGATGATTGGTTGTGTCAAGAGGTTGAAGGTCATAGGATAAAATATGATGATTAACAATGACATAAGAGGTTAAATGTTGTATTATAAAATGAAATGATTCTAACTGTGACACAAGCAGGTAAAGGTTATAGACAAGTAGTTATCAATGTGTTTTTATGTTCTTTTCAGTTATTGAAGCCACAAGTATCAATGATTACAGTGATATCGTGAGTTATCGAAAAGGAAGTCAAAGTATTCATGGCTCACAGCAATCTGTCGCTGAACTGCCGCAAGATGTTGTAGCCATTACAGAGAACAACGACAATTCAGTGGACCAAGCTAGCACCAGTCCAGCCTTAGCATCTGAAAATTGTACATAGCCCACATTAGCAAGAGGAACGTTCATACTCAGGTGGAGTCTTGACACTGAGACAGGCTTTTTCACTAGGGTGAGCATTCATACACATCTGATCCTACACAGCGAAAGCGGGACGCAAGACATCGACACGTGATGGCGGCTGATGATTCCAGAGAACGGCTGGATACTCATGATGTTGTAATCAGCTATGAAGCCTCAGACATAGACTTTGTCAAACAATTATCGGGTAAGTTACAGCTAATTTCATAACATACGAATTAACTCTTTAACGATCAAGCCAACCAAAACAGCTTCCACAACTCGGTGTTTTTAAATGTCTGTTTGTAGAGAAAGAGGCTATCCATAAAGAAGTTACAAATGGAATGAAAAGGTCATGGTCACTATGACCTTGGTAACACTTTTTCAACATTAAGAGTCCATTTAGCTCAACTTAGCAGTATATATCTCATCTTTGGTTAACCTTACTGGACCCAAACTTGGACACATGCTTCTGTGTAATAAGAGGGACAACACAGCGACCTTGCGTCAAAAGGTCCAAGGTCATGATCACTGGGACATTAGTAAAAACTGGATTTTTAATATTAACAAGTTACAATTAGCTCAACTTAGTAGTTCATATCTCATCTTTGGTTAAGTATACTGGACCAAGCCATGGCCACATACTTGCTTATAATTGAAGAACATCACACAATGATGTTGGGGTCAACAGGGCAAAGCTCAAGGTTACTGTGAAATCAGTCAAAACCTTTTTTGCAACATTAACATTTTCTGTTCAGCTCAATTTAGCAGTTCATATCTCATGTATGCTTAATCTTCCTGTACCCAAACTTGTACACCTACTTCTGTATAATGAGAGTGCATGACACAATGGCCTTTGGACTAAAGGTCAAAGGTCAATATTATTGTGATATTACTAAATGACTTTTCAGCATTTAATTTAACATTTTGCGTTGAGCTCAACTTAGTAGTTCATATCTCATGTGTGGTTAATCATACTGGACCCAAGCTTAAACACATACTTCCTTATAATGAGAGAGCATGACACAATGTCATTCAGGTTCAAAAGGTCAAAGGTCATTGTGGCCTTGGGAAAAACTTTTGTCAACAGTAACATTTTGTGTTTAGCTCAACTTCACTGTTTAATATCTCCTGTTTGCTTAATCATACTGGAGCTAAAGGTGGACACGTGCTTCTTTGCAGCGAGTGGGAATGACACATATGACACAGGGGGTGGGGGTCAAAGGTCAAGGTCACTGTCTGCTAAAACCTAGTTTTTATTCAAACTTCATTTTGCATTAGGTACCGGTTTATATCTCATACATGGCCCACATTTGGACACATTTGTCCTTATAATGACATGGTATGACACAATGACCTTGGCATCAAATGGTCAAGGTCAGTGTGATATGACAAAACTCGAGCGTTTTCTCAATAATAACATTTTGCTTTTACCTCAACATAGCAGTTCATATCTCATGTTGTGTTAATCATACTGCACCCAAACCTGGACACTTGCTAATGAGAGGGAATGGGGCAATTACTTTGAGGTCAAAAGGTCAAAGAACTTATGGTCATTGATAAGTGTATTCATTTGATAAGCCTTCTATGTTTATTTTATGTTTAATGTCAAGCAGCATAGTTCATTGTAAAGTCATAAAGTCAAGCTGCATGGTTTGCATTGCAACCACATTTCTGGTTTTAAAAAAGCTGCCTTCTGGCCATGAAATTGACATTAAATTTGCCCAAATTGATTGATTTTCCTGAGCAATTTTGAACATTAATGGGTCATGATTGTATTGATAGCAGGATTCAAGCTTTTCTTTAAATGACTTCTCAAGAATTACTAGGCCATTTTGGATTTTGGACAATTTTTAGAAACGTCTTTAAAAATCTTCTCCAAA
This sequence comes from Chaetoderma sp. LZ-2023a, assembly GCA_034401795.1. Lineage (NCBI taxonomy): Eukaryota > Metazoa > Mollusca > Caudofoveata > Chaetodermatida > Chaetodermatidae > Chaetoderma > Chaetoderma sp. LZ-2023a. The sequence continues at coordinate 20,789,881 of CM067370.1, forward strand.
ACCGCTTGGGGAATCGATTCAAAACCCATGAAACATCATCTAGGCCAAGAGCTAAGCCAAGTTTATTCGAGAGAACTTCATTGGTCAAATGGTTTGGCAGCCATCTTGGATAATCTAGTTTTCATGAAAATGACTCCGGAACTGCTGAAGGGGTCAGACCAAAATTTGGGAGATATGATTAGGGATTAAGGGCCATTACAATTTGTGCAAGGGAAGTTGATACATAAAAATACATGGCCACCGTGGACCATTCAAAATGTTACGTGTTTGGGAGGCCATTTTGGATTTTTCTTTATTTGATGGATTTTGAAGCCGAAATTGTTTTTATATAGGTTTTTGGGTATACTGATTACAAATTTGCCACTTTCGAAAATGTTGGATAAATGGTTTGGTGGCAATCTTGGATCATTTTCCCACCAAAAACTCCCATACTAAAGCAATAGGAAATGTAAAATGTCTTCTCGAGAACAACTATGTCGATTTCAAGTATATTTTGCAGAAAGCATCTTTATGGCATAAAGATACATGTGTGTTGAAATGAAATCGGTCAGTCGGTGGCCATCTTGGGTTTTTATCCGAAGTGTCGTTAAAAATCTTCTAAATCGCTAGAGGGAGCGATTCAAAACTCATGTACTGCATTACCTTTGGCACCAGCTGAACCACGTTTGTTCAAGGGAACTTGATTGGGCGGCCATCTTGGATGACCTAGTTTTCATGAAAACAACTCCATAACCGCTGAACGGATTTGGCTGATATTTGTGAGATATGATTAGGGAATCGGGTGGGGGGGGGCATTACAGTTTGTTCAAGGGAAGTTGATGCAGAAAGAAACATGGCCGGTGTTTGCATGTGGTGCAATTCTGGTCACCTGTATTGGTTCTACTTATATCCAATGGCCTTTCTAATTGAATGCCTATGTGCCACTCTTTAGACAATCACCTATGCTGAGATATGACCCACTCTTCGGACAATCACCTATGTTGAGATATGATTCACTCTTCGGACAATCACCTATGCTGAGATATGACCCACTCTTCGGACAATCACCTATGCGGAGATATGACCCACTCTGGACAATCACCTATGCTGAGATATGACCCACTCTTCTGACAATCACCTATGCAGAGATATGACGCACTCTTCGGACAATCACCTATGCCGAGATATGACCCACTCTTCTGACAATCACCTATGCTGAGATATGACCTACTCTTCGGACAATCACCTATGCTGAGCTATGACCCACTCTTCTGACAATCACCTATGCTGAGATATGACCCACTCATCTGACAATCACCTATGCTGAGATATGACCCACTCTTCTGAAAATCGCCTATGCTGAGATATGACCCACTCTTTGGACAATCGCCTATGCTGAGATATGACCCACTCTTCTGACAATAGCCTATGCTGAGGTATGACCCACTCTTCGGACAATTGCCTATGCTGAGATATGACCCACTCTTCGGACAATCGCCTATGCCGAGATATAACCCACTCTTCGGACAATCGCCTATGCTGAGATATGACCCACTCTTCGGACAATCACCTATGTTGAGATATGACCCACTCTTCGGACAACCACCTATACTGAGATATAACCCACTCTTCGAATAATTACCTATGCTGAGATGAAAGATAAAAGTACTACGCATCGAGAAAAATCTGCTTTGCCGTACAGTGACATCATAATGATATACCGGTATGAACCTAAGCGCAATTAGGAATAATGGGAATGCTAGAATTATTTTAGCGTAACCCCAAGCGATTTATTCAGTACAAGAATTGTGTTCGTCGAATATTCAAAAACAAGTGTATAGAAATTTGATCATTGGAAGGTGAATTGCCATTAACATTACCTTGAAGATAAATACTTACTCAATATTTTCCAGACCCTACCCTCAATATAATTTAAAGGTGCCATATTCACACCAAAATGCTTGAAAATAAAACTGTTAAATTTGTATATTTTTAGAGGCCTAAATTATGTGCCGAGATGTAAGGAAGCGAAATAAATCTTATCACACATATGGTGATTTCAATATGCATTAATTAATATGATTTTTAAAGTTGTAAAATTGAATTAGAGACACGAGTCCCTAATTCACCTTGACATGTGTGTCATCATATTTTAAGATTTATTTCATTTCGTTACATCTAGATACACAAGTTAAAGGCTAACTAACCTCTTGATAGCTATTCAAATGATCTAATATGCTACTCATAAACTATGTAGGCAATTTAAAGCTATTTATCATGCCGCTAACGAAAGATATTCAGGCTTTAGTAGCTAAATGTTGGTACATTTCTACACCCTATGATGGCTCTCATGATTTACTTTTCAGCCAATCAGAAAAAGCCTAATGTGTCTGCCTCGGTATGTAGGCAGTCATAGAGGCGCCATTTATAGTTTGACAATGTGGTGTAAAAGCAACCATACAACTTCCAGTCGAATTAGTTCCAAAATATTCAACAAGATGAGTATTACATAATAAAGAATGTAATGCATTGGCACTTACATGACATCACACGCTACCGCTTGAGGAGATAAAATGGTGGCGATCACTGTTCAACATTTACTTGATATTACAAAGCAGATAATTGCGATACAGATAAGGGAATGTGACAGGATACGAATGATATGAAATCTATAAACCGTAATCTATCTGTACAATACAACATTTGAGACGAGATTAGGATCCCTTTAAGCCTCTAAAAGTATACAAATTTAACAGTTTTGTTTTCAAGCACTTGGTATGAATATGCACCTTTAAGCTGTGAATTTCTTATTTTCCTCTTGTGGTTGGATAATAGACCTGCATAATATATTGATCCATGCTTGTTATTTAGAGGACAGTTCTGGCATGTCTTGATTGATAAAATGACTGTGAACAAGTCCGTCTAAGATTTGTCGCCTTGAGGTGTCAGAGAGATGCCACAGTAGCATGGCCTAATCATTGCACGTATTTGCTGTTTTGATTGGAAAGCACACAAAACCAATTTATTCTTTGTTAGAGAATAACCTTAGTACAAGAATTATTGTGTAACAGCAAACATTTCTTGAAAGCACACTTGATTATGTTTCTTCATTTATCTGGAAATCTGAATTCTGATCAGTTTTCTCACTGATTTAACACCGTAACCTTCACACACCCAGGACGTCAGATTCTTTATGATGTTGATGTATATTCAATTGAATATTTTAAAGCTCACTTAGCTGAGAATGTGGCTGCATATTGGTAGCAACAGGTTCCAGTCAAATTGATTTCAAAATATCCAACCGCTTTTCTTAATAGTTGTCTTGAAATTGGGATACTAGAATTTCAGAGGCTAGCAGGTTTTTATGGAATATATATTATAAGCTCATTTCTACAGCATTGTCCTCTGCAAATAATAAGCAACATTATTACATTCATACCTGTTGCTCAGTGTAGGTTATCGCAACACATGCTAGGTGTAGGTTATGCCACGTTAAGTGTTGCTAGAGGTATGTTATGCCACACTAAGTGTTGCTAGAGATATGTTATGCCACACTAAGTGTTGCTAGAGATATGTTATGCCACACTAAGTGTTGCTAGAGGTATGTTATGCCACACTAAGTGTTGCTAGAGGTATGTTATGCCACACTAAGTGTTGCTAGATGTATGTTATGCCACACTAAGTGTTGCTAGGTGTAGGTTTTCCCATCCTAATAGTTGCTAGGTGTAGGTTATCCCATCCTAATTGTTGCTAGGTGTAGGTTATCCCATCCTAGGTGTTGCTAGGTGTAGGTAATCCCATTATAGGTGTTGCTAGGTGTAGGTTATGCCATCCTATGTGTTGCTAAGTGTAGGTTATCCCATTCTAATTGTTGCTAGGTGTAGGTTATCCCATCCTAATTGTTGCTAGGTGTAGGTTATCCCATCCTATGTGTTGCTAGGTGTATGTTATCCCATCCTATGTGTTGCTAGGTGTAGGTTATCCCATCCTATGTGTTGCTAGGTGTAGCTTATCCCATTCTAGGTGTTGCTAGGTGTAGGTTATCCCATCCTAATTGTTGCTAGGTGTAGGTTATCCCATCCTATGTGTTGCTAGGTGTAGGTTATCCCGTTCTAGGTGTAGGTTATCCCATCCTAATTGTTGCTAGGTGTAGGTTATCCCATCCTATGTGTTGCTAGGTGTAGGTTATCCCATCCTATGTGTTGCTAGGTGTAGGTTATGCCACACTAAGTGTTGCTAGAGGTATGTTATGCCACACTAAGTGTTGCTAGGTGTACGTTATGTCTCACTAAGTGTTGCTAGAGGTATAGTATGTCACACTAAGTGTTGCTAGAGGTTGGTTGTGCTGCAATAAGTATTGCTAGAGGTAGGTTATCCCATCCTAATTGTTGCTAGTTGTAGGTTATTCCATCCTAGGAGTTGCTAGGTGTAGGTTATGCCTCACTAAGTGTTGCTAGAGGTAGGTTATGTCACATTGGGTGTTGCTATAGGTAGGTTATGTCACACTAAGTGTTTCTAGAGGTAGGTTATGTGACATTAGGTGTTGCTAGAGGTAGGCTATGCCACATTAGGTGTTGCTAGAGGTAGGTTATGCCACGTTAGGTGTTGCTAGAGGTAGGTTATGTCACACTAAGTGTTGCTAGGTGTAGGTTATGCCTCACTAAGTGTTGCTAGAGGTAGGTTATACCATGTTAGGTGTTGCTAGAGGTAGGTTATACCATGTTAGGGGCTGCTAGAGGTAGGTTATGCCACACTAGGTGTTGCTACAGGTAGGTTATGTCACACTAAGTGTTGCTAGAGGTAGGTTATGCCATGTTGGGTGTTGCTAAAGATAGGTTATACCACACTAAGTGTTGCTAGAGGTAGGTTATGCCACATTAGGTGTTGCTAGAGGTAGGTTATACCACACTAAGGATTGATAGAGGTAGGTTATGTCACACTAAGTGTTGCTAGAGGTAGGTTATGTCACGTTAGATGTTGCTAGAGGTAGGTTATGCCACGTTAGGTGTTGCTAGAGGTAGGTTATGCCACATTAGGTGTTGCTAAAGGTAGGTTATGCCAGGTTAGGTGTTGCTAAAGGTAGGTTATACCACACTAAGTGTTGCTAGAGGTAGGTTATGGCACATTAGGTGTTGCTAGAGGTAGGTTATGTCACACTAAGTGTTGCTAGAGGTAGGTTATATCACACTAAGTGTTGCTAGAGGTAGGTTATGTCACACTAAGTGTTGAGACATTACAATAATCCTTAACGCCCAGTCATCGCAGAATTACAGTTGCTTCAGTAAATGTTCTCTAGTTACCAATTGCATTTTGGAAAATTTCTGATTTTTCACAGCTTTGGACTTTGTTCATGGTTTTTGGGTTACGGTTGTTTATGGAGCATATAGCTAAACTATGGTCATTCCGATTTCAATGACACTTTACAGAAGTGTTCTGTGCAATACAGGGATATGAGCTGCATCATTACTGATATGATTTTGGGCAAGTTTTACTAATTCTTTCATGGTTTTGGACTTTGAACTTTTTTCATGTTTTTTGGTATAGTTTTTTATGGACCACTCATTTTCAACAATGGCTCACCAGATATCAACACAGTTTTACAGCAGAGTTATATACTTAATGCAGGGGTACTATCTGCATCATTACTAGTTCAAGATCAGACTGTCTGTCCACAGTTTGGTAGAATTTTCCATGTTTGATTCATTACCCTTGTTTGTTGGTGCCTTACTGAATATGTGTATGCCAAGGTTCCTTTGGCAATCAACACTATCAATGCCTTTACAGGCGAGACATTGTACGCTTCAGCATTCTTGTATTCAACTAGTTAAGAAATTTCTCTTGTAGAAACGACATTCGCCATGTGCAAAAGGAAAATCCCTAAGCTGAAATGTGATTGGCTAAGACGGTATTAGGACTACACTTACGTTCGACTAGCCAAATATAGTTAACTCTATATATGGGTATTTTACAGTTGAATGCACCATTTTCAGCTGGCAAATAATCAGCTACAGTTATCTATAGTCGCCAATTGAACATGCCCTAGATTTGTGTTTCTAGTAAATTTGGCTGCCTGATTGGGTATGATTCGCATTGACAGCTCTGTAGGATATGGGCAGTTATGGAACAGACTAGTAATTTTGTTGGTATTTTCTAGTTTTTACAAGGAATTGTCCTTTTACTCCACCACCACCACCACCCAAGGCCAGTTAAATCTTGTCCATGTTTTGACAATGATGTGATAATAGAGGTCTATCGGCAAAGACGTGGATATAACACATTTCACACTAAAAGCTGAAATATGACCAGATCTTTCTTGTTACATGTTAATAAATAAATATAGTCCAATTTAAACTGATTATTTTGAATGTAATTTGATGGAAAGTTCTTGTCACAGATACTAAAATCTTTCTTAAAATTATTTTCAAAATAATCAGCTGGTCTTATTTTTTGGGGGGTTACGTTTAACGCATTCAGCATAGGAGTGCCTGTGGTTGTCTAGTGCTGGAAGACTAATGCTCCCAAGCACTGGGATGCTAGTGTTGTTAAGTTGAAAGGTCACATCTGTGGCTTCCTAAATTCTGATATATATTACATTGTAGGCGTATTCATTGCCAACTTGGTTTGAACATGAATGATTTTATCCTCAAATCATGAAGCGAGTTTATTATTACTGGCTCCTGTTGGCCTTGTAATTACGTCATCAGATTGAAACTTGAACATGGTATTCCAATTTATTTATCCGGACCTGTCAATTTGTTGTTTGGAAGCTAGAGAAATGTATAAATTAATGATTACTGATAAAAATGCACGTCGCGCAAAAAAGGGAATTTTTTTTTTTAAATTAACCTCATAGGACATGGAGTGGTTAAAAATATATCGGAAATATCTCCTCTTGTGCTAATATTTTATCATTTTGGCTCGTTATTTGCTAGAAAACCTCAATTTCAAATGAATATTTTATCTCATCGATTACGAGAGACTGTTAATTATAGTGCTGTTTTGTAGTGACTGAACGTCCAAATAAAGAGGAGCCGATGAAATGAGAAAAACTGTAGTCGCTTCTTATGGCGGCGGGTTGCTAGATGAAAGAGCTACAGTTCTTGAGTCTCCTGAGTTCATATTCTCTGTTATAATGGTTAAGTTGTACCAATGCATGGGGAGCACTCTGGGCTGACGGTTTAGTAATGACATCATCAGAATGGCATGCTGAAGGGATTTGCCGATTTGAAAAATGAAAGCGACCCCTGCAGAAATATGGCAACAAATCTTGGGCTATCCTGGGAGATCCCTGGAATATCCCAGGCCCAAATCCCAGGATATCCTGGGACATCCCAAATCCCAAGGTTGGCACGTGGCAGTATTTCCAACCATGGAATATCCCGGGAAATCCCAGGACCTGGGATCTTTCTGGAGTGGTACAGTCCCACTCCTGGGATTTCCCGGGATATCCCAGAGTTGAGATGTTCCAATACCACCAGCACCCATGGTTGGGATATACTAAATTCAAACAATCATCTTAGTTGTGAAATGTCACAATATAAGGCTTAGAAACAAGATGGCTGCCATTGCTGGTTTTCATGTTAAATTAGGTTAGTGTGCATTCATTTTAAAATAGACAAATAATTTTCATATTATAGATTACCTTTTCAGTTGGATCATTTTACACTTTATCCTCCTTATGTTGTATGCTCCAAATCATTAACAAAATGCACTGGACAATGTCAAGAACATTCCAATTAAATTACATGTAAATCCCTTTATGAGAGATTACTAATCCACCATAATTATAATATTGCACATAACTATTCATAAATACTTTGAATGAGAAACTTGCTGCCATTTCATTTGTGTGAAATCCACTTTGTAAGCCTATCAACACTACTTTGTTAACAATATGTACACTGAGAACAGGGTTTAGGTAAAAAGATTCATGACACCAAACATTAGCTATAAACAACAATTCCAAAATAACAGTTTAGTTACCAGAAGAAGGCTTTGACCTCTGCTCAGAATATAGGCGGGAAAGGTTATATCTAAAAGTCCCAGCTTTTCCCAAGGTTGTGATTCTGCAAAACCTATAATGTTAAAAAGTCCCAGCTTTTCCCAAGGTTGGGACTGCAAAAAGTAGAGTATATAAAAGTCCCAGCTTTTCCCAGGGTTGGGACTCGGGACATCCCAGGATTTTTCAAAGACTGTGACTTTTTTAATTTCATGGAAAACGAATCCTGGGTTATCCCGGGACTTACTGGGATATCCCAGGAATCACGAAAAAGCCAGGAATATTTTCTGCAGCCCTGGGGAAGCTAAATGTAGTTTATCTATCAAAATAGCTGGCATTTTATATTTCTCAGAAATAGAAATAATCTGTGGATACGCCAGGATTTATTACCAGAAAACATGCAATAAAAATAGACAAAGGTAGCATGAAAAATATATGCATTGATACGGCACACATGCCATTATAGAGTAAGATTAAGTAAGTGATTATAAACTGTTTTAATTGACTCCGATTACCTAGTCAGGCCTGTGCTGCTATGGTAACCTGTTGCAAACATTCTCCATGAGGTTGCCTTAATTTATTTTAGGCGACCTGAAATGGGTTGCCTTAATCTGTTGATTTTATTATAGACATCAATGAGCTTTCTAAGGTTTAGGTTACCATATGTCTCCTTAAAACATATAAGGCAACTTATTATGGGTTACCATTGGAAAAATTACAACACAGGCCAGTTAGTACTGTATTGAAATAAATACGACAAACTGCTCAGACACCTTAGACAACTGACGATATTACTGGTATTCGGAAATCAGATGATAACGATAATATAGCGATATTCTCAATATCATTATTAACCAACTTTGGTATGTGAGTTACCCATATGATAGCGGAGTGCATGAGGACAATTTACATTGGCTCCACCCCAAGGGGCGCAATGGCTGTCAAAAGGTTAAGCGGTGAATGTGCAGAAATTGATTATAACATAACTCCTCTGAAACCATTTATTGGAATTCAACCAAATTGTATCTGTGTGCTATCCATATGATTGTGGACTGCATGAGAACATTTACATTTTGCTCCGCCTCCATGTAGGGCGGGGTAGATTTCAAAGGGTCCAAGCAATGAACATGCAGAAATCGATTGTAGCCAACTACTCTAAAACCATTAGATGGAATTCAATCAAATTTGGTACATGCATTACCCCTATGGTTGCATACTACAAGCATGATAAGAAGCCATTTACATTTGTCTCCTCTCCCAGTGGGAGATAACGGTGATTTAAAAGGTCAAAGTGGTGAATGTGTGGAGATTTGCGATGGCACGCCATGCGTTGACTGTCCAAGTTTTTTGTTTGTGTTTCCATGCCTTGGGTACTTTATCAGCTCTGTTCCAGTGTTGCCTGCCTGCCTGCCTGCCTGCCTGCCTGCCTGCCTGCCTGCCTGCCTGCTTGCCATTTAATCCCTGCCTTATGATACTGTAAATATCATGATATTACTTAAAAATAATAATTGACACATTTAATATTGGAAAGCTATTATAACAATAAGAAATCTGATCAGCATAGACCCAGAACTCGTCATTTCTTTGTTTTATATTTGGCTTGCAGTAATTGGATTAGTTATAATGTCCTAGATACATACCAAGAAATTTTGAGGTCAGCTGATCTTTATGATTGTGATTATCCTCGTGGGATATTGATCATAGTGCAATGGTCTTAGAGTATGTGTATATATATAATATATATATCAGGGCTTCAGAAACAGAATTTTCCCAGCCGGACATGCTTGGGGGGGGTTGGAGTGAAAATAATGCATGATGCAACTGTATTGCGCAAAAGGCTCATCAGTAACTGTGGTTTCTAATAGGACAAGGGCTGTAAAGTCTTTAAATCCAAACCTCTGAGAAAGGGTAGCGACTTCTATTAGGTATATTTCAAGAAAACATTGAAAAAAATGCATTAAAAAAAAAAATAACACAAAGTTAGAACACATTACATTTTTCATGCTAGAAATCCGTACCATCTTATGGCGTTATGCCTATGCTTAATGTATACTTTATATCCGCGGAAGTGAAATTATTAATTGGAACTGCCTAAATATTGCGTATATTTTAATAAACATTGTTTATTTCATCAAAACTAATCCAAAGTTTGACATAAAATGCCGCCGATAAAAAATAGAAATCACACGATAGCTTCTGCTATATAACGAGTTTAGGCTGTTACCCGAGTAGCGTGGTGACGCTAATAGAAGTACATGCTTAGAGACTTGCGCAATTCGCATAAATAGGAGAGTAGCTATGAGAGTGATGGCATAAACTCGTCCTATAGCTGATTAATACTCGGTAGAATGTAATGTAACCAAGTCGGCCGGGACGATTTCGTCCAAGTGAACAAAAGTCTCAGTAGTAAATATACTGCTGACTACATTTTCTGATTAGGTAATAGTGAATTTATTGGTCAAATTGTTTTAATAACATCTGTATATATTTATTATTAACTTGCAATATTGGCATTTGCGACGCTGCAAAATTGGTTTTTATTTGGGACGTCGCCTTCCAGTCCAGATAAAGTTCAGTGAATGCCTCCAATCACAAAAGAGCTTTAATTTGCTCGTCCAACTTAAGAAGGCATCTAACCTCATTTTACTTCTTACGTTTTGGGTGATTTAGATAGACGTACATCTAAGATTTACAAATATTACATAGAATTTAAGCCGGAAATTGCTGGCAGAATTTTTTTATTCACAAGGATTTAACAAAATACATACATTGCTGTCCGACTGGACATATATTTACCTGTCATCGAAGACAATTCTCGGTCATGTCCGGACAGTATGGACATTTTTGAAGCCCTGATATATATATATATATATATTATCCTCTGATCGGTCGGTACAGATATACATTCTGCGGGATCTGTCTAATTACTCTTTAAGTATGGAAAGGTGATGGTAAACGTATGCAGTGACGTATAAGTGAAGATGATGATTTGCTCCAAGCCACTTGTGTGCGCTATATTATATTTCCTCTGTTCAGCTTATGGATGCCTGCATATGACATGTAACAAATTGCTAATGCCATTTGGGAAATGACATTTTCTTTGGCTTTCAACTGTCTTCATTAAAGCTTTGAGCTAAGCTGTGTATTATATTCTTTTTTACATTATCAAGTTACATGATTATGTTTTTAAGGATACAGTTTTTCTGTATATTCTGCATCCATTTCTGTGCACCTATTTATAGTGTATGTTAGGCTGGCTTAAGAAGCACTTGAACAACAACCTATTATGCTATGGCCAATAAATAAAGAAAATCGCTATGCTTTTTATCCTGGAGGAGGATTATGTTTTTGCTTCCATTTCCTTCAACTTTGCATGGCAATCATTGAACATTTTGGTTTAGCTAAATGAATATTCTAAAAATAAACCAGTAGTGACAGCACTAAGCATTTTGAAAAAATCTAATGAGAGAGCATTAGAAATAGACTGTGCATTATAAAATGTCCATGTCTGTCATTTATTGTTTTATAAAGTGTCTACCTCACTGCCTGCTTGCTTGCCTGTCTACTTCACTGCCTGCCTACATGTCTGTCTGCCTGCTTGCCTGTCTGTCTACCTCACTGCCTGCATGCCTGTCTGTCTTCCTGGCTGGTTGTTTGCCTGCCTGCCTGTCTGCTTTCCTGCCTGCCTGCCTATCTATTGACTGTCTGTCTGTCTAACAGAAAATGTTCATCTCATGCATTTTCCTCTTGCATGAAATTCTGTGATTATCGATAGGATGAATTCTGTGAACTGTTGTTTGTGACATCCCCTGCAAGCACATGCTTAATCAGCTGGATGTGAGATTCACCGTGCTGGAAATTGATGCTGCCCACTTCAGTATACAGCAACCAAGAGGAAATTAATGTTATCCACTTCAGCACACTGCGACCCAAGAGACAAGTTCTTACTACTTTCAAATGTTTGTAATTGACAGGAAATCTACATAACGCATAGCTAACTAGTCAGCCGACAATTATCTGAGGCAATCAACCAGATTATCTTGGGTTTATCTTCACAGAAGACGATTCTTCAAATTGTACTGAAGATAGGTAAGCAGTTAAAGATCAATCAAGATAGCTCTTCATAGAAGAGATCCGAGAACCATAAAAACATCCCTGTATAGTCAATTACAACTGCTGCACCATGCAGCTCATTTTGTCATCATTACAACTGCGGTACCAATGATAACTATAAACTAGTATACACAGTCGATGGCATACCAATACAAATCACCATGCTTTTGCCAACTTTACTCCACCCTCAGCACACACCCTCACCAGAGCCTAATGTAAACATAATCTTAGTCATATGCGGAACTCACAGAAACAATTTATTTGAATTCCGCGATCTCGACATTCCTTGAAGTCTTGTGGGACGACTATAGCTGATATAGCATGAAGGTCTTGTTAAGCGATGGCAGCTGATGTAGCATAATGGCCTGGTGTGAATGATGACAGCTGATGTAGCATACCCGTGTGAAATAAATTTCAAGTTAACTTGGATTAGCTTGAATATCCAAGCTATTGGAAAATTATTCAACCCATGCCAGCTTGGATTACCTTGAATTAGCTTGGACTTTATATAGTTGCTTGAACTTCTTGAAAATCCCCCCTCTCAGAATTCAAGCTAGCTGGGATTTTCTAGGCCTTTTTGAATATCATCATGAAAAAGTGCCAGCTTCTTGGATTTGCTTGGACTTTTCTGATTTGACAGAATTCAAGCTAGCTTAGATTTTCTAAAACTTTGTTTTGTCAGACATAAAAGAATTCAAGCTACTTGGATATCCTTGAATTTGTAGACTCCTTACACTACCTTGGATTATCTTGAAATAGCTTGCACTAAGGCAAGAACAGGTTCCGTATAGTCATGACGAGAGGTGACCTTGACCTGGTAAATTGGTGGGAAATTTAAAAAGACTGTAAAAAAGCAAACAGTACATTCATTGCATTGATCATTACCAGCTATGGATATATAGAATATGATAGTTTGGAGACACTGACAGGCCTGTTAGATAGAATGCTTAGCATCAGTAACCTTAAATGGAAACAGAACTGTATTTTGAGGTATGTATTCTATTGATTTCCAGAGATTTATTCAGAATTACTAGTTTTGGTATAGCTTTTTCAGTTCTATGTAATTAATGCAGTGATGATGCCTTTTTAAATATTATGGTATATTAACAATCAATGTCTATAAGAATAACAGACAAATAAGTCAGAAACTCATACATTGCTAATGTCTGGCTGAAATTGTATTTGTTATTGAATAACTCAACTCCCATGAAGGTCATTTTGGTTTTTAAGCATACATATTTATATATAATCTTTGTGTGGCAGCATTTATGTGTACATGCATACATTTTATGTTAATGGCTAACCTATTTCAAAAGCTAGGATTAGCTGGGATTTTCTTGAAGTTCTAGATAGCTGGGACTTTCTAGAATAAAATCCAAGCTAAGTGGGATTTTCTTGAGCGTTCAAGCAGGCTTGGATTTTCCTGAACGTTCAAGCTTACTTGGATTTTCTTGAATGTTCAAGCTTGCTGGAATATTCTTGGATTTTAAGTGGCCAAGACCGGTGGATTATCTTGAATGTTCAGGTTAGCTCAGATTTTCTTGAATGTTCAAGCTATCTGGAATTTTCTTGGATTTTACTTTAACTAGGCCTTTCTTGGATTTTCTTGAATTATCTTGAATTTTATGTGGCCAATACCAGCAATCCAAGCTATTCCAAGTTATTAAAAGCTTGGATTAGCTGGTTTATTCAAGCTCCACAGAACTTGGATATTCATGAATATCCAAGCATTTTTTGGCCTGGGTAAAGGCCTGGTGTGAATGATGACAGCTGATGTAGTATAAAGGCCTGGTGTGAATGATGACAGCTGTTGTAGCATAAAGGCCGGGTGTGAATGATGACAGCTGATGTAGCATAAAGGCCTGGTGTGAATGATGACAGCTGATGTAGCATGAAGGTCAGGTGTGAATGATGACAGCTGATGTAGCATGAAGGTCTGATGTGAATGATGACAGCTGATGTAGCATAATGGTCAGGTGTGAATGATGACAGCTGATATGGCATGAAGGTCTGGTGTGAATGATGACAGCTGATGTAGCATGAAAATCAGATGTGAATGATGACAGCTGGTGTAGCATGAAGGTCTGGTGTGAATGATGACAGCTGATGTAGCATAAAGGCCTGGTGTGAATGATGACAGCTGTTGTAGCATAAAGGCTGGGTGTGAATGATGACAGCTGATGTAGCATAAAGGCCTGGTGTGACTGATGACAGATTATGTAGCATGAAGGTCAGGTGTGAATGATGACAGCTGATGTAGCATGAAGGTCAGGTGTGAATGATGACAGCTGATGTAGCATGACGGTCTGGTGTGAATGATGACAGCTGGCGTAGCATAACGGCCTGGTGTGAATGATGGCAGCTGATGTAGCATAAAGGCCTGGTGTGACTGATGACAGCTGATGTAGCATAAAGAGCTGGTGTGAATGATGACAGCTGATGTAGCATAAAGGTCTGGTGTGAATGATGACAGCTGATGTAGCATAAAGGCCTGGTGTGAATGATGTTAGCTGATGTAGCATGAAGGTCTGGTGTGAATGATGACAGCTGATGTCGCATGAAGGTCTGGTGTGAATGATGACAGATGATGTAGCATAAAGGCCTGGTGTGAATGATGACAGCTGTTGTAGCATAAAGGCCTGATGTGAATGATGACAGCTGATGTAGCATAAAGGCCTGGTGTGAATGATGACAGCTGGTGTAGCATAAAGGCCTGGTGTGACTGATGGCAGCTGGAGTAGCATAAAGGCCTGGTGTGAATGATGAAAGCTGATGTAGCATAAAGGCCTGGTGTGAATGATGACAGCTGATGTAGCATAACGGCCTGGTGTGAATGATGACAGCTTATGTAGCATAAAGGCCTGGTGTGAATGATGACAGCTGATGTAGCATAAAGGTCTGGTGTGAATGATGACAGCTTATGTAGCATAAAGGCCTGGTGTGAATGATGACAGCTGATGTAGCATAAAGGCCTGGTGTGAATGATGACAGCTTATGTAGCATAAAGGTCTGGTGTGAATGATGACAGCTTATGTAGCATAAAGGCCTGGTGTGAATGATGACAGCTGATGTAGCATAACGGCCTGGTGTGAATGATGACAGCTTATGTAGCATAAAGGCCTGGTGTGAATGATGACAGCTGATGGAGCATGAAGGCCTGGTGTGAATGATGACAGCTTATGTAGCATAAAGAGCTGGTGTGACTGATGACAGCTTATGTAGCATAAAGGTATGG
This sequence comes from Chaetoderma sp. LZ-2023a, assembly GCA_034401795.1. NCBI lineage: Eukaryota > Metazoa > Mollusca > Caudofoveata > Chaetodermatida > Chaetodermatidae > Chaetoderma > Chaetoderma sp. LZ-2023a. The sequence goes on from CM067370.1 coordinate 20,805,207, forward strand.
TGTGAATGATGACAGCTGGAGTAGCATAAAGGCCTGGTGTGAATGATGACAGCTTATGTAGCATAAAGGCCTGGTGTGAATGATGACAGCTGATGTAGCATAAAGGCCTGGTGTGACTGATGACAGCTGATGTAGCATGAAGGTCAGGTGTGAATGATGACAGCTGATGTAGCATGAAGGTCTGGTGTGAATGATGACAACTGGCGTAGCATAAAGGCCTGGTGTGAATGATATGTAGCATAAAGGTATGGTGTGAATGATGACAGCTGGAGTAGCATAAAGGCCTGGTGTGAATGATGACAGCTTATGTAGCATAAAGGCCTGGTGTGAATGATGACAGCTGATGTAGCATAAAGGCCTGGTGTGACTGATGACAGCTGATGTAGCATGAAGGTCAGGTGTGCATGATGACAGCTGATGTAGCATAAATGCCTGGTGTGACTGATGACAGATTATGTAGCATGAAGGTCAGGTGTGAATGATGACAGCTGATGTAGCATGAAGGTCAGGTGTGAATGATGACAGCTTATGTAGCATGAAGGTCTGGTGTGAATGATGACAGCTGGCATAGCATAAAGGCCTGGTGTGAATGATGACAGCTGATGTAGCATAAAGGCCTGGTGTGACTGATGACAGCTGATGTAGCATAAAGAGCTGGTGTGAATGATGACAGCTGATGTAGTATAAAGGTCTGGTGTGAATGATGACAGCTGATGTAGCATAAAGGCCTGGTGTGAATGATGTTAGCTGATGTAGCAGGAAGGTCTGGTGTGAATGATGACAGCTGATGTCGCATGAAGGTCTGGTGTGAATGATGAGAGCTGATGTAGCATAAAGGCCTGGTGTGAATGATGACAGCTGTTGTAGCATAAAGGCCTGGTGTGAATGATGACAGCTGATGTAGCATAAAGGCCTGGTGTGAATGATGACAGCTGTTGTAGCATAAAGGCCGGATGTGAATGATGACAGCTGATGTAGCATAAAGGCCTGGTGTGAATGATGACAGCTGATGTAGCATAAATGCCTGGTGTGACTGATGACAGATTATGTAGCATGAAGGTCAGGTGTGAATGATGACAGCTGATGTAGCATGAAGGTCAGGTGTGAATGATGACAGCTGATGTAGCATGAAGGTCTGGTGTGAATGATGACAGCTGAGGTAGCATGAAAATCAGATGTGAATGATGACAGCTGGTGTAGCATGAAGGTCTGGTGTGAATGATGACAGCTGATGTAGCATAAAGGCCTGGTGTGACTGATGACAGCTGATGTAGCATAAAGAGCTGGTGTGAATGATGACAGCTGATGTAGTATAAAGGTCTGGTGTGAATGATGACAGCTGATGTAGCATAAAGGCCTGGTGTGAATGATGTTAGCTGATGTAGCAGGAAGGTCTGGTGTGAATGATGACAGCTGATGTCGCATGAAGGTCTGGTGTGAATGATGAGAGCTGATGTAGCATAAAGGCCTGGTGTGAATGATGACAGCTGTTGTAGCATAAAGGCCTGGTGTGAATGATGACAGCTGATGTAGCATAAAGGCCTGGTGTGAATGATGACAGCTGGCGTAGCATAAAGGCCTGGTGTGAATGATGACAGCTGATGTAGCATGAAGGTCAGGTGTGAATGGTGACAGCTAATGTAGCATGAAGGTCTGGTGTGAATGATGACAGCTAATGTAGCATAAAGGGCTGGTGTGAATGATGACAGCTGATGTAGCATAAAGACCTGGTGTGAATGATGACAGCGGATGTAGTATAAAGGCCTGGTGTGAATGATGACAGCTGATGTAGCATGAAGGTCTGGTGTGAATGATGACAGCTGGCATAGCATAAAGGCCTGGTGTGAATGATGACAGCTGATGTAGCATGAAGGTCAGGTGTGAATGATGATAGCTGATGTAGCATGAAGGTCTGGTCTGAATGATGACAGCTGATGTAGCATAAAGATCTGGTGTGAATGATCACAGCTGATGTAGCATAAAGATCTGGTGTGAATGATGACAACTGATGTAGCATAAAGGCCTGGTGTGAATGATGATAGCTGCTGTAGCATAAAGGTCTGGTGTGAATGATGACAGCTGATGTAGCAAGGGGGACTCACTGTGTACATGATGTGTCAAGCTAGTGATCATTTGAAAAACAGTGTAAACATAAAAACTGTTGTTAGTTTTTCCTAACACTGAATGTAATGTTTGTTTGCAATAATATCAATTATCATGTTTAGTTAACCTTTTTTCCCTCGATTTCAATTTTCTCATAGAAAATAAAATTTGTAGATCAAGAGGAGACTTGAAAATTTCGATTAACTGGCTCGGTTAAAAATAAGACCAGTGCTGACGCCGTTTTTGGCTGATACGAGGGTTAACAGGTTAGGTGATTATTATCAATGTGATGTGTCTGTAGACTTTATTCGATATGTGACAGTCCTGAAGTGTAAATATGGTATGATCAGTGGCGCTCTATCTGAAAGTTGATCATAAAGATAGCCGTCAGTGATGGCTCTTATTTATTTTTTGTCATCTTTAGTTCAGTAGCACTCTATCATCAAAGATCTAAGTAGACCTGTCAGTAACGCACTAGCGGCACTCATCAATGGCGCTGTCAGTTTCAACAGGCATTGTATGTCTTGACATCTACTGCTATTTGGCTGTAGACTGGAAGCTGATCACACATAGTGCTTACACCTCCAGTTAACAGTTTGGTGACCCCCATGTTGGACAGAGAGTAAGGACCAATTAGCATTTGTGTTCACCCCATTTTGTAAAAATCTGATAAATGGCTCACTTGTAAATGTCCGTCTAATCAGCTTCTACTGTTGACATTTTCAGAATTTCTGGTAACAACCCCAGGGGCTTATTAATGTCTGAAATCAATATAGTTTTCTTTATTCTTTGGAAGCCACATTACAAGGAGATGATAATTCATGTGAACCGAAGGAATACTTTAAATACATGAAAATCTTTGATTATACATGTATGATATAGTGTTTTCACTTTATTTATAGATTTATAGACTAACCTTTATCCTGTCTATAAAGGACACCTTTAGTCCCCTATAAAAGTGTCCTTTATGCACTAGTCTCCTTTACATGGAGGCTTATGGTTACTTCATCTGCAGACTAATTAATAAGAGTGTCCCCTATAAGGAGTGTGTCCTTTATATGTCTGCATCCTCTTACAGGTTAGTGGTTAAACCAGCCCAAGCCGCCTCAACATTGGTCTGAAATTCATTCAGTCAGTTATAATCTGTATTTGTATGTAGATTGCTAAACAGACTCAAGTTGGAAACAGTCTGTCTCCTCACTGGGTTTGTAAACAGCCGCCATCTTGAATTCTTTGTGTCTATAACTTTTACAGCTTACAACTTATACAGTTTTAAACCAAGTCCTTCCAAATAAGGCTTCTTCTTTCTTCTTTTCGTTCGCTGATCATACCGCCAGTCCTGTAAGTGACTATCGACATGATCAAATAAGGCTTATCATCTATATTAAAATATGTCTGATTTCCTTTTTCACGGAAATTGTATGCTAGTAAATAGTCTAATACGGCTGAGTTTGATTATACGTATCCGATTAATTTGATCAATAAATTTGATTTACTACGCATGTGCACATGTATACAATAGTCAGATTTGTACCACGTGACAGTATTACGACATCTATAACTAAATTCGACCTAAGCATGTGTAAATGTAGGCTATCAGGATTCGGGAACTAGTCGCTATATTATATACGTTTGCATAACACTTCTCATCTGACATCTAATATATGACTGAGATTGCGCAAGAACTAGTCAAGATTTGTACCACCTGACAGTATTACGACGTCTATAACTAAATTCGACCTAAGCATGTGTGAATGTAGGCTATCAGGATTCGGGAACTAGTCGCTATATTATATACATTTGCATAACACTTCTCATCTGACATCTAATATATGAATGAGATTGCGCAAGAACTAGTCAAGATTTGTACCACCTGACAGTATTACAACGTCTATAACTAAATTCGACCTAAGCATGTGTGAATGTAGGCTATCAGGATTCGGGAACTAGTCGCTATATTATATACATTTGCATAACACTTCTCATCTGACATCTAATATATGAATGAGATTGCGCAAGAACTCTAAATGACATCGCGATGAATTTATAAGCGCAAAATCTAATGTTTTAAAGCAATTTAAGTAATCATTTCACTATATCTAAAATTGCATCGGATGCTATAGCTACAGATTTAAGTCTCCCGCTAAAAACGTTCTATTTTCGTGGTATTGCCAAAAAAAATTTTTAATGAAAACTGATCATGTTTCCAGCCAATAAACTGAATATCCGGTTAAAACCGGTTTCATGGCCAACACCGTCACTGGTTGTGTTTTTACCAAAACCGCATCACCCTAGTTCCAGGTCTGTAACCTTGGTAAAAACATAGATTTTGTTAGCATTAACATTTTCTTTTTAGCTCAACTTAACAGTTTCTATCTCAGCTTTGGTTAATCATACTGGACCCAAACTTAGACACACGCTTCTTTATAATGTAACAGCATCACACAATGACATTGGGTCAAAAGGTCAAAGGGCAAGGTCTCTTTTACTTCGGTAAAATCTTTGTTTTTCAACATTTGCATTTTCTGTTTGGCTCAAAATCAGCAGTTCATATCTCAAACTTGGACACATGTTTCCTTATAATGAGAGAGTGTGGCACAAAGTCCTGGGTCAAAAGGTCAAAGGTCATTGTAGTCTTGGCAGAAACAGTTTTTTTCAACAGTAATGTGTTGTGTTTAGCTCATCTTCACTGTTTATATCTCATGTTTTCTTAATCATACTGAAGCCAAAGTTGGACATGTGCTTCTTTTTCACGAGCGGAAATCACACATGACACCTCGGAGTCACGGTCACTGTGTCCTTGCTATTACTGAGTTTTTATGAAAACTAACATTTTGCGTTTAGCTCAACTTAGCAGTTTATGTCTCATGTTTGGTTAAGCATGCAGAACCCATATTCAGACACATCCTTATAATGAGATGGCATATGACACAAAACTCACGGTTTTCTCAACAATAACATTTTGCTTTTACCTCAACTTAGCAGTTCAGGTTGTGTTAATAATACTGCACCCAAACTTGGACACTTGTTAATGAGAGGGTGTGAGACAATTACTTTGAGGTCAACGGTCATGGTCATTGATAAGTGTATTATTGATAAACCGTCTATATTTATTTTATGGTTGTCAAAGTCAAGCTTCATAGTTCATTGCCAAGTCATAAAGTCAAGCTTCTTGGTTGCATTGCAACCATATTTTTGGTTTGTATGTACAGTAATCAACCTGACAGACCGATGGATGGAGGCGATTGCAATATCCTGGAAAAAGAGGGGGATAATGTTTCAGCAAAATCAAGGTTGATGTAAGGGTTTAAATTGTCTTGCAAGATTTTGTTTGTTCTGCATGTGTGTGTGTGTATATATATATAGGTTTTCATGCATATATATATATATATATATATATATATATATATATATATATATATATATATATATATATATATACATGTATATGCATGAAAACCTATAGAAGATAAAGAGAACTCACGTCTGAAAATGTCATGCCTTTGAGTCACGTTATTGTGAATGGATCAATACAAACTTGTGTATATGAAAAAGGTTGTCTTGCTTACAATTCTAACATAGTGGATGTGTGAATGGATTTGTGTAGTGTGTTGTCTATCTATGCATCAGTTATCCATCTAATGTTTAAGCCGTGGCCCAAAACTGGCGTCAGCAGTGTTCTTGCATAATGTCCATTTACAAGAGCAAGACAAAGGACAATTAGTGACGGCTATTTTGTTGAGCTGTGCATGAAATGGAGGATTAGCCTCGACATTAAGTTCTCCAAATGGTGTGTGGAGAGCACCAAGTATTAGGGAAATGTTAAAGATTCACAATGGACTTTTAATTTATTAAAGGCCATCTGATCGTAAACAATACTTTAGATATTTGTCAAATACCATCATCGTCTCATCTCAGCATAATAAAAATGATTTTCACATTTTTTCCGTACTTTGTCATTGTTTGGACTTAGTTTATTGTGCAACAAGAATTAGAAGAATGTTAAAGTTTTTCAAGGGAAGAATTTCACTCATCCAGGACTTCTCCAATTTCAATAAAATGCCCAGCACTGTTTAATACCCCGCCATGTCAAATCATAACCGTACCAATCCTTATTTCCTGACACAGCCATGTACGTATGATGTGGGATATACAGCAAAACAAAAGTGCTCGACCCGCCGAACGCAATCCTAGTTGAAAATATACCTCTGGAATGACTGGCTTAATAACAAAGCCAGTCATTGCAGTGGTAAACTTTCAAAAATAACCTTCCCATGTTCTGTAACTGGGGATTCGGTAAGCGAAATTCACAAATTTCTTGACCATTAACCGTCGCGTCGGACTGCTGAGTTTTTGTAGACAACATATTCCAGAGGTTATATCTCTGAACCTGCTAAATATTTTGAAAACAAATTGACTGAAAGTTGTTGGTGCCTAAGCCACCAACAACTGTCAGTCAAATTGTTTTCAAAATATTCAACAAGTCCAGAGCTTTTGCGCATTGAAAATATTGCCTGGTGGCTTGCGGTAATGAGGCAGTTAACTAGTTTCCAGCAGAGTTACGCTTTCTTCAGATAATTGATGACTAAGAGATTTGTAGTTTATCATTGATTATTCCGTACTGATGCTGGAGTGTGTTGGCAATTACATGCACTTTATTTAGTGGACATTACTATAAAATCTGATTTCCATACCATTCGTAATTGTACATATTACACGATCATAATGCTGTGTTTTATTTCCAGTTTTGGAGCCAATATGAGGTTTATAAATCATTAACGCTTGACGATTATTATATCAGCACTATTCTAATCGGCGTTTTGCTTGCACCGCTAAGTGCCTTGTCACTCCTGATTGCTTTCGTGCTCTTCTGATAGAAATTGTTTTCCATGGCATAATGTGGGCACCCTGTGCCTCAGTCAGTGGCGTAGTGACGTATCTTGCCTGTGCGTTCACTGTCACTGAACGACATGGCATTCTCCATCAGTGAGTACATCGACTACATGACTGGCACGATGGAATGCAATAATCAGCATGCCACAGTACAGCTCAGAAATAACTTAACACATTTATAAATTTTAAAAACATACTATTGAATATTTTGAACATAATTGGACTGGAGGACATTGCTGCCTAAGGCAGCAATGTCTTCCAATCCAATTATATTCAAAATATTCAACAGAACCGTATTTACTAACTAATATATATTTATGTTTTTGTTTTGGAAATGTTCAAACATATTTCTGAGCTGTACTGTGCTGCATGTTGATGTGCAGCTTGCCTAATGGAATTCCCTTCTGACAAGATGTTACTTGGATCACACGCTTGTGATGTGACACACTGTGAAAGCTCGACAAACTCATCACATTCTGCTAATAAACTCACCTCCATACAAAATAAAACTATAAATCACAGCTGATGCTTCTCTAGAGGGCTTAAATGCATAGTATTTTAGAGAGTACTGCTTTTCAGATTGTGCATTTTGTATACCGCTTGACATGTACTGAGCTTATTGACAGCTCTTCTGTTATGTGGTTGTATAATAGACTGACATGATTGATGGTCACTTTATACAGGGAATCACATTAGACTGATGGTCATTTTATACAGGGAATCACATTAGACCTTTGGTCTCTTTATACAGGGAATCACATTAGACCATTGGTCACTTTATACAGGTAATCATGTGATCGTATTATATACTGATGGTCACTTTACACAGGTAATCACATTAGACATGTGACCGTATTATAGACTGTTGGTCACTTTATATAGGTAATCACATTAGACATGTGACCATATTATAGACTGACGATCACTTTATACAGGTAATCACATTAGACATGTGACCGTCTTATAGACTGATGGTCACTTTATATAGGTAATCACGTATTATGGACTGATGGTCACTACAGGTAATCGCATTAAACCTGTGACCGTATTATAGACTGATGGTCACTTTATACAGGTAATCACATTAAATATATGACCGTATTATAGACTGATGGTCACTTTATACAGGTAATCACATGAGACATGTGACCATATTATAGACTGATGGTCACTATACAGGTAATCACATTAGATATGTGACCGTATTATAGACTGATGGTCACTATACATGTAATCACATTAGATATGTGACCATATTATAGACTGATGGTCACTTTATACAGGTAATCACATTAGACATGTAACCATATTGTAGACTGATGGTCACTTTATACAGGTAATCACATTAGACATGTGACCATATTATAGACTGATGGTCACTTTATACAGGTAATCACATTAGACATGTCACTGTATTATAGACTGGTGGTCACTATATAGGTAATCACGTATTATAGACTGATGGTCACTTTATACAGGTAATCGCATTAGATCTGTGACCGTATTATAGACTGATGGTCACTTTATACAGGTAATCACATTTGACATGTGACCATATTATAGACTGGTGGTCACTTTATACAGGTAATCACATTAGACATGTGACCGTATTATAGACTGATGGTCACTTTATATAGGTAATCACATTTGACATGTGGTTTCTTTATTAAAGTCAGTTGACATATGGGATGGTTTTAGGGCCCATAGTATATGTTCCATTTAATGTTTTCAAAATGCTTAAATTTAAAGCTGAGGCATATATGCTAGATTAAATTGGTTGAAAAGTTTAGTAATTTTTATTATAATTTCTCTTAGCAACTTTACTCCTCATTAGGGCCTAAATATTGCTACAAATCAAAGTAGTAATATGGAGCTTCTACCGTAATCAGACTTAGCGGAGTACTGGATGACATGCACATTGATACAGGAAGGGGTCAAAGTTGCGATTGTGCGGAAATTTATTGTAAAGCTAGTCCTCCAAAACCGTTAGATGGAGTTCAACTGAATTTGGTATGTGTGTTCACTCAGTGCAGGATGACATTTACCTTTGCCGCCTGGCCCCAGAAGAGCGGAGGACAGGTGTGGGGTGTCTAAAGGTCAACGCTGTGAATGTGCGGAAATTGATTGTACCTCAACTCTTGTAAAACCGTTAGATAGAATTAAAGCAAATTTAGTATGCCTAATTACCCATGGGGGGTGGAAGATGTGTCGAAAGATCCAAGCGATAAACGTGCAGAAATTGATTGTAATAAATCTCTTCCGAAACGTTGGCCAGAATTTAACAAAATTTTGTGTGTTAGTTAACCATATGATTGATGAGCGCAAGAGAACATTTATCTCAGCCCCCCCCCCCCCCCCACTAAGGGGGTGGGGGTGGAGAAGGGGTGTTAAACAGTCAAAGCTGTGAAAGTGCAGAAATTGATTATAATGCTACTATTTCAAACACATTGGACGGAATTCAACCAAAGAGGGCTTTACATTTGGCTATGCCCCCAGGGATGAAGGGGAGTGGTCAAACGGTCAAAGTGGTGAACAAATTTGTACCTGTAGGATAGTGGTCTATACCAGATTGTGGACTTTGTTTTATACCAGAGATTGTTATACCTGGTTGTGGTATAAAATATGTCCTCAACCTCAACGGGGTATAGGTTATACCAAAACTGGCTATAGCAATCAATAAAATGAAGTCCACACCCAACTGGGTATACATACATTCTATCTAGTTTGTATTTGCTCCTCGCCTGTCAATCCAGTGAGACTACAAATAATCTCATGACCACAGAAGAGAGAGAATAAAGCATTATTAGACAGCAGTAAAGAGACTACAGTTAAACTCATGTTATGTGTACCCAATAACAATCGATAAGAGTGCCACAAAATGCATTTTGTATATTATGGGCTCCCACTCGCAAAGTCATAAAGCACATTAAACCATCCATAAAATTGGAAACTGCTTGATAGCGGTCCCAAGTGTAGGAACACCTCCCCACCATCGATGTCTAGCTATAGGATGAATTCCACACTAAAGAACACCCTTGGTAAAGCCAAATTTGAGCACCCACTAGAGTAGGTTATCAAGGTCAAACTCAGCAGAACATTATTGCTCCTTGCACTGAGAAGAATTCACATTTTCTTAGTATCCGTCTATGATTTGAGGTCATAATCAACTAAGCGGTGTGTAGCGTGACGTCATAATCATTACATCATAAATGATTCTATTTGGTCTGTCTTTAACTCTTAATAGTCCGACATGTAAGAGTTGTATGTCACTACTATTTAATAAACATGCTGTTGAATATTCTGAAACTAATTTAAGTGGGCGGTGGTGTCTCTTATAAGTCAATAAGTTTATCCAGACAAAGGATTCTTTTTCCACCATAATATATACCGTATTTTACTTAATTGAAGCCTAGGCTTCTATTAGGACAAGAAGTGTTAAATTTTCAACCCAACATCTCTGAGAAAGGGGGTGGGCTTATATTAGAGAGTTTTCCTCAAAAGGTTTTCTAAAACTGATACCACGGAAATTCAACGCATTTTCTCCCGTAAAAATTCTGACTGCCTACGTCTATGTTTAATGTATACCTCAAAACATCACTGGGGAAGTGAAATTATTTTGAGCGCCTAAATATTGCGTATCCTTTAATAAAGGTCGTTTATTACATCAAAATTAATCCACAATTTGATATAAAATGGCATCATGAAAAAAATACAAATCATGTGATTTCGCCTCCAATTGAAGAGTTTATTTTAGAGCCAGTACTCGGATATAAATATTCTGGAATCAGGGACACGGAACTCGGAAATTTCTATATATTATCATTGTGCGATAGGAACCGAGTATAATATTGATCTGAATAATGGGTACCTGTTTGATAAACTCCCATTAGTGTATAATATCTCGCGAGAACACGCCGCATCCAATCGCAAAAGAGCCGCTGGCTCGCCAACATAAGAAACTAGCTATACAGTCGTTTGTAATAATTCATTTTGGATCATTTAACGTTGATCGGCGTTACAAAATTGATGCGCAATACTGCTTGTTTGGTACATAAATTTGGTCTTAAAATATATTTATAAGGAAGTTATTTAATCACGCCAAGACTGTTTTACGCGCATTTTGACTACAAAGGTGTGGAATAAACTTTATTATATCTTGAACATACCTGGCCTACTATTAGTATTAATCTAATAGGTGGTCGAGATTTACAAATCCGAGGCCTGTATTGACTTCTAGAGGGGCCGGAAATGTATCACGACAGAGATCGGTGTGAAGTAGACACACTTTGTGACACGATTGTCATTATTATACACGCTATTCTTACAAATTTGCTCTTAAAAAAAAATTTCCTATACACTCTGTAGAGTTATGGGTGGGCTTCTAATACAGAGTTTTGCCATTTTGAAACTGCTAAGAAATCATTGGAGCTCATATGTCAAAGTTAGGGGGTGGGCTTCTATTAGAGCATAGGCTTCAATTAGGCGAAATACGGTACTAGGCTTGTGCGGTTATTGCTTTAAGTGATCACGATCGACTATGTAAGAATAAAAGTGATTATTTGATTAATCACAAATTTCCTATACATACCGGTAACAACAAAGACATAAATGATGAAAGCTGCAATGGTGGTTAGCAATGTCCATTTGTCAACCAAGAGAAGACTATTTTTGAAAATCTATCACTGGAATATGGCTCGATGCTCGAGCCAGTCATTCCAGTGATACATTTTCAAAAATAGTCTTCTGTTTGCCTACAAATGGACATATATTTGCTGACAAAATGTCAATGTTCGTGATTAAAGAGTAAAGTAAGAGCTAGGTTTTGAAATATTTTATTCAGTAGAAATTATTCATGATTATTCAATTAGTTAATTTTTTATCATTTAAATCCACGATTTAAAACATATGCGCGTAATCGCGCAAACCTATAAATATATACAGCGCAAATATATACACAGCGCAAATATATACACAGCGCAAATATATACACAACGCAAATATATACACAGCGCAAATATATACACAGAGCAAATATATACACAGCGCAAATATATACACAGCGCAAATATATACACAGCGCAAATATATACACAGCGCAAATATATACACCGCAAATATATACACAGCGCAAATATATACACAGCGCAAATATATACACAGCGCAAATATATACACAGCGCAAATATATAAACAGTGGTAGAAGATCTCGCATAGATTGCACATTGTTTTGGACCCTTAGTATAAAGTCAGGAGAATGTGTTATTATCATCATTTTCATATATATGGCTAGTGTTTTTATTAAAGCCTGTTTGCAGTCAGAGTTTTGTTATTGCACTACTTGTGCTGCTACATTAAAACTCTTGAATCATTGTGTACTATTTACCATTGAGAGATGGCAATCTTTGCTAAGGTGATTGGTGTCCCAGAAATCAGGATAATCCTGCATGGATTTGGGGGAAGCCCATGAATGACCCAATAATACACCATTTCCAATGAATCTGAACGAATGACTACATGTAGCGATCGGATACCAACAGATTACACATATGGAACCATCCTAACTTTTTGTGGTTGCGGCAAATAAAATATTTGATATGGATAGGCATTAATGGGACTCCTAGGTTAGCACACTTTTGTATTGTTTTTCTTTTACCTTTGTATTGATAGTAATTATTATTTAACTGAATTATTTACACAAAGCTTGTGTCGTTTCAATCGATGTATGTCTAGTATTAATGATCTGGATGTGTTTACGCGAGCTTGTCTGCTCAGCTAGATATCAGTGTGTCATTCATCGCCTGGTATTTATTATCCCTTGTGATATTGATTGATACTAGACTTAAAGATTCTGTTCATCATATCATTGAGAACATAACTCTTTGACACTCACAGGCCAGAAATGACACACTCTTTATGATTTACGGAATAATCTGTTGAATATTTTTTGAAACAAATTTGACTCGGACATGTTGCTGGTGGAAACATCTTCCGGTAAAATTAGTTTTAAAATAGTAACCAGCCTTCCTGTATAGCTATTCTGAAATTGTGACACTGGAATCTCTGGTGTTACAGATTTACCCCTTTAATGGCCATAACAGTGACCAGCCAAAACCAGCCTCTTGTGTAATGTCCATTTAGAGGTCAAGAGAATAAAATTTTTGAAAATTTACCACTAGAATGACTCGCTCAATAACCGAGCCAGTCATTCTTGTGATACATCTTCAAAAATTGTATTCTCTTGGCCTCTAAATGGACATTAAATAGGCAGATATTTACATTTTCTGGGCCAAATTTGACCATTAAAGCGTTAAGGTTGCATATTCACAGCAAAATTACTGAAAATAAAATAATTGTTTAAATTGTAGACTTTTAGAGGGTTAAACTCTGAGGCTATATGTAATGCTACTATTTCAATTTCGCAACTTAAAAAATTGTATTAATTTATATTGAATGAAATCATATGTTAAGATTTTTTTCATTTCATTACACATAGGCACATAATTTAAGCCTAAAAATGTATGCAATTTTAACAATTTTATTTTCAAGCATTCTTGTGTGAATATGCAGCTTTAACGTAGACCATACATCCTCCATACATCCTCCCTGTAATGAATACCTTGCAATGTCTCAGACGTTACAAAAGCCATTCCTCAACTCTGTTTGCAGAGAATAATTTGACGGAGGATAATTTTCTGTACGGTATTTTATTCTGAGATGAATGATCTAATCATATGTTGTCTTCTGCCTGTCTTTAGGAAATCTGTCATGATGCTATTGATTATCCCGTGATCAGGATATCCTAGATGTAAAAATATTATTAATGTGATTAACAATAGGGCCGTATTGTATCACATTGACAAATCTTTTTCACATTAGACGAGCCAGTTGTCATGTTAACAGAAATGCGGTCTTATCATAATGGCCATAAACATATAGAGCTCTTAACATTTGAAAAACGAAAGTGTGGGATGGTCAGGGAGGGGGATGCGGGGTCTGGGGTCCTCCCCCCATTAACTTTATATATTTTAAAATTCAATGCTCTGAGATGCAATGCAAAAAAACAATTTCCCTAAAATATCATGGCTCCAAGATGACACTTATAATGTAGGTCATGATTACCCAGCAACAGTTTTTATGTAATGGCGTCGTCCGTCTGGGCGGGCGGGCATGCGGGCGGCAGAGTGGTTTCCGGATGATAACTCCGTTACCGTTTGTCGGATCGCATTGAAACTTCATAGAATGGTTGGACTAGGTCTTGTGAAGAAACCTATTGAAATCGATGATAATCCAAAATCCAAGATGGCCACCAGCCACCGGCGGCCATCTTGAAAATTGGTTTCCGGATGATAACTCCATTACCATTTATCAGATCGCTTTGAAACTTCATGGAGTGGTTGGACTAGGTCAGGGGATGAAACCTATTGAAATCGACGATGATCCGAAATCAAAGATGGCCGCCAGCCACTGGTGGCCATCTTGAAAATTGGTTTCCGAATGATAGCTCTGTTACCATTTGTCGGATCGCATTGAAACTTCATAGGGTGGTTGGACTATGTCTGGGAAAGAAACATATCGAAATCGACTATGATCCGAAGATGGCCACCATCTTGAAAGTTGGTTTCTGGATGATATCTCCGTTACCATTTATCGGATCATTTCCTAGGGTCATTGGAATATGTCTGGTGAAGAAACTTATCAAAATTTATGATAATCCGAAATGCAATATGGCCATCAGTCAGCGGCAGCCATCTTGAAAATTGGTTTCTGGACGATACCTCCTTGACCGTGTAATGGATCGCTTTGACACTTCATATGGATGACTGGTCTGAGGAAGAAAAAAATATTTTCTGATAGCTCTCATTTATTTGTTTGTCATCATGGCAGGGTATTATGCTCCATTTGCGGAGCTTTTGTTTGTCAGATAAGCTGACAATTGACGTGTGAAATTTGCCGTTTTACAGTAAATTATATCCTGCATTATAATGATAATATGTTGATGAAAATACCAGATGCATGAGATTTGCATATAGTTGTCTGAGAGAGTGAGAATGAAGCCAAATGCATGAGTCTCCCACTGAATGTGTGAGAATTGAGAGGTCAGACATGTGATAATAGTCATTTCCGTGCTGTAGGCAGGACAGCCGCATCCCCTCATTTATCTGCTTTAGACAGTCACCTCCCATCATTTTTGTTCTGTAGACAGCCACCTCCCATCATTTCTGTTCTGTAGACAGCCACCTTCCAGCATTTCTGCTTTAGACACCCACCTCCCATCATTTCTGCTGTAGACAGCCACCTCCCTTCATTTCTGCTCTGTAGACAGCCACCTCCCATCATTTCTGCTGTAGACAGCCACCTCCCATCATTTCCGTTCTGTAGACATCCACCTCCCAGCATTTCTGCTGTAGACAGCCACCTCCCTTCATTTCTGTGCTGTAGACAGCTACCTTCCGTCATTTCTGTGCTGTAGACAGCTACCTTCCATCATTTCTGTGGTGTAAAGAGGTGCCTAGCATCGTTTCTGTGCTGTAGAGAGGTGCCTTGCATCGTTTCTGTGCTGTAGAGAGGTGCCTTGCATCGTTTTTGTGCTGTAGAGAGGTGCCTCGCATCATTTCTGTGCTGTAGACAGCTACCTTCCATCATTTCTGTGGTGTAAAGAGGTGCCTAGCATCGTTTCTGTGCTGTAGAGATGTGCCTTGCATCGATTCTGTGCTGTAGAGAGGTGCCTCGCATCATTTCTGTGCTGTAGAGAGGTGCCTCGCATCATTTCTGTGCTGTAGAGAGGTACCTCGCATCATTTCTGTGCTGTAGAGAGGTACCACCTGGGCCCCCAGCCAATCTGTGGCCCATTGTGCTCCTCAACAGCATACAGAAAATCCTATCCAATGTTACTCTATGCCGCATCCGAGACAAGGTCGATTACTTCAACGGATCATGTCAAAGTGACTTCAAACGTGGACGCAGCTGCGCAGACATTGTATGGGCTGACCGCGTGCTTGTGTCGGTAGTCATGTCCAAACACTGGGACTTATACAAAATGGGCATTGACATGTCACGAGCCTTCGACACAATTAAACGCTCAAAGATCCTAGATGTACTACGCCAGGATCAGTTGCAATGAAGATGAGCTACAACTAGTGAGACTACTGCTTGCAGACACCAAGCTGAGAGTACGAGTCAAGTCATTGAAGTCTGTAGAGTTTGAGACATCAATCGGCTCTCCACAGGGAGATGGTCTATCTCCGGTGCTTTTCACCTGCTACCTGGCTGCCACATTGAAATCTGTGTGGGAAAGGTCCACAAGACCAAACCCCCCAGTGTCAATACTGGGCATGCTGCTAGAGATGGAATATGCCGACGATGCAGACTTCATAGACGAGGAAAAGAAACCCATTGACGAACTTCTCCCAATAGTCGCAAGCAAACTAAAAATTGAGAATCTCTATGAATGAATCCAAAACAGAGTTCACCCACATATACCTATCGACAAAGCATGAAACTATAGAAAATGACGACCTACTTCATGGCATCGAACCATGGAGGAAAAGTAAAATCCTGGGCTCACTGCTTTGTAGTACTGCTGACATTTCTGCATGCTACGTCATGGGGTACATAGCTTTCTAGTCCTTCTGGAAGCTATGGATTCGTAGATCAAAGATGCCCTTGATAAAGAGGCTACGTTTATACAATGCAACCTGCATATCCTTGATGCTGTATAACTGTAACAGCTGGGCAGCTCCAAAGGCAGCTCTAGACAAACTCAATGCCTTCCACAGCAAACACATATGCACCATCACTGGACACCGATGGCCAGACAGCATAATTTCCAATGATGCGCTATACAAGATGACTGTGTAATACGTCGCCTCTGTTTGTAAAAGTCGGCCAGCAAAGATGGTCCATGTTTGACCATGTGCTAAGGGTGCCAGAAGAGACACCAGCACAGAGTCTTGGAATTCGCCCTACTCGGAGCCAGCAAATACAAAGCCAGTAGAGGACATCATTGCATAAATCTGCTAAGCATGCTATGAGGTGACCTCGAGAAAGCAGGACTCGGTACACTCAAATCAAGAATGGACCTGAGGAAGCTAAGGATTTCGGCTGAGGACAAGACACAGTGGCCAAAAGCGAAGAAGGACTGATTGCAGCTGTTGGATGTTTCTACTACTACAGCCGCATAATACAGTAATCATACATACAGAGAGGTGCCTTGCATCATTTCTGTGCTCTAGACAGCTACCTTCCATAATTTCTGTGTGGTAGACAGCCACCTCCTATTATTTCTGTGCTGTAGACAGCCACCTGCTTGTGGATGACTAAATTGATATATAATGTTCCAGATGTATATAATGTCTGACTGAGTGTTTATAGTCATGGTAGTAGGTCTACCCATTAAAGAATCTCACCTGTAGAGCAGCACGCACACTTACTACCCATTAGACGATCTCACCTGTAGAGTAGCATGCACACATACTACCCATTAGACAATCTCACCTGTAGAGCAGCATGCACACTTAGTACCCATTAGACAATCTCACCTGTAGAGCAGCATGCACACTTACTACCCATTAGACAATCTCACCTGTAGGGCAGCGTGCACACTTAGTACCAATTAGACAATCTCACCTGTAGGGCAGCATGCACACTTAGTACCCATTAGACATTCTATCCCATCCAGGATAAATATCCATTCAAAATTGGATATAAATATGTAGTTATTCTTGCTCAGACCAGCAGCTATTCCACCTTGCACGAAATCTAGAACATTCTGAAAATGCCAACAACACTGACGTCATCGAGCTGTGTGTAGATCAATTCAATTAGTTTATTTGTATATCAAAGATATGCATGCTAGCCAAATAGTAACGTCTAGTCTGCTGAGCGCTTTGTAATCTGCACCGAGATTTTATAAAATCCCACAGACTGGAATTCCTAATATGATAGTGGAGCATAGGGCACTGTGTATGCATTTTCATATACTATGCATGATTTTAGAAAGAAAAAAAAATGTTTTGGTGATGGGGACAAATAAACAACTACTATTCCCCCATCCCTCGTCATACACATACACACGCATGCACGCACGCACGCACACAAGCGTGCGCACCATTGCCGTGGCCACCATCGCTGCTGACGCCGCAGCCACTGCCAACAATGACAGAACCACCAACAGTAACAGCTAGGACCAGTCATGATGCTGCAGCTTTTGTAAAAGAGAACCACCATCATTACAATAACAATTTAAATAAGCACTGAGCACCACAGCACACCTACAATAGCAAACACCACCACTATACTAAAAAGAATCACCATCAGCACAAGCACCACCACTACCGTAACCATCACCACCTCCACCATCACCGCCAAGCACCGCAACAACAAGAAAAACAATTACGACATCAGAAATCCCTATGCTGTTCACAGATCACATTTTGACTTGCCCAATTTCTCCGCCAGCCTCTTATCTCTGAGATAATGATATGGATAAGTTAGATAACTTACATAAAAAATTTGCTTGAATTCAATCAAACAGTTCTCACAGACGGACAGCAAGACAGGCAGACAGCAAGACATACAGACTGACAGACAGACAGACAGGCAGGCAGTTTATCTTATAGGTGCTTAGCTGAAGATCGCATCTCAATAAACCTGCCATTTCCAGTCAGTTATTCAATCACAAAAGCATATTCCGAGAAATATTTAAAAACTACTCGATTTGGATCAAATTTTAGCACAATGGTAGAAGTTGTCAGGCAAGAGGCGTAGCAGACTTTGGCCATATTCCACATAAAAGAAACCTGATCCGGGTCAGATCTGGATCTTTGGATATCTTGGAAAATAATGTTTTGATTTGGCTCAAACTATAACACAGAAAAAGGCGTAGCGATACACTAGAATGGCATGAATTTGGGCGTGATGCGACAAAATCCGGGAAATCGGGAAAATAAACAAATCTGGAAGCCGCAGCTTCTGAGATTATATCGAGATTATTTCAGCATGTGTGGGATAACTATCAACCACAACCAATCTCAAAGTAATATAACCATGATCAGAACAGTAGGGTGATGCGGAAGACTAAAAGATAAAAAGCACTTAAACAAGAATGGATAGATGGTGTACGGAATGTGTGGTGGCGGTGGATGGTCGTTGTAGAGGTCGTGGTTCTGCTGATGATGGTACATGGTAGTGGTGATAGTAGGGACGACGATGACTGATGCCTGGATATACCGCTCATCATCATCATCATCATCATCATGGTTGCGGCGTGCTCTGTAGGTGGGGCTTAGAATACACCTTCCGTATCCTCTGCGTGTCATAAGAGGCGACTAAAGGAGGTAAGGGTGAGGTAACCCTGACAGAAACCTCGAGTGCTGAAGACGGAGGTTCCAGGCCGCACGGCGCACTCTAATAAACCATGGATCCACGCACTTAGCGCTTATGATCATGTCGATAGTCACTTACAGGACTGGCGGTATGATCAGCGAATGACAAGAAGAAGAAAGATCATGGTTGCGTTCATGGTCGCCGTCGTGGTACCGAGTTCCTATCAGATATATACCGAGGTAGTACTAGTAGCAGCAGTCGGGGTAGTAGTAATTAGTGGTAGTAGTAGTAGTAGTAGTAGTAGTAGTAGTAGTAGTAGTAGTAGTAGTAGTAGTAGTAGTAGTAGTAGTAGTAGTAGTAGTAATAGTAATAGTAATAGTAATAGTAATAGTAATAGTAGTAATAGTAATAGTAATAGTAATAGTAATAGTAATAGTAATAGTAATAGTAGTAGTAGTAGTAGTAGTAGTGGTAGTGGTAGTGGCACTGCCTGGGTGGGGTAGGTGGTGGGAGTTGTTGTTGGTGGCAGTTGTGGTTGTCGTGTTGATAGTGGTAGTGAAGCGATATCGGTAGTCGTAGTGGTGCTGGTACAGATAGCTCACCTCCACACCAAACTACATCATTTTGTATTTCACATCAAGAGTATACTTACCACCCTCCACCCTGATACTTTATGCTATTTCCTAAATATCGACCTACATAGCTTCAATAATACTCAGAATTAAAAAGAAACCGCCCCCACTAAAGTTACTAAAGTACACCTGATGGCTTGGACCGGGAGCATCCTCCGGCGACTTGGCAGTGTCAAACATACTATTAATAAGTCAAAGCAAGTTGCAAAACAACTCAAAGCTTCAAAAAGAATGAAAGCATGGCTAGAAAGCCTGTTGCAATGGCAGGGCAATATTTTAAGAAGAGAATGAGTCAGCCCCGCGCATGTGCGAGTTTGGGCTGCACATCCGCTGGACTGTCAGTTGTGTCTTTAATTCTGAGTATTATTGAAGCTAGGTCGATATTTAGGAAATATCATAAAATATCCGGGTGGTAAGTATAAACTCTCGTGAAAAAAGAAATCTGTGATTTCGTTTATTTTACCACAATCGCCTTTAGCCAAATATAATGCACATATTACCCTGGTTTCCCCTATGCTACTGGGAATTCTTGTCAGTGGCTACATATAGGTGTAAAAACGTGAAATCATGCAGCTTATCGCCGTCCTATCAGATATAAACACATCTTAGAGGCAATATTTCCACGACTATATTGTTTAGGGCTCATTGACTTTGATATGCAAATAAACGAATTGGATTGAATTGAGTTTCAAAATGTAATCTACACATAGATAAATGACATCAGCGTTATTAATATTTCCAAATTGTCTTGGTGTTCATGTGTGTGTGTGTGTGCGTGCGTGCGTGCATACGTGTGTGTGTGCGTGGAAAAGCTCGCCTGAGAGAGAATAACTACAGATTTATACCCAATTTTGAATTTATATTTATGCTGGATAGAAGGTAATTATGAACATGTTCATTTCATCAGGGCTTCACGATATACCAATATTATATATCGAATACCGGTATCATCGCTATAGCATTAGTCATACCGATATGATTTTGCTGATACCGAAATATCGAGATATAACATAAAACCGGTATGATATTCTGTTTCTAAAGGCAGATAATCTGCTTTCCATTAGTAAAATTCAATAGTATATGTGTCTAATCAGATAAGCGACAGCTCTTGGTATAGGAAAATGATATTTTACCTGTACTTAGCGACCACACTTAAACATTTTCTTATTTATTTCTGGGTCTGTCAAAATGTTGTTTGGAGGCTAGAGAAGTTGATAAATTAACGATTACTGCCACGAAATTGGCTACTTATAAGAATGCACTTCTCGCAAAAAATAGAATAAAACTTATTTTAATTAACCTCATAGGACATGGGATGGTTAAAAATGTCTAAAATATATCTCGCTAATATTTTATAATTTCTTCCCGTTTTTTGCTAGAAAATCAATTTCAAATGAATATTTTGCGTCATAATATTTTCTCTCAATTCTCAATTACTACAGCCAATGTTAGTTAGCGATTTTGCGGAATTGTACAACTTTGTAGTGACAGCCAAACAGCCCAAGTAAAGAGGACCTGACGGTACGAGAAAAACTTCTCAATCCCTGCAAGATCTATTCCCTTCTTATGTTGGCGGGGTGCTAGATATCGATCGATACAAGCTACTCTAATGAGAGCGAGCTTAGGCCTATGTATTTGCAGCATATATGGTGATCTATTTAGTAGGTGGTATAATGGCTAAGCTGTACGCCTGCGCGGAGATTTCCACGCTTCCTGGCAATTTCATCCCATTGCAAATTCATCCTATTTAGCACAGGTATTCGTGGAATGTTTATTTACTGTTCTGGCATATATCCATACACATTCGTAGGCCGAAAGATTTTTAAAATATAGCTTTACATCCATTATCCTTTTCGACTCATAAAATTGATATTTGTCAGTCAAATATCAACAGGTTTAGCTGTTCGCAGTCTCATTAGGCAAGTTTATTTTGGGACGAGATGGTCACTGGTTATCTCGCGATCTCCATGCAGGTGCGTCTCTGCGGAGATCGCGGAAATAGGTGTAATTTTGTGATAAATTCTAATCATTTGTAGGGCCGATTTTGGGATTATCTAAGCCATTTTGGGATATGATTTAATTGAAGACGGTTATAATTTAGCGTTTAATATCAGGGTTCGTATAATTTCTTGGTTTTATTGTGGAAATTTGTAATGGTCAGCAACTATTTCAGGAGCACTGATATACATTGAATAAGTTATCATACTATCCAAGCCTCACTCTATTTTGCCAGTCACAATAATATCGATATTAAAGGTATACCGGTATAGAAATTGATATTGATACCAGTATTAATTTTTCTAATACCGTGAAGCCCTACATTTCATTGCGTCCTCAGTATTTCATGTGAAGAAACTTTGATATTGGGATGCTCACTAGATGTCTTACACACTAGGCATCAAAAAGAGAATGTGGACGGATGTAGATTTGACGAGTTCTTTTATTACCTGGGAGGTGTGGAGAAAGGAAAATGGGCGCCGCAAAGCAATATGGCAGACGCTTACCTGATACAAATTGCAAACAGGAATAATTAATTCAATTAATATTTTGTTTTACCAAAAAGATTTATGATAATGACCGTTCAGTTTTAATAAAAATGCTGTTGAATATTTTGAAGCTAATTTGACTGGGGGAAGCAACAGCACACAGTCAAATTGGTTTCAAAATATTCAACAGCTTACCTGTATAGTTTTCTGGAAATTGATAGGCAGGGAGTTCAGGGATAAATTGATCCCAACATGGGAAAAGTGTGGGTGGGACTTGGCTAGAGATGGGTGTGGTGGGGGGTGGGCCATAACTAAAACTTCTTTCCTCCATTCCTACCCATCCCACCAACACTCGATATGAGTAATGGGTTGTGGGACATGTTCATGTATATGTATCATTTTTGGAGCATAACCTTTGCATGCTTGTAAGGATTCATGCCAAATTTGGTAATTAACGGCTCGTGACAAGACTGCCTATTTGCATTGCGTTGCAGAAAACCTGTCCACAATTGTCAACGTTATCTCCTCTGAACCTCCTAAAATTGGTCAAAATATCTTGTGTCCAGAACATAATTATACAAATTCTGAATCAATTGGTTTCAAATTTGTTAAATGCATGTGTACTCAGTTATATTGTGAAACCAAATTGTATTTCTGCCAAATCTGTCTATATTTACCAGATGTATCTCTCATAAAAAAACTGCAATGTGTCTGAAATCTGGATGGTAACTCGGGAGTCTAGAAACCCTGTATTGATTCCTGTCAAGCGTGTTACATGGATAGTGGATCCCATTACCTTATGAGAATACATCACTCAGGTTCACTTATACATGGAGCTGTTTGTGCTTTTATGAAATATGTCTACATATTTACCTTGGACATCTTGGAAGTTATTGCACCAGAAAATTAAACATTTAAATTCTTTTTCATCAAAATATAAGTTAGAATTGCTGGGTCGATGATCAAGTGATTGTCACTGGATCAGTATATACGTGTCTGGAAATGGGTCAGGGGACAATTAACCATCACTGGGCCAGGGAATGAGCATCAGTAGGTAGGGGCACTAGTGACTAGCACTGAGACAAGGAATGACCATCAGTAGGTAAGGGCACTAGTGACTATCACTGAGACAAGGAATGACCATCAGTAGGTAGGGGCACTAGTGACTATCACTGAGACAAGGAATGACCATCAGTTGGTAGGGGCACTAGTGACTATCACTGAGACAAGGAATGACCATCAGTGGAGTGACTATCACTGAGACAAGGAATGACCATCAGTGGATAAGGGCAAAATTAACCATCACTGGGCCAGGGAATGAGCATCAGTTGGTAGGGGCACTAGTGACTATCACTGAGACAAGGAATGACCATCAGTAGGTAGGGGCACTAGTGCCTATCACTGGGCCAGGGAATGACCATCAGTAGGTAGGTGCACTAGTGCCTATCACTGGGCCAGGGAATGACCATCAGTGGATAAGGGCACAATTAACCATTACTGGGCCCAGGAATGACCATCAGTAGGTAGGGGCACTAGTGACTATCACTGAGACAAGGAATGACCATCAGTGGATAAGGGAAGAATTAACCATTACTGGGCCAAGGAATGACCATCAGTGGATAAGGGTACAAGTGACTATCACGGGGCCAGGGAATGACAATCGGTGGATAAGGGCACAAGTGACTATCACGGGGCCAGGGAATGACCATCAGTGGATAAGGGCACTAGTGACTATCACGGGGCCAGGGAATGACCATCAGTGGATAAGGGCACTAGTGACTATCACTGGGCCAGGGAATGACCATCAGTGGATAAGGGCACTAGTGACTATCACTGGGCCAGGGAATGGCCATCAGTGGTTAAGGGCACAAGTGACTATCACTGGGCCAGGGAATGGCAATCAGTGGATAAGGGCACTAGTGACTATCACTGGGCCAGGGAATGACTATCAGTGGATAAGGGCACAAGTGACTATCACTGGGCCAGGGAATGACAATCAGTGGATAAGGGTACAAGTGACTATCACTGGGCCAGGGAATGGCCATCAGTGGATAAGGGCACAAGTGACTATCACTGGGCCAGGGAATGACAATCAGTGGATAAGGGCACTAGTGATTATCACTGGGCCAGGGAACGACCATCAGTTGATAAGGGCACAAGTGACTATCACTGGGCCAGGGAATGACCATCAGTAGGTAGGGGCACAAGTGGCCATCACTGGGCCAGGGAATGACCATCAGTGGATAAGGGCACAAGAAGACAACTGGGTCAGAGATAAGTGACCAGCACTGAGAAAGTGGCCAACACCAGGCCCAGGAGTGGACTGGTAACCTGTGATAGGTTATGTATCACCACACATTTGTAAAAAATGTCCGTCTGTCCATCTATCTCTAGACTCTCCATCCGGCCATCTTTTTATCCCCCTGGTCTGGAAGACGGGGTGGATATAGCGATCCGTCCATCCGTCTTGTCAACGCAACTCCTAGAGGCCTCAATGGATTAATTTAAAAGTTTTGTCCACATCAGTATCATGTGTAGATGTGCATGTGCTTTTTTCACGGCCAAAAAATTATTCACTGCAGAGTTATCCCCCTTTACATATCTTAAAGCTGATACATAAACTGTGTTGCCAATCATTTCTTGTCAACACAACTCCTACAGTTTAGCTCCGATTCTTTTAAAACTTGGTAAGTGTTATCATTACCATGTGAAGTTGTGCATGTGCTATCCATATACCTGTACGTCCATCCATCTGTCCAAAATGTATGTATATCCCTCTGTCAGTCCGTCCATCTCTGACAATCATTTCTTGTCAACGAATTCCTCCTAGAGGTTTCAATGGATTAACTTAAAATTTAGTCGACCATATCGGTATCATGTGCAGCTGTGCATGTGCTTTTTTCACGGCCAAAAAATTATTCATTACAGCGTTATCACCCTTTAAATATCTTAAAGCCGATACATAAACTGCATCGTACTTAGTGACAAAGGAATTTAGGTTTTAGGAGTTGCGTTTTTCATTGATTAGTTTTTCTAAAATATTGTGCTTTACAATTAACGTTACATGTATGCCCACTCTTGATGTATATAGGGTTGCACGATTATTCACTTTTCATAATCGCGATCATTTAAAAAAAATAATCGCGATCATACGATTAATCATGAACTATATTAACTACGTCAATGCTGCTTAGAGGATGTTATTATGCTACTGCAGATTGTAAGATTATGGGTTAGGCACATGGGTATACATACATGGACAGAATACGCCAGTTGCTGATTGCAAACAAAGGAAAATGTATCAAGATTTTCCTAGACGGAAAGTACCGTATTTCGCTTAATTGTATCCTATGCTCTAATAGAAACCCACCCCCTAACTTTGACATATGCGCTCCAATGATTTGTTAGCAGTTTCAAAACGGCAAAAATCTGTATTAGAAGCCCACCCCCTAACTCAGCAGATTGTATAGGAAAATTTGTAAGAATAACGTGTATAATAATAACAATCGTGTCACAGGGTGTGTCTACTTCAGACCGATATCTGGCCTGATACATTTCCGGCCCCTCTAGAAGTCAATACAGGCCTCGAATTTGTAAATCTCGACCACCTATTAGATTATTACTAATAGTAGGCCACGTATGTTCAAGATTTAATAAAGTTTATTCCACACTTTTGTAGTCAAAATGCGCTTAAAACAGCCTTGGCGTGATTAAATAGCTTCCTTATAAATAGATTTTAAACCAAATTTATGTACCAAACAAGTACGGTAGAAAATGTGCATCAATTTTGTAACGCCGATCAACATTAAAAGATCCAAATTGAATTATTACGAACGACAATATAGCCGGCTTCTTAAGTTGGCGAGCCAGCAGCTCTTTTGCTGTGGGAAGTGGCGTGTTCTCGCGAGATATTATACGCTAGCGGGAGTTTATCAAATGGGTACCCGTTATTCAGATCAGTATAATACTCAGTTCCTATCGCGCAATGATAATATATAGAAATTCCCGAGTTCCGAGTCCCCGATTCCAGAATATTTATATCCGAATCACATGATTTGTATTTTTTCGCAACGCCATTTTATATCAAATTGTGGATTAATTTTGATGTAATAAACGACCTTTATTAAAGGATACACAATATTTAGGCGCTCAAATCAAATAATTTCACCTCCCCAGTGATGTTTTGAGGTATACATTAAACATAGGCATAGACGTTGAGAATTTTTACGTGAGAAAATGCGTGGAATTTCTGTGGTAACAGTTTTAGAACCTTTTTGGGAAAAGCGTTGGCGCATAACTATTCAGAGAATGGGGAACGCGGGATAAGCGTGTGATTACAACAACAATGACAAATAGCGACCAAGTGAACAATCTTTATTCATCTAAAACTAATCATGAGTCAATACAAACAAATCAGTTATTTATTTATTTTATTTAATCATTCACACATTGGCTGATAGCCGGATGTTTGTTTCTATGATTGGTAACACGAGCAGACTTTCAGAAGCGTAAAAGTGTCTTGACAAAAATTTCAACATGTCGATTATACAATTATTTCATTTTATAATCGTCCACGATCATTTTGAATTATATAATCGCGATTAATTGAATAAATCGTGCAACCCTAGATGTATGTTTATCTGAAATGTTTGGATCCGGGGGATATGCTGTCTTCTGATGGCTCTTGTTTATCCGAGTTACCCATATGATTGGGGACTGCAGGACAATTACATTAGGCTCCGCCACAGGGTGCGCGGTGTGGGGCAGGCTGGAGGTGGGGGCAGAAAGTAAAAATTAGCAGAATGGAACCAAATTTAACATGTTAGTTCCCCATACGATTGCGCATTGCATGACAATTAATGTTGACATTTAGGCTCTGCCCCAGGATGAGGTAAGGCCATTGTGGTGAGTGCAGAATGTCAAAGCTTGTGAAAGTGTGGGGATTTGTGATGGCGTGACATCGACTGAACATTCTAGTTGTATTATTTGCTTATTTGTTCCCTGTGTTTCAGGTGACCTGCGTAATTCTGGCATGTCAGTCTGGTATGTTGATCCTACTAATGCTGAAAGTCAGAATCATGTCATAGGCAAAGCAGTTACAGCTTGCAAGGTTAGTTTCATCATCAATATTTAGTTATTAACTCTGTATAGGTTTACCCGTACAGAAATTTAAGTATGCGATTAGCGAACAATGTTAGCTCACAGTGTTAGCTTATGCAAACTATCCAGCCCATAAGCACACAGTGTTAGCTCGCTCAAGCACCCGATAAGCTCGTGCAAGTACCGATAAGCTCGTATTTGAAACATCACGAGGTTGCACGAGCTTGCACAATCATAACACTTGCCTAACCACGTACTCCTGCAACCTCACGCACGCTTAACCATGTGCTCACTCAACCTCGCGCACGCTTAACCATGTGCTCACGCAACCTCGCGCATGCTTAACCATGTGCTCACGCAACCTCGCGCACGCTTAACCAGATGCTCACACAACCTCGCGCACGCTTAACCATGTGCTCACGCAACCTCATGCACGCTTAACCATGTGCTCACGCAACCTTGGGCACGCTTAACCATGTGCTCACGCAACCTCGCGCACGCTTAACCATGTGCTCACGCAACCTCGTGCACGCTTAACCATGTGCTCACGCAACCTCGCGCACGCTTAACCATGTGCTCACGCAACCTCACGCACGCTTAACCATGTGCTCACGCAACCTCGCGCACGCTTAACCATGTGCTCACGCAACCTCGCGCACGCTTAACCATGTGCTCACGCAACCTCGCGCACGCTTAACCATGTGCTCACGCAACCTCGCGCACGCTTAACCATGTGCTCACGCAACCTCGCGCACGCTTAACCATGTGCTCACGCAACCTCGCGCACGCTTAACCATGTGCTCACGCAACCTCGCGCATGCTTAATCGCTTGCCTTAACCCTTACACCCACAAATCCCTGAAAAAGTAGATTCTTTACGATATAAAACTTATTCTGTTGAATATTTTGAAATGAATTTGACAGGAATCCATTGCTGCCTGAGGCGAGGCAGCAACAGCTTTCAGTCAAATTAATTTCAAAATATTCACGTTTTCCTGTATGGTCGCCTTGAAAATGAGATATTGGGAATTCATCGGAGAAAGGGTTAATGTACGACTCATTTACATTTCTGACAAAGCTACCTAAATCACAAAGTTCTATAGTGTGTCATACTTGTTTTAAGATGGTTGAAATACCCTGATGAGTATTTTGAAATTGAATTGACTGCATCAAAATCGCTGTTGCCTTAGATTATATTGACTGTTGCTGTTTAAATACAGTAGATTTTACAATTTTGAACATATTTCTTGTTGGTTTTTGCTTGATATTAAAGTAAAGGGATTTCATCGGTGAAAGGGTTAGATTTAGCAATCTTATGACATGGCTCAGGGACAAGACCTTGATTTACCATATACATTGAAACCATACAATGCGAAATGCATCACAGAATTTCATGGATTTCCATAGATAATTTGCCTAGAAAACTTGGGGATATCCATGGATTTCCGAGGATGTAAATTGAAACAAATTATCATAAAAAAGCTCGGCTATTGACAGGGAATGTCAGTGATTGGCTGTGCATAGTTTCAGCTCGGACACGCTCAGATACACCTGAATTTTCTTTGTGCCATTCTCATTAATGACATATTTATTCTGAGATAGCAATCTTTTGACAGGCGCCAGGTGAGCTAATAATGGATATCAAATATATATAATTTCAGTAATGCATTAACGCACATATGATACCGTTTGATATGTTTGCTATTACATGTATTAATGGAAGGCCTTGTCGCTACAATACTTTAGAGTATAGAGCTTAGGAAGTTGTACCAAAACTGGTATCTGTCAATAAATACACCTTTCCCACATTGACGTCATTACGCCGGGATTCCCCTAAATCAACGCTCAGAGCAAAACTGCTGGATAGTACCGCCGCCAACAAGCTGCTGACCCGCTAAGCCGTTCCTATGATAAACTAAAGTCACTATATTATTAGCTCACCTGGCCTGAAAGGCCAAGTGAGCTTATGTCGTGGCGACCATCCGTCGTCTGTCCGTCCGTCAACTTTTCCTTTAAACGACTTCTTCTCAAGAACCACTGGGCCAATTTCAATTATATTTGGCAGGAAGCATCCTTACGGCATAGGGGTCCAAGTTTGTTCAAATGAAGCTGATCGGCCAATTAGGCCGGTGGCCATCTTGGATTTCGACCAATTTTTAGAAACATCTTTAAAAATCTTCTCCGAAACCGCTTGAGGGATTTAAGGAAACCTCATAAAATATGATCTAGGGCAAGAGCTCAACCAAGTTTGTTCAAGGGAACTTAATTGGTCAAATAGTTTGACGGCCATCTTGGTTGACCTAGTTTTAGCGAAAATAACTTCTCCAGAACCGCTGTTGGGATCAGGCCGAAATTTGGCAGATATGATTAGGTACTAAGGGCCAGTAAAGTGTGTACAAGAGAAGTTGATCCGTCAAAAAACATGGCCGCCTTGGGCCAATCAAAATATAGCATGTTTGGCGGCCATATTGGACTTTTTTATTTGATGGATTTTGAGGCCGAAATTGGTTTTATATAGGTTTTTGTGTATTCTGATCTATTTTGAAACTGTCGGATAAACGGTTTGGCGGCCATCTTGGATCATTTTCCCGCCAAAAGCTCCCATACTAAAGCAATGGGAAATTTAAAATATCCTCGAGAACTTCTGGGCCGATTTCAATTATATTAGGCATGAAGCATCCTTAAGGCATAGAGATTCAAGTGTGTTCAAACGAACCCGATCGGCCAATTTGGCTGGCGACCATCTTGGATTTCGGTCGATTTTTAAAAATGTCTAAATATTTTCTTTAAAACTGTTTGAGGGATCAATTCAGATCTCATGTAATATGATCTAGGGCAAGAGCTCACTCAAGTTTGTTTAAAAAAATTAAAATCTCCCAAACTGTTTGAGGGATCGATTCAGAACTCACGAAATATGATCTAGGGTAAGAGCTGAATCAAGTTTGTACAAGGGAACTTGATTGACCAAATGGTTCAGTGGCCATCTTGGATGACCTAGTTTTCACAAAAACAACTTCTTCCCCAGAACCGCTTATGCGATAACGCCAAAATTTGTGATATATAATTAGCAACTAAGGGCGATTAAGGTTTGTTCAGGAGAAGTTGATTCATCAAAAAACATGGGTGTGGTGGACCAATCAAAATATAGTGTGTTTGGCAGCCATATTGAATTTTTTTATTTGATGGATTTTGAGGCCGAAATTCGTTTTACATAGGTTTTTGGGTATTCTGATCTCAAATTTGCAATTTTTGAAACAGTTGGATAAACGGTTTGGCAGCCATCTTGGATGATTTTCCTGCCAAAATCTCCCATACTAAAGCAATGGGAAATTTAAAATGTCTTATTCTCGAGAACTACTGGGTGGATTTGAATTATATTTGGCAGGAAGCATCCTTATGGCATAAAGATTTCATTTTGTTCAAACGAAGCCGATCGGCCAATTTGGCCGGTGGCCATCTTGGATTTCGGCCGATTTTTAGAAATGTCTTTAAATATTTTCTTTAAAACTGTTTGAGGGATCAATTCAGATCTCATGTAATGTAATATGATATAGCGCAAGAGCTCACTCAAGTTTGTTCAAGGGAACTTAATTGACCAAATGGTTCAGCAGCCATCTCGGATGACCTCGTTTTCGCAAAGCCAACTTCTTCCCCAGAACCGCTGAAGCAATCAGGTGGAAATCTGTGATATATGATTAAAGACTAAGGGCCATTAAAGTTTGCTCAAGAGAAGTTGATCCGTAAAAAAATGGCCGCTATGGGCCTATCAATATATAGCGTGTTTAGCGGCCATATTGTTTTGTTTTTTTATTTGATTGATTTTGAGGCAAAAATTGGTTTTATGTGTTTTTGTGCGTATTGTGATTTCAAGTACCATTTTCGAGACTGTCGGATAAACGGTTTAGCAACCATCTTGGATTATTTACCGGCCAAGATCTCCCATACTCAAACAATGGGAGATTTAAAATGTATTTTCGCAACATCTTGGATTTTGGTCGATTTTTAGAAATGTCTTTAAAGATCTCCAAAACCGTTTGGGGGATCAATTTAAAACACATGAAATATCATCTAGGACAAGAGCTGCACCAAGTTTGTTCAAGGGAGCTTGATTGGCCAAATGGTTTGGCGGCCATCTTGTATACCCTATTTTTTGCCAAAACAACTCCAGAACCACTGAGCGGATTGGGCCGAAATTTGGGAGATATAATTAGGCACTGAGTGCCATTAAAGTTTGTTCAAGGGAAAGAGCTTAGTCAGAAACATGGCAGAAGTGGACCAATCAAAATGTAGCATGTTTGGCGGCCATATTTGATGTGCAAAGATGTCCACAAGCTCATTTAAAAGACTACTCCTAAACCACCCACCAACAATTATGACAAAAATGCAGTGCTCCAGGTGAGCGACACAGGCCCATTGGGCCTCTTGTTTAAATCATATGTTATTGGAAAGCGCATTCAATTGCCGAAACATTAATGCATTATTTGCATATATAAAATACACCATTCGACTTAGATTCATTAAATCAAGTTGATAATAGGGGATATTTTAAAATTGCAATCAACTGGATTAAATTTTATAAAACAATAAAAACTAATACAGAAATGTATAGAAAATTGGCTTAGCTTTCCAATGATGTATGACTTCAAAAATATTATTATAAAATATATTTTCATATGCACTGCCTAAAGTGCACTGTATCTGATTCCCATAGTAAAGTAATGCTGTTTGCGCATTGGCTATCGCAGTTACAATGTACCAGCCTGAAGTGGTACACGTGATGCATTCTGGGAAGGTATTTTCCCAAAATACGCTAACGTAGGAAAAGTCTATTACAGCAAATCAATAAAATACATACCTCCCAAGACACATATTTCCATTTTAAGGTTACTAGTGCTAAGCATTCTATTTAACAGTTCTGTCAGCCTTTTCAAAATAGTTAATTCTTTATCTATAACTCATAGCACATTGTCATTATATACTAATAATCAATGCACTGGATTTCTTTAGACAAAGACTTAAATTTCCCGCCAATTTTAACAGGTCATGAGGTCAACTCAACTCGGAGTTATATTACCTAGAACCTGTTATTGCCTTTCTTTATTTATGCATGCACAGGGCAAACACGAAAATGATGTTAGTTTGCGTGAGGTTACACGAGATTGTGTGAGTTTGCGCAACCTAACATGAAAATGATGTTTGCTTGGGTGAGCTCGCACAAAAATAATGGTTAGCTCCCGCAAGGTTTCACCAGCTCACTTCTATCTTACTCTAGCTCACTGCTAGGTTGCGCAATGTTGCGATGTGCTTGCGCAAGGTAGCGGTGAGCTTGCACAACCTTGTGCCAGCTCACGCAATCTAAAATTCTTCCAGCACGCTTTGCGCATGCTCGCCGCATGTTTAAATTTCTATAAGGGTAGTTATCCACATGCCTAGGGAAAAGTAGGGGTCTGATCTATTACCCACCACCTGCGTGTGTCAATGCCGGCAATGATTTGAACCAGCTTCGGCATACCACTCAGTAATGCGAATACAGCGGTAAAGTTTGAATTCCGTCAAATTTACTCGGAGAACTTGACACCACGCACTCACTCACTCACTCACTCACTCACTCACTCACTCACTCACTCACACACCATTTGAAAAGATATCTACATTAATTTGACAGTTTCCAGGCAATAACTTGTATTATACTAAACTGATTCGAACCAAATCGGAATATGGCTTAATACTACCGAGGCGGATATCAAGAGGCTGTGTTCCATTACTTTTCGCCAAATAGAATTGGAAAAAAAAAATGTAAGCACATATACCAGTTATAAGGAGCAGGCAAGTGAATTACCCAGAGTCCTTACATGTCATTTCAACAAAAGCGGGAATCGAGTGAATTTGTATTGCTTGCTGCATCGGCAATCTTTGACTATTGAGATGCCTGCTGTTGATTCTAATCATAAATAAGGTGTGCTCATTTTAGCCAGGTGGTACAGGTAGATGTATTTTCTCTTTATATTCTACAGGTATTTCTACTTATTTTGAGTGAGACGTCTGCTGAAGACTCTAACTGCAAGGACCAACTTGCTTTGGCATACATCTCTAATTCCTCCATCTTTCCTGTGGGACGACAGAGAATACATGACTTATCACCAAAGACTGACTGTGGCATGTACGCTAGATAGTCATTATGAATTATATTTCATCCGTAGATAGTAGCTTTTCTCTTGAATGACAGTTTGTTTTTCAGAATGTTGTTTGTGTTTTGGACGATGCTCTGTGTTTTGGATGGTATGCTGTGTTTTTGTGGTAGAGTACAGCTTATAAATAAGTTAGGATGTTTCCATAACAAAAGCAGAAATGTGTTAGTTAGTAAGATATATACTGTTGAATATTTTGAAAATATTTGAAATTGAAGCCTTATGCATCAATGTCTGCCAATCCATTTATGTTCAAAATATTCAACAGTTCGTTTTCTTTTGTTTCGGAGACAAGTTAATTATATCTGAGGTGTATTGTACACTTTGTAATGAAAGGTGCTCTGTGTTTTCACTTGTAGTTTGTATTTAGAATGGTACTCTGTGTTTTCTCTTGTAGTTTGTATTTTGAATGGTGCTCTGTCTTTTCAATTTTAGGTTGTGTTTAGAATGGTACTCTGTGTTTTCACTTGTATTTAGAATGGTACTCTTGTGTTTTCACTTGTAGTTTGTATTTAGTATGGTACTCTGTGTTTTCACTTGTAGTTTGGATGGTGCTCTGTTTTCACTTGTATTTAGAATGGTGCTCTGTTTTCACTTGTAGTTTGAATTGTGTTCTGTGTTTTCACTTGTAGTTTGTATTTTAGATGGTACTGTGTGTTTTCACTTGTAGTTGGAATGGTGTTCTGTGTTTTCACTTGTAGTTTGTATTTTGAATGGTGCTCAGTGTTTTCACTTATAGTCTGTATTTTGAATAGTACTCAGTGTTTTCACTTGTAGTTTGTATTTTGAATAGTACTCAGTGTTTTCACTTGTAGTTTGTATTTTGAATAGTACTCTGTGTTTTTACTTGTATTCTGTATTTAGACTGGTACTCTGTGTTTCCACTTGTAGTTTGTATTTTGAATGGTGCTCTGTTGTTACTACATTACAACCTACCTCCTTGCATTACTATTGCTCTTTCCTTCTCTGAAGGGAAGCGTAGTAGGATGAATTTTTTACAGCCATTGTTTGCTGGTTATTGTGGTTACAGAGTGTCTGAAGGATTCTTCAGGTATCTCCATACTCTCTCTAATGATGAGATCCATAGTAATTCGCTTGAATGCTATATCTCGGAATGAGACAAGAAGAGGGTTAATCCAATACCCAGAGCCACTGAGTAGGTCATTAAGCACAATGACAACCTCCTTGGCTGATAGCTATCACATGACCTTGTTGCTAGCAACCAAGACTTCATTCCTTTTCTTACTGTTGAAAAATTTTATAGCAAATTTAAAAGTTATTTTCTAGCTTGGAATTGCTGTGGATAGAAGAAAGTATAAGGATCATCAAGATGTCAGACAAGCATAAAATACCTCCCAAGATAAGTGGTTGTAGGGCCAGGTGCATTAATAATGATTTGTAAGATCATTTCTAATTTCGTGGTAGACGTGGTAGCATTTGGTTACTTGCGCCCAGAGTGTATAGACTATGTGTTGTCTATTTTTTGCTTCTGTTACAGTAGCATGTATAAGCTACTGAATTGACATGCTTGTTGCGATTGAGCATGAATCTGCGATATCTCAGTAACATACTCTCTCAAAGAAAACCAAAAATAATTTTAAAACTAGAGCTCGGTAGGGTCTCTATCACTTAATCTTGGGATTAGTGCTGGCTAATCCTGAGTCATATTCGGAGCTTTACTCTGTCAAATCTCTCTGTTATTATGAAAATTCAGATTTGAGAAATTCTCCGAAGAAGACCAAGGAGAAGGTCAAAGAAAAGAATCAGAATCATTCTATCAGATATCCTTCTGGCAGTTGTCATAGATTCATAAAATCTGAACACGCCTGACACGTGTGTTCGAAATGTACATCGTGTTCCTTACAATCGACCTGTTTGATATGCGGGTCATGGTCCCAATCTGCCAGAATGTCATTCTTTAAACCAAATTTCCCAGAGATCTTACATATTCCTGGGAATCCTTCTCCTTGAATGTCGGCGGCTAAAATAAGGCCAAACCCTAGGCCACAGCGGATTGAGCCATCCTTGAAAAAATTGTGCTATCTATGGAATGTCTCCAGAAACAAGTTCACAATATTGACTCGTCTATTGACAGTAGGATCAATAAGATTGTCCTGGACCAGTCAGTTACCAATGCTTCATCTCTTGACGTAGTTGATTGTGAAGTATTGCAGCTGTCTGTTCCCAGGAAGCGCCTATTTTCTAAATCTAATAAATTACAACTCACTGATTTACATTGTTTCAGAGGGGCCACAAAAGATGAGAAGAATAAGAGTATAACGACTTGGGGTTTCGCCTCGTTCACCGCCTGTTCATAAGCCGGTCATTCTGGATTATCAATTTCCCCGGTATGGCATTAGGTTTTTCCCGGCCCCGGGTCTGGATGTTGGCCGGCTTTGCTTCCCAATCTTATCTATGGGGCCGGACTCGGACTTTTGTCCGGGTCCGGCTGCTGGGGAGACTTCGGGTTTTGAGTTCTTGCCAGCCCCGGCCCTGGATCCACACCTCTCTGGTCAGTCCTATAGTTTCTTTGCTTTGGCTCCTTATTAAGTCTGGGGCGGGGGTTGGGCTTTTTAGCGTGTCAGATTCTGTCTGATTTTTTCAACTAATTTTGGTCAGTATCTTTGTGATTTTTTTTTTTTTTTTTTCCCCAATCCCGAGGCTGTCGGGCTCCGGAGCCAGGTGCCTTGCAAAATTCTTCCATTTTTTTCACTAGAATTCTGAGGTTCCCGCACCGGAAAGTCAGAATTGTTTCCCCCGGTCCTGAATGACCTAAGATCCGGGAACGGGTTTAGTGGAACCACACCCTGGTCACTTTTGTGAACCCAGGTTCGGCTCATTTCTTTAGATCAGGGATCGGGCCTACTATCATCTTTTTTGATTCGAATATTAATTTTTCTTAGATAGATAAGTTATTTCTTTTTCAATGGGATCTTTTTTCACATTATTACATATGTGCATATCAACTTATCCAGCAGTACTTTCTCATGCGATATCTTAGTGATTCAGGCTTCTTTCCCCCCTTTTTCTGCATGTTATCTTTCTTTGCCTTCTCACAATTTAAGTTATAGTAATTTTTATTCATTCTCAACCTTTTCTTCCTGCACTCTTTCCTATCTCTCAGATTACTTCGCAATTCTAATTAGCTATGTTTTGGTAATTTTTTCGTCCCGAGTTAGAGGCGCAGTTCTATTCGGGCCGTTCATCTTTTCGTATTCTAGGTTGGCAGGTTGACATACTTTCATAACTTTAGGAGAATTTACATGTCATTCTATATTTATCATGAATATTTTGTTCTTTTAAGGCTATTTTTCCCTATTTATCACCCTTTAATTTTAAAATATTCATTTCCTAAAAGTTAGATTAGACTTGCTCTCATGGTATTTTGTGATTTTCTTTAATATAAGTTTCTTTGCCGTATTTCGCCGTTCTTTAGTAGCTGTCAGTTTTTATCGTCAGTACTCGTCAACTAATTCGGCAGTCTATTCGTGCTAGTCTCATTTCGTCTCGGTGACATTATCGCTTTTTTCTCTTCTATTTACCCTTTTTTCAAGGCTATTTTCTTATTTTTAGCTAAAACATTTTATTTAGAGTCATGTTCTTTCCCTCCAGTGCGGGAT
This sequence comes from Chaetoderma sp. LZ-2023a, assembly GCA_034401795.1. Classification (NCBI taxonomy): domain Eukaryota; kingdom Metazoa; phylum Mollusca; class Caudofoveata; order Chaetodermatida; family Chaetodermatidae; genus Chaetoderma; species Chaetoderma sp. LZ-2023a. The sequence continues at coordinate 20,842,552 of CM067370.1, forward strand.
TGGTGATTTTGGGCTCAAAATTTATCCTTTTTCATTCCCTTCTTATCTACTTCCAGTAGCTGTTGGATTGTCATCATCGTTCCTGTCACTTTTTATATAGGTCGTTGACAATTCGCCAGTATATATTTCGTTCCCTTTTTGTTTACATGGAGATTTCCTTTTGGATATTATATAGATCCTTAACATAGATCTGTTTTATTTTAGCTAATTCTATCTAGCTATAGCTGGACTCTCACCCCTCCCATAGGCTTACTATGGGATTTCTATTTGCCACTAAATCTGGTTAAAACACTATAAATAAATTTATCTATAATGTTTCAATGTCTACAACTTTTAATAAGGAAGGCAATATTTCTATGATGCTTTTTTGTCCATACAAAGATAGTGGTAGAGATTGAATAGCAGAAATAAACGCAAGTTACCTCTCAGGAAGGGGTAAGAGTAAGGATATAGCTCTTATAACTAAGTAACATCGCCTTTCACTCGATTTCAGGAAGCATTACTTTCCAAAAGTATAAATCGATGCTTGGAAGTCTCTATCTAATCTCATTGTAACATCCTAAATTATTTAAATAGACTCATGAACACTTTGGACTAATACTGAGATAACTCAAAAAAATATCTTAACTATCAACATCCTAACTATTATCAGCCTCGCCCTAATTGGAATATTGAGGCTTTTTAGCCGTTATTCTTCATTTATATCTTTCTTTATTCAGATATTAGATCATTCTTCTGTACCCTTTCTATTAGGGTTACTTATGAGAGTAATTCTGAGGAATTACTGTCATTTATAGTATCTTGCTCTACTTGTTATTACTAACTTCGTATTCATTCTTTCTATTTTTTACATCAATTTTGCACAAAAATTTGCCTTCCTCCAGGATTTGTGCAATGTTGAAATCTGTATTTGAGAAATAGTAATGCAAGGAGGTAGATTGTAATGTAGTAATATGTTTTACTAATTACATATACCTACCTCCTTGCATAATGGCCCATCTCAAGCCTCCCCTCTGTCAAATTTGGGGTGTGGGGTGGGGGTGGGGGGTGGAGCCGCCTTGAGGCTTCATTTAAATGGTCATATCTAGGAGTAGTGGCGGAATTAAAATGATACCACCTCCCGCAACTGGATTTCCATTTAAACAAATGGCCAAGAATATAAAACTCCCGTGCGGACCCCACTGTCCGGGAGAACCTCAGGATACCGGCCAGTGGCCGGCCTTTCTTATTCTGGCCAGTATCCTGAGGTTTTTCTATCTGTGGGACACTATTCTACTTATCCTATCCTACCTATCCTACCCCACCTATCTCCTACCCCACCCTGTTGCTATTCCAGCCGGATGGTGTGTGTGTGTGTGTCTGGTGCTTTTGCCCCGCACTGCGGTGTGTCGCGGTGGGTCTTTATCTAACCTGGTCATATTACCCCGGCCTAGCGTCTTACCTAGTTTCGAAATTTCAGGTAAGTTCTAGCGAGGTCTTTTGAGCGGATTTGAACCCCAGTCTGCTGCCTGGGAATCCTATGCAATACTCTAGTGAGTGACCCACCGCAACACTACTAAAATCTCGCCTCTTAGTAATCTAATCTCTGAGCGTGAGTATTGCGGTTACTGTGCTTATCAGTCTGACGTCACTTCGAGATAACGCAGTAACAGCAGTGCATAACTTATCAGCTTTAATTACTAATACATACATGGCCGAGGTAGTTAAGGCGTGAGATCCTTGTTTTGTGTTTATTAGCAAACTTAAAATCACAGGTTCAAATCTCGCTATTACCATTTGTGGATAACTCGGCCATTTCTGGTCCGATTTTAAAATGGTAAACAGTTGAAATTCTCGCTTCATTCTGGTCGTAATCGGTGCCAAGAACGCAGAGAATGAAGTGATTTCTCGGTACAATATAAGCATACACTCTTACTGACACGTGGATCTGATGCATGCACATGCATGCTACTCGTTCTTACGGACTTAGCCATACCTCTCTCATAGGGCTTTATACACACGCGCATACTAACCTATCCAGGGGGCATGCATCGCACCACCTCCCCACACACATCTGAACGCCCATTTAGAGACATGCATCCACAGGGATATACACCACCCACAGGTACTGATCGCCAGCACCACCCATAATAGGGTCTGAACGCCCATTTAGAGACAGGCATCCACAGGGATATACACGACCCACAGGTACTGATCGGTACCGAAGACGGTAGGGTGATGCTCTTCCACAAGAATGCTCCAGGGAGCCCGTGGCTGAACACAATAGGAGCAGCTCAGGACTAGGTGGCAGCAAGAGAGCAAGCCCGCCTCGACACAGACAATATCGATCGACCCAACACCAAGTTGGCTTTCGTTCGATCAATCAACGTTGAGGTCAGGCTGTCATCGACCGCCAACCTATGCTTGGGGCAGGCCCCCTCCCAGACTGGCTACGACAGAAGAAGAGTATGACTGCCCTCGACACCTACAGGGACATCCTGTGTCTCTGGCGATGTCTAGCAGTCCACTGAGGAGCGAGAGCTGATAGAAGTACAGCTCCTGCATGAGTTCTACGGCAAGACAGTACTTGATGTCCGCAAGACCTCGCTGGATCAGCTGGACAAGGTAGAGTTCTTCGCCAAGATCGGGATTCGCGTGTATGAACCAACCGAAGAGGGCACCTGGCACATGATCAGGCAAGCGGCTCACTACCGTGACACCATGACCATCGGAGTGTGGGACCACCATGCCTTCTACATCAAGAACATCTCCAAGCTGGCACATACACTAATCTGCAGTCACTGTCAGCAGAGGTTTACACAGGCATGCAATCTTCAACGCCACGCTGATCGCTGTACAGGCGGCAAAATAAAAATTGTATGTCCTCGCGAAAAGGTTGAGGCGCCACAGTCTGCGTATGAGAAAGCCTTCTATCCACTCCAACCATCCAGTTCAGCGGCTACTCATTGGATCGAGTATGAGTCGAGAAACAGAGGCCTACACATACACCATGTAGAGTGTGGGTACAGTGGCGAGCGTTAGATCGAGGGCGCTCTCGTAGATGGTTATGATCCGACCACCAATACCGTTTACCAGTTCCATGGCTGTCACTGGCACGGGTGTCCACAACACCAGCGAGGTGAGGATGCCGAACAAAGATACCGCAAGACAGTCCTGAGAGAGGAGAAGCTGAAAGCCTCTGGATGCACGCTTGTGGTACAGTGGGAGTGCTGTATAAAACGCTGCCCAAGCGTCCCTAAACGAGTTCGGACTGTCACATAGCCACACTTCATAGTTTACGGCTTCGAAGCACTCCTGGATGGTATCAAGACTCATCCTATGGAGACTCATGATCGAGAGTACTCACATACCTATCTCTGTGTCAGTTGGCTGCTCCTTAGATGGCGCCACGAGTGAGCCCACTCACCTCTGCAATCCTGACCCCAAAGGACTGATCAGAGAATTCATGCTGGAGATCCAACGGTGAGCATCTCTAATCCGGACAAGGGTTAGGGCACAGTACATACCGACAGACATGGACAAGCTCCCAAAGCAACAGCAGCGACTGATCAACGAGTGGTGTGACCAAGTGCCTGTACTGGGGTTCAACTCTGGGCGGTATGACCTGAACGTCATCAAGAAGTACTTTGTTGATGAGCTGTCTGACAGTATAGGTACAGTGAAAGTCACCAAGAAGGCTAGTCAGACCATGTTCCTCATCAAACCTGAGCTACGGTTTCTCGATTTGCTGAACTACGTCGGCCCAGAAGTCTCGTACGAGGTATTGGTCAAAGCTTACGGGTGTTCACAGTAGAAGCGCTGGCTCCCGTATGAATGGTTTGACACACATGAGAAGCTCAACTATCCAGGGCTTGCTGACTACTCAGCATGGACATCTAAGCTCAATGGGGCTACCTCTTGATGTGAACAGAGTGGGAACAGTGTAACCAGACATTCAGCGAGCATGGAATGTGGACATTCGCCGACTGGCTGCGATACTACAACAACCTGGATGTCAATCCATTCATCGAAGCCCTAGAGCGGATGCAGGAGTTCTACACAGAACGAGAAATAGACATCCTTAAAGTCTCTCCCAGGTGTGTCACTGCAATACCTCCTACGTGGAACCGCTCGGCACATGCCAGATGTTAGCCTCTATACACCAGACAAGGAAACCTACGAGATGCTGAAGGGTGCTGTTGTTGGCGGTCCCAGCATCGTGTTCACCAGATACCATTACGATTACGACGCAAATGCTCTGTACATGTCAACGATGGCCAAAGAGATGCCATGTGGTAAGGAGAAAGTGTGCCATTGGTCCGAGGCCAGTGGGGTAGCAAGCTTTAAGGAGGCTGGTTTGGGTTTGCTGAGATGGATATAGAGGTCCCCAAGGCTCTGTGGGCAAAGTTCGAGGAAATGCCTCCTCTCTTCTATAACCGTGAGATCCCGGTAGAGGCAATCTCGTCTGAGATGCTGGCATATCTAGGGCAAACAGGGAGGAACAGCCCACCACCCAGAAGCTGGTCGGTGCCCTCTCTGGCAAGAAGCGGCTGCTGTACGCCCCAACCCTCAAGTGGTATATAACCCATGGCCTGGAGATCACTGCTGTATACCGCACCATAGACTATGAGGCCAAGCGCCCATTCGAGTGGTTCGTGGAGAATATTACGGAGGCCCGTCGCTCGGGAGATGTAGATAAGAGCAAGGCGCTCTTGGCAGATCTCTTCAAACCCCTCGGCAACAGTGCCTATGGTAAGCTCATCGAGGCCCTAGAACGTCATAGCAACACCAGCTTCACGAAGGATGAACGCGTGGTAGACAAGGCCCTGCGTAGTGCATGGTTCGAAGATCTCGAGGAGATCGGTGAGTCATACGAGCTCCAGAGTCGCAAGCCAAGAATCCGAAGGCCCTTCCAGGTGGGGATAGCCGTTTATGAGCTCGCGAAGCTGCGAATGCTGGAGTTCTACTACGACTTCCTCGATCGCTACGTAGCTCGTGACAGCTTTGAGTACCTGCAGATGGACACTGACTCTGCGTATATCACTATAGCAGGCTCTAACCTCGACGACATCATTCGCCCTTAGATGCGAGCAGAGTACCAGGCTCATAAGCGGGACTGGCTAGCTTGGGACAAATGGTCTGGACCGACTCCGGGACTGTTCAAGCTGGAGCTCGAATGCTCTCGTGGCATCGCTCCCTTCTCCAAATGCTACTACGTGGAGAGCGCAGCTGCAAGTAAGGGCTCGGCTAAGGGAATGTCAAAGCGGCAGAATGTGGTCTCTTAGCAGAGGTTCTACAGCACCCTACATGGCGGGGTGGACAGAGCTGAAAACCGAGGCCTACACATGCGCAACCAGGGTATGGTGACGTATGCGCAGGAAAAACTCAGACTCCACTTACTATGATAAGCGCCATCATTTCTTTATATACTAATGATTAGGCCATCTTGCTCAGCAACTATACTCTAGCTAAGGTCAATTCCATAAGTGCAGTGATAAAGATCAAAGGACAATGCCATTGATAAAAGTCAAGCCAACAACCATTTTGGTATAGCAGACAAAATTTATAAAGGCTGTGGAATTAAACTAGTGTACTGGAAAGCTGTTGAACATTTTGAAACTAATCTGGCCTGAAAAATGTTGATATTTATGGTAGCAAAGCTTTCAGTGAAATTAGTTTCAAAACATTTAACCAATTATTTCTTACAATAAGATTAATGTTTGTTATACGGCGTGTCTGGGTGGAAAGTGTTAGAGGAAGAAATATGTATGTACATCTATGAAGGCTCTGGAATTAAACTAGTGTCTTATTATTTTGGAAACAAGTTGATTGAAATTTGTTATTGCATATCGCAGCAACAAGATTCAGTCAAATTTATTAAAGAATTTTCAGTGGGTTTTATATTTTATATCTGAAATGGATTCATTTCTGTCAGTATATTATATCAGTGGTTATAATGTAATTTTGTTTCTACTATGTATCTCAATTTGGTTGACTACATTACACCTTTTATGATGACATTGATGTTCACATAGTCCGTCATAAAATTATCAGTCGAAGTAACTAATGTAACTGAAATGTAACTTTAGTTACATTAAGCAAAGTAACTGAAATGTAACCAGTTACATTGCTCAACAAATGTAACTGTAACTGACATAGTGTAATATAACTGTAGCTGTAACTAGTTACATTTAAATGTAACTGACCGCAGGCCTGATCCACCTGCAACAATTCTGGCCACTGGAGGGGATTTTCCGAAGCCTCGTAGGCACCCTGGAATGCTTCAGGGAGGAGGTCAGTGCCGCTGTAGCAGAGAGCCATAACACCGGTCATGCAGAAGGTACTCAGGAGGGGTTCACTGTTGGCCGCAAGGAGGCTGTTGAGCACATCTTCAACGAAGAAGGGCGCAGGAGATTGGCCAGTGATCTGGTAGCATTTCTGAAATTCTCAGATAGCTACCAGGACTACCTCATCAAATCCGCTCGCAAGTCAGATGCTCGTCGTGCATGGACAAAGTGGATCTTCCGTGAGAAGTTCCAGAAGAAGAGAGCCCTAGACTCTGACCCTCAGTGGGTAGAGTTTAAGCTACAGGCTTCTGACTTCTTCTTTTCGATCGCTGGTATCACACTTGGAGAGCCGTTCTCAAGATGAAATCTGTGGTTTTCTGCAGTTCTTCCACAGGCCCATACAGCTTTTCAGGAAAACAGGTTGACAAAGGCCAGATCTCTTCTCTCAGCAGCTGTTACGTACTGCAACATTAAAGTATGTGCTCTGTGGTCTGTTCTGCTTCTCCACAAGGACAAGCGGGCGATGTCGTAAGGTGGAACCGCCTGTACATGTGTTGGTTTAGTCTGTTGTGTCCAGTTCTGAGACGAAAAATAGTCACTTGCTCTGGCCTCGAGAGATGATGGTAGGCATCTTCTGATTGAGGTGTTCTATAGAGTGACTTGATGATAGTCTTCATCTCTGTATGGGTAACCATGTTTTCTGTCTGATTCTCTTCTGCACCCACCTTTGCCATCTTGTCTGCTTCCTCATTTCCTTGGACTCCACAGTGTGAGGGGATCCATTGCAGTGCTATTCGAAAGCATTTGATGGTTTGTAGTGCTTCTTCAAGTTGTGGCAGCTTACCTTTGGTGATAGCCTCAAGGACGGAGCGGGCATCAGATAAAAAGACAATCTGTGCAATAGGGTCTGCTGTTCTGCTGATGGTATTAGCTGCATGAACCAGTGCTTCGACTTCAGCTCTGTAGTTTGTGCAGTGTTTGCCTGTCGGTATTGCAGCTGACTCATGTTGTCCGTTTGGATACTGTATGTGCAGTCCGGCACCTCCTCTCCTAATTGCATCTTTGGCTGATCCATCTGTGTAGATCCTTATCCATGTCTCCTGAGGGTACATTTCTTCCAGCATGGCTAGGGTCAGGGCCTTCTTGCTCATATCACTGTGTTCATCTTTGGTTGTGAGATAAGGTACTGTGGTGCGAATAGCTATGCTCTCTAGTTTGTTTTCCCAGGGTGGAGGATCAAGGGTGTGGTTTGGGTCTTCTATTTGTGCTGGCAACATTTCTTGGCGTTTCCTTTGAAGTGCTTTTGTCTCTTTCACAAAACTTGATCTTTTAAGTCTTCCTAATGTCAGCTGTGCTTGCCTGATCTTCATCGGGTGGTTGTTCAACGATTTGAACTCTGCAGCTTGGATCAGTGCATTGCATTCCCTTCCTTTGCTAAGTGGGGGGATGCCTGCTGTCTGCTCCATTTTTTCTATTGGTGTTGATCTCATTCCACCAGTGATGATGCGCAGTGCCTGGTTTTGTACTCTGTCGAGGTTCTGTTGATGAGATTTAGCTGCTGTCATCCATGAGCTGGATCCATATTCAAGGTGTGGTCGTCCGGCACCTAGGTAGATGGTCTTAAGGATCCTTTCATTGGCACCCCACTTTGTTCCTGCCAGCTTCCTCATGATGTTTAGCTTTCTTCTGGCCTTTGCCTCTGCATTCTGGATGTGCTCCTTCCATGTTAATCTTCTGTCATAGGTGACTCCCAGGTATGTTTGCTGGTCCTCGTACTCGAGTGGAGTACCGCCCAGTGTCAGATTGCCAACCTTGGTTTTGGTGGACAGTGAGAATAGCATGGCTGATGATTTTTCTTTCTTGATGGTAATACACCAGCGATTGGCCCAAGCTGTAATTCTGTCCAAGGCGAGCTGCATTCTGTACGTGGCAGTCATTGTGTACTCCTCGGTGCACCAGAGTAAGAGGTAATCTGCATAGAGGGCTGCTTGGATCCCATTGGGCAGCTCTGCTACAATGTCATTAATGAAGAGTATGAACAGAGTTGGTGATAATACTCCGCCTTGTGGCACCCCTTGTCTCAGCAATACATTCTGTCCAGATTGTCCATCCACCAGCAGCCTAGCTCTGCGATTGTGTAGGTATGACTTGGTCCATCGGGACATGTTGCCACCGATGCCTGTGCGCCGGGGCTTCACGAGGAGGCCATCCTTCCACACCTTGTCAAATGTCTTCTGCAGATCGATAAAGGCAGATAGCATCACCTTCTTGGCTTTAAAAGTGTCCTCTATGACCTGTGCAAGATGTGTTGTTTGATCTTCTGTGCTCCTGTATCTTCTAAAGCCGGCCTGCTCTGAAACTATAATGTTCTCCGACTCCAGGTACCACTGCAACCGCTGGTTGATGATGCGCTCCATGGTTTTGCATATGCAGCTTGTAAGACTGATAGGACGGTAGCTCAGCACTTTCATCTTGTTCTTCCCTTTTTTCAGAATAGGAGTCATTCTGGCTTCCTTCCAGCACTGAGGAACCTCTCCATTGGTCCAACTGAGATTAAAGATGTCTAGCAACTTGCGAATAGATGCATTACCAAGGTGTTGGATCATTTCATTCGTAATGCCATCTGGCCCGGGAGATTTCTTTATCTTCAATTGGTGGATAGCCTTCTTCAGTTCTGCTAAACCAATGTCAACTTTCATTGCATTGTGAGTGTTGGTGTCTGTTCTTTCCTTTTGCTCTTTTCTAACCTCTTTTTGACGCATTCGTGGTATAGAAATGTTGCTTTCTTTTGCATATGCCTTCGCAAAGGCATCTGCAGCCATCTTTCCTGTCAGTGTTTGTCCATCTTCTTCAAGAGTAATCTTCTCTCCCCCGACACCCTCATCATTCAGTGCTTTAGTCAGTCTCCATAGCTTTGTGGTGTCTCTCTCTAAATTAAACCCTGCCGTCTTTTCCCTCCAGCTTCTTCTTTTGGCCTCCAGCTTGGTCTTTAGATACCTGGCTTTAGTTTGTTGTAGCGTGAAGTGGTTTTCATGACAGGGATTACCCTCTGCATCTTCTCTGGCCTTGTCTAGTTTATCATGTGCTGCTTGCAGTTCTGTTGTCCAGTGGGGCTGGTAGTTTTTCCTGAACCCTCGAGGAATCGCTTCGTTGGCAGCCTTGAGGATACTTGAATTAAATTCCTTGACCACATTGTTGATGTTTCTCCCTTCTACTGCTATATTTTGGGTAAGTTCATTGGAACGAATGCTGAACAGACTCCAATTTGCCTTTTTGTAGTCCCACGTTGGATGTTGAGGTGAACTTGTCGAAATACTTCCAGAAAGAGAGAGGAGGACTGGGCGGTGGTCGCTTCCTCCTAACTGCGATCCGACCAATCTACTGAGGTTTCTGTGAATGTCTTCTGTACAAAATGCCAAGTCCGGCGTTGTCGAGGGCCACCGGCGCGAGTAGAAGGTAGGCTGATCTGTGGTATCGTTGACAAGTAAAAGGGGCTTTTCATCTTGCCATGCTTCAATGTCTTCTCCTCGTTTATCAAGTGTTCTGTATCCCCAGCTCTGGGACTGGCTATTAAAGTCTCCCACAATGAGGAAGTGGCAGTCCGGGACCTGGATTGTGTCAAGTGAGAGATTCTTGTCATTAGGGCAGTAATAATTGACAATGTCAATCACAGAGTTGCTGGTTGTTACCTTGATCTTGATATATTCTGCCTCTTCCATAAAGGTTTTGATCTGGCTGGCGTTCACGCTGTTTCGGTCCAAGATGATCACCCCGCCTTTCTTTCTACCTCTTTGATCACACCGGAAAATCTGGTAACCTCTGATCTTAAATGGTTTTCCTTCTTGCTGGTGTCTCTTGGATGCAGCAGATATCAATGTTGTTTTCATACAGGAACTGTTCGAGCTCTGATTTCTTGTTGCTAACCCCTTCTGCGTTCCAGTGCATGATGTTGATACTGGGGTTCTCTTTGGGTTTGGTCTTCTCTTTCGGTTGGCCAGTAGCTCACCATCCTCATCCCCTGGCTCCACAAGACGAGTTGATGGGACCTCCAGTAGCTGAGGGTGGGCTCCTTCGAGGCGTGGAGCCCGGTGCTGCACCTGCCTGGCGGATCCTCACAGGGTGAGCAGCATTTCGGTTGATTCGATCTCCAAGTGTCATTTCATTAGCGTTGTGCATAATGCTCTGGTTAGCCCCTCCAAATGTCTGGATTGACACCCAGTGGGATACACCCCTGTGCCACGTTGAGACCAAGCATATAGTCTTAAACAGGGGCAGGCTTCTGACGAAACTGACAAAGTTCCTCAAGCTTCTGACGAAGTTCCTCAGTGTTCTGACGAAGTTCCTCAAGCATCTGATGAAGTAGCAAAGACCGTGGACGAAGCAGCGGAGACCGCGCAGCCTTCTGATGAATGAAAAAAGTTGCGGCAGCTGCGACAGTCTGTCAGCGATGACGCGTAGAGCAGGCTAGTTTCCTGGCTGGATTCAGCTTGTAGGTAACGGTCTGCGCCTTTTCCAGAGATGGCTTGAAGTGTGACAGCTCACCTGTCTCCTTGTTGCTGAAGATGAAGCGATACAGCTCAGCTGCCCTCTGTATACCTGCGATAAAATCCCCTTTGGTCTCCTTGAGGTTAGGCTGTCGTATATGGTCTCGAGCAGGGCATGTCCACACTTGGAGCTGAAGTATAGCAACCGTGCATTGTGGCGGATGTCTGGTGAGATCTCGCGGGTGTATTTCTGAACGAGGATGAAGACAGTTAACTTTGTGTGCCAGATGCGCCTGGTGATGTTGCTGAGGTAGGTGACTGTCTTCTGGTCCATTGCAGGATCATCGATAACTAGAACAAGTGGTTCTGTCAGTCGGGCTGCCAGCAGCTTCTCCATCAGTGCTTGCAGGTTCTGCGTCTTGGTGATTGGGCCGTTGTACCATTAATCATTACTGTCAACCGCCTCAGCGGCGGAGTCAGACACCAGAAGGATGTATTGAGAGTGTAGATGTTCGGCCAGGAGAGCCTGCAACAAGATCTTTTTCCTGTGTCCTGACGGGGCAATGATCAGCACCACCTGGCGAGCATCGGCCGGCCTACTGTCGAATGGTACAGACATGCGTGCAGAGGATGGTTAGCACTTGGTCGGTGGTACACTCGTCTATATCTTGGAGACTAAGCGGCAGTACTTCCTGCACCAGCTCTTTCGCCTGCAGAGCGGGGAATCCTGCACCTCCAGCGGATACGAAGGATGCGATGGAGGCATCAAGCATGAAATCCCAGCAGCAGCTGAGAAGATAGCGTAGAGGGCCTGTGTCAGCACCCACAGTGTCTAGTACATCCAATATCTGTATGATACATGCACAGGAAGCCATGACTATCCTGTGGTCTTAAATGGCAAATTCAAGAGCCCTGACCCCTTCACCTCTGGTAGCCGGACCTGGCGGATGCGATGGAGGCGTCAAGCATGAAATCCCAGCAGCAGCTGGGAAGATAGCGTAGAGGGCCTGTGTCAGCACCCACAGTGTCTAGTACATCCAGTATCTGTATGATACATGCAAAGCCATGACTATCCTGTGGGCTTACTTACGCTGCAAATTCAAGAACCCTGTCCCCAGCACCTCTGGTAGCCAGAGGCTGTCGATAGCACCTGCACCTGTTTGGCCGTCGACGGTGATACTGTTCAGGCTGAGGGTGCCTATCTTGAGATTCCCTCCATTCTGGATGAATGTGCTCCATGGTCTCAGGAGATCCTTAACCAGGTCCTGTGCATAGGACTTGGCCATAACCTTGATGGCTCCAGCCTCATCGACTCCGAGCATCGTCGTCCTCTCCTTGATGCCCATCCCCTTGTATACAGTCTTGGCCTTGTTAATGGCCGATTGTCCTACCGTATCAGTGATCCCGATGAGATCTCGGGCTGGGATGGTACCTCGGATCTCCTGCGGGTCTCCCTTCTCATCGAAGTCTAGCAAGGAGATAGGGGCAACAGTGTCCTTTGAACCGAGGCGTGCCTCGCCCAAGTGAGCAAGATCGCCTAACTCTGCTTTCTAGGTCTGTGAGTGACGGAGTCATAGTCATATACAGACGGCTTAGACCTACTAGTCATACCCCCAGTGAAATAGTTGGGCATAGGAGGACCACGCAGTCAGCCAAGGGAATAGGTAGCAGTGCTCAGGGTACTGGCCCTCTCTGCAGGGGCATGCCTTGTGGGCGGTCCACCATTCCCGGGCATTGGCAATCCTCAGTCCGCGTGCTCGACTATGGACTACACACCGCCTTCCAGCACGCCATGCCTCATATGCTGCAGGGGTCTCGTGATCCATCTCTCACTATTCAGAAGGGTTAAACGTAGGCGACGATGATTTCATTGCACTCATTGTTAGCCCTAAAACCGCGGCCTCTATTAGTGTAACACGTTCACCCATGATCTTGGCGGCAACGGTGTAGGAGGCACCACTGAGGGCGATCTTTGGGATGGGGTGAGTTATTCCGAGACAGTGCCCGGCCACCCCAATCACCACTGTAGCGAGGACAGCTGCAGTGGCGGCAAGAAGAACCTCACTTCCCCCTGTCATCTTCACCACGGCCACATTTGCCACCACGTTACTGGCGGCATGGACGGCCAGAGGTTTTGCTTTGGTCAGTAACCTCTGTGTCTTGGTTCGCAGCGGGTTCTCCTTCTTCTGAAGTCTCATCTGGCTCTCGGGCAGTTGCTTCACGATCTGTACCATTGATGTCATTGTTTAAACGCTGAGTATACAAGGCCGTTAAACGTCTGCGTCCCCTGTCGAGAGAGCTAACAAGATCTTCCCAGTCTGCGTCTGCCAGGTGGCCAGGTTGGTACTCTGGAATATTCATCTCTCTATTGAGACATCTTAAACATGTCCAGGCTCATGCTATGCGAGAAGTACTAAGATGTCTTCCGAAGGGAGTTGAAGGACTACAAGAAGAAGACACCAGATGAGCTCGCTCAGCTCTCCGGTGCTGAGCTGACAGAGGAGCTGAAAGCTGTGAAACTCTATCTAGGATTTGGCAAGGGACAGATCTGCTTCCTCGAATACCTTATCATGGGCGGGAGTATCGTCAAGTGGCTCCTGCGAGCTAAAGGTTTCTACAAGGATCGGGAGTATCTGGCAGATGTGTTCCAGCAGTTGCAGACCGCCATGGCCTCACCGGACTCGGAGCTGAACAAGGCTCTACGATACCACAAGCTGGAAAAAGAATGCGCTGCCGAACCCTCCAGCCCTTGGATATGCATGTTGGCAGCGTGTATAGGGACTGTAGGGCATGCCAAGCTGGTTCAGTGTCTCACCGTGGTCCCCACTGCTACTGTAGAGAGTAAGGATAGTCTTATAGCTGATTTGCTAGCGGCGGAGTAGGCTGATCCCGAGCGCCACGATAGCTAGGCCTGACACCACACGTAGAGCTACCACAGGAAGCGGTGTCGTGTCGACTGGCTGCAGTGTCGGGGCGCCTGGAGCTGCCGTGTCGACTGGCTGCAGTGTCAGGGTCGGAATGCCTGTATGGCTCGTACTACGCGTAGGTGCATTGATGGCAGTGTTGAAGCCGAAGTGGACACCGGGGGAACTCCCCTCGACTATCATGTTGTTATAGCCCCTGACTTGGAGATCCTCGATGTTCACGATCATGTTGCTCGGAATCAACCGTAGGTGTGGCGAAATAGCAAAGTCAAGTTTGCGATGGGCCTTCTGCAACCCCTGCTGGAACTAAGCAATAAGACTACTGGGGTCTGCCACGATGATCATATCCTCAACGAGACTGATGAACATGGCCTGGACCTCTGCACCGCTGACACCATCTATGGAATGACGCAGCTTGGTCTGTGCTGTAAGGAGGCAGTAGCACAGTGCTTCCAGGGACTGGTTGATCGAACGATCCCTGCTGGTGTGAGGCTTGAGGTGGTGTCTGGGACAAAGTACTTCCACACATCTGGATAGTCCTGCCGCAAGCCAGTGATGTGCATATTTTGCACCAGCGCTCCAGGGTCGGAGTCTGGATCGAACGAGAATGTCGCTGTCTTCCGACGGCCTACTCGTCGGGGTGATCGATAGGGGAATCCTGAGTAGTCATGTCTCGGGTCACCATACATAACCCCATGACCGCTGTTGTCACCACCATGCCACCGATATTCTGGATGAGCGCTGAACTCTCTGTAGTCTGCTGGCCGCTGAGACGCTATGACTGTTGAGCTGGGGGTCGAAGTCGTTTGTATCAGGGAGGCTTGCACCCAGCTCATGGAGTACCAGAATAGGAGTGAAGCAGGGTGGAACTTACTCCACATCCTGCCGTGGCACACCACACAGCAAATTTCAGCTGCTGATTCCAGTATGAGAGGCTTGGAACAGCCATCCAAGTATGAGCTTGCTTTGCATCCTTGATGGTGATGGGGCGGTTGGTCAGCGGTCGTGGGTTGGCGGAGAAGCTGGTTCGGGAGCATCCATCCACTGTGATGGAGAACAGTGTTAGCTCTGGTATATCATCCTCTCTGGCCAGTCAAGGGTGTACCCAGGAGGGGCGGTTGGCTCCGGATGACTGTCGTGAGGTTCAGTGGGAAGGCCATCTATACTGGTGTTCTTAAAGCTACCGCAGCACACTATTTGTAGTCGTCTTGACTCCAGAGACCAGCGAGGCGCCGTCGCCCAACATCTCGTTTTTTAACTCCTCCATATCAACCCGCCTGCTGGAGGCTTTGAGGTATTGCTGTCGCACTTTAGGTTTCTCCGTGCGGTACAGGGCTTGGACCTTCAATATATGGCAGTACTCTTCATCGGTGACCTGACCATCCTCGAGAGCTTTGCTGACAGACTCGTCAATAGTCCGTAGCATACTCTGTGCCAGTGCCACGTACTTAGCATGCTTCTCCAGTCTTCTTGTGATCTGCCGCTGCCCCACCCCCAAGCCCGTGGCCAATACAGTGGCGGCTAGTGCCACGCCACCCAGCGGGATGGCGACGATGGCCCCCACCCCTGTAGCGAGAGTGGCCACAGCTGCCACCCCAACATTAGCTCCAATCACACCCGCACCAGTGGTTGTACGCGCGAGGACGTTGTAGGCTGTCTTATATCGCCTGCGCATTCTGCTGTACTTTTCTGCCTCATGGACGAGATTCTGTCTGATGGTATCTATCTGCTGGAGTCGCCAGCCGTGTACTGTACCCCCCTCGTCAGCAGTCACAGAGGGGTATATTTCTGGTTGCTTCCGCCACTCTGATTTTGCCATAGTATACCTGGAGATTAAACCTGCATCACTTGCAGAATCTGCTCATGAGTCCTAGAAGGGTACATTTTGGAGAGCCTGGCGAACCGTGCCCGCTTGCTGGTGTCGAGACAGATGTCTCTTAGACAGAGGTCATCCAGCACTATGTCGGGTGCCAGTAGCTTTCTGAGACGTGACATCTGGAACTTCACCTTATCACCCAGATAGTAGGTCCGCCGCTTACACTTCTGCGCCATCTCCTCTTTCCACTGTATGACATCTGGCTCATCCTCGTCTGAGAAGCCACCTGGCTCATCATCATCTGTGAAGACATCTAGCTCATCGTCGTGTGTCAAGACTCCTGCGTCCCGCTTACTCTCCTCCAGGAGGGCCTGCCAGTATCGGAAATTTTCACTGTTCCTTCGCCTCCTTGCAAGGCTTGCGTTCTGTTGATACCAGTTCTCCCGCTGTAGTCGCTCTCCTTGTTGCAGTGCGAGCCTCTGTTCTTTTAAGGCCTTTATCTGTGCAGGGGTCATGAACGGGCGAACCTCTTTCTTCATCATCTCGGCCAAGGGCAGATAATGCTGCTATGATATCATGTCAGGTCACTGGGTAATAAGAGTGTAAACTCTAAATGGGCGTCCGATATCCCATCCGTGCTGGCATATATGTTAATGGAGGGGCTGTCAAACAGGTGATTTACAGGTGTGAACAGGGTAGGACTGATAGCTTTCCATAGGTTGCTGTCGGCACCTGGGAGATACTCTATCACGTCCCGACCGACTTCTACCAGTGAGCTGCTGTGTGCACTGCCCGGAGGTTGATGTAACACATCGGCGTATATGTATGTTGTGCCCCGCTGGGGCACCTCGAAGAGAACCCATTCTACACAGTACTGTACCACCCGTCTCCCCTCTAGAGAGGGTGAGATTACGTTCTCACCACCGGAGAGCAGCAGTCGGACAATCGCCATGGTTATATGTCTTGTTTAAACCCCTCCTATAGCGTGCTATGGAACCCATATTTGCTCACTCGACTGGTCTTGCTGACCTGGCAGATGTGTACGCAGTTGATGCTGCCAAGGTAGAAGAGAGCGATGGCGAGTTTTCACTTGTATTTAGAATGGTACTCTGTGTATTCACTTGTAGTCTGTATTTAGAATGGTGCTCTGTGTTTTCACTTGTATTTAGAATGGTGCTCTGTGTTTTCACTTGTAGTTTGTATTTAGAATGGTGCTCTGTGTTTTCACTTGTGGTCTGTATTTAGAATGGTACTCTGTGTTTTCACTTGTAGTTTGTATTTTGGATGGTGCTCTGTGTTTTCACTTGTATTTAGAATGGTGCTCTGTGTTTTCACTTGTAGTTTGTATTTAGAATGGTGCTCTGTGTTTTCGCTTGTAGTCTGTATTTAGAATGGTACTCTGTGTTTTTACTTGTACTTTGGATGGTGCTCTGTGTTTTCACTTGTACTTTGGATGGTGCTCTGTGTTTGCACTTGTACTTAGAATGGTACTCTGTGGTTTCACTTGTAGACTGTATTTAGAATGGTACTCTGTGTTTTCACTTGTATTTAGAATGGTACTCTGTGTTTTCACTTGTAGTCTGTATTTCGAATGGTACTCTGTGTTTTCACTTGTAGTTTGTATTTAGAATGGTACTCTGTGTTTTCACTTGTAGTCTGTATTTAGAATGGTACTCTGTGTTTTCACTTGTAGTTTGTATTTAGGATGGTACTCTGTGTTTTCACTTGTAGTTTGGATGGTGCTCTGTGTTTTCACTTGTATTTTGGATGGTGCTCTGTGTTTTCACTTGTATTTAGAATGGTACTCTTGTGTTTTCACTTGTAGTTTGTATTTAGAATGGTAATCTGTCTTTTCACTTGTAGTCTGTATTTAGAATGGTACTCTGTGTTTTCACTTGTATTTAGAATGGTACTCTGTGTTTTCACTTGTAGTTTGTATTTATAATGGTACTCTGTGTTTTCACTTGTAGTTTGTATTTAGAATGGTACTCTGTGTTTTCACTTGTAGTTTGTATTTTGGATGGTACTCTGTGTTTTCACTTGTATTTTGAATGGTGCTCTGTGTTTTCACTTGTAGTTTGTATTTATAATGGTACTCTGTGTTTTCACTTGTAGTTTGTATTTAGAATGGTACTCTGTGTTTTCACTTGTAGTTGTATTTTGGATGGTACTCTGTGTTTTCACTTGTATTTTGAATGGTGCTCTGTGTTTTCACTTGTAGTTTGTATTTATAATGGTACTCTGTGTTTTCACTTGTAGTTTGTATTTAGAATGGTACTCTGTGTTTTCACTTGTAGTTTGTATTTTGGATGGTGCTCTGTGTTTTCACTTGTATTTAGAATGGTACTCTGTGTTTTCACTTGTAGTTTGTATTTATAATGGTACTCTGTGTTTTCACTTGTAGTTTGTATTTAGAATGGTACTCTGTGTTTTCACTTGTAGTTTGTATTTTGGATGGTACTCTGTGTTTTCACTTGTATTTTGAATGGTGCTCTGTGTTTTCACTTGTAGTTTGTATTTATAATGGTACTCTGTGTTTTCACTTGTAGTTTGTATTTTGAATGGTGCTCTGTGTTTTCACTTGTAGTTTGTATTTATAATGGTGCTCTGTGTTTTCACTTGTAGTTTGTATTTATAATAGTACTCTGTGTTTTCACTTGTAGTTTGTATTTAGAATGGTACTCTTGTGTTTTCACTTGTATTTAGAATGGTACTCTGTGTTTTCACTTGTAGTTTGTATTTAGAATGGTACTCTGTGTTTTCACTTGTAGTCTGTATTTAGAATGGTACTCTGTGTTTTCACTTGTAGTTTGTATTTAGAATGGGACTGTGTTTTCACTTGTAGTCTGTATTTAGAATGGTACTCTGTGTTTTCACTTGTAGTTTGTATTTAGAATGGTACTCTGTGTTTTCACTTGTAGTTTGTATTTAGAATGGTACTCTTGTGTTTTCACTTGTAGTTTGTATTTTGGATGGTACGCTGTGTTTTCACTTGTATTTAGAATGGTGCTCTGTGTTTTCATTTGTAGTTTGTATTTATAATGGTGCTCTGTGTTTTCACTTGTAGTTTGTATTTATAATAGTACTCTTGTGTTTTCACTTGTAGTTTGTATTTAGAATGGTACTCTGTGTTTTCACTTGTAGTTTGTATTTAGAATGGTGCTCTGTGTTTTCACTTGTAGTTTGTATTTAGAATGGTACTCTGTGTTTTCACTTGTAGTTTGTATTTATAATAGTACTCTGTGTTTTCACTTGTAGTTTGTATTTAGAATGGTACTCTGTGTTTTCACTTGTATTTAGAATGGTGCTCTGTGTTTTCACCTGTATTTAGAATGGTACTCTGTGTTTTCACTTGTAGTTTGTATTTAGAATGGTACTCTGTGTTTTCACTTGTATTTTGGATGGTACTCTGTGTTTTCACTTGTATTTAGAATGGTACTCTGTGGTTTCACTTGTAGTCTGTATTTAGAATGGTGTTCTGTGTTTTCACTTGTATTTAGAATGGTACTCTGTGTTTTCACTTGTAGTCTGTATTTAGAATGGTGTTCTGTGTTTTCACTTGTATTTTGGATGGTACTTGGTGTTTTCACTTGTATTTTGTATTTAGAATGGTACGCTGTGTTTTCACTTGTAATTAGAATGGTACTCTGTGTTTTCACTTGTAGTTTGTATTTAGAATGGTACTCTGTGTTTTCACTTGTATTTTGTATTTAGAATGGTACTCTGTGTTTTCACTTGTAGTTTGTATTTAGAATGGTACTCTGTGTTTTCACTTGTAGTTTGTATTTAGAATGGTACTCTGTGTTTTCACTTGTAGTTTGTATTTAGAATGGTACTCTGTGTTTTCACTTGTATTTTGTATTTAGAATGGTACGCTGTGTTTTCACTTGTATTTAGAATGGTACTCTGTGTTTTCACTTGTAGTTTGTATTTAGAATGGTACTCTGTGTTTTCACTTGTAGTTTGTATTTAGAATGGTACTCTGTGTTTTCACTAGTAGTCTGTATTTAGAATGGTACTCTGTGTTTTCACTTGTATTTTGGATGGTACTCTGTGTTTTCACTTGTATTTTGAATGGTACTCTGTGTTTTCACTTGTAGTTTGTATTTATAATAGTACTCTGTGTTTTCACTTGTAGTTTATATTTTGGATGATACTCTGTGTTTTCAATTGTAGTTTGTATTTTGAATGTTTCTCTGTGTTTTGACTGCTAGTTTGCATTGTGGAATGTTGTTTGCGTTTTGACTGTTACGTGCAATGGAGAATTCCAGTTTATCCATCAATCATATGACATAATCAACTATGTGACGTGCAGGATGACATCATAATCATTTTCGTCATGCATGATGTAGCTAAGTTCATCACAAATGCTTAATTGATGACGGACTAAGCATTGTTAGCTCACCTGATCAGAATGGCCACGTGAGCTTATGCCATGGCGACCATCCGTCGTCTGTCCGGCGTCTGGCCATCAACTTTTCTTTAAACGACTTCTCAAGAACTACTGGGCGGGCCGATTTCAATTATATTGGGCAGGAACCATCCTTAGGGTGTAGAGATTCAAGTTTGTTCAAACGAAGCCGATCGGCCAATTTGGTCAGTGGCCATCTTGGATTTTGGTCGATTTTTAGAAACATCTTTAAAAATCTCCGAAACCGCTTGGTGGATTGAAACAAACCCCATGAAATATGATCTATGGCAAGAGCTGAACAAAGTGTGTTGAAAGGAACTTGATTGGTCCCATGGTTTGGCGGGCATCTTGGTTGACCTAGTTTTAGCAAAAAAGACTTCCAGAACCGGCAAAGGGATCGGGCTGAAATTTGGCAGACATGGTTAGGGAGTAAGGGCCATTAAAGTTTGTTCAGTGGAAGTTGATCCATCAAAAACCATGGCTACTGTGGGATAATCAAAATATAGTTTGTTTGGTGGCCATATTGGGGTTTTTTATTTGATGGATTTTGAGGTAGAAATTGGTTTTATTTGTTTTTGGGTATTCAGATCTCAAATTTGCAATTTTCGAATCTGTCGGATAAACGATTTGGTGGCCATCTTGGATCATTTTCCCGCCAAAAGCTCCCATACTAAAGCAATGGGAAATTTAAAATGTCTTCTCGAGAACTGCTGGGCCGATTTAAATTATGTTTGGCAGGAAGCATCCTTAGGTTGTAGAGATTCAAGTTTGTTCAAATGAAGCCAATCAGCCAATTTGTCCGGCGGCCATCTTGAATTTTGGTCAATTTTTAGAAATGTCTAAAAATCTTCGCCAAAACTGAGCGATTGATTCAAGTCATAAAATATTTAGGGCATGAGCTGAACAACGTTTGTTCAAGGGAACATGATTTGCCAAATGGTTGGTGGCCATCTTGGATGGCCTGGTTTTCATGAAAGCAACTTCATCTCCAGAGCCACTGAATGGATTGGGCCTCAATTTTGGAGATATGATATTGATGACTAAGGGCCATTAAAGTTTGTTCAAGAGAAGTTGATACATAAAGAAACATGGCCTCAGTTTTCTTATTACAAGTCTCCTCCAACTCATTAGAATTTTACTTATTGTTAATGACCATTCTAGTTGAGATGCCTATGGTCCAGGTGAGCGATCCAGGCCCCTTGGGGCTCTTGTTCTATGAATTGTATGTCTACAATTTAAGACATTTTGTTGAATATTTTGGAACTAATTTAACTGGAGGGCTCTGTCGCTGCTAGAAATTGAGATTCAGAGAGTGTAGGGATCAAAGGGTGAGTGGAGCTTATCTAGAGATTGGTGGGGCATAACTATAAACTGAAATCTTCCATTATTTGCATCGTGGATGCAAGTTTGGTTATAGGATGGTACTTTGTGTTTTGCCATGTGGCTTGTGATTTGGTTATTAGTTTGTGGTTTGGATAACGATTCCTGTTTCACCTGGTAGATTGTGTTTTGGATGGTAAGATGATACCATGTTCAAGTAGACTGTCCGATAACAATCTCCATATTGGTAGATAGTAGTTAATTAGTCTAAGAATAAAGGAATTAATGAACAAAGTACTGTTATCTTGAACTTATAGAGACAGTTGTAGTCATTGTCATCTTATTTTTACAGGAAGCTGATGTTAGCCAAGATTAACTGGGTGTTCTTCGTGAAAGATGAAGATTATGCGACTAATTTCCCGAGCTTTGTTACCAGTATTCGTCAGGAGCTGGAGCTGAAATCTGAACATGGAACAAGTAATGGTTTCAACTTAGCGAGCGACGATGAATCAGAACTGAGTACATTTCAGATTCTGAAGATGTATTCGCATTGTGACACATCTCTCCTTGACTCCATGCAGGCACAAACTGTATGTGACTTCTGGGAAAAGTACTTTCAAGGAAAATCTGAAGTCACATGGATTGTATTTCGTGAAAGTTTTCTCTCTGAATATGGGACAATAATTAAAGATGATTATTCGGAGGATAAAGAGAAGTTCTTTGTGAATCTCATATATAAAGACATATTCTATTTGAACAAAATCATAAAACGGGCAGTTTATGATAAATTCTGCTCCGAAAATAAACGAAATGACCCGGATATTTTTTATAATCGTCTGCAGGAATATGGGCGCGGTATTTACGCAATGCGAGAAGTGTTCGATATGGATAGTACATTGAGATTGACAGCAGTTCAAAACCTAGGTATGATACATACAGTACTTACTAAAGATGCATACAATATCTATGTAAGATTGATACAATATCTTGCTTAGATACATACAATACCTATATAAAATACATACAATACCGGTACTTACTTAGGATATTACAATACTTACGCAACATGCATAACATAAATAGGGACAATCAGTGATGGCAGATCCTCAATTTTTATGTGGTTAAAACCAAAGTTGGGGAATCCTAGTATATGGTAAAAAGCTTTTTTTTTGTTTATATTCAAACCAAGTCGACATGGTAGTTTCTGAGATATCCATGTATCCAGATTCTGATCTGATCTGGACCCAGGATTTTCTTACCAATGTAGGGAAATCTAGTATATGATAGTAACCTTTCTTTTGTCAATATTCCAGCCAGATAGATTCAGTAGTTACTGAAGTAACTATAGATCAGACATGGAGAGACAGACAGACAAACACGAACTGAATTACATGATGAGCATAACTGGTTAAGATAAGTAACAATACTGAGTTAATATAAATAACAATACTGCAGTAAAATAGATGACAATATTACGGTAAGATGGATGATAATTCATTATTGTGGTCGATACCAATTAGGAGTATTTGTTTTTCGATCTAGAATTTTAAATAAAGCTGATATTATCTATTCTAAAGCTGCAATATTCTATGTGTCAGAGGTCTAGACCTTGATTTCTATTCATGGGTGAAAGCTCCAAACCGCTCGCTTTATTGATGCCTGAGAGTTCCAAATCTCTGCCATTATTGATTTGTAACACTCTGATAGTTATAAACCTCGGCCTCTATTGATGATTGACAATTCCAAATCTCATTCTCTATTGATGAGTAACAGTTATAAACCTCATCCTCCATTGATGAGTGATGGTTCCAAAACTCAACCTCTATTTATGAGTGACAGTCATAAACCTCATCCTCTATTGATGAATGATGGTCATAAACCTCATCCTCTATTGATGAGTGATGGTTCCAAAGCTCAACCTCTATTGATGAATGACAGTCATAAACCTCATCCTCTATTGATGAATGAGTCATAAACCTCATCCTCTATTGATGAGTGATGGGTCCAAAACTCAACCTCTATTGATGAGTGACAGTCATAAACCTCATCCTCTATTGATGAATGACAGTCATAAACCTCATCCTCTATTGATGAGTGATGGTTCCAAAACTCAACCTCTATTGATGAGTGACAGTCATAAACCTCATCCTCTATTGATGAGTGACAGTCATAAACCTCATCCTCTATTGATGAGTGACAGTTATAAACCTCAGCCTCTATTGATGAGTGACAATTATAAACCTCAACCTCTACTGATGAATGACAGTTATAAACCTCATCCTCTATTGATGAGTGACAGTTATAAACCTCAGCCTCTATTGATGAATGAGTTATAAAACTCACCCTCTATTGATGAATGACAGTTATAAACCTCGGCGTCTATTGATGAATGAGTTATAAAACTCAACCTCTATTGATGAGTGACAGTCATAAACATCATCCTCTATTGATGAATGACAGTCATAAACCTCATCCTCTATTGATAAGTAACAGTTATAAGCCTCATCCTCTATTGATGAGTGAGAGTCATAAACCTCATCCTCTATTGATGAGTGACAGTTATAAACCTCATCCTCTATTGATGAATGACAGTTATAAACCTCAGCCTCTATTGATGAATGACAGTCATAAACCTCATCCTCTATTGATGAGTGATGGTTCCAAAACTCAACCTCTATTGATGAGTGACAGTCATAAACCTCATCCTCTATTGATGAGTGACAGTTATAAACCTCAGCCTCTATTGATGAGTGACAATTATAAACCTCAACCTCTACTGATGAATGACAGTTATAAACCTCATCCTCTATTGATGAGTGACAGTTATAAACCTCAGCCTCTATTGATGAATGAGTTATAAAACTCACCCTCTATTGATGAATGACAGTTATAAACCTCGGCGTCTATTGATGAATGAGTTATAAAACTCAACCTCTATTGATGAGTGACAGTCATAAACATCATCCTCTATTGATGAATGACAGTCATAAACCTCATCCTCTATTGATAAGTAACAGTTATAAGCCTCATCCTCTATTGATGAGTGAGAGTCATAAACCTCATCCTCTATTGATGAGTGACAGTTATAAACCTCATCCTCTATTGATGAATGACAGTTATAAACCTCAGCCTCTATTGATGAATGACAGTCATAAACCTCATCCTCTATTGATGAGTGATGGTTCCAAAACTCAACCTCTATTGATGAGTGACAGTCATAAACCTCATCCTCTATTGATGAATGACAGTCATAAACCTCAGCCTCTATTGATGAGTGACAGTTATAAACCTCATCCGCTATTGATGAATGACAGTTATAAACCTCAGCCTCTATTGATGAATGAGTTATAAATCTCAGCCTCTATTGATGAGTGACAGTTATAAACCTCATTCTCTATTGATGAGTAACAGTTATAAACCTCATCCTCCATTGATGAGTGATGGTTCCAAAACTCAACCTCTATTTATGAGTGACAGTCATAAACCTCATCCTCTATTGATGAATGACGGTCATAAACCTCATCCTCTATTGATGAGTGATGGTTCCAAAGCTCAACCTCTATTGATGAATGACAGTCATAAACCTCATCCTCTATTGATGAATGACAGTCATAAACCTCATCCTCTATTGATGAGTGATGGTTCCAAAACAACCTCTATTGATGAATGACAGTCATAAACCTCATCCTCTATTGATGAATGACAGTCATAAACCTCATCCTCTATTGATGAGTGATGGTTCCAAAACTCAACCTCTATTGATGAGTGACAGTCATAAACCTCATCCTCTATTGATGCGTGACAGTCATAAACCTCATCCTCTATTGATGAGTGACAGTTATAAACCTCAGCCTCTATTGATGAGTGACAATTATAAACCTCAACCTCTACTGATGAATGACAGTTATAAACCTCATCCTCTATTGATGAGTGACAGTTATAAACCTCAGCCTCTATTGATGAATGAGTTATAAAACTCACCCTCTATTGATGAATGACAGTTATAAACCTCGGCCTCTATTGATGAATGAGTTATAAAACTCAACCTCTATTGATGAGTGACAGTCATAAACATCATCCTCTATTGATGAATGACAGTCATAAACCTCATCCTCTATTGATAAGTAATAGTTATAAGCCTCATCCTCTATTGATGAGTGACAGTCATAAACCTAATCCTCTATTGATGAGTGACAGTTATAAACCTCATCCACTATTGATGAATGACAGTTATAAACCTCCGCCTCTATTGATGAATGACAGTCATAAACCTCAGCCTCTATTGATGAATGAGTTATAAAACTCAACCTCTATTGATGAGTGACGGTCATAAACCTCATCCTCTATTGATGAATGACAGTCATAAACCTCATCCTCTATTGATGAATGACAGTTATAAACCTCATCCTCTATTGATGAGTGATGGTTCCAAAGCTCAACCTCTATTGATAAGTAAGAGTTATAAACCTCATCCTCTATTGATGAGTGACAGTTATAAACCTCAGCCTCTATTGATGAGTGACAGTTATAGACCTCATCCGCTATTGATGAATGACAGTTATAAACCTCAGCCTCTATTGATGAATGAGTTATAAATCTCAGCCTCTATTGATGAGTGACAGTTATAAACCTCATCCTCCATTGATGAGTGATGGTTCCAAAACTCAACCTCTATTTATGAGTGACAGTCATAAACCTCATCCTCTATTGATGAATGACGGTCATAAACCTCATCCTCTATTGATGAGTGATGGTTCCAAAGCTCAACCTCTGTTGATGAATGACAGTCATAAACCTCATCCTCTATTGATGAATGACAGTCATAAACCTCATCCTCTATTGATGAGTGATGGTTCCAAAACAACCTCTATTGATGAATGACAGTCATAAACCTCATCCTCTATTGATGAATGACAGTCATAAACCTCATCCTCTATTGATGAGTGATGGTTCCAAAACTCAACCTCTATTGATGAGTGACAGTCATAAACCTCATCCTCTATTGATGCATGACAATCATAAACCTCATCCTCTATTGATGAGTGACAGTTATAAACCTCAGCCTCTATTGATGAGTGACAATTATAAACCTCAACCTCTACTGATGAATGACAGTTATAAACCTCATCCTCTATTGATGAGTGACAGTTATAAACCTCAGCCTCTATTGATGAATGAGTTATAAAACTCACCCTCTATTGATGAATGACAGTTATAAACCTCGGCCTCTATTGATGAATGAGTTATAAAACTCAACCTCTATTGATGAGTGACAGTCATAAACATCCTCCTCTATTGATGAATGACAGTCATAAACCTCATCCTCTATGGATAAGTAACAGTTATAAGCCTCATCCTCTATTGATGAGTGACAGTCATAAACCTCATCCTCTATTGATGAGTGACAGTTATAAACCTCATCCTCTATTGATGAATGACAGTTATAAACCTCAGCCTCTATTGATGAATGACAGTCATAAACCTCATCCTCTATTGATGAGTGATGGTTCCAAAACTCAACCTCTATTGATGAGTGACAGTCATAAACCTCATCCTCTATTGATGAATGACAGTCATAAACCTGATCCTCTATTGATGAATGACAGTTATAAACCTCATCCTCTACTGATGAGTGATGGTTCCAAAGCTCAACCTCTATTGATGAGTGACAGTCATAAACCTCATCCTCTATTGATGAATGACAGTCATAAACCTCATCCTCTATTGATTCGCCATATAGGTGGGGCTTAGAATACACCTTCCGTATCCTCTGCGTGTCGTAAGAGGCGACTAAAGGAGGTAAGGGTGAGGTAACCCGGACAGAAACCTCGAGTGCTGAAGACGGAGGTTCCAGGCCGCACGGCGCACTCTAATAAACCATGGATCCACGCACTTAACGCTTATGATCATGTCGATAGTCACTTACAGGACTGGCGGTATGATCAGTGAACGAAAAGAAGAAGAAGATCCTCTATTGATGAATGACAGTTATAAACCTCATCCTCTATTGATGAGTGATGGTTCCAAAACTCAACCTCTATTGATGAGTGACAGTCATAAACCTCATCCTCTATTGATGAGTGACAGTTATAAACCTCAGCCTCTATTGATGAGTGACAATTATAAACCTCAACCTCTATTGATGAGTGACAGTTATAAACCTCATCCTCTATTGATGAGTGACAGTTATAAACCTCATCCTCTATTGATGAATGACAGTTATAAACCTCAGCCTCTATTGATGAATGAGTTATAAAACTCACCCTCTATTGATGAATGACAGTTATAAACCTCAGCCTCTATTGATGAATGAGTTATAAAACTCAACCTCTATTGATGAGTGACAGTCATAAACATCATCCTCTATTGATGAATGACAGTCATAAACCTCATCCTCTATTGATAAGTAACAGTTATAAGCCTCATCCTCTATTGATGAGTGACAGTCATAAACCTCATCCTCTATTGATGAGTGACAGTTATAAACCTCATCCTCTATTGATGAATGACAGTTATAAACCTCAGCCTCTATTGATGAATGACAGTTATAAACCTCATCCTCTACTGATGAGTGATGGTTCCAAAGCTCAATCTCTATTGATGAGTGACAGTCATAAACCTCATCCTCTATTGATGAATGACAGTCATAAACCTCATCCTCTATTGATTCGCCATGTAGGTGGGGCTTAGAATACACCTTCCGTATCCTCTGCGCGTCGTAAGAGGCGACTAAAGGAGGTAAGGGTGAGGTAACCCTGACAGAAACCTCGAGTGCTGAAGACGGAGGTTCCAGGCCGCACGGCGCACTAATAAACCATGGATCCACGCACTTAACGCTTATGATCATGTCGATAATCACTTACAGGACTGGCGGTATGATCAGTGAACGAAAAGAAGAAGATCCTCTATTGGTGAATGACAGTTATAAACCTCATCCTCTATTGATGAGTGATGGTTCCAAAGCTCAACCTCTATTGATGAGTGACAGTCATAAACCTCATCCTCTATTGATGAGTGACAGTTATAAACCTCACCCTCTATTGATAAGTAACAGGTATAAGCCTCATCCTCTATTGATGAGTGATGGTTCCAAAGCTCAACCTCTATTGATAAGTAAGAGTTATAAACCTCATCCTCTATTGATGAGTGACAGTTATAAACCTCAGCCTCTATTGATGAGTGACAGTTATAAACCTCATTCGCTATTGATGAATGACAGTTATAAACCTCAGCCTCTATTGATGAATGAGTTATAAATCTCAGCCTCTATTGATGAGTGACAGTTATAAACCTCATCCTCTATTGATGAGTGACAGTTATAAACATCAGCCTCTATTGATGAGTGACAATTTCAAACATTGGCCTCTTGATGAGTGATGGTTCCAAACCTCAGCCTCTATTGATGAGTGACAGTTATAAACCTCAGCCTCTAGTGAATAGTGACAGTTCCAAGCCTTGGCCTCTATTGAAGCCTGATAGTTCTAAGACTCAGCCTGTATTGATGAGTCACAATTCCAAACCTCAGTCTATTGATGAGAGACAGTTCCAAACCTCTGCCTCTATCGATGAGTGACAGAGATAGATATACAATTAGTTGACATTGGCATAAATCATGTGATTCTTGCAACGTATCGGGAGGATTTACATTCTTGATTATAATCTGCTGAGTGTGACTGATCATACATGACATTGTATGAATTAGGCGTCTTTGTCCTTTAATGCATCAAATTCATTGATATCATTGCCAGAGTAGAGCTTTAATCCTTGCATGAAGGAGACAGAAGTATCTAGCAGGATCGATGAACAAGAGCTTGATTGGTATTGTGTTTTTAAGTACAATCCATTTGGAATTAACCCTAGTTACCTTCCCTGAAAATTTGTCAAACATCTGTTTTCCATACTCCTGCATAGAAGGCCTTCAAATTTGGTACATGTATACCTTGTGGCAGACCATATTTCATCATAGTTATTTCCTCTGAAAACAAGATTCATATGTGGGTAGGTGAAGCAGGTGACTGAGATTGCGTACCATCCTTATTGTCCAGAAAGTCTCCCTTGAAAAAATTATATTTCATAAAGATCTTGCTTGTACTAGAAAACTTTATTGGGTGACATGTGACCAGACCTGGCCTTTTCTTTTCACACACATGGATGCATTCAATAACCTAGCTATGGTATATCTGTAATATGTGTAGCATGCACTATGAATAGAGCTTGTAGAAATGTATTGGCTGACTGACCTGGCCAGGCAGGCTATATGTGTAATTTCACACAATTTATGTCATGTTTTCTCTTTGCAGGCAAGTTTTCTACTCCAGCAGTTACATCCGCGCTTCTGGAGATGCTGCAAGACAATGACGCCAATATCCGCGCTGTTTCTGCCATTGCTCTAGCAAGAACGGGTACAGTTCCTTAGAAAAGTCAGGTCTATGATATCTATTGCTGGATTATGGATGCCTCTTGTCCTGTCTCATACATAGTAACAAGAATAGATATAATTACACGCATCAGGTGCCATGGATCTACCCGACTCTATTAATGTTCTACTCATCAGATGACTCTACCCTGAGTCTTTTATTATGACATGGGGGTGGGAGCTTAATTTTAGGCAATCTCACCTCGCTTGGTTGATGCCAGACAGCGGCATGCAGTTGAGCTGGTGGATCCAATGGTTCTCAGCACCGGCTTCACCAGGTGGCTGAAGCCTCCAGCCTAACGCTTTCGGCTGGCCAACATTTTTGAGGGGCAAAAATGTATATGTGATGACGGCACAAATACTGCTGTACTGATTCACTATATAAGTATTCATTCACATGCTTGCTACCCATATATGTATTGTAATGCAGATAAAAAAGCTTTTTCCAAAATATTTTATTAATAGATTAAAAGGTATCTAATTCTCCGTGAGTACCTACATCCAGGTAGACTTATACTGGTGAAAATTTAATGAGGTGAGTAATATTGAACTACAGAAATACATGTGATGCCATCTGAGGTCTAGAATTAAACAATCTCCTCCCCATTATGCTTACAGCCATTTCACTCCTTGATCTGGCCTGGAGTTCACTTCAATTGTCCCTCAGCCAGCCCCAGCCTCACCGCATGATATATCCAACATCAGGTATCACATGATATAAACCTGCCCACATGGACCTAGTGAAGCATGTGGTTCTAAGATGACCGATCACATGGCCCTAATGAAGCATGTGGTTCTAAATATCACCATTCACATTGTCCTAATTAAGCATGTGTTTCTAAAGATGACCAGTCACATTGTCCTAATTAAGCATGTGGTTCTAAGATGACCAGTCCCAGTTCTAATGAAGCATGTGGTTCTAAGATGACCATTCACATGGTCCTAATGAAGCATATGTTTCTAAAGATGACCAGTCACATGGTCTTAATGATGCATGGTTTTAAAGATGATTGATTACATGGTCCTAATGAGCCATGTGGTTCTAAGATGACCAGTCACATGGTCCTAATTAAGCATGTGGTTCTAAATATGACCATTCACATGGTCCTAATGAAGCACATGGTTCTAAAGATGACTGATCACATGGGCCTAATGAAGCATGTGGTTCTAAAATGACCATTCAAATGGTCCTAATGAAGCATGTGGTTCTAAAGACTGATCACATGACTCTGGATTGTGTTCAAAGTGTGAGAGTAACTGACCTGCAAATGTCAGATCACTACTTAATAACATTACATCTCAATGCACACAGGCCCTCCCCTCCTACGGTATCAGTGCTCTGTAGGAATATCAAGAAAATCGACACTAGTGCTTTCCGTGATGATCTTGAGAACTCAAATGTAAAGCAACACCCTCAATCTAACTGCAATGACCTAGCAAAACTGTATAATTCTGAGTTATTAGAAATTCTGGATAAACATGCTCCAGAACGCATAAAAACAATCTCACAGAGGCAGGTATCGACGTGGCTCTTCATGCCAGAGGTAGCCAAAGCCAAAGCAGGTAGGAGAATAGCCGAGCGCAGATGGAGAAAAACTTGTATAGAGATACACCGACAGATCTATTGCGCTGCTAGAAACTGCGTTTCCAGTACTATCGCCAGAGCTAAATGTGTATCCCTCAATGATAAAATAATAGCCAGTGAATCCAACTCAAAGGCTCTATACAAACTAATGTTTGATCTGATGGGCAAGAAAACTGACCCATCGCTTCCCAATATTAGTGATCCTATGCAACTTGTCCAGTCGTTTTCACACTTCTTCACTGACAAAATCGAAGTTATTCATAATGAACTATATAGTCTGTCAGATTCCGTTAAACTAAGCTGCGTCTCATCTACACCATGCCATGAGTGTCTTGACCATCTCGAGCCATTCTCCGAATGCGACGTGTTGCTATTACTACATAGCTCCAAGTCAACATATTGTGCACTTGATCCAATTCCCACGAAATTGCTACTAGAGAGCATTGATATACTACTACCTACCATTACTTCAATCATAAACTCCAGTTTAGAATCGGGTATTGTGCCGACAACCTTTAAGCATGCCTTGGTCAATCCGCTGTTGAAAAAAGCTGGCCTTGACAAAGATAACCTAAAGAACTACAGGCCTGTATCCAATTTATCGTTTATGTCAAAGCTGGTTGAAAGGGCTGCATGTGAACGACTTTTTGATCATGTAAACAGTAACAATCTCTACGAACCTTTCCAATCTGCCTATCGACATGGTCACAGCACAGAGACTGCCCTACTTAGAGTCTTAAATGATCTCCGCTGTTCCGTTGATAACAGCAATGTAGCGTTACTGCTACTTCTCGATCTTACTGCAGCCTTTGACACTATTGACCACCAGAATCTCTTGTCACAGCTTCAAAACAAATTCGGAATAAGAGGAAGTGCGTCAAACTGGTTTCAGTCTTACCTAGCAGATAGATACCAAACGGTCTATGTAAATGGTAACTACTCTGATTCGGTTGAACTTAAGTGTGGCGTGCCTCAGGGCTCAGTACTGGGCCCTGTGCTATTTACTCTGTACACTAAACCGCTTGGCTCAATCATAGACCGTCATGGTCTTCTCCACCACTTCTACGCGGACGACACACAAGTGATAAATAGCTTCCTACCGTCCGCAGGTGATGCGGGCGTAGCCGCTGAACAACTATCACACTGTTGCAGTGACATAAAAGAGTGGATGACATCAAATATGTTAAAATTGAATGACGATAAGACAGAAGCTCTCCTAATAGGTCCTGCAAATAGGCGTGTGAAGTCTCAAATAGATAGCGTAACTATCGGCTGCAGCTCAATTCAGGTGTCTAACTCTGTCAAAGATTTGGGTGTATGGCTAGACAGTGAGCTAACCATGTAAATTACCTATGTAAATTATGCTACTTGCAATTACGAAACATAAGTAGAATCAGGAAATTCCTAACCAAAGAGGCCACCATTAAACTTGTGTTAGCCACTGTAACATCTCGTTTAGACTATTGCAACAGTTTATTGATGGGTGCCCCAAAGGTGCTCATCAATAAACTGCAGGCAATTCAAAACACTGCTGCCAGGATTATTTCTCACTGTTCCAAATATGCACGAATCTCTCCTATTTTGAAAGCTTTACACTGGTTACCGATCGAACAAAGAATTCGCTTCAAAATTCTTTGTCTGATGTACCAGTGTAGAGCGGGAACTGCTCCTTCATACCGTTCCGAACTAACAGTGCCGTACATTCCTGGACGATCACTAAGATCTGAGAACAAAAATTAATTAAAGTTTCCTCCAACCCGTATGACATCCTATGGGTCTAAAACATTTTCATACGCAGCTGCAATCGAATGGAACTTGCTTCCACTCGATGTTAAATCCTGTCCTACATTGGGCTCGTTTAAGCGCAGACTGAAAACCATCCTTTTTAGCTAATGTCATCAAAACTGTTAACTTAAAATTTACGTTTTTTGTCGTTTTGTAAGCGCATAGAGGACGCCTTTCGCGTGGAGTTTTGCGCCATATAAGTGTATTATTATTATTCTTATGAAGCATTTTGTTCTAAAGATGACCGATGACATGGGCCTAATGAAGCATGTGGTTCTAAAGATGACCATTCACATGGTCCTATGAAGCGCATGGTTCTAAAGACGACCGATCACATGGGCCTAATGAAGCATGTGGTTTTAAGATAACCATTCAAATGGTCCTAATGAAGCATGTGGTTCTAAAGACTGATCACATGGTTCTTATGAAGCATTTTGTTGTAAAGATGACTGATCACATGGTCCTAATGAAGCATGTGGTTCTAAGATGAATGATCATATGGTCCTAATGAAGCAGGTGCCTCTAAATATCACCATTCACATGGTCCTAGTGATGCATGGTTTTAAAGATGACCAGTCAAATGGTCCTAATGAAGTAGGTGGTTTTATAGGTGACCGATCACATGGTCCTGATGAAGCATGTGGTTCAAAAGATGACCAGTCACATGGTCCTAATAAGGCAGGTGTTTTTAAAGATGACCATTCACAGGGTCCTAATGAAGCATGTGGTTCTAAAGATGACCAGTCGCTTGATCCTAACGAAGCAGGTGGTTATAAAGATGACCAGTCACATGATCCTAATGAAGCAGGTGGTTTTAAAGGTTACCGATGACATGGTCATAATGAAGAAGGTCTTTCTAAAGATGACCATTCATATGATCCTAATGAAGCATGCGGTTCTAAGATGACCATTCACATGGTCCTAATGTTGCATATGTTTTAAAGATGATCATTCATATGGTACTAATGACGCCTGTGGATCTAAATATGACCAGTCACATGGTCCTAATCAAGCATGTGGTTCTAAGATGGCCATTCACATGGTCCTAATGAGGCATGTGCCTCTCATGATCACCATTCACATGGTCCTAATGAGGCATGTGCCTCTCATGATCACCATTCACATGGTCCTAATGAGGCATGTGGTTCTAAGATGACCAGTCACATGGTCCTAATAAAGCATGTGGTTCTAAGATGACCATTCACATGGTCCTAATGAGGCATGTGGTTCTAAGATGGCCAGTCACATGGTCCTAATAAAGCATGTGGTTCTAAGATGACCATTCACATGGTCCTAATGAGGCATGTGGTTCTAAGATGACCATTCACATGGTCCTAATGAGGCATGTGGTTCTAAGATGACCAGTCACATGGTCCTAATAAAGCATGTGGTTCTAAGATGACCAGTCACATGGTCCTAATAAAGCATGTGGTTCTAACATGACCATTCACATGGTCCTAATGAGGCATGTGGTTCTAAGATGACCAGTCACATGGTCCTAATAAAGCATGTGGTTCTAAGATGACCAGTCACATGGTCCTAATGAGGCATGTGGTTCTAAGATGACCATTCACATGGTCCTAATGAAGCATGTGGTTGTAAGATGACCATTCACATGGTCTTAATGAAGCATGTGGTTCTAAGATGACCAGTCACATTGTTTAGTGAAACGTGTGGTTCTAGAGATGGCCGTTCATATGGTTCTAATGAAGCATGTGTTTTTAGAGATGACCATTCACATGGTCCTAATGAAACATAGATGAACATTCATATTGTGCTAATGAAGTAGCTAATAGTATTTCTTGGTGTTACATTTATATGTGTATAGGAGACATGGCTATAAGACATAACTCTCTTATCGTACTCCCATTTGAACAAAAATAAAAGATGACCATTCACCTGTTGTATTTTGTCAAGGATTTGTTGTTTCATTGGGATACAGCCTGAACATGGTGTTAAATTTGGAAATAGTAATACTGCGGGAATGGTCAGGTGAATCCGCATTTAGCTATGCCCCGCCTATCTCTAGCTAAGCGCTTCCCCTGCTTTGCCCGTGTTGGGACCATCAAACCCTGAATTCTCAGAATCCCAATATCATGGTAACGCTATAGCTAACATGTTGAATATTTTTATAGGCAGCAAAGAAATTTGACGGGGTATTATGTAATGGCGCTGTCCGTCCAGGCGGGCAGCAGAGTGGTTTCCGGATGATAACTCTGTTACCGTTTATCGGATCACTTTGAAACTTCATAGAGTGGTTGGACTAGGTCTGAGGAAGAAACTTATCGAAATCAACACTGATCCGAAATCCAAGATGGTCACCAGCCACGGGCTGCCATCTTGAATGTTGTTTCTGGATGATATCTCTGTTACCATTTATCAGATCACTTCCTAGGGTCATTGGAATATGTCTGGTGAAGAAACCTATCAAAATTTACGATAGTCCAAAATCCAATATGGCCGCCAGTCAGTGGCAGCCATCTTGAAAATTGGTTTCCGGACGATACATCCGTGACCATTTAGCGGATCGCTTTGACACTTCATAAGGATTACTGGTCTGAGGAGGAAATACATATTTTCTGATAGCTGTCATTCATTGGTTTGTCATCATGGCGGGGTATTATCACCGTTTGCGGAGCTCTTGTTTAATTAATTTGACTGGGTGCTGTTGCTGCATAACAAATTAGTTTCAAAATATTTAATAGAATGTTTATTAAATGCTAAAGACATACAAATCGTACACTTGACTGACTATTCAAGGTTCATGACAGACTTAGTTACATCTGTCATTCATTAGGCATTTTCATTGTGACATCAGCCTACATGTAATGTAATTCATTATGACATCATAATTATAGATGAGTGACAGATTGGATTCATCCATTATAAAACATGTTTATGACACATAGTTCTTGCTCTATGTCTCAGGTAAGAAACAGAATCGTGTCATTCAAGCGTTGGTAAAGTGTCTAGATGATGAAGATCGTCTCGTCCGTGAATCTGTCTGTCTGTCTCTCGGTTACCTGCAAGCATCAACAGCCGTCAAAGCTTTAATCCACACATGGTATGTACTACTGATCTATTTCTTTTATGGTGTTAATTTAATACATCCATCTCTCTCTCTCTCTCTCTCTCTCTCTCTCTCTCTCTCTCTCTCTCTCTCTTGCTCTCTTTCTCTCCCTCATTCTCTCTCTCTCGCTCTCTCTCTCTCTCTCTCTCTCCCTAGTTCTCTCTCTCCCCCTAGTTCTCTCTCTCTTTCTCTCTCTCTCTCTCTCTCTCTCTCTCCCTAGTTCTCTCTCTCTCCCCCTAGTTCTCTCTCTCTTTCTCTCTCTCTCTCTCTCTCTCTCTCTCTCTCTCTCTCTCTCTCTCTCTCCCTAGTTCTCTCTCTCTCTCTATCTCTCTCTTTGCCTCTCCCTCTTTCCTTCTCCGTTCACGCTGTCCACCTCTTTCGTTTACTCTCTCGATTAGCTTATTTCTGCTGAGAGATATAATATTAAAGGAAGGGAAAAGAGAAATAACAAATGATGTTTATTGGCAATTTCGTGTGAGAGAGAGAGAGAGAGAGAGAGAGAGAGAGAGAGAGAGAGAAAGAGAAAGAGAGAGAGAGAAAGAGAGAGAGAGAGATTGTTTTACCGTAATTCCGGGGACATTTTCACGTCTAGACCCTACACTCTGGGGACATGCTCGGATTGTGGGGACAATGCCCTGTCCCCACAATTACGGTCGCTCAAACGATCGGCAAAAGCGTGAAACGTCCAAAAATATATTTAGAATTTGTGTCCCCACGATTCATGTTTTTCAATTTTTTTACGTTTTTTCATTTCTCTCACCTTCTCTCACATTGAAATGTCCCCACAAAATTATCTCACACTCTCATGTAAAAAATATATTGCGCGAGGCATACGAACACGTGATGTGATAAACACTCATGTGCACAGACTAGGCGGCGGTGTAATCTCTCCTCCACATACTGCTGCTAATGCATGAACTGCCAACCAAAGAGTATGTCCCCACACTGTTTCTCACATTTGTGGGGACTCTCTCACTAGGTCCCCGCTCTGTGTGGGGACCGTCCCCACAGTGTTCTCTCACTTTTTTTAGTTAATGGTAATAATCGCTATCCATCTTAGAAGTATTTTTTATTTTGCCAACGCACACAGAAACACGAAGGAAATGAAAATCAAAAAATGAGAGAAAAAAGTGATGTCCCCACAGTTACGGTAAAACCGTCGAGAGAGAGAGAGAGAGAGAAAGAGAGAGAGAGAGGGAGGGAGGGAGAGAGAGAGAGATTCATGATGTTTATTGGCAATTTCATGCAATATTAAATAAATATAACAGGTAATAAATAGAAATGAAAGCAAAAGTGAATATAGTTTCGTAAGCCGTATGATTAGTTACGTCACTATTGATTCTTTAGAAAACATATTTAAAAGTCACTGTTTCTGGTGGAAGCAACAAATTTCGGTCAAAATGAGTTCAAAATATGATTCCCACTGAATATTTTGAAATTCCTGATTACTGAATGCAGATCCTGTCTCTGGAAACAACGGCTTTCAGTCAAAATGTTTTAAAATTAGACAGTATTTTACCTGTAGGAGGTAGTGGCTATTCAGTTTAGCGTGAATATAACTGAGATTATATGACCGGCCATAACGGATATTATTTATTCGCTCGGCATACACCAGAGGGCACAGCACCACATGCATCACTAATTGGTGCCCGCCAGAGTGGCACAAATGGTATTTCTTTGCTTTTTTCAAATTATACCGATTTATTTCTTATGCCATGGCGACCATCTTTGGTGTGTCCATCCGTCCATCCATCAACCTTTCCTTTAAACGACTTCCTTAGCAGGAAGCATCCTTAGGCCATAGGGATCCAAGTTTGTTCAAACGAAGCCAATTTGGCCAGCAGCCATCTTGGATTTTGGCCGATTTTAGGAAACGTCTTTAAAAATCGTCGAAAACCACTTAGGGAATTGATGCAAACCTCATGAAATATGATCTAGGGCAAAAACTGAACCAAGTTTGTTCAAGGGACTTTGATTGGTCAGATGGTTCGGTGGGCATCTTGGTTGACCTAGTTTTAGTGAAAACGAGTTCTCCGGAACTGCTGATGGGATTAGGTCGAAATTGAGCACATTTGAGTAGGGACTAATGGCCATTAAAGTTTGTTCACGGGAAGTTAAACCGTCAAAATACATGGCTGCCGTGGGCCAATCAAAATATAGCATGTTTGGTGGCCATATTAGATTCTTTTATTTGATGGATTTTGAGGCTGAAATTAGTTTTATATAGGTTTTTGGGTATTCTGATCTCAAATTTGTAATTTTCGAAACTGTAGGATAAACGGTTTGGCGGCCATCTTGGATCATTTTCCTGCCAAAAGCTCCCATACTAAAGCAGTGGGAAATTTAAAATGTCTTCTCGAGAACTACTGGGCCGATTTAAATTATATTTGGGAGGAAGCATCCTTAGGGCGTAGAGATTTAACTTTGTTCAGATGAAACCAATCGGGCAATTTGGACAACTACCATCTTGGATTTCAGCCAATTTTTTAAAATGTCTTTAAAAGTCTTCTCCGAAAGCGTTTGAGGGATTGATTCAGAACTCGCGAGATATGATCTAGGGCAAGAGCAGAACCAAGTTTGTTCAAGGGAACTTAATTGACCAGATGGTTCGGCAGCCATTTTGGATGACCTCGGTTTCGCAAAAATGACTTCTGCCCCAGAATGCCTAAAGCGATCGGGCCAAAATTTGTGATATGATTAGGGACTAAGGGCCATTAAAGTTTCTTCAAGAGAAGTTGATCCGTCAAAAAACATGGCAGCGGTGGGACAATCAATATATAGCGTGTTGGCGGCCATATTGAATTTTTTTATTTGATGGATTTTGAGGCCGAAATGGTTTTATATAGGTTTTTGGGTATTCTGATCTCAAATTTGCAATTTTCAAAACTTGGTTTTTAGACATATCTTGTATTAACTGATTTATCTCCTCTTTATCTCTCTCACAACATAAAATCTGATTTACAGTATATAGAATGCATAGCAGAGTTATCTCCTCTTTATCTCCTCTTGGCATAAAATCTGGTTTGCTGTGTAGAAAATGCATAGCAGAGTTATCTCCTTTATCTCCTCTCACAGCATACAATCTGATTTGCTGTGTATAGAATTCATAGCAGAGTTATCTCCTTTTTATCCTCTCATGGCATAAAATATGTTTTGCTGTGTATAGAATGCATAGCAGAGTTATCTCCTTTTTATCCTCTCACAGCATAAAATCTGATTTACAGTGTATAGAATGCATAGCAAGTTCACCTCTTTATCTCCTCTCACAGCATAAAATCAGGTTTGCTGTGTATAGAATGCATAGCACAGTTATCTCCTTTATCGTCTGTCACAGCATACAATCTGGTTTGCTGTGTATAGAATGCATAGGAGAGTTATCACCTCTTTATCTCCTTCACAGCATACAATCTGGTTTGCTGTGTATAGAATGCATAGCAGAGTTATCTCGTCTCAGCATAAAATCTGGTTTTCTCTGTATAGAATGCATAGCAGAGTTACCTCCTCTTTATCTCATATCACAACATAAAATCTGGTTTGCTGTGTATAAAATGCATAGCAGAGTTATCTCCTTTATCTCCTCTCATAGCATACAATCTGGTTTGCTCTGTATAGAATGCATCGCAGAGTTATCTCCTTTATCTCCTCTCATAGCATAAAATCTAGTTTGCTGTGTATGGAATGCATAGCAGAGTTATCTCCTCTTTATCTCCTCTCACAGCATAAAATCAGGTTTGCAGTGTATAGAATGCATAGCAGAGTTATCGCCTCTTTATCCCCTGTAACAGCATACAATCTGGTTGGCTGTGTATAGAATGCATAGCAGAGTTATCTCCTCTTTATCTCCTCTCACAGCATAAAATCTGATTTGCAGTGTAGAAAATGCATAGCAGTTATCTCCTCTTTATCTCCTCTCATAGCATAAAATCTGGTTTGCTCTGTATAGAATGCATAGCAGAGTTATCTCTTTATCTCCTCTCATAGCATAAAATATGGTTTGCTGTGTATAGAATGCATAGCAGAGTTATTAACTCACCTGGCCAGAATGGCCAAGTGAGCTTATGCCATGGCGACCGTTCGTCGTCAGTCCGGCGTCCGGCCGTCAACTTTTTCCTTTAAACGACTTCTTCTCAAGAACCACTAGGCCGATATAAGTTATCTTTGGCAGGAAGTATCCTTAGGGCATAGGGATCCAAGT
Source organism: Chaetoderma sp. LZ-2023a (assembly GCA_034401795.1). NCBI lineage: Eukaryota > Metazoa > Mollusca > Caudofoveata > Chaetodermatida > Chaetodermatidae > Chaetoderma > Chaetoderma sp. LZ-2023a. The sequence continues at coordinate 20,882,824 of CM067370.1, forward strand.
TTGTTCAAACGAAGCCGATCGGCCAATTTGGCCGGTGGCCAATTTGGATTTCGGCCAATTTTAGGAAATGTCTTTAAAAATCTTCTCCGAAACCGCTTGGTGGATCGAAGCAAATCCCATGAAATATGATCTAGGGCATGAGCTGAACCAAGTTTGTTCAAGGGAACTTGATTGGCCAAATGGTTCAGCGGCCATTTTGGTTGACCTAGTTTTAGCGAAAATGACCTCCAGAACCGCTGAAGGGATCAGGCCGAAATTTGGCAGATATAATTAGGGACTAAAGGCCATTAAAGTTTGTTTAAGGGAAGTTAATCCGTCAAAAAACATGGTGCAGTCGGCCAATCAAAATACAGCGTGTTTGGCGGCCATATTGGATTTTTTTATTTGATGGATTTTGAGGCTGAAATTGGTTTTATTAGGTTTTTTGGGTATTCTGATCACAAATTTGCAATTTTCAAAGCTGTCGGATAAACGGTTTGGTGGCCATCTTGGATCATTTTCCCGCCAAAAGCTCCCATACTAAAGCAATGGGAAATTTAAAATGTCTACTTTTCGAGAACTTATGGGACGATTTCAATTATATTTGGCAGAAAGCATCCTTAGGTTGTAGAGATTAAAATTTGTTCAAACGAAGCCGTCTTGATTTTTGGCCGATTTTTTTTAAAACGTCTTTAAAAATCTTCTCCGAAACCGCTTGGTGGATTGAAACAAACCCCATGAAATATGATCTAGGGCAAGAGCTGAACCAAGTTTGTTCAAGGGAACTTTATTGGTCAACTTGACCTAGTTTTAGCCAAAACAGCTCCAGAACCGCTGAAAGGATCGAAATTTGGCAGATCTAAGTAGGGATTAAGGGCCATTAAAGTTTATTCACGGGAAGTTGATCCGTTAAAAAAACATGGCTGCAGTGGGCCAATCAAAATACAGCATGTTTGGCGGCCATATTGGATTTTTTTATTTGATGGATTTTGAAGCAAAAATTTGTTTAGTACAGGCTTATGAGTATGCTGATTTCAACCATGCCATTTCTGAATCTATCAGATAAACGGCTTGGCGGCATGTAGTAAAATTGGCATTTAGTACAGGTGGTCTTTATAGCATGTTTAACTGCATTCTAAAACCCTTGTAATCATTTGACAGAGTGACCAAACTCACTTAGCAGCAGTTGTTCACTAGTTCAAAATAATAATTTGACTGAAAGTCATTGCTGCCTTAGAATGCAACAACTTTCTGTCCAATAAATATCCAAATATTCAAAGTCATATATGTCAGCATACACAATACATATCTTAGATATTTAGCCAGCATAGGAAAACATTTAATCTTGTAATTTAAAACCACAACTCTAATTCTCAGGATTGAAATGAAATTAATACCCTGTGAGGTAGTGAGCTGATGAAGTGTACCATATTCACATACTGATTCTAAAAGATTTATTTAATTAATTCATCATTAACCATTTAACACTCATATCAGCCAAAAATGGCTTCTGCAGTGGTCGTGAGAAATGTCCATTTGCCGACTAAAAGAAGACGTTTTTTGAAAAGTTACCATGGGAATGACTGGCTCGATAACCGAGCCAGTCATTCCAGTGATAAATTTTCAAAAATAGTCTTCTCTTGGTCTGCAAGTGGACATTTTCTTTGAGAAAATTTAAATTGTCTTGAATAAATTTGAGCGTTAAAGGGTTAAAGCCAATTAATTCTAGCAATGAATTTAGTTGAGCATTGCGTTATTCACAAGTTTTGTTGGATAGCATGTAGCATGGTGACGGACATTTTGAAAATGGTTTTGCTGATGATGTCTGTTACTGTCAAGTGCAGCAACAGTTGTCAGCATGACTATTCAACCCTTGTCACACCAATGTCTACAGATTAATTGTTACAAAGCCAGTATTAGAAAGGCTGGTGTACAGTTTGTAAACACCATTGCTGAAGACGATTGCTGTCATAGACAGTGCTGTTGCTGTTATACAATTGACAGCAACAGCTTACACAACAGCTGTTAAGCAACAGCTTAGCGCATTATTTCCAGTTAAATGCGTTAATAAGATTCGCTCCTTATCAATTTTTTGTTATTAGCTCACCCGGCTATCGATATCAGAAGACACAATATCTTACCTATTTTGCTAGGTTAGGAAAACGGTTAACCCTTTAGCCATCATATCAGCCAAAAACGGCTTCGGCAGTGGTCTTGAGAAATGTCCATTTGCAGACCAAATGAAGACTATTTTTGAAAATTTTAACATAGGAATGATGGACTCTTTTTAACGAGCCAGGCATTCCAGTGGTAAATTTTCAAAAATAGTCTTGGTCTGTAAATAGACATTTTCTATGAGAAAATTGAACTTTTCTTAAATTCAATGGTTAAATGGTTAATTAATGTGCAATTGGAGTTTTATTTCCACCATCCATTGACATATGACAGCTTTTATTACCATAATAGATAAAAACTAAATTAACAGGTTAACCTTTTCCCTGCAACTGCTGCCTAAATATTTAAGATATGTATTGTGCACATTCTGATACCTATACTGTTAAAATATTTTGAAATGTATTTGATTCATTGAAAGTTGTTGCTGCCTATGTCAGCTATGAATTATTTTTTAAATAAACTGCAGCATCGCGAACTTGGCCATTCAGTAAGATGTACACGTGTTAAAAGGATGGTTTGGAATATACTCAGTTGAACCTGCTATAACGACCATCTGTATTAACCCTTCTTAAAGAAAGCCAATGTTGCCTAAGGCACAATGGCTTCACATCAAATTAATTTCAAAATATTCAACAAAATAAGTTTTATATCATAAAGAATATACTTTTTCCGGGATTTATGGTTGAAAGGGTTAAGAGACCACCTGCCGTAAAGACTATTTTCTTCATTTGCTAAATGCAATTAAGCAATGTATTTGAAACTTTATCAGCCCTTTAATGGTCAAACCAGCGAAAACCTGCCTCTTCAGTGGCCTTGAGGAATGTCGATTTGCGGGCCAGCATGAGTATTTTTGAAAATTTACCACTGGAATGACTGGCTCGATAATCGAGCCAGTCATTCCAGTGATACATTTTCAAAATGCTCCATATCTTGGCCTGCAAATAGACATAACCTGAAAGTTTTGTTTTACTGAAAAATCATGACCATTAAAGGGTTAAGAAACCAGTTACCATAAGAGGCTGTCTTCTGATTCTCACTTGAGTGGTGTCTTAATACAAGTTTGACTGCATGTCATCAAATTCTGTTGTTAGTACTGATGTCTTCTATTTTTGTTTAAATATTGTTCAAAAGCACCTTTGCAAAATCAACCATTTGACTGAAAGTCATTGGAAGTGGCACTGATTGATGTAAAACTCCATAAAGATTAGTTGAGTTGTAAATGTTCCAGGTGAGCGACACAGGCCCCTTGGGCCTCTTGTTTCCTCTATCTCCTCTCACAGCATAAAATTTGGTTTGCTGTGTATAGAATGCATAGCAGAGTTATCGCATCTATCTCCTCTCACAGCATAAAATCTGATTTACAGTGTATAGAATGCATAGCAGAGTTATCTCCTCTTTATCTCCTCTCACCAGCATAAAATCAGGTTTGCAGTGTATAGAATGCATAGCAGAGTTATCTCCTCTTTATCCCCTGTCACAGCATACAATCTGGTTGGCTGTGTATAGAATGCATAGCAGAGTTATGTCCTCTTTATCTCCTCTGCATAAAATCTGGTTTGCGGTGTATAAAATGCATAGCAGAGTTATCTCCTCTTTATCTCCTGTCATACCATACAATCTGGTTTGCTCTGTATAGAATGCATAGCAGAGTTATCTCCTCCTTATCCCCTGTCACAGCATACAATCTGGTTTGCTGTGTATAGAAAGCATAGCAGAGTTATTGCCTATATCTCCTCTCACAGCATAAAATCAGGTTTGCAGTGTATAGAATGTATAGCAGAGTTATCTCCTCTTTATTTCATCATAAAATTTGGTTTGCTCTGTATAGAATCCTTATTAGAGTTATCTCCTCTTTATCTCCTCTCACAGCATAAAATCTGGTTGCTCTGTATAGAATGCATAGCAGAATTATCCTCTATTTCATCTCATCATAAAATCTGGTTTGCTGTGTATAAAATTCATAGCAGAGTTATCTACTCTTTATCTCCTCTCACGGCATAAAATCAGGTATAGAATGCATAGCAGAGTTATCATCTATCTCCTCTCACAGCATAAAATCTAGTTTGCTGTGTATAGAATGCATAGCGGAGTTATCTCCTATTTTTCTCCTCTCACAGCATAAAATCTGCTTTGCTGCGTATAGAATGCATGGATGGATTTGCATCAAATTTGGTGCATCAATGCCCTGTGAAAAGATACGAGTTGCTAAAATAATTGTGTTTCAGTGAAATCCACCTATATTTGCCAGAGTTATCTCTCCAGAGAACTGCATTTTCACTCCATGATATTTGCAGTAATGTTGGTGAATATGTGGTGAGAACTGAATTTGTATTATATTTTCAGGCGTAATGATGCCATATCTACAGTGCGTGAGGCGGCACAGAAGTCCTTGAAGATGATACCATGTTCAGAGGCACAGGAGTGTATTCATATGACAACTGTTCTCACACAGGAGATGGCTGCACTTAGAAAACCAAATAAATAACTTAAGAGGACCATGGTGCAGACCACTACCCGGCCCACCAACACATACACACACATCCCTACTCCAACATTCCTCTTCATGACTACGTACCTATCTCCCTTCACCACCTCACACACCAACATTCTTCATAACTACATAATTATCTCCCTGTCGACCCCTGCCACACACAAACAGTCCCAATCATCAGACCCCTGCCCCACCATAGCATTCCTCTTCAACGCTAGATACCTATATCCCTGCAGATCCCTCCCCACCCCACCAGCTCAAACACCAACATTCCCTTCATTGCTGAAATTGTGTCAAATACTTAACATTTTTAGTTTAGTTTGAAAATAATTGTGACCAGAAATATTGTAAATTAAAACTTTAAAGGAATTAGTTAATATTGTTAATGTCTGCTTCTAAATGTTTATTTGTGCTGGTTAAGGTGGTTAAAGGGACCCTGGTCTGGGTATGATTTCAGGTTAAAGGTTATTTGGTTTTAGTTAGCATTAGGTGTGATTGATTGACTTGAGATGCATGCTCGCAATATCATTTGCAATTTATCACAAAATCATAATCAATATTTTTTTATGGTTAGAAAGAGAAGCTTCACATTTTCATTGGATACCACTATTATTTTTTACATTAGAAGTCGATGACGATGTAGAAGATGGTGCTTAGCAATGCATAGATTAAAACACAATAGCAGGATACATTTCTAGTTAGTGGAAATTTGTAAGCTACCCATTTGTACCTAAGCTCTGCCCACATTTTGCATGCAGTGGTATCGATTTATATATTCTGAACCTTGAATTACCATAATACAAATTGCAAGGTTAATTTGAATATTCAGCATAATGTGTATTAAATAATAAATTCATCAAAGACTGTCAATTCATACTCCTCTTAGACTAGTCCTGTATTCCAGCTTCAGTATTCTCTGTCAATTCATACTCCTCTTAGACTATTCCTGTATTCCAGCTTCAGTATTCTCTGTCAATTCATACTCCTTAGACTAGTCCTGTATTCCAGCTTCAGTATTCTCTGTCAATTCATACTTCTCTCAGACTATTCCTGTATTCCAGCTTCATTATTCTCTGTCAATTCATACTCCTCTCAGACTATTCCTGTATTCCAGCTTCATTATTCTCTGTCAATTCATACTCCTCAGACTATTCCTATATTCCAGCTTCAGTATTCTCTGTCAATTCATACTCCTCTCAGACTATTCTTGTATTCCAGCTTCAGTATTCTCTGTCAATTGATACTCCTCAGACTATTCCTGTATTCCAGCTTCAGTATTCTCTATCAATTCATACTCCTCAGACTATTCCTGTATTCCAGCTTCAGTATTCTCTGTCAATTCATACTCCTCTCAGACTATTCCTGTATTCCAGCTTCAGTATTCTCTGTCAATTCATACTCCTCTCAGACTATTCCTGTATTCCAGCTTCAGTATTCTGTGTCAATTCATACTCCTCTCAGACTATTCCTGTATTCCAGCTTCAGTATTCTCTGTCAATTCATACTTCTCTCAGACTATTCCTGTATTCCAGCTTCAGTATTCTCTGTCAATTCATACTCCTGTCAGACTATTCCTGTATTCCAGCTTCATCATTCTCTGTCAATTCATACTCCTCTCAGACTATTCCTGTATTCCAGCTTCAGTATTCTCTATCAATTCATACTCCTCAGACTATTCCTGTATTCCAGCTTCAGTATTCTGTGTCAATTCATACTCCTCTCAGACTATTCCTGTATTCCAGCTTCAGTATTCTCTGTCAATTCATACTCCTCTCAGACTATTCCTGTATTCCAGCTTCAGTATTCTCTGTCAATTCATACTCCTCAGACTATTCCTATATTCCAGCTTCAGTATTCTCTGTCAATTCATACTCCTCTCAGACTATTCCTGTATTCCAGCTTCAGTATTCTCTGTCAATTCATACTCCTCTCAGACTATTCCTGTATTCCAGGTTCAGTATTCTCTGTCAATTCATACTTCTCTCAGACTATTCCTGTATTCCAGCTTCAGTATTCTCTGTCAATTCATACTCCCCTCAGACTATTCCTGTATTCCAGCTTCAGTATTCTCTGTCAATTCATACTCCTCTCAGACTATTCCTGTATTCCAGCTTCAGTATTCTCTGTCAATTCATACTTCTCTCAGACTATTCCTGTATTCCAGCTTCAGTATTCTCTGTCAATTCATACTCCTCAGACTATTCCTGTATTCCAGCTTCAGTATTCTCTGTCAATTCATACTCCTCTCAGACTATTCCTGTATTCCAGCTTCAGTATTCTGTGTCAATTCATACTCCTCTCAGACTATTCCTGTATTCCAGCTTCAGTATTCTCTGTCAATTCATACTTCTCTCAGACTATTCCTGTATTCCAGCTTCAGTATTCTCTGTCAATTCATACTTCTCTCAGACTATTCCTGTATTCCAGCTTCAGTATTCTCTGTCAATTCATACTCCTCTCAGACTATTCCTGTATTCCAGCTTCAGTATTCTCTGTCAATTCATACTCCTCTCAGACTATTCCTGTATTCCAGCTTCAGTATTCTCTGTCAATTCATACTCCTCTCAGACTATTCCTGTATTCCAGCTCCAGTATTCTCTGTCAATTCATACTCCTCTCAGACTATTCCTGTATTCCAGCTTCAGTATTCTCTGTCAATTCATACGCCTCTCAGACTATTCCTGTATTCCAGCTTCAGTATTCTCTGTCAATTCATACGCCTCTCAGACTATTCCTGTATTCCAGCTTCAGTATTCTCTGTCAATTCATACTCCTCTCAGTCTATTCCTGTATTCCAGCTTCAGTATTCTCTGTCAGTTATAATTCTGATGTCGGCCTACATGTGACATAATTGAATATAGCATCATATACTTGAGTGACAGATCAGATGCATCCATTAGCAGGGTTAATCCAGGATATTACAACGATATACATCTGCATAGCTAAAGGTTGAAACTTTGCATTGTTTCCTAAGATAAAGCTGTGTAGGTGCAGCTAAAATATTAGATAATTCTAAAGAGAGTCAGGTGGGTGAAAATCTGTTGATTTGACATGGAATAAGCAACCATAATGTTCACTTTACAATTTCTCTTTGGAAGAGGTTATTGTGTTCCACACTTTGATTGAATACTCATCACTACTAGCCAATGAAGAAATATTATATAAGAAAATGAATAGTAATCACCAACCTGATCATCTGAGAAGTGTCGCGTATTTTGTCTTCAGCGACATGACTGTATCTGATCAAATTATGCATAGATTCTCATTAACCGTTTTACCCGTTAACACTCAATTCTCGTATAGAAAATCTCCCTTTACAGGCCAGGAGAAGACTATTTTTGAAAATTTCCCACTAATTACTGTCTCGGTTATCGAGCCACTCATTCCAGTGGTAAATTATCAAGAGTTCTGTTGGTCTGCAAATGGACATTTCTCAAGACCCTTGCAGAAGTCATTGTTGGCTGATGTAAGTGGTAATGGATTAATGCCCAAAATCAGCCTCTGCTATGGTCTTATTGAATGTCCATTTACAGGCCAAGAGAAGAAAATCTTTGAAAATTTACCACTAGAATGACTGGCTCGATAACCGAGCCAGTCCTTCCACTGATAAATTTTCAAAAATTGTATTCTCTTGGCCTGTAAATGGACATTCAATAAGAAAATATGTAAATTTTCTTGACCAAATTTGACCAGTGACCTGTTAAATATGTTTATTGGTCAAGATCTGGGTATTTTAGCACCTTGGGCTTGATTTGTCCAGATTTCATGTCAAATGATTATTGTGGCTAGTTAAGATTTCATGTTATAAGTTTATTTCCAATGCTAGTTAAGATTTCATGTCCAGACCTGGTTAAGATTTCATATTTTAGATCACAAACAAGAGTTGGATTTCACTAATAAAAAAAAAAACCTCACAAATTCTATCATTGTTAAAACTTTGGTTATAGTCATGAATTTTGACACCCTATAAAAGTCACGGTATGACGTCATCGAAAGGTTTCACATAATGTATAGTGTGTTTTTTGAATAGCCGAAACCTATATATAATACAGTTATGAGCCTAGACATCAGGTGAGATTCTATCTGCAGTTTATCAAATGCTTAGATAGTTCACAACGGCTCTGTTGTACAGTGTCATATTAAAGAGATGCAACGGCGATATATTATCCATGCTATAATGTCATACCACAACATTTCTTCACCCGATGACATCATACCACAACATTTCTTCACCCGATGACATCACTCCGTGACTCTCATGAGAAATTAAAGAAAATGACTGGCAAAATTTTGTCTAGAAATTTGAAGATATACTTATAATCTGTTTTATTTTACCTAGGTTATAGAAAAGCATGATTTGGCGTGCTTTGACGCTATCCTGTTTGTGTTCCACTTTAAACCCTGTTATGGCGAATCCAGACAAAACCAGCCATGAGGAATGTTCATTTGCAAGCCAAAAGAATACTTTTCAAATTCACCGCTGAAATGACTGGCTCGACAGTCTTCTCTTGGCTTGCAAATGGCCATTCAATAAGCAAATATTTTAAAGGTGCATATTATCAGTAGAATACTTGAAAATAAAATTGTTAAAATTGCATACATTTAGACTTAAATTGTGTGCCTAGATGTAATGAAACAAAATAAATCTTAACATTTGATGATTTCATTCCATATAAATTAATAACAATTTTCTAAGTTGTGAAATTGAAGTAGAGGCAAGAGTCCCAAATTCAAATTCGCAACCAAAAGTTTTGTACAAATTTTTACTGAATAAAATCATATGTTAAGATTTATTTCTTCATTACATCTATCTAGGCACACAATTTAAGCCTCTAAAAGTACGCAATTTTAACAATTTTATTTTCAAACACTCACATCAACCCAAATCGGCTAGTGCAGTGGTCTTGAAAAATGTCCATTTGCCAAGCCAGTCATTCCGGTAATAATTTTTCCAAAATAGTCTTCTCTTGTTCTGCAAATGGATATTTTCTATGAGAAAATTGAAATTTTCTTGAAAAGATTTGAGAGTTTAAGGGTTAATATTTTTTAGAAATTTAGCGAACAAAAGGTAAAATTATTAGTTGTTTTAAAATTTCATGTTAAAGTTCTGGAGCCCCTCTGTACACATTGGTGGCGATAGCAGCAAGATGAACCAGAATGGATTCCAGGCCCAGTTTGTTACTTGTAGCCATAGTAATTGCTTTTGTATGATATTGTTACTGTATTTTATCTTCCAGAAGTATTAATTAAGATGCACGTTTCACTCATGATTATTATCTGCCAGCAGTATTAATTAAGACATACACGCGTCACTTATGATTATTATCTGCCAGCAGTATTAATTAAGACGTACACGTGTAACTCGTGATTATTATCTGCCAGCAGTATTAATTAAGACATACACGCGTCACTTATGATTATTATCTGCCAGCAGTATTAATTAAGACATACACGCGTCACTCATGATTATTATCTGCCAGCAGTATTAATTAAGACATACACGCGTCACTCATGATTATTATCTGCCAGCAGTATTAATTAAGACATACACGCGTCACTTATGATTATTATCTGCCAGCAGTATTAATTAAGACGTACACATGTAACTCATGATTATTATCTGCCAGCAGTATTAATTAAGACATACACGCGTCACTTATGATTATTATCTGCCAGCAGTATTAATTAAGACATACACGCATCACTCATGATTATTATCTGCCAGCAGTATTAATTAAGACATACACGCGTCACTCATGATTATTATCTGCCAGCAGTATTAATTAAGACGTACACACGTCTGTCATGATTATTATCTGCCAGCAGTATTAATTAAGACATACACGTGTAACTCATGATTATTATCTGCCAGCAGTATTAATTAAGACGTACACGTGTAACTCACGATTATTATCTGCCAGCAGTATTAATTAAGACATACACGTGTCACTTATGATTATTATCTGCCAGCAGTATTAATTAAGACGTACACGTGTAACTCATGATTATTATCTGCCAGCAGTATTAATTAAGACATACACGTGTCACTTATGATTATTATCTGCCAGCAGTATTAATTAAGACATACACGCGTCACTCATGATTATTATCTGCCAGCAGTATTAATTAAGACATACACGTGTCACTTATGATTATTATCTGCCAGCAGTATTAATTAAGACATACACGCGTCACTCATGATTATTATCTGCCAGCAGTATTAATTAAGACGTACACGTGTAACTCATGATTATTAACTGCCAGCAGTATTAATTAAGACATACACGTGTCACTTATGATTATTATCTGCCAGCAGTATTAATTAAGATGTACACGCGTCACTCATGATTATTATCTGCCAACAGTATTAATTAAGACATACACGTGTCACTTATGATTATTATCTGCCAGCAGTATTAATTAAGACATACACGCGTCACTCATGATTATTATCTGCCAGCAGTATTAATTAAGATGTACACGCGTCACTCATGATTATTATCTGCCAGCAGTATTAATTAAGACATACACGTGTCACTTATGATTATTATCTGCCAGCAGTATTAATTAAGACATACACGCGTCACTCATGATTATTATCTGCCAGCAGTATTAATTAAGATGTACATGCGTCACTCATGATTATTATCTGCCAGCAGTATTAATTAAGACATACACGTGTCACTTATGATTATTATCTGCCAGCAGTATTAATTAAGACGTACACGTGTAACTCATGATTATTATCTGCCAGCAGTATTAATTAAGACATACACGTGTCACTCATGATTATTATCTGCCAGCAGTATTAATTAAGACGTACACGCGTCACTCATGATTATTATCTGCCAGCAGTATTAATTAAGACATACACACGTCTGTCATGATTATTATTCACACATTTTTCGAAGAAAAGTGGTGATCATGTCATTTTGTCCATTTGAGCAGAAATTGGTTGTAATGCAACTCCTTCGAAACTGTTGGATGAAATTCAAACAAATTTATTATGTGAGTGTGGAGGCTAAGGGGCCATTTATATATGGCGCCACCCTCGAGGGGTTCAAAATGGTTGCGGTGGAGATATGCGATGGTGTGCTTTGTACTTACTATAGATAACACTCCCACATTCTTGATACACAGAATTGCAGATTCTAATGTCAAGTTTGATATTAGGTTTATGTTAAGACGTTCATTCCGAAGCTTTTGAAGGTTATATCACAATGTTGAACAGTGTATGTGTGTTGCATGTATGTCACAGCATTTGTCAATACTGCTTTATGGGTTTTGACAATGTGAACAAACAATATATTTATACATTTCTTAAGATGTACATCATTGGTGTTGAAATGATATTTATTATTTATATGATATATATTCTATTTATGAAAATAGCGTTTTTTATATTTATGAAGCTCTGACTACCGGTAGGCATTTGTATGATATTTGATTATGTAATAAATTGACAGCCAGACTTAGCATAAGTGCTATGCACTCACTCTCTCTCTCTCTCTCTCTCTCTCTCTCTCTCTCTCTCTCTCTCCCTCCATATTTCCCCTCACCTCAGTCCCTCACTCCCCTCCATTCCTCCAATCCCTCTCTCTCTCTCTCTCTCTCTCTCTCTCCATATTTCCCCTCACCTCAGTCCCTCACTCCCCTCCATTCCTTCAATCCCTCTCTCTCTCTCTCTCCCTCCATATTTCCCCCCTCCTCAGTCCCTCACTCCCCTCCATTCCTCCAATCCCTCTCTCTTTCCCTCAGTCCCTCACTGTCCTCCAATCCCTCTCTCTCTCTCTCTCTCTCACTCTCCTCAGTCCCTCACTCCCCTCCATTCCTCCAATCCCTCTCTCTCTCTCACTCTCCTCAGTCCCTCCATTCCTCCAATCCCTTTCTCTCCCTCCCTCTCCCTCCTCAGTCCCTCACTCCCCTCCATTCTCTCTCTCTCTCTCTCCCTCCATGTTTCCTCCCTCCCTCCTCAGTCCCTCCATTCCTCCAATCCCTCCCTCTCTCTCTCCCTCCCTGCCTCCCTCTCACTCTGCCTCCCTCTCTCTCTCCCTCTATCTCTCACTTAGAGGGTTATTGATTATTTTCATTAACAAAGAAAGTAAGAGAAACATCATGATTGTGAGGATGGTCCAAACCAGGGATTCTCATAAGGGTCCTTTTTAGGGTATATACCCCAAAATGCAGGTTGGTTCCCCCCCCCCCCCCAAAGTAGCAGCAGTGGGTCCCATTGGACCCCTGAACATCTTGTAAAATTGTGGAATATTAAGTATTGCACAAATATACCTACAAAATCTAGCATGGGACCACTTTGTAAGTCCATCATTCCCACCTTTTTTTTAGAAATATTGCTCGGGAACACCAGATTTCAGTTCGAGACCCCCAGATTTCAGCTGATGACCTCCATGTTGCAGGGTGTGGAGTCCCTGAGACCTCTAAAATTTAGATGCCATGAGAAACACTGATCCGCACACAGACATACCGAGAGTCTTCATGTTCCCCCCCCCCCTCCACTCTCTCCACCCTCCCTCCCTCCCACATGCAGAAATGGTAAGAGTCCTCTCCTTGGCGAGACATTGTTGGGACATTATTATCTCATTGGCAGTTCAGGAAGTACGTGGACAACAACTCTGGTTACACCTAATTTTTATAATTTCACATGTTCACATGCACCATGCAATATTCATTAAAAAGTGTGAGAGATTTTTATGTCACATCAAAATGGGACAACCAAGAAGAAAAATGTTGGCATATCACTTTCTCATGCATGTCAGAGTAGTTGTTAGGACATAAACACTAAATGCACATCTGGACAAGGCTTGCGAGGGAGGACCTACGATATGTCACCTGAATTACCGTGAGTATCAGCAACATCAGTCTGAGGCTGGTTTTTGTCCTAATAATTACAATATTAAAAGTCCCGCCGCCCCCCCCGCCCCCATTTCTCTCCCTATAACTCTATGCCATTGATACCGCTCTCTCTCTCGCTCGCGCACGCTCACTGCCTCCCCAACCCTCTTTTCCCATGCATCTATACTAATAGGCTAAGCTTTCTTGAAGATACCCTGCTGATGTAGATTTTTTATAATTTATGTTCAGAGGTGCAAATTGAACTAGAACTGTACGGTTAGTTAGCCAGTAACTGAGTCTGCGCGTCGTCTTTACAGAATCATGTTGGGAATCATATAAGCAAAGCAATAGAAATGGACAGAGAATTATGCGATGTGCTAGCAAAGCTAAAGGGAGAATTGGGTCGCAATACAAAAGAAATTATATCGTAAACAATGTTTTAGATATTTGAATTCTGTAAATGGGGTCTTATTGGAGCTCATGTTATGAATCCTTTAAATCAAGCCTGAAATGATCTTGATGGAATTCCAACATTTATCAGAGTCTTGGAAATAGAAGACAGCGTGGTTATTTACAAAAACTGTTAAGAATATTTGAATGCAGTGGGTTCCTATCTTTAGAAATGTATATCACGAGTTAGATAAATAAAAAAATAAGAAAATCCACCAATAATTATGTGAGTTATGAGCAAATCTATTCCATATATTCCTATCAAATACCTGGTTTGTGATACTATAATCATAATAGCTTGTGAATTGTTTTGAGATATCTGAATTCTGTAAATGGTGTCTGACCGCCATATAGGACAGTATGGGCTAAATCAATGAAATCAATCCCCGAGATTCGCCAAGAATTATGTAATTCAAATAAACAAACATTAAGAAAATCTACTGTATGTCATTGCTCATGAAACTTTTTGCCTTATTTATGAGCTGTACTGTATCCTAAAAACTAGGACAAGAAGCGCTTAGAAAAACCTGACCAAGAAGAAGAATAAAGAAAGAACCGATGTTAGAAGAATAAAATTGGTTTACCTGTACTTCCTAGACACAGACTAATGGTCTTACTAGATGTATTGCAGACTACTGCCGCATGTCATTGCTCATGTACATGTATACTAGGCTGTATGTCATCGCTCATGTACATGTATACTAGGCTGTATGTCATCGCTCATGTACATGTATACTAGGCTGTATGTCATCGCTCATGTACATGTATACTAGGCTGTATGTCATTGCTCATATACATGTATAGTATACTGTATGTCATTGCTCATGTACATGCATACTAGTCTGTATGTCATTGCTCATGTACATGTATAGTATACTGTATGTCATTGCTCATGTACATGCATACTAGTCTGTATGTCATCGCTCATGTACATGTATAGTATACTGTATGTCATTGCTCATGTACATGCATACTAGTCTGTATGTCATCGCTCATGTACATGTATAGCATACTGTATGTCATTGCTCATGTACATGTATACTAGGCTGTATGTCATTTCTCATGTTCATGTATACTAGACTGTATGTCATTGCTCATGTTCATTTATACTAGGATGTATGTCAGTGCTCATGTTCATGTATACTAGGCTGTATCTCATTGCTCATGTTCATGTATACTAGGCTGTATGTCATTGCTCATGTACATGCATACTAGGCTGTATGTCATTGCTCATGTACATGTATAGTATGCTGTATGTCATTTCTCATGTTCATGTATACTAGGCTGTATGTCATTGCTCATGTTCATGTATACTAGACTGTATGTCATTGCTCATGTTCGTGTATACTAGGATGTATGTCATTGCTCATGTACACGTATACTATGCTGTATGTCATTGCTCATGTATACTAGGCTGTATGTCATTGCTCATGTATACTAGTCTGTATGGCATTGCTCATGTATACTAGTATGTCATTGCTCATGTATACTAGTCTGTATGTCATCGCTCATGTACATGTATACTAGGCTGTATGTCATTGCTCATGTACATGTATACTAGGCTGTATGTCATCGCTCATGTAAATGTATACTAGGCTGTATGTCATCGCTCATGTACATGCATACTTGTCTGTCATCGCTCATGTATACTAGTCTGTATGGCATTGCTCATGTATACTAGTATGTCATTGCTCATGTATACTAGTCTGTATGTCATCGCTCATGTACATGTATACTAGGCTGTATGTCATTGCTCATGTACATGTATACTAGGCTGTATGTCACCACTCCTGTACATGTATACTAGGCTGTATGTCATTGCTCATATACATGTATAGTATACTGTATGTCATTGCTCATGTACATGCATACTAGTCTGTATGTCATTACTCATGTACATGTATAGTATACTGTATGTCATTGCTCATGTACATGCATACTTGTCTGTCATCGCTCATGTACATGCATACTAGTCTGTATGTCATCGCTCCTGTAGATGTATACTAGGCTGTATGTCATTGCTCATATACATGTATAGTATACTGTATGTCATTGCTCATGTACATGCATACTAGTCTGTATGTCATTGCTCATGTACATGTATAGTATACTGTATGTCATTGCTCATGTACATGCATACTAGTCTGTATGTCATCGCTCATGTACATGTATACTAGGCTGTATGTCATCGCTCATGTTCATGTATACTAGACTGTATGTCATTGCTCATGTTCATTTATACTAGGATGTATGTCAGTGCTCATGTTCATGTATACTAGGCTGTATGTCATTTCTCATGTTCATGTATACTAGGCTGTATGTCATTGCTCATGTACATGTATACTAGGCTGTATGTCATTGCTCATGTACATGCATACTATGCTGTATGTCATTTCTCATGTTCATGTATACTTGACTGTATGTCATTGCTCATGTTCGTGTATACTAGGCTGTATGTCATTGCTCATGTATACTAGGCTGTATGTCATTGCTCATGTATACTAGTCTGTATGTCATTGCTCATGTATACTAGTCTGTATGGCATTGCTCATGTATACTAGTCTGTATGTCATTGCTCATGTATACTAGGCTGTATGTCATTGCTCAAGTACATGCATACTAGGCTGTATGTAATTGCTCATGTACATGTATACTAGGCTGTATGTCATTGCTCATGTACATGTATACTAGGCTGTATGTCATTGCTCATGTATACTAGGCTGTATGTCATTGCTCATGTACATGCATACTAGGCTGTATGTCATTGCTCATGTACATGTATACTAGGCTGTATGTCATTGCTCATGTATACTAGCCTGTATGTCATTGCTCATGTACATGTATACTACGCTGTATGTCATTGCTCATGTATACTAGGCTGTATGTCACTGCTCATGTATACTAGGCTGTATGCCACTGCTCATGTATACTAGTCTCTATGTCATTGCTCCTGTCTAGGCTGTATGTCATTGTTCATGTACATGCATACTAGGCTGTATGTCATTGCTCATGTACATGTATACTAGGCTGTATGTCATTGCCCATGCATACTAGGCCGTGTCATTTCTCATGCACATGCATACTAGGCTGTATGTCATTGCCCATGTATACTAGGCTGTATATCATTGCTCATGTATACTAGGCTGTATGTCATTGTTCATGTACATGCATACTAGGCTGTATGTCATTGCTCATGTACATGTGTGTCATTGCTCATGTACTGTACATGTATACTAGGCTGTATGTCATTGTTCATGCATACTAGGCTGTATGTCATTGCTCATGTACATATATACTAGGCTGTATGTCATTGCTCATGTATAGGCATACCTAGTAAGCATTATTATAATCAATATTTCATGTATATATGAATAGATGAGTTTTTTTATGAGCTTAAGTGTAATATGAAAATATGAATCTCGTTAACCATTTAATGGTCAACCCGGCCAAACCCGGCTTCTGCAGAGGTGTCAGACAAAGTCCATCTGCAGGTTACGAAAAGACTATTTTGAAAGTTTACTACTGGAATAACTGGCTCAGTAACCGAGCCAGTAATTCCATTAGTAAATTTGCATAAATAGTCTTCTCATGGCCTGCAAGATGTCATTGACTAAGCAAACCTGTTTCTTTCCTTGACCAATCCTGGCCATTAAAGGGTTAAATAATTTTGTTATTGCATATGCGATGCACTTATCAAGCGTACTAACTCACCGCTACTGTAACTTATGGTGTATTATATGTTGGCGAAAATTGGAGTAAAATCTCTAATACTAAGAATATATGACTCAGTGAAATTTTGAGATCTAAAGATGACAGTATATTTTGAGGGGTTTTCATTGTGAGCTAATTTCCACTGTCTTGTTTGAAAAAAAATTAATCTGAATTTAACTTAACGTGTCTGTTCTTTATTCCTCATTGACTTGAAATATCCCTCTTCTAGGTATTACAAGGATTGTGTAGCTGGTATTCCTGTGTTAATATTTGACACCCTGTTCACCCATGTGAGCAAAGCTACCCCTTTATTAATCCCACCCTCCCAGTTATAAAACCATTTAGATCTTCATTTAAAATTGCTTTAGGAGCCTGATCTTAAATTTACAATTTCTCATCTTGCATTGCAATCTTCTAATATTATCTAATTTACGAGTACCTCCCTTACAATTATTATTTAATCTTACTGGATCCAAAACTTCCTTATAAGGACAGCGCATGGCATTATGACTCTTGGGATAAAAGGTCAAAGGTCAATATCATTGTGATATTGGTAAAAGACTGGTTTGTCACCGTCAACATTTGGCATTTAGCTCAACTTATTAGTTCATATCTCATGTTTGGTTAATCATATTGGACCCAACCTTGAACGCATGCTTCGTTATAGTGAGAGCGAATGAAAAAATGTGATTCAGGGTCAAAAGGTCAAAGATCAATGGCATTGTGACCTTGGTAAAAAAACTGTTTTTTCAACATTAATATTATGTGTCTAGCTCAATTTCATCATTTGCATCTCATGTTTGCTTAATCACATTGTCACCAATTTTGGACAACTGCTTCTTCTAATGAGAGGAAATGACACCTTGGAGTCAAAAGGTCAAAAGTCAATGTCAGTGGATCCTTGTAAAAACCTAGTTTTTCAACACTAACATTTTGCGTTTAGCTAAACTTAGCAGTTTACATCCGTATCGCTAAGCCAAATTATGGCACATACTTTCCTTATGGCATGACAATCACCTAGGCATCAAAAGGTGAAGGTCAGTATGATAATGGCAAAACATAAGGGTTATCGCCTCAATAACACTGCTTTTACCTCAACTTAGTGGCTCATATCTAATGTGTTAATCATACTGCACACAAATTTGGACACAGGCTAATGAGAGGTGACTCTTAAATCGTCTTGGTAAATTTCTCCAAATATGGACCACTCCTGTCAGGAGTAGTAAGTTCACATTGTGAGTGAATATAAAGTGACAAACAAATAGTTAGTCATGCAGGGACTTCAATAACTGAGGCAGCAGAGATAAAGGCAAATACTAATCATACAGGCACTGATAACTGAGGCAGCCAAGATTAAGAATGTTCAATTGGTGTACACTGCTGGGCTAAACAAATGAGGCAAACATGATTTATCATATTTTTTATGATTACTCTTTCATGTTAATAAATGCAGGTGAAATAAGTGACAATTTTACATAATAGTGTATGCATTGTCTGTGTGCAGGGTACCTTTTAGTATGGGATAGCCGTTCCCTTATTTTTTTTGTCTCAAAACTCACCCATTTGGGCAAGCTGTCTGAAAGCTTTTTGCTTTGTGCTGCGTCAATGTTGTTCCATTCATGTCTGACTACTTTCCACTGCTGAGTGAGCTAATTTGCATATCAAAAGCCATCTACTGAATGGATTCTTGTTCTATATTAGACCTACATGCATACACAAAAGACAAATAGTGCGTATCTGTGTTAAGGATTTAAAGTGAATTAACTAACCAAACTAGCAAGCTAGTTGAGTTACACTGACCAAGGTAACAAGACTAGCCATTTCTGTAATCTCTGTGTATTACCACACTGTGCCTGAAGAGTGAAGTTGTTATTTTTGATTCAAAATGTCTTCAAACGCTAAATTCCATGTACCTGTTGAAGTCAAAAGCCGGATTTCAGGTCTTCGTCAAGCTGGAAAGTCATATCCTGAGATTAAGAAAATTCTAAAGTCTAAGGATATTCAGAGTCCACTGTCTACAATACAGCGAATTGGCCACACATTTCAAGTGACAGGTTCTGTTGCCCGGAAAGCAGGTTCTGGACGAGCTAAAGTGACAACTTGTCAAGATGAAAGAAGGCTGAAAATGACTGTTCTGAAGCATCGTAAGAAGACTCTCAACAAATTAGCAGAAGAATTCAGAAATTCACAAAATAAGGCTGTTTCAAGAAGAACAATTGCAAGGAGACTCAAGGAAGCTGGTTTTTCATCAAAGCGGTGTGCTAAGAAACCATTGCTGTCCACAAAGAACGTTGCAGACAGACTCAGATTTTTGGCACTATCGTGACCATGATTCTCAGTGGTTTGAGCATGTTCTCTGGAGTGATAAGTCACGTTTTGAGCTCTGTACAGATGCTCCAGAGCCCTGTCTTCGTAGGTCAGGTGAAAAATATAACCCAGAATGCCTCTCCACCACTGTGAAACATGGAGGAGGTGGAATTATGGTATGGGTGTGTTTTCTGCATCTGGTGTTGGTAAGCTTGTGCAATGTGAAAAGTCCATTAATGCAAAGGAGTATCAAAACATATTAGAAAAGGGGGTGCTTCCAAGCCTGAATAAGTTGTGTAGTGGAAATAAAAGACAAAAAGCTATTTTTCAACACGATAATGCCCCGGCACACACAGCAAAAATAACAAAGTCATGGTTTGAGCGACATTCTCTGTCATTGATGTTTTGGCCTGGACAGTCACCAGATCTTGACCCCATAGAGAATATATGGGCGCATATCAAGGCCAAACTGGTTGGCAGAAAATTTGAGAGCACTGACCAGTTGTGGGAAGCAGTCAGACATGATAGTAGGGCAGATATGTGAAAAAGATGTTCCATTCTGCCAGAAAGCATGAAATTTGGCATATAGGTGGTTTACGGTATCCTGATCATAATCAGATGCGGTGCCACGTGATTCTACCAAGGGAACCCATTCAAAATGGCGGATTCAAAATGGCCGCCTTCCCAGCGGAAAATTTGCATTACTCAAGCTCTAGACGGAGTAGAGAGATGGGATTAATGTCAAATTATGGGTTTCATGGGTCAATCGTTATAATTCTACTCACTACAATACTATAAATATGTAAATATCAATCCTTCCATAGCGACCACCTGTGTTTGATGTCAAAAGATGGTGGCTCTTTAAGATGTGTTATCTAAAAGATCCATCTCTTGAGAATAAAAGCAATATAGCATCTAGAAATAGTTTAAATTACTTGATTCCTTAATATCGAACCAAGTAATGGTCGTTATAGATACGTTCAATTATCCTATTAGAGTATGCAAGGCTATACATGATGCTGTTGATTGTTGAATCATGATTAACAGACGTCACACGCACTGTGCACCGCATGAGCACAACTGTGTACACGGCAAGTTGGATTTATAGCATTTGCATCTGCCAGTGCAATTACTTTTGCAAGCACATTTCACGAGTTCCCGGCATGCCTTAGATGTGTCTGCAAGCAAACTCCATTGCGGGGACCAAGTGCCTCCATCTCTGACCCAACCCCAGTCAGCTGGCGATGTCGTTTTTGCATTTGAGTGGAGTGATTGGCCCCAAAGATGACCTGCCTGGAACACAGCACGTTTGGTGTGTTGCAGCAGAGCTGCACTGGTCGGAGGAATGTTTTCTAGCTGCCTGTTGCCAAAAGCGGAAAGCCGTTTTCGTGCCTCATTAACCTTTGACAATGGTGATGTGCATTTGTACAGTAGTACGACAAACCTCTCCAGCATTTCCATGTCATTGTCACACAGAGACGCTGGGGCATCAGACAGTCTCCTAAATAGTGACGTGAATAGATCTGAAGTCCTCCAAACTTCCCATGCTGTCTTCTTGCCAATCCCACAAAATGCAGACACAGTGTCACACCCAGAGGAAGCATGCATAAATATCAGTCCTTGTGACGCTTCTGTACCCAAAACTGTTACAATGCCATGAGCTGATACATAGTGGAAGGTTTTCCCATGGCCAAATGCGACCCAGAGATCGCACCCATGAAGAAAGTTTGCTGTCCGTATGGCTAGGACTACAACGTCTGTATCTGTAGCATGAATCATTATTGTTTGATAACCTTGGTGATATGCATGGAAGGCGTGGAGCAACATTCTACCATCTGCTTCATCTTGCATGCATGGCGTGAGTTGTGAGACGTCATGCTCTGGCCTCATCCACACGTTTTCCTCACATGTTGTGACAAGTATCTTTCCTTACTTGTTACTTGTCTTGTAGATACCGCCTCTCCAATGCTAGGCGAACCATCAGCCCTGAACTGGACTGATGTGACGACTGTAAATTTACTGGTCAGAATTTTCGTTATCCTAATCACCACATGTATGCCTATTGTTGTTGGTTGTTTTTTGGGGGTTTCCTCGTCTTTGTACGGTGTATCGAGATATTCCGCTAAGTTTTAATGATCGAGTGTGGTGTAACTTGAAACAGAGGTCTAGTGATATTTGTTCCAGGAGAATTCTCAGTGGATTATTAAGTGGAATGGCGGATTCTGGTTGCTCGAATGACTCCAATGTATGTGCGAGAAAGGTGAAGAGGCCTGTTTTGTTTGCATCAACTCGTATGAAAGTTTTCCAATTTTGAGGGAGTCTTGTACTCGATGCAACACGAAGAGCTTCACCATGTCCCAGTAATTCTCTAGCGTGTGTCTTCAAGCTTCCCGCCTTATACACGTCCCATACAACATCCAATCTTTTAACCGTCTGTAGTTGTCTAGCAATGTGTGGGAGGAAGACGTGCTCTGCAAAATCTCCAAATGTGTTCACAACCACGTTTGATTTCTTGGGGTCTAGATTATGCATTATAGCTGCTCCGTCAATGATCTTCACTTCAACCTCTGGACAATCAGCTGCACGAGCTACTAATGCTTCCAAACATCCCATCAGATCTGATTTGCTGCCTTGGCGCATCGCGTTGCTCTCAGCAAGTGATGGGGGCCATGGATGATTCTCATGCTCAAAGAATGAATCAAGGTCTCCATCTCTGGATTGGCAGGAAATGTACAGTCTAGAATAACTGTGCATCTTTCTTCATTGCAACAAGCTTCTTGTTGGTTCTGGTAGTCTTCCTCTGTTTTGATTTGAACAAAGCCAAATTGTTCTTTTGGATTGCGTCATATACTGATTTTGATGATACAGATAGTCGATCTGCGACGGATGCGTGGTACTGTCTGATGCCTAGTTCTTCTGCTGTTCGGATTGCATTCACTACAGACTCGGACATAATGACTTTGGTATCTAGAGTCACTAAGTCAAAACTGTCATCTAAAAATGGGTTTCCCATTTCCTCGATTGCATCAATAAGACAAATTGTGTTTAAAGCAAACAGTTTCTGCTTACTCGAAATCTGCTCATGGTGACAGTTATCATTGATATTTCTGTGTGTATGTTTCACTTCGTACTCGCTGATCATGCTTCCTATTTCTGGGCCTGACACCATCCATCGTTTCAAAATGACTGGCAAACAATTACTTTTACTGGAGAAAACGTGTAGACGGTAGACCAATTGTTTTGAGTAACGAAAACCTGTTTCTAAAATGTTCCGCCCGGAACATGTGTGTACAAACGTTTAGCAATAATACTACTAATTTACAAATGTTACAACAACAAAAACAACGACGACCACCACCACCACCACCACCACCACCACCACAACAACAACAATAATAATAATTTTTTTCCCAGCATGTTTATCTATTTAGAGTATTGTAATGGGTAAAATCATAACCAGTGACCCAAGAAACCCTTAATTTGACATCAATTCCAGCCCTCTACTCCATCTAGAACTTGAGTAATGCAGATTTTCCGCTGGGAAGGCGGCCATTTTGAATCCGCCATTTTGAATGGGTTCCCTTGGTAGAATCACGTGGCACCGCATCTAATTATGTTCAGCATACCTTAAACCACCTATATGCCAAATGTCATGCTTTCTGCCAGACTGGAACATCTTACCTCAAATTTGTTACATATCCTCCCCACTATGAATGGAACAGCATTGATGCATCACACTGTAAAAGGCTTTCAGACAGCTTGCTCAAACGGCTGAGATTTCTGAAGAAAAACAAGCGAAAAGCTATCCTATACTAAAAGGTACCCTGCACACAGACAATGCATACGATATTATGTAAAATTGTCACTTATTTCACCTGTATTTATTAACATGAAAGAGTAATCATAAAAAATATGATAAATCATGTTTGCCTCATTTTTTTTGCCCAGCAGTGTATATAATAAATGTTTGAACAGGACAAATTAGTTCAAAGACTTGAGCAAACTAAATGCCAAGTGAGAGTCTGTTCATTAAGGGGCTTGTAAATGGTTAATTGCATTAACTTGATCAGTCTATAACCAGTTTATGCTTGATATGTGCGCACTGCTTTAATTGGTATGGCTATATGACTGGTCGAATTGTTGGTTAACAAACACCATCCCTCTCTAGTATGTAGTTTGAAGATTAAGGAGCATAATATATGCCGTAGTTTCCTACTTAACGTATCATCACAGCAGATCACCTCTTGTGCAGACTCATGGTTTAGGTACAATATGATCCGAAATAATACCTCATTGTTAGCTCGCCTGGCCAGAAGTGAGCTTATGCCATGGCGACCGTCCGGCGTTCCTCCGTCCGTCTGTCAACCTTTTTCTTTAAATGACTTCTCAAGAACCACTAGGCCGATTTCAATTATATTTGGCAGGAAATATCCTTAGGCCATAGGGATCCAAGTTTGTAGAAAGGAAGCTGATTGGCCAGCGGCCATCTTGGATTTTGGCCGATTTTAGGTCTTTAAAAATCTCCAAAACCGCTTGGTGGATTGAAGCAAACCCTATGAAATATGATCTAGGGCAAGAGCTGAACCAAGTTAGTTCAAGGGAACTTTATTGGTCAAATGGTTCGGCGGCCATTTTGGTTGACCTAGTTTTAGCGAAAACGACTTCTCCAGAAGTGCTGAAGGGATCGGGCCAAAATTTGGCAGATATGATTAGGGACTAAGGGCCATTAAAGTTTGTTCAAGGGAAGTTGATCTGTCAAAAAACATGGCCGCAGTGGGCCAATCAAAATACACCATGTTTGGCGGCCATATTGGATTTTTTCTTCTTTTCGATCGCTGGTATCACACTTGGAGAGCCGTTCTCAAGATGAAATCTGTGGTTTTCTGCAGTTCTTCCACAGGCCCATACAGCTTTTCAAGAAAAGAGGTTGACAAAGGCCAGATCTCTTCTCTCAGCAGCTGATACGTACTGAAACATTGAAGTATGTGCTCTGTGGTCTGTTCTGCTTCCCCACAAGGACAAGCGGGCGATGTCGTAAGGTGGAACCGCCTGTACATGTGTTGGTTTAGTCTGTTGTGTCCAGTTCTGAGACGAAAAATGGTCACTTGCTCTGGCCTCGAGAGATGATGGTAGGCATCTTCTGATTGAGGTGTTCTATAGAGTGACTTGATGATAGTCTTCACCTCTGTATGGGTAACCATATTTTCTGTCTGATTCTCTTCTGCACCCACCTTTGCCATCTTGTCTGCTTCCTCATTTCCTTGGACTCCACAGTGTGAGGGGATCCACAGCAATGCTATCCAAAAGCATTTGATGGTTTGTAGTGCTTCTTCAAGTTGTGGCAGCTTACCTTTGGTGATAGCCTCAAGGACGGAGCGGGCATCAGATAAAAAAAGACAATCTGTGCAATAGGGTCTGCTGTTCTGCTGATGGTATTAGCTGCATGAACCAGTGCCTCGACTTCAGCTCTGTAGTGTGTGCAGTGTTTGCCTGTCGGTATTGCAGCTGACTCATGTTGTCCGTTTGGATACTGTATGTGCAGTCCGGAACCTCCGCTCCTAATTGCATCTTTGGCTGATCCATCTCTGTAGATCCTTATCCATGTCTCCTGAGGGTACATTTCTTCCAGCATGGCTAGGGACAGGGCCTTCTTGCTCACATCACTGTGTTCATCTTTGGTTGTGAGATGAGGTACTGTGGTGCGAATAGCTATCCTCTCTAGTTTGTTTTCCCAGGGTGGAGGATCAAGGGTGTGGTTTGGGTCTTCTATTTGTGCTGGCAACATTTCTTGGTGTTTCCTTTGAAGTGCTTTTGTCTCTTTCACAAAACTTGATCTTTTAAGTCTTCCTGATGACAGCTGTGCTTGCCTGATCTTCATCTGGTGGTTGTTGAACGAGTTGAACTTTGCAGCTTGGATCAGTGCTTTGCATTCCCTTCCTTTGCTAAATTGGGGGCTGCCTGCTGTCTGCTCCATTTTTTCTTTTGGTGTTGATCTCATTCCACCAGTGATGATGCGCAGTGCCTGGTTTTGTACTCTGTCGATGTCCTGTTGATGAGATTTAGCTGCTGTCATCCTGAGGTGAATCCATACTCAAGGTGTGATCGTACTGCACCTAGGTAGATGGTCGTGAGGATCCTTTCATTGGCACCCACTTTGTTCCTGCCAGATTCCTCATGATGTTTAGCTTTCTTCTGGCCATTGCCACTGCGTTCTGGATGTGCTCCTTCCATGTTAATCTTCTGTCATAGGTGACTCCCAGGTATGTCTGCTGGTCCTCGTACTCGAGTGGAGTACCGCCCAGTGTCAGATTGCCAACCTTGGTTTTGGTGGACAGTGAGAATAGCATAGCTGATGATTTTTCTTTGTTGATGGTAATACACCCGCGATTGGCCAAAGCTGTAATTCTGTCCAAGGCGAGCTGCATTCTGTATGTGGCAGTCGTTGTGTACTCCTCGGTGCACCAGAGTATGAGGTCGTCTGCATAGAGGGCTGCTTGGATCCCATTGGGTAGCTCTGCTACAATGTCATTAATGAAGAGTATGAACAGAGTTGGTGATAATACTCCGCCTTATGGCACCCCTTGTCTCAGCAATACATTCTGTCCAGATTGTCCATCCACCAGCACCCTAGCTCTGCGAGTGTGTAGGTATGACTTGGTCCATCGGAATATGTTGCCACCGATGCCTGTGCGCCGGAGCTTCACGAGGAGGCCATCCTTCCACACCTTGTCAAATACCTTCTGCTGGTCGATAAAGTCAGCTAGCATCACCTTCTTGGCTTGAAAAGTGTCCTCTATGACCTGTGCAAGATGTGTTGTTTGATCTTCTGTGCTCCTGTATCTTCTGAAGCCGGCCTGCTCTGAAACTATAATGTTCTCCGACTCCAGATACCACTGCAACAGCTTGTTGACGATGCGCTCCATGGTCTTACATATGCAGCTTGTAAGACTGATAGGACGGTAGCTCAGCACTTTCGTCTTGTTCTTCCCTTTTTTCAGAACAGGAGTCATTCTGGCTTCCTTCCAGCACTGAGGAACCGCTCCATTGGTCCAACTGAGATTAAATATGTCTAGCAACTTGCCGAGAGATGCATTACCAAGGTGTTGGATCATTTCATTCGTAATGCCACCTGGACCGGGAGATTTCTTCTTCTTCAATTGGCGGATAGCCTTCTTCAGTTCTGCTAAACTAATGTCAACTTTTATTGCATCGTGAGTGTTGGTGTCTGTTCTTTCCTTTTACTCTTTTCTAACCTCTTTTTGACGCATTCGTGGTATAGAAATGTTGCTTTCTTTTGCATATGCCTTTGCAAAGGCATCTGCAGCCATCTTTCCTGTCAGTGTTTGTCCATCTTCTTCAAGAGTAATCTTCTCTCCCCCGACACCCTCATCATTCAGTGCTTTAGTCAGTCTCCATAGCTTTGTGGTGTCTCTAAATTAAACCCTGCCGTCTTTTTCCTCCAGCTTCTTATTTTGGCCTCCTGCTTGGTCTTTAGATACCTGGCTTTAGTTTGTTGTAACGTGAAGTGGTTTTCATGACAGGGATTACCCTCTGCATCTGCTCTGGCCGTGTCTAGTTTATCATGTGCTGCTTGCAGTTCTGTTGTCCAGTAGGGGCGGTAGTTTTTCCTGAACCCTCGAGGAATCGCTTCGTTGGCAGCCTTGGGGGTACTTGAATTAAATTCCTTGACCACATTGTTGATGTTTCTCACTTCTACTGCTATATTTTGGGTACGCTCATTAGAACGAATGCCGAACAGACTCCAATTTGCCTTTTTGTAGTTCCACCGTGGAAAGAGAGAGGAGGACTGGGCGGTGGTCGCTTCCTCCTAACTGCGATCCGACCACTCTACTGAGGTTTCTGTGAATGTCTTATGTACAAAATATCAAGTCTGGCGTTGTTGTCGAGTGCCACCGGCACGAGTAGAAGGTAGGCTGTTCTGTGGGATCGTTGACAAGTAAAAGGTGCTTTTCATCTTGCCATGCTTCAATGTCTTCTCCTCGTTTATCAAGTGTTCTGTATCCCCAGCTCTGGGACTGGCTATTAAAGTCTCCCGCAATGAGGACGTGGCAGCCCGGGACCTGGATTGTGTCAAATGAGAGATTATTGTCATTATGGCAGTAATAATTGACAATGTCAATCACAGAGTTGCTGCTTGTTACCTTGATCTTGATATATTCTGCCTCTTCCATAAAGATTTTGATCTGGCTGGCGTTCTCGTTGTTTCAGACCAAGGTGATCACCCCGCCTTTCTTTCTTTCTCTTCGATCACACCAGAAAATCTGGTAACCTCTCATCTTAAATGGTTTTCCTTCTTGCAGGTGTGTCTCTTGGATGCAGCAGATATCAATATTGTTTTCGTACAGGAACTGTTCGAGCTCTGATTTCTTGTTGGTAACCCCTTCTGCGTACCAGTGCATGATGTTGATACTGGGGTTGTCTTTTGGGTTTGGTCTTCTCTTTCGGTTGGCCAGTAGCTCTCCATCCTCGTCCCCTGGCTCCATAAGACGAGTTGATGGGACCTCCAGTAGCTGAGGGTGGGCTCCTTCGATGCGTGGAGCCCGGCGCTGTACCTGCCTGGCGGATCCTCACAGGGCGAGCACCATTTCGGTTGATTCGATCTCCAAGTGTCATTTCATTAGCGTTGTGCATAATGCTCTGGTTAGCCCCTCCAAATGTCTGGATTGACACCCAGTGGGTTACACCCCTGCGCCACGTTGAGGCCGAGCATATAGTCTTAAACAGAGGTTGGATTTTTTTATTTGATGGATTTTGAGGCTGAAATTGGTTTTATAATTATGTTTTCGGGTATTCTGATCACAAATTTGCAATTTTCAAAACTGTCGGATAAACGGTTTGGCGGCCGTTTTGGATCATATTCCCGCCAAAAGCTCCCATACTAAAACAATGGGAAATTTTTAATGTCTTCTCGAGAACTGCTGGGCTGATTTCAGTTATATTTGAGATTCAAGTTTGTTCAAACGAAACCGATCAGCCAATTCCGCCGATGACCATCTTGGATTTCAGCCAATTTTTAGAAATGTCTAAAAAATCTTCTCTGAAAACGTTTGAGGGATCGATTCAGAACTCACGAGATATGATCTAGGGCAAGAGTGGAACCAAGTTTGTTCAAGGGAACTTAATTGACCAGATGGTTCGGTAGCCATTTTGGGTGTAGAGATTCAAGTTTGTTCAAACGAAGCTGATTGGCCAATTTGGGCGGTGGCCATCTTGGATTTTGGCCGATTTTTAGAAACGTCTTTAAAAATCTCTGAAACCGCTAGGTGGATTGAAACAAACCCCATGAAATATGATCTAGGGCAAGTGCTGAACAAAGCTTGTTCAAAGGAACTTGATTGGTCCCATGGCTTGGCGGCCATCTTGGTTGGCCTAGTTTTAGCGAAAACAATGCGGACCGACATTTGGCAGATATGGTTAGAGAGTAAGAGCCATTAAACTTTGTTCAAGGGAAGTTGATCCGTCAAAAAACATGGCTGCCATGGGCCAATCAGAATATAGTGTGTTTGACGGCCATATTGGTTTTTTTTATTTGATGGATTTTGAGGCTGAAATTGGTTTTTGGGTATTCTGATCTCAAATTTGCAATTTTCAAAACTGTCGGATAAATGGTTTGGCGGCCGTCTTGTATCATTTTCCCGCCAAATGCTCCCATACTAAAGCATTGGGAAAGTTAAAATGTCTTCTAGAACTACTGGGCCGATTTTAGTTATATATGGCAGGAAGCATCCTTAGGTTGTAGAGATTCAAGTTTGTTCAAACGAAGCCAATCAGCCAATTTGTCCGGCAGCCATCTTGAATTTTTAGCCGATTTTTAGAAATGTCTATAAAAATCTTTGCCGAAACTGAGCGCTTGATTCAAAAGTCATAAAATATCATTTAGGGCATGAGCTGAACCAAGTTTGTTCAAAGGAACTTGATTTGCCAAATGGTTGGGCAGTCATCTTTGGTGGCCTGGTTTTCATGAAAGCAACTTCGTCTCCAGAGCTACTGAACAGATTGAGGCGAAATTTTGAAGATATGATGTTGATGACTAAGGGCCATTAAAGTGTGTTCAAGAGAAGTTGATACATAATGAAACATGGCTTCTGTTTTCTTGTTACAAGTCTGCTCAACTCATGAGAGTTTTACTTATTGTTAATGACCATTCTAGTTGAGATGCCTATGGTCCAGGTGAGCGATGCAGGCCCCTTGGGCCTCTTGTTTTGAGCTTGCAGAGCATTAAAGCATGTTGGTTTTGTTGCATTGTGTAGGTCATTGACCCACTGTCCATGGACTTGCTCAAGCTGTGTCCGGGAATTACCTAGAGCCCCAGGTACTGAGACAAATCCTGGTTGCAGACAGATTCGTCTGCTCTGCAAATGTTCATGCTTTATTTCGATCCTGAGTATTCCCTGGATTTCTGATTATGCAATCATGGACGTGAAGGGAAAATCACATGGCTGTATCTTTCTTTAAAAAAACATGCATACTTGGCGTAATACTTGTGTAAATTTTCCAAAAATTTGCACACCGTTTTAAAATCATCGCCATTGTTGGAGTCGCTTTGGTACCGGCTTTCTTCATAACTATATTTGTGTACCCATTTATTATGTTAATGACTACAATACCTTTTCAAGATGGATGCGGCCTGGGCCAAGACTGTGGCGCCCTATTATTGTTGCATTCGCTTTGGTCCTTTGGCGATGTTAGCTCTCACTGTTATTAACGAGTGTTTGTAGGTAACATCGCTGTTTATCTGAACTTTTTTCTTAGATAGTGGTTTTCTTTCAGTGTCTAAGTATGCTTAGCCCAATTTATTTAGTGGATTTTTTTCACCTGTATTCTAGTAAGGCTTATTAATCAGAGTTTGATTACATTCTGTGACAGCTACTGTGGTCGGTAGATGCTGACTTGTTCAGCATTTTAATTGTTTATTTTCTAGTTACAGATGGTCAAGGGCTACGGCAAGGCCCCTCCAGATACCCTCTGTACAAAATTTAACTGCTTCATGAGAAGTTTGCTGGTCACCACCGCGTAGCATGTGCAAGATGCAAAGTATGATGCCTGTGCGAGGTAGCATCGGAGCTCATGGTGGAGCTTGATTCCGAGCAGCACACACGTTTGGCTCGTATTGCGAGAGATAAGTCTACACGAGCTAACCAGGCCACCAGACGGGACCTTGAGGAGCATCTTAACGTGCTTATGAATGCAGCACTAGGTGTCCCAATTTAAGGCCATGTTCAAGTCATTACAGCAGACGTTGAGCATTCCATGTGGGGGAAGCTGCACCCACTTCTCGTCTACTGTCGGGCATAGGTCCGACGCCTGAGGAGGAGATGCTGCTGGGGGAGGATTCCATTTGTATGCCCAAGTTGACTCCAATTGTGGAGGCCGGTTCATCTCAGAGTACACCGCCGTTATTCATGCAGGTTTCTCAACCAGGTAGTGATGTTGACGTGCTGGCGGGAATTTTCCACCCGTAATTTGTGAGATCCGCCTCGCATGGGAAACCAAGTTTTATGCCTCCCATCGGCGTTCATGATATCGATTCCATAGCTCCCATCAGAGCTTATAATCGCAAGTACCTTGGACTTCAATAGCGTCAGTACCCGTCTGGAACACACAAGTGATTGAGACCATGTCATTGAGAACACAGGAGCCGCAAGTAGCCAAGAAGTAGTGTCGGGATTAAAATGATACCACCTCCCTTAACTGGCCACCGTTCAGCGATCCGTGGCCCCCACCGCCCTCTCAACCCCTGGGGCATAGGTTGGTGAGACATGTGGTTGGTGTATGTCTCTAGATTGAGGCTCAGGGTTGTTGAGACAGGTGGCTGGTATGCCTCGAGATGAAGGCCCAAGGGATTGAGAGGGTGGTGGTGGCCACGGATCGCCGAACGGCTGCCAGTTGAGGGAGGTTGTATCATTTTAATCCCGACACTACTACTAGGCAAATGATACAACCGCCCTCTCAATCCCTGGGGCATAGGTTGCAGGAGCCAGGTGCAGGGGCCACCACGTGCCCAGACAGGCAACCAGAGGGATATACATCACCCACAGGTACTGATCGCCACACATAATAGTGTCTGAACACCGATTTAGAGACAGGCATCCACAGGGATATACACCTCCCACAGGTACTGATCGCCAGCACCACACATAATAGGCCTGAGCGCCCAGACACGGGATATACACCACCCACAGGTACTGATCGCCACACATAATAGGGTCTGAACGTCCATTTAGAGACAAACATCCACAGGGATATACACCACCCACAGGTATTGACAGCCAGCAGAACACATAATAGGTCTGAACGCTGATCGCCACACATAATAGAGTCTCAACGCCCATTTAGAGACAGGCATCCACAGGGATATACACCACCCACAGGTACTGATCGCCAGCACCACACATAATAGGTCTGAACGCCCACACAGGGGACATACACCACCCACAGGTACTGATCGCCACACATAATAGGGTATGAACGCCCATTTAGAAACAGGCATCCACAGGGATATACACCACCCACAGGTACTGATCGCCACACATAATAGGGTATGAACGCCCATTTAGAGACAGGCATCCACAGGGATATACATCACACACAGGTACTGATCGCAAGACATATCGCCCATTTAGAGACAGGCATCACAGGGATATACACCATGATTACTGTTGCACAGCTTCGCGATATTGCAAAGCTACTCTAAGGCCAAGAAAGCTGACCTTCCCCAGAGGATCGGATAGGTCCGTGCCGAGGAGTGGCAGAAGCGACACTCCCGAGCAATGAAGACGGGAAGTTTCCAGTGCTTACCAAAGATGATCCTTGGAATCCCCACAAGAAAGCACAGTGGATACGTGAGCTTTGTCAGTTGGATGAGAAGGTGACTGTTAGCTTGTGACCCAAGACTGTAGCGAGGCAGATGGCGGACCATCCACTGGAGCACTTACCTCTCCTATGCAGGATCACTAGGCGAGCGATGAGGGGCCGAGATCTGAACCCAGAGCATAAGGCGAGAAGGCGAACACATTCTCGACCAGCATCTCGGCGAAAGGGAGACAGAGGATAGAGGACACCGGTCAGTATGCTGGACATTCTTCAGAGGTCTAGAAGGAGACCTCATAGGCCAGATCATGCAAAAGATCCAGCAGACTGTCCAGAATGCCTTCCGCTACACCCATACCTATCGCATCCATCACATTGAAGACGGAAGGGTGATGCTCTTCCACAAGAATGCTCCAGGGAGCCCATGGCTGAACACGATAGGAGCAGCTCAGGACTGGGTGGCAGCAAGAGAGCAAGCCTGCCTCGACACAGACAATATCGATCGACCCAACACAAGTGGGCTTTCGTTCGATCAATCAACGTTGAGGTCAGGGCTGTCATCGACCGCCAACCTCTGCTTGGGGCAGGCCCCCTCCCAGACTGGCTACGACAGAAGAAGAGCATGACTGCCCTCGACACCTACAGGGACAACATGTGTCTCTGGAGATGTCTAGCAGTCCACCAAGGAGCGAGAGCTGATAGAAGTACAGCTCCTGCACGAGAGCTTGCCACACAGTTCTATGGCAAGACAGTACCTGATGTCCACAAGACCTCGCTGGATCAGCTGGACAAGGTAGAGGTCTTCGTCAAGATTGGGATTCGTGTGTATGAACCAACCGAAGAGGGCACCTGGCACTTGATCAGGCAAGCGGCTCACTACCATGACACCATGACCATCGGAGTGTGGGACCACCATGCTTTCTACATCAAGAACATCTCCAAGCTGGCACATACACTAGTCTGCAGTCACTGTCAGCAGAGATGTACACAGGCACGCCATCTTCAATGCCACGCTGATCACTGTACAGGCGGCAAAACAAAGATCGTGTGTCCTGGCGAGAAGGTTGAAGTGCCACAGTCTGCGTATGAGAAAGCGTTCTATCCGCCCCAACCATCCAGTTCAGTGGCTACTCGTTGGATAGAGTATGAGTCGAGAAACAGAGGCGTACACATACACCATGTAGAGTGTGGGCACGGTGGCGAGCATTGGATCGAGGGTGATCCTGTAGATGGTTATGATCCGACCACCAACACCGTTTACCAGTTCCATGGCTGTCACTGGCACTGGTGTCCATAACACCAGTGAGGTAAGGATGCCGAACAAAGATACTGCAAGACAGTCCTGAGAGAGGAGAAGCTGAGTGCCTCTGGATGCATGCTTGTGGTACAGTGGGAGTGCTTTATAAAAACGCTGCCCAGGCGTCCCTAAACGAGTTTGGACTGTCCCATACCCCAACTTCATAGTTTATGACTTCGAAGCACTCCTAGATGGTATCAAGGCTTATCCTACGGAGACTCTCACAATCGAGAGTACTCACATACCTATCTCTGTGTCAGTTGCCTGCTCCTTAGAGGGCGTCACGAGTGATCCCACTCACCTATGCAATCCTGACCCCAAAGAACTGATCAGAGAGTTCGTGCTGGAGATCCAACAGTGAACATCTCTAATCTGGACAAGGGTTAGGGCACAGTACATACCGACAGACCTGGACAATCTCCCAAAGCGACAGCAGTGACTGATCAACGAGTGATGTGACCAAGTGCCTGTAGTGGGATTCAACTCTGGGTGGTATTACCTGAACCTCATCAAGAAGTACTCTGTCGATGAGCTGACTGACAGTACAGGTACAGTGAATGTGGCCAAGAAGGCTAGCCCAGGAGTCTCGTACGAGGTATGGGTCAAAGCTTACGGGTGTACACAGCAGAAGAGCTGGCTCCCTTATGAATGGTTTGACACACATGAGAAGCTCAACTATCCAGGGCTTGCTGACTACTCAGCATGGACATCTAAGCTCAAGGGTGGCTACCTCTTGACGCGAACAGAGTGGGAACAGTGTAACCAGACATTCAGTGAGCAAGGAATGCGGACATTCGCTGGCTGGCTGCAATACTACAACAACCTGGACGTCAGTCCATTCATCGAAGCCCTAGAGCGGATGCGGGAGTTCTACACAGAATGAGAAATAGAGATCCTCAAAGATGCAGTGTCTCTCCAAGGTGTGTCACTGCAGTACCTCCTACGTGGAACTGCTCAGCACATGCTGGATGTAAGCCTCTATTCACCGGACAAGGAAGCCTACGAGATGCTGAAGGGTGCTGCTGTTGGCGGTCCCAGCATCGTGTTCACCAGATATCACGAGGCCGGTGTGACTCGAATCCGCCAGAGTGAGTGTGTCTGCCAACGTCTACTCGGCTACAACGCAAATGCTCTGTACCTGTCAACGATGGCCAAAGAGATGCCATGTGGTAAGGAGAAAGTGTGCCATTGGTCCGGGCCAGTGGGGTAGCTATCTTTAAGGAGGCTCTCCTAGCAGACAGCTGGTTTGGGTTTGCTGAGGTGGATATAGAGGTCTCCAAGGCTCTGTGGGCAAAGTTTGAGGACATGCCTCCTCTCTTCCATAACCGTGAGATCCCGGTAGGGGCAATCTCGTCTGAGATGCTGGCATATCCAGGGAGAACAGGGAGGAAGCGGCCCACCACCCAGAAGCTGGTCGGTGCCCTCTCTGGCAAGAAGCGGCTGCTGTACGCCCCAACGCTCAAGTGGTATATAACCGATGGCCTGGAGATCACTGTTGTATACCGCACCATAGACTATGAGACCAAGCGCCCATTCGAGTGGTTCGTAGAGAATGTTATGGAGGCCCACTGCTTGGGAGATGTAGATAAGAGCAAAGCGCTCTTGGCAGATCTCTACAAACTCCTCGGCAACAGTGCCTATGGGAAGCCCATTGAGGCCCTAGAGTATCATATCAACACAAGCTTCATGAAGGATGAACGCGTGGTAGACAAGGCCCTGCATAGTGCATGGTTCGAAGATCTCGATGAGATTGGCGAGTCATACGAGCTCCAGTGTCGCAAGCCGCGAATCACAATTCGAAGGCCCTTCCAGGTGGGGATAGCCATTTATGAGCTCGCGAAGCTGCGAATGCTGGAGTTCTACTACGACTTCCTCGATCGCTACATAGCTCGTTACAGCTTTGAGTACCTGCAGATGGACACTGACTCTGCGTATATCCCAATAGCAGGCTCAAACCTCGACGACACCATTCGCCCTGAGATGCGAGCAGAGTACCAGGCTCATAAGCGGGACTGGCTACCTTGGGACAAATGGTCTGGATGGACTCCAGGACTGTTCAAGCTCTAGTTCGAAGGCTCTCCTGGCTCTGCTCTCTGCTCCAAATGCTACAACGTGGAGAAAGCAGCTGCAAGTAAGTGCTCGGCTAAGGGAATGTCAAAGCAGCAGAATGAGGTCTCTTGGCAGAGGGTCTGCAGTGCCCTACATGGCGGGGTGGACAGAGCTAAAGACCGAGCCCTATGCATGCGCAACCAGGGTATGGTGCCGTATGCGCAGGAAAAACTCGGACTCTCCGCTTACTATGATAAGCACCATGTACTGCCAGATGGGGTCCATACCGAGCCCATCAAGTATCATTATAGCACCTTAGGGGGTGGTATCTGTGTGGTTTCAGGGACTAGCTGAAGCTCTTCCATGACAAATGATCGCCTAGGCACTCCGTGCTGGCGTGCCAGGTAGTACAGTGTAGGTCGCCCCTCCGCCTCCACATACCTGTCAAGCCTGTGAACATCTATCGACCAGTTAGGATCTGTTGCACGCCGTCGACCACCTTCCAGCTCACCAGGCTCATACAGGTACCGAACCAGAGCATTAGGTGGTAGGCACTCCTCTCCCTTGTTCACTCCTCTAGAGCTGTGACCAGCAGAGTGTCTGATAGCCTCTACCGGCTTCTTCCCGATTAGCCTAGTAACCTCAGGCATTGGATCTCTCCACCACAGCAGGCAGTCCTCTCACCCATACTCTAGAACAGTCACTCGGCGCAGCTATTTCCTGGGCGTATTGGTGTGGGAACAATCTCTCTGCCAGTGTCTGATTCCAAGGCTCAATGATATCCTGGGTAGGGTGATGCCCTACCTCGCCTCGCCTAACTGCCACACCATGTTTCTGCATGAGGGTTGCAGTCTCCCCTCTGGACTCCTTACCCTCATCTACCTGCAACAATTCTGGCCACTGGAGGGGATTTTCCGAAGCCTTGTAGACACTCTGGAATGCCTGGGCCACCTGGCCAGCTGACTTGTCTGTGAGCGGTACTGCTGCCTTGTACCTGCTGGCGACATCGCCGATGGTGAGGGCATACCTGTAGGTCTTATGATCAACTGAGTCGTGTGGAAGGAATAGAACATCTGCCTGGTGACAGTTTCTTCGAAATGGGCATGCCTGATGTGCCGTGGACGAGATCTGTATATCTGGCGGCTGAGCCACTGAATAACTGTCTCCAATGTGAAGTTGTGGCCCTTGCGATGTGCAGCCTTGAGTAGTTGAGGGGGCTCACAGTAATATCCACCAGGCTGATAGTAGAGTTCCACAAGAAAGACGGTTGATAAACTCCCAGATTTCATCACTGACGTCCACTCCCGTCCTATCATGCATGGCCTGGGTGAACTCTAAACAGATGAACAGATGGGCGTCATTCATTCGACCATCACTGAAGACCTCCTCAAACACCTCCGTACACTGGTGCCTAATCTTTGCTGGATCCTGACTGAACAGAAGTTTATCGACCAACCCTCGGAAGTTAAGGGCCTTGACCAGGTCGTATAGAGACGCCATCCTTATATAGTATGGCTTAAATGTTCGGCAGACCAGATGGCCTTGAGTGCTATGGCAATGTACGGCAGCCAAGGGCCTGCGACTCCGAAGAACATACCTACTCCTGAGGCGATGACTGGTATGGCTTCAGAAATCTTCTCCACCCCATGGGGAGCATGGTTGGTGATCTTACGGACCGTCTCGCCAGCCTTCATTGTGAACAGAGCGATCAGAGCCTCAACTGCTACCAGTGGACCAATAGAACCTTTTACGTAAGTGCGATAGATTCCTTTCACTCTGTGTACTAGCTTGCCGGATTCAGGCTCTACATCATCATACTCACCTGCGGTCTCCGCTACATTGTAGTCGTCTGCATCATAATCATCCTCCTCATCATAGTCCTCCTCATTGTCCTCATCATCTATGTCCTCGACTGGATCAGCCTCTGGTTCATACATCGCTCTGGGGATCCGTCGTGG
The DNA here is from genome assembly GCA_034401795.1 of Chaetoderma sp. LZ-2023a. NCBI lineage: Eukaryota > Metazoa > Mollusca > Caudofoveata > Chaetodermatida > Chaetodermatidae > Chaetoderma > Chaetoderma sp. LZ-2023a. The sequence goes on from CM067370.1 coordinate 20,920,922, forward strand.
TGGTAGTTATATAGTAGCTTTAAGCTGTACTCTATAGCAATCTTGAATGCGGGCGTGTTTGCCTTAGCGAACTGGGGACTCAGCTTCGCCAACAAGAAGGTGGCAGAGGTCGAGCGTGAGCGTCAAAACCAGGCGATGGAGAAGCTGTCTAGTGAGAAGTTTGAGTACAGCAAAGCACTCGAGCATATGCGCCAGAGGGAGGCACGCCCGACGACAACTCAGTGCTCAGGCCAACCAGAGCCTCAAAGAGGCAGATGAGAGTCCCGATGAATACTACGAGGCTGTAAAGATATCTGAGCCAACGCTCGACTATGAAGCATCAACAGGTCAGAAGACAGCAGAGCTTATAGTAGTGGTGGCAGCTGCAGCGGTGACGACAGGAGTCATGCTCTACGTGCGCTCAAGCTGAATACCTGTGTGTTTGACACGCATACCTTAGCATAGCCAAAGTAAAGTACCGTTACACCTAATGAGTGAGGCCCAGATATAAGGTTTCCGATGTTGAAGCTGAGCCGGTTGCCCTGATTAGGTGGGATGTCCCTGTCCCCGAGGTGGTGATGGCCCTTGAGTGCCGACTCAAGGTCGTCGCTTCCACTGGTTAGGCGCAGAAGTGCATATGACTTAGTTTTCTGTCTGTAGAGTTGGCAATCAGCCAGCTCGCATACCTCACCAAGAACATTGGTCCCAGCAACCACAAGCTTGAAGTCGTCTAGCTTATCCACCTGCTGGATGGCTCCCCCCTTCTGAACCAGGACTGCAACAGTGACACAGTCTGATGCACCACGATGCAATGTCAGCTCTACCTGTTGGTTAGCTGTGGCTTGGATCTGCTGGTGTTCTCGCTCCACATGCATGATCCGCTGTTTGGAACTTGTTTGCTTCAGCTCCTGGTTATTCTCGTCATGCCAGACATGAAGTCTTGGAGCATTCATCGTCGCATCTGAGAGCTGCTCAGTGTACATCCGGAGGAACAGCCTATCCTGCATGGCAGCTGGATTCACGTGTGTGTTCTCCAGGAGGGTTAAGAGTGGAACTGCCACAGGCTTCTCGACACCTGCCCATAGTTCGAATTCCATGAACGCATCATTGCACCCCACAGTGTAGTACCCCTTTCCCTTTGCAAAGAAGGTTGGGCCACGAGCCAGCGGACTTAGGACTCGGTACTCATCGTTCACATAGGTGGTGTCCACAGTGCTGTTGCTCTGCACGATCTCCCACCTGTTCAGAACCTGCGGGAGCTCTACCGTCTGTTCTATTGTGCTCTGAAGCTTGAACTCGAGTGTCATGCTCTTGATCTCGTGGATCTGTACCGAGATTGCAAAGTCAATGTACTTCCCAGCAGCGGACAATGGGTTCTCATCATGTATACTGCGTCGAATGATCATCAGGCAGTCCTTCCGAGGATCAGTGCAGTGCGATGTCGCGGGTTCAATTGCCCATCTGGATGTTGCACATACTGCAGCATGTTTAAGGTCTGGGTATATAGAGGGGTTAAACGGCTGCATGTTTGGTAAAGTTCTCCAGCAGATTGTCTAGAGGCAGCAGGACAAGTCGGCGTGACAGTCAGCAAGACAGTCATGGCGTGCACTGTCCCACTGTGACAGGGTCCGAGGACTGCTTCATGACATCAACATTATCCACGAGCGAGCCACGGTCACACCTCCATCTGATGTGGTGATACTGGTCGCCATAGAGGAAGGAGCGCCAGCTCATAGTACAAAAGAACTCCTGACTCGGATACTCTACTGGAAGTTTGACAGCACCCAGGGCAGGACACTCGACCTACCTCCTGTGGCCCAAACCAACAGTCCGGTTATTCTAGCTTTCCAAAGGGCAAGGGTCGACCCCAAAGATCTACTATTGGTTGGGGAGTGGGCTGCCGTATTTAGCCTCCATAGCCAGGAAGAGCGAGATATGCTAGATAGCCTCCAGTCTGGAGCAAATAACTACTTCAGGGAGGAGGTCAGTGCTACTGTAGCGAAGAGCCATGACACTGGCCATGCAGAAGTTACTCAGGAGGGGTTCACTGTTAGCCTCAAGATGGCTGTTGAGCACATCTTCAACGAAAGAGGTCGCAGGAGATTGGCCAGTAATCTGCCAGCATTTCTGAAGTTCCCAGATAAATACCAGGACTACCTCATCAAATCCGCTTGCAAATCAGATGCTCGTCGTGCATGGACAAAGTGGATCTTCCATGAGACTTTCCATAAGTAGAGAGTCCTAGACACGGACCATTGGGTAGAGTTTCGGTGACTGTACGGACTTGACGAAACTGCCGAAGTAGCAGCGGAGACCACTGACGAAGGTCCTCAGGCAGCGGAGACCACGGACGAAGTAGCGGAGACCGCGGACGAAGTAGCGGAGACCGCACAGCCTTCTGATGAATGAAAAAAGTTGCAGTGGAGACCGCCGTGGTCTCCGCTCAGTCTGTCAGCGATGACGCGTAGAGCAGGCTAGTTTCCTGGCTGGATTCAGTGTGTAGGTGAAGGTCTGCGCCTTTTCCAGAGATGGCTTGAAGTGTGACAGCTCACCTGTCTCCTTGTTGCTGAAGATGAAGCGGTACAGCTCAGCTGCCCTCTGTATACCTGCGATAAATCCCCTTTGGTCTCCTTGAGGGTTAGGCTGTCGTATATGGTCTCGAGCAGGGCACATCCACACTTGGAGCTGAAGTATAGCAACCGGACATTGTGTCAGATGTCTGGTGAGATTTCGTGGGTGTACTTCTGAAAGAGGATGAAGACAGTTATCTTTGTGTGCCTGATGCGCCTGGTGATGTTGCCGAGGTAGGTGACTGTCTTCTGATCCATTGCAGGGTCATCGATAACTAGAACAAGTGGTTCTGTCAGTCGGGCTGCTAGCAGCTTCTCCATCAGTGCTTGCAGGTTCTGTGTCTTGGTGATTGGGCCATTGTACCATTGATCATTACTGTCAACCGCCTCAGTGGCGGAGTCAGACACCAGAAGGATGTATTGAGAGTGGAGATGTTCAGCCAGGAGAGCCTGCAGCAAGATGATTTTCCCGTGTCCTGATGGGGCAATGATCAGCACCACCTGGCCAGCATCGGCCGGCCTACTGTTGAATGGTACAGACATGCGTGCGGAGGATGGTTAGCACTTGGTCGGCGGTAGCCTCGTCTATATCTTGGAGACCAAACGGGAGTACTTCCTGCACCAGCTCTTTCGCCTGCAGAGCGGGGAATCCTGCACCTCCGGTGGATACGAAGGATGCGATGGAGGTGTCAAGCATGAAATCCCAGCAGCAGCTGAGAAGATAGCGTCGAGGGCCTGTGTCAGCACCCATAGTCTCTAGTAATCCAATATCTGTATGATACATGCACGGGAAGCCATTACTATCTTGTGGTCTTTAACGGCAAATTCAAGAGCCCTGACCCCTTCACTTCTGGTAGCCGGACCCGGCGGATACGAAGGATGTGATGGAGGCGTCAAGCATGAAATCCCAGCAGCAGCTGAGAAGATAGCGTAGAGGGCCTGTGTCAGCACCCACAGTATCTAGTACATCCAGTATCTGTATGATACATGCAAAGCCATGACTATCCTGTGGGCTTACTTACGCTGAAAATTCAAGCACCCTGTCCCCAGCACCTCTTGTAGCCAGAGGCTGTCGATACTGTTCAGGCTGAGGGTGCCTATCTTGAGATTCCCTCCATCCTGGATGAATGTGCTCCGTGGTCTCAGGAGATCCTTAACCAGGTCTTATGCATAGGACTCAGCCATAACATTGATGGCTCCAGCCTCATAGACTCCGAGCATACCGAGCATCGTCGCCCTCTACTTGATGCCCATCCCCATGTATACAGTCTTGGCCTTGTTAATGGCCGATTGTCCTACCATATCAGTGATCCCGATGAGATCTCGGGCTGGAATTGTACCTTGGATCTCCCGTGGCTCTCCCTTCTTATCAAAGTCTAGGAAGGAGATAGGGGCAACAGTGTCCTTTTAACCGAGGCGTGCCTCGCCCAAGTGAGCAAGATTGCCTAGCTCTTTGCTTTCTAGGTCTGTGAGTGACGGAGTCATAGTCATATACAGACGGCTTAAACCTACTAGTCATATCCCCAGTGAAATAGTTGGGCATAGGAGGACCACGCAGTCGGCCAAGGGAATAGGTAGCAGTGCTCAGGGTACTGGCCCTCTCTGCAGGGGCATGCCTTGTGGGCGGTCCACCATTCCCGGGCATTGGCAATCCTCAGTCCATGTGCTCGACTATGGACTACACACCTCCCTCCAGCACACCATGCCTCATATGTTGCAGGGGTCTGATGATCCATCTCTCACTATTCAGAAGGGTTAAACGTAGGCGACGATGATTTCAGCCATTGCACTCATTGTTAGCCCTAGAACCACGGCCTCTATTAGTGTAACACGTTCACCCATGATCTTGGCGGCAACAGTGTAGGAGGCACCACTGAGGGCGATCTTTGGGATGGGGTAAGTTATTCCGAGACAGTGGCCGGCCACCCCACTCACCACTGTAGCGAGGACAGCCACAGTGGCGGCAGGAAGAACCTCATTTCCTCCTGTCACCTTCACCATGGACACATTCGCTGCCACGTTACTGGCGACATCGACTGCCAGAGGTTTTCCTTTGGTCAGTAACTTCTGTGTCTTGGTTCGCAGCAGGTTCTCCACCTTCTGAAGACTGGCCTGGCTCTCGGGCAGTTGCTTCACGATCTGTACCATTGATGTCATTGTTTAAGCACTGAGTATACAACGCGGTTAAACGTCTGCTTCCCCTGTCAAGAAAGCTAATAAGATCTTCCCAGTCTGCATCTGCCAAGTGGCCGGGTTGGTCCTCAGGAATATTCATCTCTCTATTGAGACATCTTAAACATGTCCGGGCTCACGCTATGCGAGAAGTACTATGATGTCTTCCGGAGGGAGTTGAAGGACTTCAAGAGGAAGACACCAGATGAGCTCGCTCAGCTCTCCGGTGCTGAGCTGACACAGGAGCTGACAGCTGTGAAGCTCTATCTAGGATTTGGCAAGGGACAGATCTGCTTCCTCGAATACCTTATCATGGGCGGGAGTATCGTTGAGCAGGTCCTGTGAGCTAAAGGTTTCTACAAGGATCGGGAGTATCTGTCAGATGTGTTCCAGCAGTTGCACACCGCCATGGCCTCACCTGACTCAGAGCTGAACAAGGCTCTGCGATACTACAAGCTGGAAAAAAGATGTGCTGCGGAACCATCCAGCCCTTGGATGTGCATGTTGGCAGCGTGTATATGGGCTGTAGGGCATGCCAAGCTGATTCAGTGTCTCACCGTGGTCCCCACTGCTACTATAGAGAGTCAGGATAGTCTTATAGCTGATTTGCTAGCGGAGGTCCTCGATGTTAACGATCATGATCATGTTGCTCGGAATCAACCGTAGGTGTGGCAAAATAGCAAAGTCAAGTTTGTGACGGGCCTTCTGCAACCCCTGCCGGAACTTAGCAATAAGATTCTGGGGTCTTCCACGATGATCATATCCTCAACGAGACCGATGAACATGGCCTGGACCTCTGCTCTGCTGACACCATCTATGGAATGCCACAGCTGGGTCTGTGCCATAAGGAGGCAGTAGCACAGTGCTTCCAGGGACTGGTTGATCCGAACGATCCCTGCTGGTGTGGGGCCTGAGGTGGTGTGTGGCCACTGAGATGCTATGACTGTTGAGCTGTGGGTTGAAGGCGTTTGTATCAGGGAGGCTTGCACCCAGCTCATGGAGGATTAGTCTCACCATGAAGTACACGTGGAATCTGAGACAGCTGGCGATGAGCACAGCTTCAGGAGTACCAGAATAGGAGTGAAGCAGGGTGGAACTTACTCCACATCCTGCCATGGCACACCACATGGCAAAGTTCAGCTGCTGATTCCAGTATGAGAGGCTTGGAGCAGCCATCCAAGTATGAGCTTGCTTCGCATCCTTAATGGTGATGGGCCGGTTGGTCAGCGGTCGTGTGTTGACGGAGAAGCTGGTTCGGGACCGTTCATCCACTGTGATGGAGAACGGTGTTAGCTCTGGTATATTATCCAGTAGACCTCTCAGGCCAGTCAAGGGTGTACCCAGGAGGGGCGGTTGGCTCCGGATGACTGTCGTGAGGTTCAGTGGGAAGGCCATCTATACTGGTGTTCTTAAATCTACTGTACAGGCGGCACACTATTTGTAGTCGTCTCGACTCCAGAGACCAGCGAGTCGACCTCGCCATAACATCTCGTTTTTTAACTCCTCCATATCAACCCACACGCTGGAGCCTTTGCGGTATTGCTGTCGCGCTTTAGGTTTCTCCATGCGGTACAGGGCTTGGACCTTCAATATATGGTGGTACTCTTCATCGGTGACCTGGCCATCCTCGAGAGCTTTGCTGACAGACTCGTCAATAGCCCATATCATACTCTGTGCGAGTGCCACATGCTTAACATGCTTCTCCAGCCTCCTTGTGATCTGCCACTGCCCCACCCCAAGCCTGTGGCCAAGACAGTGGCAGCTAGTGTCACGCCACCCAGCGGGATGGCGACGATGGCCCCTACTCCTGTAGCGAGAGTGGCCACAGCTGCCACCCAACACTGGCTCCAATCACACCTGCAGCAGTGGTTGTACGCGCGAGGACGTTGTAGGCTGTCTTATATCGCCTGCGCGTTCTGCTGTACTTTTCTGCCTCATGGCTGAGATTATATCTGATGGTATCTATCCGGTGGAGTCGCCAGCCGTAGATGGTACCGCTCTCATCAGCCATCAGAGATGGGTATAATTCTGGTTGCTTCCGCCACTCTGATTTTGCCATAGTATATCTGGAGGCTCAAACGGCATCACCTGCAGAAACTGCTCATGAGTCCTAGAAGGGTACATTTTGGAGAGCCTGGTGAGCCATGCCAGCTTGCTGGTTTCGAGACAGACGTCTCTTAGACAGAGGTCATCCAGCACTATGTCTGGTGTCAGTAGCTTTCTGAGACATGACATCTGGAACTTCACCTTATGACCACGATAGTAGGTCTGCCGCTGGATGGCTTTCTTGGTCTTACACTTCTGTGCCATCTCCTCTTCTCACTGTATGACATCTGGCTCATCCTCGTCTGTGAAGACAACTGGCTCATCGTCGTATGTGAAGACATCTAGCTCATCGTCCTGCTTACTCTCTGGCTCATCCTCGTCCGTGGTCTCTGCTGCATTTTCCGTGGTCTCTGCTACATCTGGCTCATCGTCGTATGTGAAGACATCGTCCCGCTTACTCTCCTCCAGGAGGGCCTGCCAGTATCGGGAACCTTCACTGTTCCTTCGCCTCCTTGCAAGGCTTGCATTCTGTTGATACCAGCTCTCCCACTGTAGTCGCTCTCCTTCTTGTTGCAGTGCGAGGATCTGTTCATTTAAGGCCTTTATCTGTGCAGGGGTCATGAAGGGGCAACCCTGTACCAGGCTCTTCATCATCTCGGCAAAGGTCAGTTGTTCCTGGTGTGATATCATGTCAGGTCAATGAGTAATAAGAGTGTAAACTCTAAATGGGCGTCCAATATCCCATCCATGCTGACATATATGTTAATGGAGGGCCTGTCAAACAGGTGATTTACAGGTGTGAACAGGCTAGGACTGATAGCTTTCCATAGGTTGCTGTTGGCACCTGGGAGATACTCTATCACATCCCGACCAACTTCTACCAGTGAGCTGCTGTGTGCACTGCCCGGAGGTTGATGTAGCACATCAGCGTGCATGTATGTTGTGCCCTGCTGGGGCACCTCGAAGAGGACCCATTCTACATGGTACTGTACCACCCATCTCCGCTCTAGAGAGGGTGAGATTACGTTCTCACCACCGGAGAGCAGCAGTCGGACAATCGACATGGTTATACCTGTTTAAACCCCTCCTATAGCGTGCTATGGAACCCATATTTGCTTACTCGACTGGTCTTGCTGACCTGGCAGATGTGTATGCAGTTGATGCTGCCAAGGTAGAAGAGAGCGATGGCAAGTCATTCGCCCTAAGTACGAAGCAAACTCAAAGGCATTCTCCCTCCACCACATTGGTGGTGATGGGGTGGAGCTGCTCACAGACCTCAAGGATGTGTCGAAGGAGCGCCTGGGTCGCAACATAGATGGCCACAAGATCATGTTTCGGTACGATTTCCCGAAGAGGAAGTACATCCTCGAGCCATTGATTGAGCTCTCAGATACAAAAGTGGCAGACATCAACACCCTAAATAACGACCTCAGCTTTCATCTGGTCAAACCCAATTCGAGCGGTGCACTGCCGATGGCCCATGATGGCCTGCTATTGACCCTGGCAAAAACCTGCAGTTCATATTTGAGAAGAATGAAGTGTGGTACCGCGCTTGACCTGGGGGTGACTTGCAAACATGGTTGCCCCTATATAGGCCTCCCGCAGTCATTGACATAGAGGTTACTCACCTCTCCACTGTTGTGAAAAAGGATGGGACAGTTCGAAAGCTCTACAATCGGGGATCATCCTTCCTCACCTACATAGGTGAAGGTTTCTCCCTGACGAGGGTGGGTCACCGGATCGGGGTTACAGGTGGAAAGCTCCTGCTGCATCGTCCATTCGATGGACCAGAAGAAGCTGTTAACCTCCAGGAGGGCACCCAATGGGTAGTGGTGTGTCACATGTCTCCAAAGTCAAGGGTGCTGTTAAACTGCGAGTTGGACTCACTGGCCCGCAAATTACTCATATAGTCCTATAGCTACATTTCTTAGCCGGCGGCAGACTGAAGCAGCTAGTCCCTGCTCCTGAGGGCATGAAGATCACTATTGATCTGGATGGAACAGGGCTCAATCTGGCACAGATATTTCTCGAGGGGTTCACTCTGTTGAGTTTAACTCTTCATATATAGCCATGATTCTCATCATACTGCTCGTGATGGCGTCTACAGCAGTGGCACAGGGCGCTGAGACTGCCATGATATTGGATGCCAAGTGGGCCCACTTCCGGGATGACTCCAAGTACAATCATTGGGTCGACCCCTTGCGGAGAAACATTTACGACCGCTTTCATCCACGTGAAGGGATCGAGTCTGTCTGCCACTTCTATGGGGTGCAGAGGGTAGGAAGTGGTTGTCTGCTGGAGACCCCTGCTCAGCACCAGATTCTCTGCGTAACATGTGAACATGCCAGAGTCTGCCGTGGTTCACATGCTAATCACTTTAGCCTCCTCCCAAGTGAGCATTGTCAAGGTAGATGGAAGCCCCTTATGGCTGGTCCCATTATGCCGATGCGACTCTGGCAGAGACTACATGTTTGTCTGAGCCTACACAGAATAGAGAGAGAGGCCGGCGCTGTGGTTGATGGCGATCAGTGGTGTATATCACTGTGGAGGCTTGTCTCTAAATGGGAGTTCAGACCCTGGTAGTAGTAGTGTGATAAAACCTCCCTGGCAACCGTTCGGCGATCCGTGATGGCCCCGACAACCTATGCCCCAGGGATTGAGAGGGCGGTGGTATCATTTGCCTGGTAGTAGTGTCGGAATTAAAATGATACAACCTCCCTCAACTGGCAGCCGTTCGGCGATCCATGGCCCCCACTACCCTCTCAATCCCTGGTGCCTCCATCTAGAGGCATACCAACCACCTGTCTCAACAACCCTGGGCCTCCATCTAGAGGCATACACCAACCACATCTCTCACCAACCTATGCCCCAGGGATTGAGAGGGCGGTGGGGGCCACAGATAGCCGAACGGCGGCCAGTTGAGGGAGGTGGTATCATTTTAATCCCGACACTACTACTGGACATGCCGACCCCCTTCGAATTGGGAGCCGGGTCGACGCTATGCATGGGCCATTACTGTTCTAAATGCTTCTTCACCCGATGGTGATGAGGACGAAAACTGTAGTCCATTGATGGACGAATCTTCATTTCTGTTTGTAGGCCGAGAAGGTGCCTGTCTTGCAATGGATGGTCAGTCATCTCGGATTGTGTCTTAATCAGGGCTCTCAATGTTATCCAGCGACGGAGCTGGTGTCAGAGCATGCAGCTATCGCTCACTCATGTGGTTCATCAACCATGCCTGTTCTTTCTTCCTAAATGAACAAACGTCTGATATGCTTGAGTTTGTGGCATATTGGTTTGTCCAGCTGGAGTATTTTTTGCCTAAGGCCCCAAAAGGCATCATGAGCAGGGTCCATATTCCAGAGCAATCCTATCACCAGTATATTCGGGTTCCTCGTCTATTGATGAAGGAACAAGAAGCGCTGAATAGGCCCTTAGCATGGAAATCGAAGGTTCATTCACTGCCCTTGGTATATGCTGCAAATAAGGATGCATTCAGTGAGCTTTGGCTTATTGAGGACGCATTATGTTTTGGGCCATGCTCCTTTTGAGCCGACTACCATTGCTGCAACTACCAACTGGCATCAAGCACAGGTGAACCACGTGACCAGCATTCTGATGTGGATGGGCCAGCTTCATGCATGAAGATTCAAGCCCTCGATCTGGTGAGTGTATTTAAATTATTCTAATTGTTGAATATAATGAGAGTTATGTAACAGTACTTATGATTATATTTTTGGATTTTGACCAGACAGTAGTCTCGTTCCAATTTGAAAATCATCAGTATCATCCAGTCAATGTCTCAGATCATGTCCCAGTCAAGGGCATACTGACATGCAAGAATAATAATAATAATAATAATAATAATAATAATAATAATAATAATAATAATAATAACAATAATAATAATAATAATAATAATAATGATAATAATAATAATAACATGGTGAAATCAACAGCGAAAAGCAACACACCAAATATTAAAGCATGTAAAGTTGATTGGAGTAAAATAGACATACAGAACTACCAAAGGCATATTCAAGAATCGCTGCACCAACCCCCCCCCCCAACCCCCTCCATGGAGTACCTGTCTGGAACTGGACCTAACATTCGCTGTCAAACATCTAGTAAGCACCATCCATATGGCTGCATAGAAGGGTGATGCTAAAAGACCTGCCAAGAACTTCAAGCGAGCCGGGTTCCACCCATGGATGGAAGAGATATCCAAAGCTGCGAAGGAATCCAAAGAGGCCCATGCCAAATGGCTAGCAGCTGGAGCACCCAGGGAAATGTCCCATGAACTCTCAACGAATCGCTCGCTGTATAACAAGAAGCAACTACAAGACCAACGCATTCTTGCTGCAGCCAAATGGCAGGAACACTACAACAAGATCATGGAGGCTTTAAGCAGTGATCAAAAACTCTTCTACCAACTGATCAGTAAACAGAGAGCAACGACAAATGCCACAACTAAGGAATTGAGAGTGCAAGATGAGGTACTAACCGATCCAGATGAAATCAGGGATGGATGGAGAAAATACTTCCAGGTGCTTGCTGAGCCAAAAGCAAACACAAGTTTCGATGAGGAGCACAGCGACATGATACTGTACAATACTCTAATAATCAAGGATATGGTTGAAAAGTACCTGAATCAAACGGTAACACCCATAGAAGTGAAGAAAACTCACTCTGAAGTCCCTGGACACTGGCAAAGCTGCAGATACGATGGGGTTACTGCAGAACATCTTAAGCATTCTGGCGACTTTATTATTCCTTATCTTACAGAAGTGAAGAATGTTATTTTCAAAGAGAGGTGCATTCCAGACATCCTTAAGGATGGCCTTATTACACTGGTACTGAAAAAAGGGCAAGGCTCCAGCTGAACCTGGAAATTTTCATTGTATTACCGTCTTAACAGTGTTTGGAAAGATAATTGAAAAGCCCTGGCTTGAGAAAACAAAGAAGATACTTAAACAAGTACAGAGCCCTCTACAAAGAGGCTTCATAGAAGATAGTTCCTCAGCAAACGCAGCCTTGTTAGTAACTGAAGCTATAATGGAGGCAAATCAGAATAGGAAAGAGCTTTATGTCGTAACGCTTCCGCTGAAAAGGCCTTCGACGTGGTATAGATACCTGGGTTGCTAAACAAATCGAACTATGTAGGTGTTTCAGGACAAAGCTGGATAATATTGCACCAACTTTACAGCAATGCAAAGTCCAAGGTGAAATGAGAAGGTAAACTCTCTGAAGCGACCAAACTAAAACAAGGAGTACGATAGGGGGAGTGGGGGGGGGGTATAGTATCGGCACAATGCTATGTACAATACATAAATCTGTGGCTCTGGCAGATCGAGCAGACGGGATATGGCACGCAGGTTGGGAGCATCAATGTTGCAGAACCAACCTGTGCTGACGATGTAATATACATGACAGACAACCAACTGCACATGCAAATCCTGCTCAACATAGCGAAAGCTTATTCAGATAAAGAACAGTTTACTCACAATGTCTCAAATGTGTCACCATGGTGGTCAACAAGAAAGGTAACAGAAACCATATACTCAGCTTTGGGAGGAAAGCAGTTAGCCACCTCAGAAACCATGACACATCTTGGACTCACCCGACTTGGCAATGAGAGTGTGGACATTAAACCGATGATAGCAAGCACTACCAGGACACTGTATGCATTGATGGGAGTGGGTATGCATGGAAAGAGGGGCCTAAACCCTGTTTTGATAGATACGATATGGACATTATATATGTTACCCAGATTAACCTTTGGTCTTGAAGTAAGCTGCCTGATGGATAGAGCTATGGTCCGCATTGAGCAACTACAGAAGCAAAAACTCAAGCAAATTCAATCGCTTCCAGAGAGATGTGTTGATGGGGCTGTTTATGTCCTACTTGGGGCTGAGCCAGTTGAAGCCCAAATAGACAGGAAGGTTCTTTCTCTCTTTGGGAACATAAGCCAAGATCCGGAAAGTAAGGAGTATCTCCTGGCCATTCAACAAATCGTGCTTAATAAGATTGGCAAGCCAAGTTGGTTCTCACAGCTATGGAGAATCCTAAGAAAATACGAATTACCTACTGCTCTTGATGTACTTGGAAATCCAACAACAAAAGTGTGATGGAAGACAGGTTAAGAAGGCAGTTGCTGTTTATTGGACGCAGAGATGGCGAACAGGGGTCCAGAGCAAAGGTTCTCTCTCAAATACCTCAACCCAGATGCTGTACAACTTGGAACATCACATCACGTCTGGTCTTCTTGTAAAGCAAATGTCCAGGATGTTGAAAAGGCGATAATCAAGGCATGGTTTCTCGCTGGCACATATACATTGCAGGCAAGCCGCAACAGATTTAACCAGTACACGACAGATCCAATCTGTACCTTGTGTGGGGAGGCAGCAGAAGATAGATACCACCTTATCACCGCATGTCGACACTACAGTCGCTCGATCTAAATACTTAGCTCGTCTACTACAAATCCTGTTGCAATATCCACCAAAACAAGAAGCTGAGGCCATGGTCCAGAGTAATGACTCATTGCTACTGATCTCCCTAGACACATCTACGCTCATTATGAAGATGGATTCCCTTAGCAAACAACAACAAACTACAGCAATTAATGAAGTCGAGACCTCTAGTAGAGACTATACATATGCAATACATATTGTGGGATGTCGACACCTAAACCTATGCCAATGATCAAAATTGAACCTCATCATTTGAAACGAAAGTATATTTAGAACCGATCTTATTCAAATGATCGTATATCCATGACAACCACTATTTTATAATCTCCATTTGCCTCTTACCCAATACAGTCCCCCACTGTAGCTAAAGATGATTATCCAGTGCCTAGTAAACACCATATATCCAAGGTCGTACCATCAGCTGTTAAGAATACTGGCGTATCTACTAATACTATGCCACAGCATGCAGCTAGCTCCTCAAGATGCGATCTGGATCAGCTTGACTCTCTAATAGAACCAGATTTAAGTAACTTAGCTGAGGCGAATACAACCCATACAGTACAGAATCCCCAGGCAACACAGTCTTTTTTAGTCTCCCGGCCCCAAGGAAACACCTCCAGACACATTCCCAGCAATGGAAATAGAAAAAAGGAACATCTAAGATGCTTAACATCTAACATCGAAGGTATTCGCGGAAATGCGCCATACCTAAAAGAGTTGATGCACAATCATGACATCATTTGGCTCCAAGAACACTGGCTCTGGGATGGACCCAACCAGTAGCCTGGTTGAGGGTCCATATTTATAGGAATAGGCATGGGGAGGAGTGCATGCAAGCATAAAAATCTTATTCTGGTAGCTAAATTCAGATAATTGATTTAGCAAGTAGTGATTGAACGGTAATGGATGTTTTTTGTGATGTAATAACAACGGCAGACTCCTGTGCATGTCCATACCGCACCTATTTGTAATTTCAAGGTAGTCCGAGATGAGTTCACGAAAAATCAGGATATGATTGCTTTTTCATAATGAAAGTCCCATAACGAAAATAAAATACCACAATACTGGTAAGACACACTTATGAATGAACGTGGGTTGCACTGCCCGTTTTCGTAATAACTGCAATAGTTTGCAAACTATACTGTGAACGCGTTACGAAAACTGATAACACAAGCCACCTTCGCCGTATACACACATTACCAGTATTGCTGGCCTGTTTACAGCTAATTCGCCTATTTTAGTCTAGCCTATCATTTAATTTAGTCCTTAATAGTGTTTACTGATGATGCATCCATCTAATAACAATAGCCGATTGACACAAGTTTAAACCGAAAGCAAAACAAAAAATATGTTACGTGATACGAGGGATTTCCCTGTATGAATATTTATGAGATGCCCACTGAAGACAATATAAACTAGATGGATAAGATCAGAAATAGCTGTAAAAATGTGCTATTTGACGATCGCGGTAATGGTGGAATTAAATCGATTTATCGGCGGTATTGTGCAAATATGAACTTCTCCTGACACAATGAGATGATGTATATAGCCTGGAGACTGATTTGCAATAATGAAATACTGTGACATAGCAGCTTTAAGAAGGGCAACCAGAAACGTGCAAGCAATTATAGACCAGTCAGCTTCACATGCATACTTAGTAAGTTGCTTGATACCATAGTCAGAGACAAAATCATAAGCCACATGAAGACAAACTCCCCGATCAGAAATCAGCAGTTTGGTTTCATAAGTGGAATATCGACATCGCTACAATTATTAAAAGTGCTGGACACATGGATGGACCAACTTTATACGGGCAGCAATATCAATGTTGTATACCTTGACTTCATGAAGGCCTTTGATACAGTGCCCCATAAGAGACTGCTGCAAAAGTTTGAGGGGTTTGGCATAACTGACAAGTTTCATGAATAGATCATAGCATTCTTGTCTGACCGCAAACAAAGGGTTATAGTAAACGGCACAGCTTCAGAGTGGATGAGTGTCTTAAGCGGGATTCTGCAGGGTAGTGTGCTGGGACCTGTACTGTGTGCATTGTTTATCAACGATCTACCAGAATCTCTCACCTCTGATGCATACATGTATGCTGATGATACAAAGCTCTGCCGACAAATTAGGAATGAAGATGATCAGCGAGTGCTGCAGTCAGGTGTATACATGCTTCAGCACTGGTCAGACGAATGGCTACTCAGGTTCCATCCAGATAAGTGCAAGCTTATGACAGTGGGCAGAAAGCATGACGATACAGAGAGAGAATATGTTATGAGAAGCGGCCCTGGTGAGACGGCAGAACACAAGCTCGAAAGAGTGACCAACGAGAAGGACCTGAGCATTAACATCGACAGCAGGATAACCTTTGAACCGACACAAGTCATGGGGATGATCTGACGACCGTTTATCTACCTAGTCTCAGATAGCTTCAACTGGCTGTACAAGGCACTTGTGAGAACACACCTCGAGTATGTGAATGCAGTATGGCACATGTTGAGGAAAAAAGCCGTAGTCAGCATTGAACGTGTCCAGAGAAGGGTGACTAAACTAATCCCGGGGTTTAAAGACATGAGCTCCGAGGAGAGATTAAAGAAACTGAAGCTACCATCGTTTATGTTCTGCAGGCTCAGAGGCGATATGATCGAGACGTATAAGATGTTAACAGGGGTCTATGATCATAAGGTGTGCCCGTACATATCACTCAGGGAGTCATGTAGATGATCCGACGACCGTTTATCCACCTAAACTCAGATAGCTTCAACTGGCTGTACAGGGCACTTGTGAGACCAGACCTCGAGTATGCGAATGCAGTATGGCACTCATTCACGCTCTTGTACAAGTCTCTAGTGAGACCTATCCTAGAATACTGCAACTCGGCATGGTCACCAAAATTGAAAAGGCAATCACAGCTATTAGAAAGAGTTCTCCGCCGAGCAACAAAACTCGTCCCACAAATCAGAGAGTATAGCTGCATGGAAAGACTTGAAGCCCTAAATCTAATGTCACTGAAATATAGATGGTTTCGAGGAGATTTAATTGAAACATTCAAACTGATCAGAGATCTATATAATGTTGATAAGACTTACGTTTTCGAACCATCTAATATTACACAGACAAGAGGTCATACATAGGTTCAGGCTCAACATAAGATGCAGCAACAAAGATATTCGCAAGCACTTTTTCACCAATATAGTGGTACCACAGTGGAATTTACTGCCTGCTACGATAGCCGAAGCAACAACAGTCGAATCATTCAGGAACAAACTAGATATCTACTTCAAAGAAAGAACATTTGAATTTGACTGAACAGGCCATACATATACCAGTCCATCACAAAGTCATACTGCAATTCCGCAAATACAGTGGACTGATCTAGGAGTAGCCTGTGTATAGACAGGAACAAGCTCGGTAGCAATTCCAATAACCAGTAGATTCATCTCAGCTTCCACATGCAAACAAATGCTAGGCGCAGCAGGGTGTAACCATGAGTGTGGGCGGCACACCGCAGCTAACGCGGGGAACACCCATCTGCATCACAGTATTTCCACCAATCAATGTCAACCCTTGCCACTCTGATGTCAGTATTTTAAACTTCAAGTTAAATTAAGAGATGAACTGTGTTCATTTTTCGGCAAATTTGTTGGATGATGTTGTTGTCATAGACAGCAACATCATCACCCGAATTGTTGGAAAGCGTACACCATTTTCTTTGTTATTGACACAGGAAAAGATAGAATATTGACATCAGAGTGGTAAGGGCCAAAGTCTAAAATCTAATAGTTTCGAGGAGACTTAATTAAGCACCGCCAGTCAAATCATTTCGGGAACAAACTAGAAATCGACTTCAAGGAAAGAACTTTTGAATTAGACTGAACAAGCCATACTACAACAAAAAACCTCTGAGACAATAACAAGCCAATGGCTTATGCCTCGCAAAATGATGATGATGATGATGATGATGATGATGATGATGAGTCCAGTGCCACCAGGGGACACAACTTTAAGATCTTCAAACAGAGAGCAAATACCAGACTCAGACAGAACAGCTTCTGCATCCGGGTCGCTGAACCATGAAACAGTCTGCATGAGGAAGTGGTAAAAGCACCGACAGTGAAGGCTTTGGAAGCACGATTGGACAGGCAATGGTCAAACCAGGAAATGATGTTCAATTTCGAGGCACCTCTGGAGACAGCTGCTTCGAGGGCGTATGACTATAACAGCCGCCGTCGAAAACAGCCGCCGGTAGATCAATAACTGCCGCCAGGTTATACCCCGGCCTATTCCTATAGGCGTATTGCTCCTACTATTATTACCTGCTATATATGGCTCACTATATTGTTAATCATTTAATACTCAAGTAAAGGTCCATTAGAAGACGAAAGAAAAAGTTATTTTTGAAAATGTATCATTGGAAATGACTGGCTTAGTTGATCGAGACACTCAGTCCAGTGCTTAAATTTAAAAAAAATTATCTCTTCAATAAATGGATGTTTTCTATGAAAACTCATAATTTCCTGTGAACAAATTTGGATCAATGCTGGTTTCTAACCTAACTTCCTATTTCTAACTTATCGTTCCTATTCTTTTTCGGTGACATTGCTAAAGATCGGATCCTGTTTCTGTAATTTAATTTCTGTAATCCGGATGTTTGAAATCAAAAATACGTTTGAAACGTATGAATAGATTCAATAAAATCTGCTTGGTAATTTGGTGTACTATCATGATTCGGATTAATTTTTATATGCGCAAATGAGCAAAATTGACTGCCGTATCTTTGAATAAAAATAATTTCCAATGTAAGTGTACATTTAAGACATACAAATCTTTGATTAAAAGTTAAATAGACATACTACGGAAATTGTGAATCTACAATGTTTGGAAAAGATCCATTAAAGAATTGAATCGATTTTGTCAAAAAGGATAGATTTGGAATGTACGCGATTGTACTGTACGGAATTTAAAATGAGGAAAATAAGTTTGAAAAACTTGAAAGAGAATTTGAATCTTACAAGTTTGCGTTTGTTTGGCTCGAAAGACTAATAAAGACTGATCAGCAATCTAAGGCCAATGGACGTCCAGCAAGTGCACGTGCGTTTCTATTTGCTGGAGACGATTCTGATAGCTGATTGGCTAGAGCAATGTTCATTGTATTTGTTGAGGATATTCAGCCCATTGTAATGGTTTCCTGCAATTAAATCTCCTAGCCCAGTTGATACAACGCTGTGGATGCTAACAATTAAATAATCCCTGTTGTTTTTTACGCCAAAAGTTAAAATTTTGAAACCATTCTCCCAATGAATGCCAGCAAGATTTAACGCACATAGCGGTGGTTCAAACTGAATAACCATTGTTGGCAGTGGTTGTAAAATACCCCGTTCTTATGTATGATGATAAGGTAGTTGGGCTTTAAAATATATATATTAGCGAATAATTAGCCTAATGCATAGCACCACCTACTATATCTAAGGTGAACCACTTGAGGTTTCCTGATGTTGGTTAAAAAAACATGTGAAATAGCACCTGGTGGTTCTAAAAATAAATCTCTTTGTCTGACCACTTAAGTTAATGCGAGGCAGTGGGGCGACAGTATATATCGCCCTGTGTGCGTGCGTGCGTGAGCTTGAAATTTTATATACGTGAGAAAACGTAACTGTAATATATGTTTCAGTTTGGTACATCCGATACGCCGGATCAGTAGGCCTACGTGGTTTCATCATCATCATCATCATCATCATCATCATCATTTTACGAGGCATAAGCCATTGGCTTGTTATTGCCTCAGTGTTTTGTGTTGGTGTATGGCTTGTACAATCCAATTTATACGTTCCTTCCTTCGACTTCCGCATGCTAACATTCGTAACCCGCATCTCATATCACCTATTTTTACGCAAATTCACAGCAATAATAAACACCACATCTCATGTCATAACCATATATGTGATGTACATGGTGACATTATGCATCTACAAAGATGAACACATTTTAATTACCAACTAGAAATGTATGAATAATAGGGGAGATTACTCCCGATAGGTTTAGTGACAATTGAAATAAACCATCCGGATTTATCTCCCTTATTATTGTTACATTAGACACGCGGGGATTCTAATATATTAATTTTCAAGGTGTTTTTCTAACCATCCCGTCATGTAATAATATGTTTTTAGTTTCAAAATAACGCCTGTTTACTTTCTTTCCACCCCCACATTTGTTCCCTAAGCAGCAAACGTGGATGATGAAGTAGCTGATGCCGTAGTAGATGGTGATGCAGTCTAGTTGAACATCACCTACGAGATTGATGCTAGTATACATTGAATATGTACAACTTATTATACTGGCATAGTTACAGCCGCTGCCACCACCACCACCACCACCATGAGCAGTGATGGCAATCCTATTATAAGACTCATAATCTGTGTTGCACATACAACTTACAGGCGTCCATAGTTAGAACCACAACCACCAGTGATGACAACCACGTTATATTATTATTGATGAGGACAGTGTCTCGTATGCTTCTTGAAAACACAGCTCACCTGATGTGTCCAAAGCATCTGTAGCGGAATATGTGGACGACGAGACATCGTCAGACAATTGATTTGTCACAACGACCATTTTCAGGGCCAACATATGTGAGAGACCAGACAACATCGTCAGACAGAAAACATATGTTGCACATATTATTAATTATCAATAACGCATATGATGATGACAGGTGGTGTCATGTGGGACTAGCTTGGTTTGGTTTTTTTGCCGGGATATTGCGCACAGATGTGTTGCTGCAGGCATAAACGTGGCCTGATAATCGGGGCATGTTTGTGTGCGAGGATTTCGTCGAGACAAACTGGATTGGTCTTGAAGGACACTGCCTTGGGATCGTGTTTTACTGTCTATACAGACTGGCACGGCTACCTAGCTCCCCACCCATGTAAGATGTCGAGTCTCCACAGTATGCATATATTATATAGAATTGCCAGGTTT
This sequence comes from Chaetoderma sp. LZ-2023a, assembly GCA_034401795.1. NCBI lineage: Eukaryota > Metazoa > Mollusca > Caudofoveata > Chaetodermatida > Chaetodermatidae > Chaetoderma > Chaetoderma sp. LZ-2023a. The sequence continues at coordinate 20,941,149 of CM067370.1, forward strand.
TGGGTTGCGGGATGAAATGTTACCCAAGTGGGATGTTCACATTGTTCTAGTCATGTTTTCGGGCTTTTGACGCCTGTATGGTCGACTGAGTGTTGACTGTTTTTGTTATATAACTGTATGTTTATTATTATAATAGATATGTATTGTATTGACTGTGTAATGGTCCCTTGTGAACTTCTTATTGCAATGAAGTTATACTAATAACGCATGCTAATATACTAGTTGAAGAAGAAAGGCACTTTCTGATGAATTGCCAATAAAGTATAATTGATTGAAATAAAATACAAAATAACGTAATAGCACACAAATGCATAACAATCAACATATGTCACAGCACCCGAATGCATGATACGGTGCATGGCTCCCAATAGACCTTTCCAGTTTATCCATCATATGACATCATAATCAACTACGTGATGTGTGGGATGATGTCATAATCAACTATGCCATGAATGACGTAGATAAGTCATCACGAATATGTAATTGATGACGGACTAAGCATTCTTGTACGAATTGTACGTCTTTACTAGGCCTATTTAATAAAGATTCTCTTGAATATTTTGAAACTAATTTGACTGGGCGCTGTTGCTGCCGTAAGCAGGAACAGCACCCAGTCAAATTATTTTCAAAATATTTAACAGCTTACCTGTATAGTTTTCTGGAAATCGATAGTCAGGTATTTCAGGGATCGATCGATCCCAACATGAGCGAGGTGTGGGTGGAGCTTAGCTAGAGGTGGGCGGGGCCTAGCTGAAACTGGAAAGGCCCATTATGCGTTCGTGACGTACTTGTCTAAGTCATTCATGACGTCATAATGACGGACATTGATTATGATGTCATTCTACACGTCACATAGTTGATTACGACGTCATGATGGATGGATAATGTGGAAAGGTCCATTCTAGACACAACCAAGTGAATGCGTAATGCTGAGCGGCCACGGAGGGATGATAGGCCTATACGCACGTCCGTCGTTGTCGTCATGATTTATATACATTCTTTGAACCATGATTTCCCAGAATCCCCTTTTCACGGTAACTATGATACAATGATACAATGAAAGGACATCTGAGAGCAGGCCTCAGGCCTCTAACGTCAGGAATAACAGTTTCACATCAGTCAACTAGTATTGAAGTAGAATTGGAAATACATGTAGGTTTAGCTTCTAAGTTGAAACGCATAGGGTGACTTTCCCAAAGTGTGTCCAATCTATGTTTAAAAGAATTAATTGAAGGTGCGCTGATGCCATATTCAGAGAGTTTATTCCAATGATCAGTGCACCGTAATGGGAAGGAGTACTTTCTTATGTCTAGTCTGGGTCTAACTTTCATGAATTTTAAGCTAGGGCCTCTTGTATTAGTATTTGTGTTGTGAAGTTCAATGAAGTCTGATGTTCCTTGGTCATATCTGTTGTTGAGATGTTTATAAATCTCTATCATATCGCCACATAATCTACGAAATGCGAAGGTCGGTAATTTCAAAGTGTGTAGGTGTTCACTGTATGATAGATGGCGTAGGCCAGGAACGAGCTTGGTGGCTCGTCTTAGAACATTTTCTACAGCATTTATGTGTTTTTTCAAATGTGGGGCCCAGACAACATTAGCATATTCAATATGTGGTCTAACGAGGGCCTTGAATCGGTGGGAAAAATTATATTTATCTATATAGCTAAACGTACGTCGGATTAATCCCATTATTTGGTTTGCTTTGTTTATCTTATCATTTATGTGCTGGTCAACATTTAGCTTTTCATCGATTATTACACCAATATCCTTTTCAGCAAGGGAGTATGTTAAAGTATGGCTGCATAAGTTCATTGTATAGGAGTGTGGTTCTGTTTTTTTGGTAGAGATTCGCATATATTTGCATTTATCTGGATGAAGTTTTAATAATGAATCATCCGTCCACCAACACATCAAATTTATGTCATTTTGCAGTGAAATACAGTCTGCTGGATTAAAAATTGATCTGAAGAGTTTTGTGTCATCTGCAAACAGGAACATTTCAGAACCACAGTTAACTGCAGATCATTGATATATATTATGAAAAGAAGTGGTCCCAAAACAGAAGGGACCCCGTTAATTAATACCTGTTGCGTTCTACCGGTTAAAAATTCCTGTATCCAATCTAACAATTTACCTTCTATACCATATATGCCATGTAACTATGGAGGTGAGCTGTTGAATATTTTGGAACCAATTTGACTGGATGCTGCTGCTTATTAAATAGTAAAGCTCTTCAATTCATACAGCTGAAGGACTTTTCATTGTTCCGGTTGGCTACTCCAGTCATTTCGTATTTTGATTGTGACATCACCCTACCAGTTGGGTGTGGGGCGGGGTGGGGTGGGGGTGGGGTGGGGGTGACTAATTGATTATAATGGCAAGGCTCTTGCTAAAATATGTGCTCACTTATTACGTTATACAACTCATAAAAAAGTTATCAAATAATATAATTCTCACAGTAAAAACATAATTATAATCTTACATGATAAAATAACTAGACATAACACACTACACGCAGCGGTGGTTGTTATCGATATACCGGCGGCTGTTTTTGACCGCGGCTGTTATCGACTGTATTCGCTTCGAGACACAATGCATCAGTTTTGCTAATGAGTATTGAAGCTGAGGATCTGGACCCATAGTCATAGCCTTTCGTCCAGAAACAGCATACGGTAACATACGGTAACATAACATTACATATGTACGTGGCAATTACCAGCCACGGTTCTCATACGACAGGAAGAATTTACAGAGAAAGAAGAAGACGGAAAATATTTTGCTTGCAGCTGTAGTAACAGTTAGAGCATTTTTGAACTATCGTTCTGAGTAATACATCATGAGAATTTAATGCACTAGATATTGCAGTATGCATAATGCAAATATAGATTGAATGCAATCTTTAAATATGCTTGTTACCAGTTTTCGTTTAATAAATTGTGAATCTTGATATGCCATACGGAAAAAGTCTGGTACGGGGAGAGATTGACGATAATACCTGATATGTGACATTGACTCTGAAACAATTGTCCAGGTGTATGACGATAACAGCCGCTGTCGAGAACAGCCGCCAGTAGATCAATAAAATAAACCTTCACGCCTATATATTTAATGTTTCAACTGAATCATATTTGCCCAAACCTTTGCTGAATAAAGATAGGTACAACGACATGCGCAGGGAAGTTAGCAATATTGACTGGACAAACATGCAGGAGCTTCATACACCAGAAGCATGGAACCTTATTTACAACATCTTAACCACAATGCTAAATCAACACATCCCAAAAACAAACAAGTCGAGTAAACAGAAACACCTATGGCTTACTTCCAGTGCCACACACACCCTTAAAGCAAAAAACAAACTGTACAAAAATACAAGAAAACAAAGAGTTCTGATGATTATAACCAATATAAAATGGCAAGGAATAATTCTACATCATGTATCAAACAAGCCAAATGGTCATTCGAACGAAATATAGCAACAGAATGCAAGAAAAAACCCAAGTCCTTTTGGAAATATGTCAAAAGCAAAACAACTCTCAAAGAAACAGTAGGCCAACTTAAATATTCAAACGATGAAGTGTGTACAAATGATATAGAAAAGGCAGAAGTTTTGAACAATCTATTTTGCAAGCGTATTTACAGAAGAGAACGTAAATACAATGCCAGAAAATATCTCCAATATCACAAACATTGTTTTACCAGACATTTCTATAAGCCCAGAGACTATTGAAGCCAAACTAAAAAAACTAAACCCAAATAAAAGTCATGGACCAGACGGCATACCCATACAAATTTTTATTGAACTAGCAAAAGAGATCAGTGTACCCCTTAGCATCCTATTTAACAAATCTTTAGAGGAAGCCATAATACCTATAATGGCTAATGTCTGTCCGATTTATAAGAAAGGCCCAAAAAGTAATCCTAGCAACTACAGACCCATCAGTCTAACTTGCTCACTTTGCAAACTTTTAGAAACATTTGTACGTGATGCAATAATGAACCACATGGAAACAAACAACCTTTTCACCAGCTGCCAACATGGCTTCAGACATAACAGATCATGCAAAACACAGTTACTGGAGTACATGGAAACCATAACATCCAATCTAAATGTAAACAAACCTATAGACGCAATATACTTAGATTTTTCCAAAGCTTTCGCTACAGTACCACACAAAAGACTTCTAAAGAAAATGAGAATGTACGGTCTAGGAGAGCAACTAATTAACTGGACTGAAGCATTTCTAACCGATAGAAAACAGTGTGTAAAGATCAACGACGCAAAATCCGACTGGACAGCCGTCACTAGTGGCATGCCACAAGGCAGTGTTTTGGGACTTACACTTTTCCTTCTGTATATAAACGATCTACCCGATTCCGTAACCTGCCCTTGTAAGATCTTTGCGGATGATACAATACTGTTTGGTAACCCTAACACCATGAACCTTCAAGACAATATAGATAATGTATGTAATTGGTCTCAGATTTGGCAGCTACACTTTAATACAGACAAAACACATGTAATACACTTTGGTTCAAATAATCCTAGGACCCAGTATTATATGACAGACACTACATACCAGTCACAAACCATTGAAATCATACCGTCCACAAGTGAAAAAGATCTTGGCGTACACATAGATTAAAATCTCTCCTTCGATACCCATATAAATACAATTGTATCAAAGGCTAACAGCATAGTTGGTCTAATTAACAGAACCTTCAATTACATAGATGAAAACACTCTTACCCTGTTATTCAAATCACTAGTCCGACCAACTTTGGAATACTGTAACTGCATATGGTCTCCTCGTTTTAAAAGACAATCTTGTATAATCGAAAGGGTCCAGCGCAGAGCCACTAAACTTGTTCCCCATTTGAAAAACTACTGCTACACAGACAGGTTAAAGGCTTTGAACCTCATGTCACTAAAATACAGAAGGATTAGAGGAGACTTAATCGAAACATACAAATTTATCCATGATGATTACAACATTGACAAAAACACATTCTTTGACTGATCAAGTAACACACGTACTAGAGGTCACACATTCAAGCTCAATACTAAACGCAGTAGAAAAGAAATTTGTAGGCATTTTTTCCCAAACCGAATTATTAACACATGGAAGTCACTCCCTTCTTTTGTGGTCGAGGCACCAACGCTCAGCGTGTTTAAATCAAAACTAAATATGCACCTAAGTGACATAATATACGATCATGACATAACCAACTAATGGATATATAATAATAAGACAATCTAGAAATATACCCAAATGCTAGGCGCAGAAGGGTGTAACCATGAGCGTAGGTGGCACACCACAGCTGACGCGGGGATAACCCATCTACCCCACAGGGTCCTGATTACTGTCAATGAATAATGCCAATCGAACAAATAAATATCTGTAACTAAACAAAGTACAAGCACTAGTAATACAATACTAACACAACTCCAGAGGCAATAACAAGCCAAGAGCTTATGCTTCGTAAAATGATGATGATGAATAACAGCCGCCAGGTTATATCCCGGCCTATTTCTATAGGCGTATTGTTCCTACTATTATTAGGAAAGAAAAGGTTATTTTTGAAAATTTATCATTCAAAATGGCTGGCTTACTTGATCGAGACACTCTGTCCAGTGATAAAATTTCATTGAACATGAAATACTGGTTTCTAGCTTAACTTCCTATTTCTAACTTATCGTTACTATTCTTTTTCAGATGACTAAGAGACGGTGGCATTGCTAAAGATCAGACCCTGTTTCTGTAATTTAATTTCTGTAATCCGAATTTTTGAAATCAAAAATACGTTTGAAACATGAATAGATTCAATAAAATCTGCTTGGTAATTTTGTATACTATCATGATTCAGATTCATTTTTATATGCGGAAATGAGCAAAATTTACTGCCGTATGTTTGAATAAAAATAATTTTGAATGTAAGTGTAAATTTAAGACATACAAATATTTGATTAAAAGTTAAATAGACATACCACGGAAAATGTGAATCTACAATATTTGAAAAAGATCCATTAAAGAATTGAATCGATTTCGTAAAAAATGGTAGATTTGGAATGTACGCGATTGTGCTGTATGGAATTTAAAATGAGGAAAATAAGTTTGAAAAACTTGAAAGAGAATTTGAATCTTACAAGTTTGCGTCAGTTTGGCTCGAAAGACTAATACAGACTGATCAGCAATCTAAGGCCAGTGGACGTCCAGCAAGTGCACATGCGTTTCTATTTGCTGAAGATGTTTCTGATAGCTGATTGGCTAGAGCAATGTTCATTGTATTTGTCGAGGATATTCAGCCCATTGTAATGGTTTCCTGCAATTAAATCTCCTAGCCTAGTTGATACAACGCTGTGGGTGCTAACAATTAAATAATCCCCATGGTTTTTTTTACGCCAAAGATAAAAATTTTGAAACCTTTCTCCCAATGAATGCCAACAACATTTAACGTACACATTGCGGTGGTTCAAACTGAATAACCATTGTTGACGGTGGTTGTAAAAGACCCCATTCATATTGAAGATTTCGGATCGTCTCCTGAATTGATGATGTGTGCTCTACCCCCTTCGATGAAACCTTGTACGGATGGTTGCTGCGACAACCGGTTCCACCGATGAAAGATGGAGCGTGACACTAGCTCGCCTCGTAGGTACAGAGACCTGACGATATTTATATTAGTGCCTGGGCCTGATCTAACTGCGCGCTTCAGAACAATTGGTTCGACACGGTGGTCTTCCGTGTTCTCCAGAATAACAACAAATATGTAACAAACTTTTGCCCTATATATATCACAAGGTGATCGTTTTACTTGCTAACTTTAACTATACAATAAACCTACAAAGTTGGTAACTTTTACTGTTACCTAGCGATCTATTCACAAGCATTAAATATTACAATTCAATGGTTCCTAAGCTTCCCACTTTGACCAGCTCTTGCATACTTAAAACCATTCAGCAAGAGTTTCACAAGGTGCGTGGCGGACCGAACTCCCGATTAAAAGTTAAAGTCCCCCTTATGTACTATCTCAGTTTCTATTCTCCCTCCATCTTGGTTTCGCACCGCCGGAGGTTGATCTGATTCTCATTGGATTATGACATCATTTTGAACAATCAAGACCCTGACCCTCCCTCCCCGGGAGGGTGCTTTCTACCTAGCACCTGCGGTTTGGCTGGTTCTTGAGTGATGGGATCTGTCGTTCCCCTAACTTTATTTTAGAATTCCAGCTGGCTTCCCATGTCATTCCTGACGAAGGACCTGCCCAAAATGACGAATGCTGGTTTGATACCAAGGCTTGCTGGTGGATTAGCACGCCTCTCGATTTATATGTTTTTGATAATAACTTTCGATTGTGTCCTAGCACGCCTCTACAATTGATATGTTTTTGATCGTAACTTTCGATTGTGTACCTACCGCCTACAGGACGCGACCCTGTCCATGTCATGTTCATTGCCTATTAGTCGACAACTTGTAGAATGCTAGAGTTAATCGGCACACGAGTTACCATTCCTCATAGCCGGGTTATTCTCGGCTTATCTGGTCCCACGCTCCGTGAGAACACAGACCGCTACGTAACTAACCAAGTCCGTTTGTCCTATCTAATCCCTTGATTGATTCCCACCTGGTGCCAACCATTATCTTTTATGCTCGATTCAGTTTCGGCGAAACTGTACCTGCACTAGCTGACGTATCTGCTGCCAGTCATCCAGTGCTGATAATATATATCCAAGTAATAAGATGCTCTAGCCGACGATCAGTGCATCTAAATATACACAGTGACATAGTCTCTTCGCTCACCTGGTATTCAAACAAGAATTGTGCTCGGGCTTACTCCTCGTACATATAAGATGTCCAGCGGGGTCATGACCTCCCCACAAGACAGTCCCATATCTACAATATGTATGATGATGATGGGGTTATTGGGTTTTAAAAAAAATATTATTGAATACTTAGCCTAATGCATAGCACCACCTACTATATCTAAGGTGAACCACTTGAGGTTTCCTGATGTTGGTAAAAAAAACATGTGAAATAGCACCTGGTGGTTCTAAAAATAAATCTGTTTGTCTGAGGAGGACCACTTAAGTTAATGCGAGGCAGCGGCGACTTTCACTAAGAGATATGATGATCTTAACCCATTGAACGATGAATTCCCTATATCCCATTTTCAATGCTGTCATACAGAAAAATGGTTGCATAATTAGAAATTAATTTGACTTGAAGCTGTTGCTGCCTTAGGCAGAATTTATTTTATCCTGTAAGGAATTTACTTTTTCATGGAGTTGGCGGTGAAAGTGGTAAGTGGACCACTCGTGTGGTGGTTCTTAAAAACGTCCATACAGTTTCCTATTCATGTCACTGTCTGGGAACGCCAAATCTAAATAAATCTAATGTATGATGATGGTGGATCTTAAGTATTGGCGGTTAATTAGCTAACTGTACAGGGCCAGCTACCTAATGGTGGACCACTAAACCGCATGACTCTATGACATATGACAAATTCTGGTGGTTCTTAAATTTAGTGGAACACTTGAGTGGTTGTTGATTCTCAAAAAACATTTCTATGCCACTTTCAATAAGAATTAGCATACGCAATGCAAAGGTTCCTACTATTAATATAGTTTGTTGAAAATCCACCGCTCTCTCTCTCTCTCTCTCTCTCTCAACAATAATAAACACTCATACATAGCATATTGTTATCATAATCATATATATAGGCCTCTGTTTATAAGATGAACAGACATAGCGTCACATATTGTAAAAATATTTATAATAATTCATGTGCCAGTGCCTAAGTGTGCGTGTGTGCGTGCGTAAGTGAGCTTGAAATTGTATATACGTGAGAAAACGTAACTGTAATATATATGTTTCAGTTTGGTACTTCCGATATGCCGGATCAGTAGGCCTACGTGGTTTTGACTTCTGCATGCCAATTAATTTCACTAACATTTGTAACCTGCATCTCATATCACCTATTTTTACGCAAATTCACAGTAATAATAATCCCCACATCTCATGTCATAACTGATGTACATAGTGAGATTATGCATTTACAAAGATGAACACAAGAAACCGCAGTCATTTTGATGTATCAATAATAAGGGAGATTACTCCTGACAGGTTTAGTGACAATTGAAATAAACCACCCGGATTTATCTCCCTTATTATTGTTACATCAGACACGCAGGTCTTCTACTATATTAATTTGTTCTCTCCATCCCGTCTTGTAATAAAATGTTTTTAGTTTCAAAATAACACCTGTTTACTTTCTTTCCACCCCACATTTGTTCCCTAAGCAGCAAAAGTGGATGCTGAAGTAGCTGATGCCGTTGTAGATGATGATGCAGTCTAGTTGAACATCACCTAAGAGATTGATGGTAGTATAAATTATATATGTACAACTTATTATATAGGCGTAGTTACAGCCGCTTCCACCACCACCACCACCACCACCACCACCAGCAGTGATGACAATCCTGTTATAAAATTATTACTTAATAGTCTGTGTTGCATATACAACTTACAGGCATCCATAGTTAGAACCACCACCATCACCAGTGTTGACAACCACGTTATATGATTATTGATGAGGACAGTGTCTCGTATGCTTCTTGAAACCGCAGCTCGCCTGATCTGTCCAAAGCATCTGTAGCGAAATATGCGGATGACTGGACATCGTCACACAATTAATTTGTCACAACGACTATTTTCAGGGCCAACATATATGAGAGACCAGACGACATCATCAGACAGAAAATATATGTTGCACATATTACTAATTATCAATACCGCATGCTAATATACTAGTTGAAGAAGAAAGGCACATTCTGATGAATTGCCAATAAAGTTTTATTGATTGAAATAAAATACAAACTAACGTATAGCACACAAATGCATAACAATCAACATATGTTACAGCACTCGAATGCATGATACTGTGCATGGCTCTCAATAGACCTTTCCAGTTTATCCATCATATGACATCATAATCAACTAGCTGATGTGTAGGATGATGTCATAATCAACTACACCATGAATGACGTAGATAAGTCATCACGAATGCGTAATTGATGACGGACTAAGCGTTGTTGTACGAATTGTATGTCTTTACTAGGCCTATTTAATAAAGATTCTCTTGAATATTTTGAAACTAATTTGACTGGGCGCTGTTGTTGCCATAGGTTTCAAAATATTCAACAGCTTACCCGTATATTTATATATGCATATTAGATGAACCCAACTAGCCTAAATCTAATAACAAATCATGCAAAATTGTAATTTTAGGAGCATGTTATCTACAATAGACCTATTAATAAATCATTCAAAATCGTAATATGAACGTATGTTAATATATGAACATATCAACAATAAATTGTAAAAGTCTACGCTCTATTGATCTATGACATCACAACCAATTACGTCATGAATTACATAATTAATTCCGTCATAAATGTTTAATAGTCCGTCAACTGGCGCCAAATTGTAGCCTACGAATTGTATGTCTTTACTACAGCAACAGTGCCCAGTCAACTTAGTTTCAAAATAGTAAACAGTTTACATGCAGTTTTCAGGAAATTGAGATTCGCGGAGTGCATGGATCGATCGATCCCAATACTGGCAAAGTGTGGGTGGAGCTTAAGCTTCTTAACTAGAGATGGGCGGGGCAAAACAAAAAACTGTATGCATCCATTCCTAAAACTGTGCAATGTACAAACCTATATGTCTATGGATTACATATCCATGGTAGTAGGCCCTACCAAAGTGGTATGCGGGCATCGAATTAACCACCGCCTGAAAAAAAGAAACAAATATTATTGACTGTGATAAATTATCAAATAATTTAATTCTCACAGTAAAAACAATTATAATCTTAGATGATAAAATAACTAGATACGAGATACAACACGCAGCGGCGGCTGTTATTGCTATACCGGCAGCTGTTTTGGGTCTACTGGTGGCTGTTTTCGACCGCGGCTGTTATCGACTGTATTCATTGTCCACCATGCCCACATGCTCTCATGTTCTACAATAGATCAAGGAAATTGGGCATCTCATAGACAAAAACTTTGGTCTAGCTTTAGGAAACTTGGATAAACAAACGCCAAATTACTACTTGATGCTATGGAATCTAGCTATAGATCGAATTGGCTGGTGCATATAAACAGGGATGTTTCACAACCCGCTGCTACTTCCCAACAGGGTTCTAAACTTAGAACATACAGGACCTTTAAAAGTTATTTTGGCCTCAAAAACTATTTAATAACACAAACTTCTGCCAGTGATCATGTGGAGAAATTTTTCAACGCTCAGAGTTAGTGCGCATAGTCTCATGATTGAGCTGGGTAGACACACTACCCGCAGAACCTCTTTAAATGAAAGGACATGTTCACTCTGTGCTGATAAAGCTGTTGAGGATGAGAACCACTTTATTCTACATTGCCCTTTCTATCAAGCTGAAAGAGCATCACTTTTTCTTTACCTTAGTGACTTCCTTAACTTCAACTCACTAAACAAATATTAACAATTTGTATTTATAATGTCGTGCAGTAATGGCGACACAGAGGTATGCAAACCTGTTCTGAAATGTGTCACCGATTGTGTAATTAAAAGAGATCATGCTCTGAATCCAAAAGATGAAAATTAAGGGGAGGTATTGTAGGGGCATGTCCGCACCGGCATGCTTGAGAAGGAAATTGTGGGGTGGGGGTTGTGCTCTTTAGAGCCTCAGATTTTGCGCCTTGATGCGGTGGGGTGGGACGGGTCTTGGCATGTGTTGATTTCATTCTATATAGATTGGTGTGGTTCTTCTCGGTTGTGGAGCGAATTGAGGACTTGTTGCTCTAATTCGACTTCTCAGACTTGACGAATTAAATTGATCTGTGATGGAGTCAGCATATGTTGGGATTTGTTTCACTTAATTATGTCTGGGGACACAATTTGTGTCTAGGGGCGCGAGTTCTGGCAGTTTTGTTTTCTGGTGTGGGTGCACCTTTAACCCTTTAATGACTAAATTTGTTCATAGAATTAAAATGTTTACTTATGAATGTCCATTTGTGGGCCGGGGGGGGGGGGGGGAGGGGGAGAGAGGGCTGATTTTGGGAATTTAGCACTGGAATGACTGGTTCGGTTATCGAGCCAGTCATTCCAGTGCTGGGTTTTTTTCGGGAGTAGTCTTCTCTTGACATGGCCATTCCCCAAGGCCACTACAGAGGCCGGTTTTGTCCGGCTACGTCGTGAAAGGGTTGATGGAATCTTACTCCCGATATCACTTGTAGCGTTTGTTTTGTCTCCAGTCACTCAAACCAGGATGTCCAGATATTGTATATATAATTAAGTGACCTACATACTAAATTTGCTCATATGCACCCAGTGTTGCCCACAACATCTGATCTTTGGGGGTCCCAAGGACCCCACACTCAGATTTGGGGGTCCCACTGTAAAATCTGGGGGTCCCATGGGGTCCTCATCTTAAATATGGGGGTCCCATGTTTTCTTCTTAAAATAAACACAACACATTGATCTAATTATAAAGCACTTCATTAACCATGTTGAAAGCACTAGTTATGACATTGTGTAAATACTTTTAATGTGTATATAGAGAATATTAACTATGCATAGTTTATTAACCTTTAGCACTTAACACTTTTGGCCACTATTGTAGATCACCAAAATACGTATTTTGGAAAGTTTAACACTGGGATAACATGCTCTAAACAGTGCCAGTTATTCCAGTGATAAATTTTCAAAAATATGTATTCTGTGACCTACAATGGTGGCTAAAATTTATCTATTGAAATGGCCATTGTATATTTAACTAATAACATTTGAACTGCATGTCAATAAACAATAACTTAAAGCACTGGACTTGTTTGTTGTCTGATAAACTAACCAACCTACATTGACAACCTTGTATGATTAACATTTTCAAAGACCACTACATTAGTAATTATCAAAGAGCACTTGACTTTGGACGAATTGAAAAATTACGAGTATCTGGGGCGAGTTTGCTCAAGGATGACTTGACCTACTTCGATATAATGCGCACGTATTTTTAATAATGTAACTGGAATGACTAAATATAGTGGAATACATAGGCTAAGATCAGACAAAACAATAATTTATCAAAAATAATCTGTATAAATCGGGTCAAAATGCGTAATTAGTGAAAATATATCGGCCAATAACCGGATATGTCTAATTCATGGTGAGTAACTATGTAACGCGATTGCTGATTGGTTGAAGCATAGATAACGCATTAGCGTGTATCCAATAAGGACGCTTGTATCGGGGAGATTTGAGTTATACGCTGTTTGGAAGAAAAAAAATCAGTATTTTAACGTATGCCTACCTGTAGATCGACGATATCGTTGAACATCGCTGCTGGAATGAGCTTTTTAGTTGAGAAATTGGGAACACCTAACGATCGAGTATTGTTAAACATTATAAACACTAATCCATCAGTCAATCAATCAGCCGCTATTGCTAAATAAAAGACGGCTTATAGCGCGTATTGATACCGTTATTCAAACAGCAATACAAAGACACTGCCGCTAATCCGCCAAATAGCCATTCAAATGTAAAAGATAACACAATATCTTCCATATATTCCTTCATCCATTTAGATATGTTGATAAGTAAATAGAAAAAAAATATTTTGCCTTTAAGTCGTTGCTGCTTTAGGCAAGTAGGCATGCGCAAATTAATTTCAAAATATTCAGCATATTAGTCATAACAACTTTGTGATCTGTCCAATGTTCTGAGCTGTGAAAGGGTTAAGATGCCCAGACACGTTTGTATACGCTTGATCAGTTGTATTGAATTTCTCAAGGGAGATTCCGCTGTTATCCAGTCAAATACTGACACGTCACACTGATGTTTAGCACAACTGACAGAAACATGGCGGGTATTTTTGCAATTTGTAGGCCAAACAAGGCGACTAACATCGGGCTTGTAAACTCATTATTTACAAAAATTAGATCAAATGGGATACTAAGGATGATTTGGGGATTGTGTCTACAATTAAATGTGGTGGTTGAATCTGATGTATGGGCATTAACAACTTTGAGTTGTGCAAGAAAACATAACAAATCATAGTCTTAAACAACGCAGTAATTTCGTTTTTATTGAACACACAATACATTAGGTATATTTTTTAAAGTAAAAACATGCACAAATAAATATACACACATGATAATATAATCGATAATTAAGCGCACGCAAAGTTACCAGTTTCTGTTACACTTTTTCACTGCTTCCCTCGTGCGTCCTCGGGGACGTAGAGGGTTAATTTTTATGCGTCCCTCTGCCATTTTTATGCGTATATACGCGCAAAAGGATGCATAAGGGCAACTCTGTATGCACCAATACCTGTATGTGTATGCATGTACGTGCATGCGTGCGTCGTGTAGGTATATCTGTACGTACGTGCATATGTATGTATGTGTGTAAGTACATGTATGTGTGTATGGATATATGTATGTATGTATGTTTCGTGTATATAATATATGTATGTAATATATATATGTAGATGTCTATCTAGTTACTGTTTCACATCATGACTGTCAGGTTTCACGTCATTACTGTCAGGTTTCACGTCATGACTCAGGTTTCACGTCATGACGGTCAGGTTTCATGTCATGACTGTCAGGTTTCTCACGCACCCTGGAAATCCTGGAAACTAATGGAATTTTATCTGAAAATTCCCGACCCTGGAAAGCGATGGAAAATGCCTGTATTTCATCACAGGTCATGGAAACTAATGGGATTTTTAATGCTGTCAGATAATTTCAATATATTTAATGGGGAAACTCCTAAATAAGCCAGAGCATCGGCAAAACAATACTCGAAAATGGGTTTTGACATCGATGATGCTTATCTGTCACATAGACTAACTATATAAAGTCGTGCCAAGTTGACGTCAAATGCGCAATTTTCCCCTGGCGGTAGTGCTAACCAGGTGGTATTCAAGGGAGATAACTACGTTTCGCGTAACATCATAAACATCGCTTCCACAGTAAGCGAGCAGTTTCACGCGACTAGCGTGAGAGGGCATTGTTTATAAATTTGATATTTCGTCGTAGTATAGCATGTCGCGTTATTAGTCTATACTAAAACTCGTGAAATCTCGCGAGAATCATATTTTAGTTCTGGTGCTTTATTTATTCAGGTTCGTGGCCTATACTTTAAGGCATATGAGCCCTGGACCGCGCATAGCTATGTCGATGCATTCTGAGCACGCCATAGACTCTGCGGGTTGTAACGAACTGCCCAAGCAAGGCCTATGATTCATCCCGGCTGGCCAATGAAAATGCGCATTAGTTACACATCTTGTTTTGAGATTCTATTTCCGGTTTATCGTTCGCGAGTATTTATTTATTGTATCGCCTTGTTTATGTATAATTGTTGTCAAAATCGTCGTGCATCAGCAGTTCTATTGTGTGTAAAATGCCGGGAAAATCAAAGTTTAAGGACGCGTGATTAGAGAACGAACACTATCGATCATGGATTGAGCGTGTTCCTACTGATAAACATGTAGCCCGGTGTCGTATTTGTAAGAAAAATGTTGACGTCGGAAACATGGGAGAATCGGCATTAAAATCGCATCTATTTAGTAAAAAACGCCAAAATTTGACAACAGCAGCCAGTTTTTCATGTTCCATTACAGATTATATTAAACCTTCAACATCGACGACGTCTTCCACTTCAGTGAGCCAAACTAACAAGAGTAGCTGTACCAGTGTATTGTCAATGTTTAAAAATGATCACTTACGTTCGTAAGTTATATGGGCAATGAATGTTATTGATAATCTTGTGAAAAAGTAAGTGATGTACTTAAAGCAATGTTCCCGGACAGTCAAATCGGCCAAAGCTTCAGTTGTGGAGAGAGAAAGTGCGCATATCTCTGTACTTTTGGTATTGCTCCATATTTCCAACAGTTGCTAAAAGACACTGCCCGTGATAAAGACAGTATGTGTTACTTTTTGATGAAAGTTTAAACAAAAAAACAAAAAACAAACAAATGGATGTGTATGTTATACTCTGGAATGAAGAGGTTATGGTAAGAATAATATACGCTACCCCTTTGATGTCAGAAAATTTTCTAATGAATGTTTGCCGGGTAGTTCCAGATGTTAATTAACCCTTTGACACTTGTATCAGCCAAAAACGGCTTTTGCCATGGAGTTGAGAAATGTGAATTTGCAGACCAGGAGAAGACAATTTTTGAAATTTTACCGCTGGAATAATTGGCTCGATAACCGAGCCAGTCATTCCATTGGTAAATTTTCAAAAATAGTCTTCTCTTGCCCTGCAAATCAACATTTTCTTTGAGAAAATTAAACAAATTTATGAATAGATTCAAGTGTTAAACCTTTAGTGACGATACTGGCAATAACCAGCCTCCTTAGTGGTCTAGAGGAATGCCCATTTGCAAGTTCCAAGTGGACTAATTTTGAGAATTTACTTGTAACCTGCAAATGGACATTCAAAAAGCAGTGGCACATATTTTAATTTTCAGGAATAAATTTAGTCACTAAAGGGTTAATGAAAGTAATAACAAGCCCCCCCCCCCCCAATTAAATTTAATTGATGGAATTAGTGGAGGGATGAGGAGAGGGTGTCATCTGCTGACTGCATAACGGCAATATTATTTCTATGTAATAATTATTAAGTTCAACACCTATGACTATTGCCATAAAAATATTGTAATAATATTTAATTAATAAATTAATAAGCATGTTTATTTATAAAATAATTTTGTATTGTAAATTATATGTAACATGTTAAACTCAAAATCTTGTCAACAATTTTAATACAGTGATTTTGTAGCAAAACACTGGTGCATATTTTGGAAACAATTTTGGTCGAAGATGTTGCTGTCTAAGATATCTTGATAAAAAGCAAGTCAAAATACTTATTTCACACTGTTATATTTAAATAAAATGTCAACCTATACATGAATAAGCATTCACAATGAATATTTCCCAATATTCCCAAAATTCCCGCCTTCTGAAAATCCCCAAAATATTCCAGGAAAACTTTCCAAAATTCCCGGAAAGTTTCCATGTCTTTGCAACCCTACCCAATCCCAACCCTGGTGGTGGAGCCAAATGTAAACCTTGTTTTGTAACCCGCAATCAAATTGGCTAACTAACATACCAAAGTTTGTTGAATTCTGCGAACTTTGACTTTCTGCCTCCACCACCAACCTGTCCCCAGCCCCACTATGTGAGAGAAGCCTAATGTAAATGTCGTCTTGCAGTCCTCAATATTATAGGTAATTCACAAATTTGATTGAATTCCACTGAATGGTTTCGGATGAGAAAGCAGACGGGATGAACGGGCGTACTGATGGAGGCGATTGCAATATCCCATCCCCAACACATGGGGCCAACTTACGCATCTTTGTCACGAATGTAAAAAACAGAGACAGACAGACAGACTTTATCATCTGTTATTGGTGATCTGGAAATAAAAACATTGACAGACAGAGACAGACAGACTTTATCATGTGTTATTGCTGATCTGGAAATAAGCATATTCATGTATATCTACTGTTTATAGTTCTTTGAAGAATGCCAGACACACTGTAAAATTGAACAAGAGGCCCAAGGGCCTGTATCACTCACCTGGAATTATTAGCCACTGGCACAACTGAACAAAACGAGATGACCACTGGAGATATTTACCAATCTAATTTCTGTGAAGACGGTTTAGCCAAGTTTTAATAAAATTGGCCCAGTGGTTAAATAAGTAGTCTTTTATGATTTTGTCAGACAAATTATATCCAACATGGCCGCCAAATACACCACATTTTGATTGGTCTATGGCGGTTTACGTATCAACATCCCTTGAACAAACCTTAATAACCCTTAAGCCCTAATCATATCTGGCAAATTTCGGCCTGATCCGTTCAGCGGTTTTGGAGAAGTTATTTTCGCTAAAACTACGTCATCCAAGATGGCTGCCAAACCATTTGCCCAATCAAGTTCCCGTGATCAAACTTGGTTCAGCTCTTGCCCTAAATCATATTTCATGAAGTTTGCATCGATCCTCTAAAGCTGTTTCGGAGAAGATGTTTAAAGATGTTTCTAGAAATTGGCAAAAAATCAGATGGCTGCTGGCCAAATTACCTGATTGGCTTCGTTTGAACAAACTTGGATCCCTATGACCTAAGGATGCATCCTGCTAACTATAATTGAAATCGTACCAGGAAATGTTGATGGACGATGGATGGATACATGACGGACAGTCACCATGGACACATGATGGACGGTCGCCATGGCATAAGCTCACTTGGCCTTTCAGGCCAGGTGAGCTAATAAAACGACAACAGATTCAGTAATGTATCATATGTAATTAAGTATGCACTACACAAACTCTCCGGTCAAGATGGAAAAAGCAGGCCTCTAGATCGATCTTGGGAATGTCGGTTTACAGGCCAAGAGACCATATTATGAAAATTTACCATTAGAATGACTGGCATGATAACAGAGCCAGTGATTTCAGTGGTAAACTTTCAAAATTAATCTTGACTCGCAAATGAACAGTTACCAAGCAAAATTTTAGATTTTCGTAGTCAAGAATATCAACATATCTGCTTATTGAATGTCCATTTGCAAGCCAAAAGAAGACTGTTTTGACAATTTACCACTGGCATGTTTGGCTCGATAATCAAGCCAGTTATTGCAGTCGTAAATTTTCAAAACTAGTCTTCTCATGAGCTGCAAATGGATATTTCTCAATACCACTAGTTTACAGAGGCCGGTTTTGTCAATCTTCGCCATGAAAGGGTGAATCCAGCAATCTATGCATTTAGTTCCAAGCCAAACATATTTTAACATTTTTTCATGTAGGAATTTTAAGAATTGACGTGACTAAAAATACTTGTTAGCATAGACCAGCACCTACTTTCTGTCAAAACTTTGTTCAAAACGTACAACGGCTGTCCTGTATGACTGCTATGAAATTTAAATTCTACTATATGATAAAAAGTTAAAATAGTCACTTCCAAAGTGTGTTTCTCTCTTTTTCTCATACAAAATGCACATTTGTAGACCAAGATTATTTTAGCAAATTTACCACTGGAATGACTGGCTCGATTAATGAGCAAGTCATTTCAGTAGTACATTTCAAAAATGGAATTCTCAAATTCTGCAAATTGTCAAAAGATAGGTAAGAATCCCTGCCACTTGCGGCCAAAGCTTGGAAGCATATCTAACAACTAAATGGTAGGTTAGAACTTCGCAGAAGGCCCGCATAAATAAAAGCGGCAACTACCAATGCAGTATCTTTGGACCTACATAAGACGGTGACCTATGAATTCTGCGGAAATCATCCGACCCGTCTTGACGTAAACCAGCGTGCATCACATTAATTATAATCTCACTAGGATTGACCCACTGCACATAACTTTTTGTTTGAACAAAAGAGTGGCCCTTTTCACATCAAGAGTATACTTACCTCCCTAATACTTTTGATATTGCTAAATATCGGCTTTCACTCAATAAACACTCAGATTAAAACAGTTAGGTGCCCCTACTGGGCAGGGAGTCAGAGCGTAGTCTGGCGGATGCCAGCCCCACCACCGCGCATGCGCAGACTAGCACTTCCTCTTTGCTAATTTATTGGCAGAGAGTCTACACATGTTTTTGTGCTAGTGCTTTTCTTGGCTCAATTCTTAGTGTTTTTGTGAAAATTTGGAAGTGTTTATCCCTGATAAAGATGGCAGGAAGGATGACTTCGCCAGAGGAGGGCCCAGGACCTTTAAATCAGGTGACTTCTAGTAAAATTAGCGAGTTTTGTCCCCGGTGTAATGTGTTTCCGGGACTCGCGCTTACCGTGATAAGCGCCTTGTTTAGTTGGTTTATTTCAACTAGGTGCTATATCATACTAATCTCTCTTTGTGTTTATGTCCACAGGTCTGTGTGACGACATTTAATGGACATCACATCAGCAGAGGGTTTGTTTCTCTCCACCATGGTTCCATTTCCTACTAATACTGTTAGGTTATCTAACCAAAAATTTTATGTCCAGTGAGTCGGAGGCCTAGTATAAAGGTCTTCTCACTTTGCCCTCTTGATCCAATTCCTTCCCCTAGAGGTGGAGAGAGTTAAGAGGCGTTCAGTTGGTGGAGTGCTCCGGTTCATCACGTTGGATGGTTTGTCTATACAAGGTGTCAGGTATCTAATTATTGATATGAGGTGATGTTAATTATTTAGAGGAAAGGGAGATAATTAACAGTATTTGCCATTGTTATCAGTATATATCTGATGGTTGTGTAGTCGAAATGTCTATTCTGCACATGTTCTGGTTAGAGATACAATTCGTCCTTGCACTTGGATGTTTGTTGGGGATCGATTTTTTCCTGTCATAGGATTAATGACGTCATAATCAGCCTTGCTTTTTATTAACAATTAAAGTTGTCCGAAGCTGGTTTTCTGATTAATTTTGATCTTTATGATCATTTCCTTCTCTTGAGTTGGTGAGTTTTTTAGCTTAACTAGATTGCTCATACTCCTCGTCCTTTGCCCTGTTTCAGAGACCTGGTTGTGCGTCCTGTGGACGGTATTTGAAGGACAAGTTTGTGCCTCATCTCTGTTATCAGTGTAGCCCCTGTGGTCCCTTGCTTAATTGCGAGATATGTAAGCACTGGGGGGGGCGAGCTAATGTCCGAATTCTTGTGCTTGCAGGCGAAGGACAAGGTGGTGGAGGAGGACAAGAAGAAGCAGAAAAGAGAGGTTGTGAGTAAGAAGGGTAAGAGGAAGGCCTCGTCCGCGGTGGACATGGAGGCCTTCCGGACCGAGATGTTGGGAGAGATGAGGAGGACAATAAAGGATTTGGTTCCAGAGTTGCTTCGTGGCATGCTTCCTGGACCAAATCCTTTGTTGGCCTCATCATCTGCTTCGGAGCAGGTAATCCCCACCTCTGAATCACCTTTCCTTAGTACGCTTCCGTTGTTCGAAGATTCAGAGGTGGCCCCATTAGAGGGGGCGTTCCACGACCCTGGCAGCAGGCTTAGTGCCGCGCCGAATAGGGACCGTGGACGGTTGTCGCTGGAACCCGCGGGCTGCTTATCAGTCCAGGGGTATCCGCACGCCGCGTGTGCCAGTACCTCGTATGGCACCTTCCCTGGCCAGTCCGGGTTAGCTCTCTTTGCTGACCCGGAGTCTAATCTGTCTGGCCAGGAGGATGAGGATTACCTGTTGGGGTCGCCGTCTGAGGACGTGGCCATGGATTATGACGCCTGTGCACCCCTCGCGGGGAATACAGGCGACTTATTCCACGGTTCTACTCTCCCAGGGGTAGAATCCACGGTTCAGACTGTGGCCCTGGGCGCTGGAGGCCAGCGTTACCGCATACCTCGGCTTGCCGAGAGTGTCGCTGGTGCTGGCCGGGGCCGTGGTGGGGCGGTATATGCCCCGCGCTCTACCACGGCGCCTGCTCCTGGTCAAGCCAGTGAGATTAGCATGCCGGTGTTATCAGGCCCGCATGCTCTCCCTGGCTTGCCAGGGATATCAGCGTATCCGCCGTCAAGCTCTGTTGCTTGCGCTCAGGAGGAAGACGAAGGCCTCCGTCTTGTAGAGCGCTCGCAGCTAGCCACGGAGGAGGATTGGTCTGACGCTTGCCAGTGGTTGGTGAGTGTTAGACCAGATCTGCCCGTGGAGCAGTCGGCTAGCCAGCGTGATCACAGGCCGTGGTTAGCTGGTAAGCCTACTGCTAACGCTATGCCTTCTCTGCCGCTGGCAGAGCATGTCGTTGACATGTTCGAGGCGGCGGAGACGTCCATTAAATCGAGTGGACGTCTCGCTAATGCCCCGCGCGAGGTGGCCAGGCGTTGCCGCATCGTGCCCCTGGATTACCAGCGGTACGGTGTGGTACCTAAGCCGAGCGTGGATGACCGCGCGGCTTTGGGTAAGGATGCGCGGCCAGGCTCCCGTTCTGACACGGGAGTCTTGTGTTCGAACGCGTTGCGTTCAGCAAATACCGCGTTGCGTGATGCGGAGGAGAGTGGGAGGGCTTCGATTGCCGCTCTGTCCCATGTCTCCCAGCTGTTACAAGGGGTAGTAACAGCATCCGCATCGCGCCAGCCAAGTCCGGTCACAGTCCAGATAGCCATCCAGGATGGTATCAACCTGGCTCTGGACTGTATGACGCGGGCGGTGACCAGGAGTGTCCGGGCAAGGCGCACATTTGCCTTGGACAATCTGTGCCCGTCCCAGGCCCTGTACAATAGGCTACTGCGTACGCCTATGACAGGTCCTGGTCTCTTTGGAGGTGAGGGATGTAGGCACCTCCAGGAGACGGTTACTCTGGTCAATAACCAGAGGGCGCTGCGCGAGCAGTTTGAGGTGCTTTGTCGTGCTAACGTTCGCGCCGCACCCCCTGCGTATCGTCCCCTGCAGGCTCGAGGGGGTGGTGGCCAGGTCAGAGGCCAACCACCATCGCAGCGTCGGCCTCGGCCGCGTGCGATTCGGCCAGCAGCGAGGGGGGCGCAGGCTCCTCAGGCGCAGTCAGCCAGGCAGCCGCCCGCTCACCGAGGTGCGCGCGGTGCTGGTCGTGGCGCGCGAGGATCTGGGCGGGGTAATCGTTCCTGATGGGACGCTTACCGCGGTGAGAACCGGTCCGGTGTTTCTGGCAAAGGAGACAGTGCCGCTCTTGCACTCCTTATGTCCACCTCTATCCCTAGGTGGACCGGTGGGAGGCCGGCTAGCCGACCACATGCAAGAGTTGGAACGGTTAACTCAGGACCGTTTAGTCTTGCGATGGCTTTCAGTCTCTAGTGTCGATCTGGACTCCAAATCCGAGAGATCCAGAGCAAAGGTTGTGTATCGAGGAGGAAATAAATTCCCTCATACAAAAAGGAGCTATTCAGCCGGCACAGAGGTGTCCGGGCTTCTATTCAACCCTGTTCTTAGTAACAAAAAACACCGGAGGGTGGAGACCAATTCTCAACCTCAAGCCATTGAACAAGTTCATAGAGATGCCCAGTTTCAAGATGGAGGCTGTGCACTCAGTGTTGGCGGGGTTAGAGAGGGGAATGTGGACAGCGTCGATCGATTTGAAGGACGCTTATTTCCACATCCCCATACACAGGAGTTTCCGTCGCTTCCTGAGATTTGCATTCCAGGGCAGACAGTGGGAATTCAGGGTGTTACCCTTCGGAATTTCCACGGCTCCTCGGGTTTTCACCCGTGTGGTTCTTGCGATCACCGCATACCTCCGCAGGAGAAGCATAGCAGTCCACACGTACATAGACGACTGGCTGTTGAAAGCGCACACCCAGGAAAGTTTATCGGCCAGTCTGGAGATTGTTTTGAAGACTCTCACAGACTTGGGCTGGATGATCAATTTCCCAAAATCAGAGCTGACTCCATCCCAGAAGTTTGTTTACCTGGGGATGTTCTTCGATCTAGAGACAGGATATGTTTTTCCTACTCAGGAGAGAGTTCAGAAACTCATCTCATTAATTCAGTCAGTGTGCGACAGTCGTCATGTCCTGGCACGGGTTTACTTGAGAATGCTGGGGTTGATGGTTTCATTGGAACCAGTCATTCTTCAGGCCGCCTTACGCAGGCTGCCGATCCAGTTATTTCTCATGACACAATGGACCCAGAGTACAGGTTCGCTGGACTCGAACGTGTCAGTGTTGGCGCCTCTGATTCATCACCTGCAATGGTGGTTGGACACAGAGAATCTCTTGGTGGGGGTTATGCTAACCCCTCCCCACCCTCAGGTGACTGTGTATACAGATGCATCGATGGAGGGCTGGGGGGCTTGCCTGGAAGAATCCACGATATCAGGGCTTTGGAATCCGGAACAGTCAAAGGAACATATAAATCTACTGGAGCTAAGAGCAGTAGTCCTGGGCCTGGAACATTTCTTACAGAAAGTTCAGGGCAAGATTGTTCTTATTCGTTCAGACAACTCAACAGTTGTGACTTACATAAACCGCCAGGGCGGAACGAAGTCGCCCAGTCTCTGTATGATGACATGGAGACTGCTTTGTTGGTGCCTGGATCACCAGATTACCTTGAAAGCAGTTCATATTCCGGGAAGGTTAAATCTGCTAGCAGACTCATTGAGCCGAAGGATGAGTGTTTTACCCACGGAATGGCAACTAAATCAATGTGTGGCGGATCGTCTGTTCGACCATTGGGGGAAACCCAACATCGATTTGTTCGCAACGAAGAGGAATGCGAAGATGACGACGTACGTCTCTCCGATTCCGGATCCAAGCGCTTTCGCAACAGATGCGTTAGCTATCAGCTGGGGGAGAATGTATGCATACGCATTCCCTCCAGCAATCCTGATTCCAAAAATTCTTCAGAAAATCGGACAAGAGGAATGCCAAGTGCTTCTGATCGCCCCGGATTGGCCAAGCCGATCATGGTATACGGATCTGCTGGACCTTCTGGTCTGCAATCCGGTTCCTCTGCCTCTGATGGACGATATTATCTTCCAGGGCAAGGCCCTTCACAACAATCCGTCAATGTTCAGATTGACTGCGTGGATGTTGTCAAGGAATCTAGAATTAAGGAGGGCTTTTCTGAGCAAGCAGCCATGTTTATGGCCAAAGCCAGGAGGGGGTCAACCTCCAGAGCATATAATTATAAAATCAACAGATTTGCAGAATGGTGCTCAAAAAGATGTATTGATCCAATGGATTCATCTATTCAGGTAGTAGCTGATTTCCTCTGTCACCTGTATGATGCCTATAGCCTCAAGCCTAACTCTATTGCTGGTTATAAGTCAGCTTTAATGTCTGTTATTCCTTGCTTGGCTAAGAGGGGAAGTGATGAAGTAAATACATTAAATGTATTAATTAAAGGCATGGGCAATCTAAGACCAAGGAATCCCCCTGTGATTCCGTCTTGGAGTTTATCGCTAGTGCTTCAAGTACTAGGTGATAAGCCGTTTGAACCACTCTGAAACTATTAACACTGAAGACTGTGTTTTTAATTGCTGCGGCCTCGGCTAGGCGTAGAAGTGAAATTCATGCCTTATCAGCCGAGGATGACCGTTTTGTGGTTTCAGGGGAAGGCCTTAAGCTGCTACCTAGGATTAATTTCTTGGCTACGAATCAGTCGTTGAAATATCCAGGTCAACCTATTGTTTTGCCTGCTTTAACTAGATATGATCCTAATTCTAAAGCATGGTGTCCCGTCCGGGCGCTTCTCCGGTACAAACAACGTACATCGGAGTGGCGCACCGACCAGTCGGCGTTATGGTTGTCATATATTGAACCCCATGGCAGGGCTTCTAAGGACACCATTTCCAGGTGGATTGTAGAATGCATTCAGTTTTGTCATAAATCCGCCACTGGGAAGCAGGTTGACGTGGCCAAGGCTCACAGTGTCCGCGGCGTAGTGACATCCACTGCCCTATTTAATGGGGTCCCTGTGGATGATAATATGTCGGTGGCTCAGTGGCACTGTGAGTCAAGTTTTACAGACCATTATCTCCGTGACACCTCTAATCCTCTCGCCTTGTCGATTTTGAAAAGATAACTAGGCTTATATTTTTGATGGGGTTTCCTCATTGCTTATATATTTCACAATTAATTGATGGAAACAACCACTTTTTTGGGACTGCATCGTTCTTCACCAATGGGAAGAGGATGTCAGCAGCCATTTCAACAAGGTCAGTCTTGTGTATGAGTTGTCCATTGTTGATTGTCTTGTCACGTTACCCGTTATTAATATGATGATGGTTTTGTGTATTTATGTGGTTCATTGTTGAGAGTATACGAAAATGGAGTTTTTTCGTCTTTGTCCTGTAGTACATGGCACTTGTACGTATAGAGCGTATAGGACATTGAGGTCATTCGACTCTTCCTCCCAGGAAGGAGGGGGGGAGCGCATATGACATTCGGTCATCTCTCATACATCGGTGGTGTTATCCGATGGTTAGTCAAATCCTGACTGTTTTTTCATACAGTTTCAGAAGTTTAAGTGCCTTAAACGCAGAAAAGCGTATAGGGATGAGCTGGTCTTTTGACCTCGCCTCCCTCCCGCCGAATTCACTGTCGAATTCTGGCAATATCAAAAGTATTAGGGAGGTAAGTATACTCTTGATGTGAAATAAACGAAATCAAGGATTTCTTTTTTCACGAGAGAGTTGATGCTTACCTCCCTAGATACGGACCCGGCCTCTCCACCCCACAGAGGCTCGGTCTTCAGGCTCTTAATAGTTGCATGTGTATCAGCCAATAAATTAGTCAGAGGAAGTGCTAGTCTGCGCATGTGCGGTGGTGGGGCTGGCATCCGCCAGACTACGCTCTGACTCCCTGCCCAGTAGGGGCACCTAACTGTTTTAATCTGAGTGTTTATTGAGTGAAAGCCGATATTTAGCAATATCAAAAGTATTAGGGAGGTAAGTATCAACTCTCTCGTGAAAAAAGAAATCCTTGATTTCGTTTAGTTCAAATGAACCCGATCGGTCAATTTGGCCGGCAGCTATTTTGGATTTTGGCTGATTTTTAGAAATGTCTAAAAATCTCCAAAACCATTTAAGGGATCAATTCAGACCTCATGAAATATGATCTATGCTAAGAGCTGACCCAAGCTTGTTCCAGGGAACTTGATTGACTACATGGTTCAGCGGCCATCTTGGATGACCTCGTTTTCGCAAAAACAACCTCTTCCCCAGAACCGCTAAAGCGATCAGGCCAAAATTTGTGATATATGATTAAGAACTAAGGGCCATTAAAGTTTGTTCAAGAGAAGTTGATCCGTCAAAAAAACTGGTCGCTTTAAAATGTCTTTAAAAATCTTCTCCAAAACCACTTGGGGGATCAATTCAAAACGCATGAAATATCATCTAGAGTAAGAGCTGCACCAAGTTTGTTTCAAGAGAACTTGATTGGCCAAATGGTTTGGTGCCAATCTTGGAGAACCTAATTTTTGCCAAAATGACTCCAGAACCTCTGAGCGGATTGAGCCGAAATTTGGGAGATATGATAGGCACTGAGTGCCATTAACGTTTTTTCAAGGGAAGGCGCTACGTCAGAAACATGGCTGCAGTGGATTAATCAAAATGTAGCGTGTTTGGCGGCCATATTGGACTTGCACAAATGTCCATAAACTCATTTAGAAGACTACTCCTAAACCACCCATCAACAATTGTGACAAAAATGCATAATGCTCCAGGTGAGCGACACAGGTCCCTTGGGCCTCTTGTTATGGCTCTACTGGTGGCTGTTATGTCTGTGCCAGGGCCAGAGTATCCATTGGGCCACTAGGCACTTTGTTTAAGCTCACGGGTGGTATTAAATTCATAACTAGTGAGAAACGTATTAATTTAACCCTTTCACCACTAAATTCCCAATATCTCATTTTCAAGGCAACCATACAGGAAAACTGTTGAATATTTTGAAATTAATTTGACTGGAATCCATTGCTGCCTTAGCCATGACTTCCAGTCAATTACTTTCAAAATATTTAACAGAATAAGTTTTATATCGTAAAAAAAAGAGAGGCCATCTGACAGCATCCAGATTTCAGCATTTTCTGGGGAAGGACCCGCTCCTGGTTTGGCTATAATACTGGGTTATGGTTTGATTATCAGGTCAAATAAATATGCCTATTTATGGCTCAGAGCGCAGGAAATTCCTGTCCTGTTATAACAAATTCCAGTGGAAGACACAAATTCCCTCCCATCCCAAATGTTGATAGGCATTTCAGAGCTAATAATTTTTCTATCATTATGATAATAATTCAACTTTAGCCAAATTGTAGTCGGCATGTTTTATTTTTCCCAGTTTGATCACCATGGCATCACTATTTCGCAAGTTTCGCAGATCATCTGACGTTTACCAAGATTTGGGAGATGATACAGACAACCACGGCAATGTTTCTAAGTATGGGTCACGTGATACCAAGAGTAACACACCTGATGAGCTCAGAGGTAAATATTTAAATCATTGCAATTAATGTGTGTTTGATATTGTAATGTAGAGACATATAGACATGACAGACAGGCAAGCTGAACACAAGTGTTTGACATTGCAGAAACACATAGACATGATAGATAGGCAAGCTGAACACAAGTGTTTGACATTGCAGAAACATGTTGACATGACAGACAAGCATGCTGAACACAAGTGTTTGACATTATATAGACATGGCAGACAGGCATGTTGAACACAAGTGTTTGACATTGCAGAGACGCATAGACATGATAGATAGGCAAGCTGAACACAAGTGTTTGACATTGCAGAGACAGAAAGACATGACAGACAAGCATGCTGAACACAAGTGTTTGATATTTTACAGACATATAGACATGACAGACAGGCATGCTGAACACAAGTGTTTGACATTGCAGAGACACATAGACATGATAGATAGGCAAGCTGAACACAAGTGTTTGACATTGCAGAGACAGAAAGACATGACAGACAAGCATGCTGAACACAAGTGTTTGACATTATACAGACATATAGACATGACAGACAGGCATGCTGAACACAAGTGTTTGACATTGCAGAGACACATAGACATGATAGATAGGCAAGCTGAACACAAGTGTTTGACATTATACAGACATATAGACATGACAGACAGGCATGCTGAACGAAAGTGTTTGACATTGTAGAGACATATAGACATGATAGACAGGTAAGCTGAACACAAGTGTTTGACATTATACATACATATAGACATGATAGATAGCCAAGCTGAACACAAGTGTTTGACATTATACATACATATAGACATGATAGATAGCCAAGCTGAACACAAGTGTTTGACGTTGTAGAGACATATAGACATGATAGATAGCCAAGCTGAACACAAATGTTTGACTTTATACATACATAAAGATATGATGCATAGGCAAGCTGAACACAAGCGTGTGACATTGCAGAGACTTATAGACATGATGCATAAGCAAGCTGAACACACGTGTGTGACATTGCAGAGACATATAGACATGATATATAGGCAAGCTGAACACCAACTGTTGGGACAGTGGTTTTCTGCAATAACAGAAAACAGACAGAATTCACAGAATTAATTTAAATTTGAAACGGAAAAGTTATATTCAAACTGAAATCAACGAAAGATGGCATTTTTTCTGGAAAATGATTGTAAATTGAAATGGAAAAATGACGAAAATTAATAGCTAAACATAATTTCCTCCAGAAAGTGTGACAATATCGCACCAAATTGTAAATTATTACCTACCCATATGATCACCCTAACCTCATACTTACTGGGCATACTAACATGACTAACAACACAATACACAACACTTATGTTAACAGTTTTATTGACCTTATTAAGATGCAGCTTAGATGATATATGTTTAGAAATAGAAATGAAATGGAATCCACAATTTTGGGAGGCAGAAAATGGCCATTTGTGAAGCGGACAACCACTGTACCTACAAGTGTTTTACATTGTAGAGAAACTTAACACCAAAGGTTTGAGATTGTAGAGACCCATAAACATACAAGCTAAATACCAAGTGTCTGATATTGCAGAGAAGTTGAATGCCGAGTGTCTGACATTGCAGAGAAGTTGAATGCTGAGTGTGTGCCATTGTACAGGCATATAGATATGCAAACCCAACACCAACTATTTGAGATTATTTGTCAGAGTTATATGTACCAGCAGATTTCTAAATAATATTGATAGTGCTCATTTAGCCAATCAAATGATACATGATACTTGCTGCCATGTTAATCAATCAGGTGACATACATCTGTTATAAGATTATCTAAGTCACTCCTGCTGCCCTGTTAATCAATCAGGTGACATATACATCTGTTATGAGATTATCTAAGTCACTCCTACTGCCCTGTTAATCAATCAGGTGACATATACATCTGTTATAAGTCACTCCTACTGTCATGTTAATCAATCAGGTGACATACATCTGTTATAAGATTATCTAAGTCATGCCTACTGCCCTGTTAATCAATCAGGTGACATATACATCTGTTATAAGATTATCTAAGTCACTCCTGCTGCCATGTTAATCAATCAGGTGGCATATACATCTGTTATAAGATTATCTAAGTCACTCCTACTGCCATGTTAATCAATCAGGTGACATATACATCTGGTATAAGTCACTCCTACTGTCATGTTAATCAATCAGGTGACATATACATCTGTTATAAGATTATCTAAGTCACTCCTACTGCCATGTTAATCAATCAGGTGACATATACATCTGTTATAAGATTATCTAAGTCACTCCTACTGCCCTGTTAATCAATCAGGTGACATATACATCTGTTATAAGATTATCTAAGTCACTCCTACTGGCATGTTAATCAATCAGGTGGCATATACATCTGTTATAAGATTATCTAAGTCACTCCGCTGCCATGTTAATCAATCAGGTGACATGTATATGGTACACGTGGCATAGGAAATGTACGCAGCATATGTGCTCATCACCTGATCATGTGGCTTTATTTTCCCAGGTGATTACACGCTCCAGCAGATCATAGACTACCTGGGCTTTGGCAGATTCCAAATCAAGCTCTCTGTGCTTACTGGTTTAGCGTGGGTAAGTGACTATCTATGTTGTCTTACCTTGTGTGAGTTATAGACAATCTGCGTTACCATGTTTACATATAACTTATGTGAGTGATACCCGGTGGATGGTTTAACCTGGGTGAGTGACAGACTCTATTGTTTACACCTACTTTAGCTTGGGTAGTCTAGGGCCACATTCACCAATTTGGGGTTTTACAATATAGTATGTACAGTAAAAGTTGGTAAACAAGTTTTCTCTGTTTGGCTACGTGGAATCCAAACATCTTGTTAATTCCAAGCTGAGATCTATCAAGTAAACGTAAGATGGAATGCCCAGTATATGGCACTCCATCACAAATGCCCACACTTTCTCCAACTTCAATGTTCACACACCTCTCATCACCCTGTTGTGGAGCCTACTGTAAATACTTTCTCCCAAGCTGTAATCCTATGGATAAGTCACATGGCAAATTTGGTTATGCCAACCGTTCCAGTGAAAGTTACCAGAATAGTCTTCATGCGGCTTGCAAATTTACCATTCTCCAAGACGCCTGCAGAAGCCAGTTTTGGCCGGCTTCACCGTTAAGTGATTAATATCCTGCATGTTATTTTGACAACAGCCTGACATAATTGTGACAGCATTTCTGTCTTATTGTTTTCAAACTCTTCAGTATGATTCTCTTCCATGTTAGTGATGTTTGCATGGTTATTACTGATTGTATTGTAGATGGCCGATTCCATGGAGATGATGATCCTCAGTATATTGTCACCGGCGCTACATTGTGACTGGCAACTAGAACCATGGCAAAAAGCACTAGTCACAACGGTAAGTTTATCACTAGCACAATGGACCTTCCCAGTTTACCTATCCATCATATGATGTCATACTCAACTACATGATGGGTGGATGGATGATGTCATAGTCAATTACAACATGACTCGATTTAGTCCGTCCTAAGCACTTAATAGTCCAAAATGTTGTACGAATTGTATGTCTTTACTATTTAATAAACATTCTGTTGAATATTTTGAAACTAATTGAACTGGGCGCTGTTGCTATCATAGTCAGGAAGTTCAGGGATTAATCGATCCCAACACGAGCGAGGTGTGGATGGAGCTTAGCTAGAGATAGGCGGGGCATAGCTAAAACTGGAAAGTTTGAATCATTGGTTACATAGTGAAGCCCAGATAAGAAATGTGCTTATGTTTGAGAAATTTTGTAAACAACATGTCCTATATACATGTTATGGTAAATTAAACTTTTTTAGAGTTTTAAATGAATCTTTTTTGTTTTGTTGGAGAAATAAAGCAATGACTGTCATTAATACCTGTTGATTAAATGATGTTTATTCATGACTATAGCATAACAATCGTGACATGCTATTGTTGCGACTTAGGCAGCTTTGTCAAAGATGTAAATAATTTGACAGACACACCAGCAAATCGACTGACCAGTAAGCCGACTTATACTCATTGTGAGTCGCAATTAAAACTGCTCGCCATGATAACCAATGCTGGGTACAATTTTTTCACATCAAGAGTATACTTACCTCCCTAATACTTTTGATATTGCTAAATATCGGCTTTCACTCAATAAACACTCAGATTAAAACAGTTAGGTGCCCCTACTGGGCAGGGAGTCAGAGCGTAGTCTGGCGGATGCCAGCCCCACCACCGCGCATGCGCAGACTAGCACTTCCTCTTTGCTAATTTATTGGCAGAGAGTCTACACATGTTTTTGTGCTAGAGCTTTTCTTGACTCAATTCTTAGTATTTTTGTGTAAATTTGGAAGTGTTTATCCCTGATAAAGATGGCAGGAAGGATGACTTCGCCAGAGGAGGGCCCAGGACCTTTAAATCAGGTGACTTCTAGTAAAATTAGCGAGTTTTGTCCCCGGTGTAATGTGTTTCCGGGACTCGCGGTTACCGTGATAAGAGCCTTGTTTAGTTGGTTTATTTCAACTAGGTGCTATATAATACTAATCTCTCTTTGTGTTTATGTCCGCAGGTCTGTGTGACGATATGTAATGGACATCACATCAGCAGAGGGTTTGTTTCTCTCCACCATGGTTCCATTTCCTACTAATACTGTTAGGTTATCTAACCAAAAATTTTATGTCCAGTGAGTTGGAGGCCTAGTATAAAGGTCTTCTCACTTTGCCCTCTTGATCCAATTCCTTCCCCTAGAGGTGGAGAGAGTTAAGAGGCGTTCAGTTGGTGGAGTGCTCCAGTTCATCACGTTGGATGGTTTGTCTATACAAAGTGTCAGGTATCTAATTATTGATATGAGGTGATGTTAATTATTTAGAGAGGAAAGGGAGATAATTAACAGTATTTGCCATTGTTATCAGTATATATCTGATGGTTGTGTAGTCGAAATGTCCATTCTGCACATGTTCTGGTTAGAGATACAATTCGTCCTTGCACTTGGAAGTTTGTTGGGGATCGATTTTTTCCTGTCATAGGATTAATGACGTCATAATCAGCCTTGCTCTTTATTAACAATTAAAGTTGTCCGAAGCTGGTTTTCTGATGAATATTGATCTTTATGATCATTTCCTTCTCTTGAGTTGGTGAGTTTCTGAGCTTAACTAGATTGCTCATACTCCTCGTCCTTTGCCCTGTTTCAGAGACCTGGTTGTGCGTCCTGTGGACGGTTTTTGAAGAACAAGTTTGTGCCTCATCTCTGTTATCAGTGTAGCCCCTGTGGTCCCTTGCTTAATTGCGAGATATGTAAGCACTGGGGGGGCGAGCTAATGTCCGAATTCTTGTGCTTGCAGGCGAAGGACAAGGTGGTGGAGGAGGAGAAGAAGAAGCAGAAAAGAGAGGGTGTGAGTAAAAAGGGTAAGAGGAAGGCCTCGTCCGCGGTGGACATGGAGGCCTTCCGGACCGAGATGTTGGGAGAGATGAGGAGGACAATAAAGGATTTGGTTCCCGAGTTGCTTCGTGGCATGCTTCCTGGACCAAATCCTTTGCTGTCCTCATCATCTGCTTCGGAGCAGGTAATCCCCACCTCTGAATCACCTTTCCTTAGTACGCTTCCGTTGTTCGAAGATTCAGAGGTGGCCCCATTAGAGGGGGCGTTCCACGACCCTGGCAGCAGGCTTAGTGCCGCGCCGAATAGGGACCGTGGACGGTTGTCGCTGGAACCTGCGGGCTGCTTATCAGTCCAGGGGTATCCGCACGCCGCGGGTGCCAGTACCTCCTATGGCACCTTCCCTGGCCAGTCCGGGTTAGCTCTCTTTGCTGACCCGGAGTCTAATCTGTCTGGCCAGGAGGATGAGGATTACCTGTTGGGGTCGCCGTCTGAGGACGTGGCCATGGATTATGACATCTGTGCACCCCTCGCGGGGAATACAGGCGACTTATTCCACGGTTCTACTCACGCAGGGGTAGAATCCACGGTTCAGACTGTGGCTCTGGGCGCTGAGGGCCAGCGTTACCGCATACCTCGGCTTGCCGAGAGTATCGCTGGTGCTGGCGGGGCCGTGGTGGGGCGGTATGTGCCCCGCGCTCTACCACGGCGCCTGCTCCTGGTCAAGCCAGTGAGATTAGCATGCCGGTGTTGTCAGGCCCGCATGCTCTCCCTGGCTTGCCAGGGATATCAGCGTATCCGCCGTCAAGCTCTGTTGCTTGCGCTCAGGAGGAAGACGAAGGCCCCCGTCTTGTAGAGCGCTCGCAGCTAGCCACGGAGGAGGATTGGTCTGACGCTTGCCAGTGGTTGGTGAGTGTTAGACCAGATCTGCCCGTGGAGCAGTCGGCTAGCCAGCGTGATCACAGGCCTGGTTAGCTGGTAAGCCTACTGCTAACGCTATGCCTTCTCTGCCGCTGGCAGAGCATGTCGTTGACATGTTCGAGGCGGCGGAGACGTCCATTATGTCGAGTGGACGTCTCGCTAAGGCCCCGCGCGAGGTGGCCAGGCGTTGCCGCATCATGCCCCTGGATTACCAGCGGTACGGTGTGGTACCTAAGCCGAGCGTGGATGACCGCGCGGCTTTGGGTGAGGATGCGCGGCCAGGCTCCCGTTCTGACACGGGAGTCTTGTGTTCGAACGCGTTGCGTTCAGCAAATACCGCGTTGCGTGATGCGGAGGAGAGTGGGAGGGCTTCGATTGCCGCTCTGTCCCACGTCTCCCAGCTGTTACAAGGGGTAGTAACAGCATCCGCATCGCGCCAGCCAAGTCCGGTCACAGTCCAGCGAGCCATCCAGGATGGTATCAACCTGGCTCTGGACTGTATGACGCGGGCGGTGACCAGGAGTGTCCGGGCAAGGCGCACATTTGCCTTGGACAATCTGTGCCCGTCCCAGGACCAGTACAATAGGCTACTGCGTACGCCTATGACAGGTCCTGGTCTCTTTGGAGGTGAGGGATGTAGGCACCTCCAGGAGACGGTTACTCTGGTAAATAACCAGAGGGCGCTGCGCGAGCAGTTTGAGGTGCTTCGTCGTGCTAACGTTCGCGCCGCACCCCCTGCGTATAGTCCCCTGCAGGCTCGAGGTGGTGGTGGCCAGGTCAGAGGCCAACCACCATCGCAGCGTCGGCCTCGGCCGCGTGCGATTTGGCCAGCAGCGAGGGGGGCGCAGGCTCCTCAGGCGCAGTCAGCCAGGCAGCCGCCCGCGCACCGAGGTGCGCGCGGTGCGGGTCGTGGCGCGCGAGGATCTGGGCGTGGTAATCGTTCCTGATGGGACGGTTACCGTGGTGAGAACCGCTCCGGTGTTTCTGGCAAAGGAGACAGTGCCGCTCTTGCACTCCTTATGTCCACCTCTATCCCTAGGTGGACCGGTGGGAGGCCGGCTAGCCGACCACATGCAAGAGTGGGAACGGTTAACTCGGGACCGTTTAGTCTTGCGATGGCTTTCAGTCGGGTATCATCCCGATTGGATGACAGGCCCGCCATCGCGACTGTCTCTAGTGCCGATCTGGACTCCAAATCCGAGAGATCCAGAGCAAAGGTTGTGTATCGAGGAGGAAATAAATTCCCTCATACAAAAAGGAGCTATTCAGCCGGCACAAAGGTGTCCGGGCTTCTATTCAACCCTGTTCTTAGTAACAAAAAACACCGGAGGGTGGAGACCAATTCTCAACCTCAAGCCATTGAACAAGTTCATAGAGACGCCCAGTTTCAAGATGGAGACTGTGCGCTCGGTGTTGGCGGGGTTAGAGAGGGGAATGTGGACAGCGTCGATAGATTTGAAGGACGCTTATTTCCACATCCCCATACACAGGAGTTTCCGTCGCTTCCTGAGATTTGCATTCCAGGGCAGACAGTGGGAATTCAGGGTGTTACCCTTCGGAATTTCCATGGCTCCTCGGGTTTTCACCCGTGTGGTATTTGCGATCACCGCATACCTCCGCAGGAGAAGCATAGCAGTCCACACGTACATAGACGACTGGCTGTTGAAAGCGCACACCCAGGAAAGTTTATCGGCCAGTCTGGAGATTGTTTTGAAGACTCTCACAGACTTGGGCTGGATGATCAATTTCCCAAAATCAGAGCTGACTCCATCCCAGAAGTTTGTTTACCTGGGGATGTTCTTCGATCTAGAGACGGGATATGTTTTTCCTACTCAGGAGAGAGTTCAGAAACTCATCTCATTAATTCAGTCAGTGTGCGACAGTCGTCATGTCCTGGCACGGGTTTACTTGAGAATGCTGGGGTTGATGGTTTCATTGGAACCAGTCATTCCTCAGGCCGCCTTACGCAGGCGGCCGATCCAGTTATTTCTCATGACACAATGGACCCAGAGTACAGGTTCGCTGGACTCGAACGTGTCAGTGTTGGCGCCTCTGATTCATCACCTGCAATGGTGGTTGGACACAGAGAATCTCTTGGTGGGGGTTATGCTAACCCCTCCCCACCCTCAGGTGACTGTGTATACAGATGCATCGATGGAGGGCTGGGGAGCTTGCCTGGAAGAATCCACAATATCAGGGCTTTGGAGTCTGGAACAGTCAAAGGAACATATAAATCTACTGGAGCTAAGAGCAGTAGTCCTGGGCCTGGAACATTGTTTACAGAAAGTTCAGGGCAAGATTGTTCTTATTCGTTCAGACAACTCAACAGTTGTGACTTACATAAACCGCCAGGGCGGAACGAAGTCGCCCAGTCTCTGTATGATGACATGGAGACTGCTTTGTTGGTGCCTGGATCACCAGATTACCTTGAAAGCAGTTCATATTCCGGGAAGGTTAAATCTGCTAGCAGACTCATTGAGCCGAAGGATGAGTGTTTTACCCACGGAATGGCAACTAAATCAATGTGTGGTGGATCGTCTGTTCGACCATTGGGGGAAACCCAACATCGATTTGTTCGCAACGAAGAAGAATGCGAAGATGACGACGTATGTCTCTCCGATTCCGGATCCAAGCGCTTTCGCAACAGATGCGTTAGCTATCAGCTGGGGGAGAATGTATGCATACGCATTCCCTCCAGCAATCCTGATTCCAAAAATTCTTCAGAAAATCAGACAAGAGGAATGCCAAGTGCTTCTGATCACCCCGGATTGGCCAAGCCGATCATGGTATACGGATCTGCTGGACCTTCTGGTCTGCAATCCGGTTCCTCTGCCTCTGATGGACGACATTATCTTCCAGGGCAAGGCCCTTCACAACAATCCCTCAATGTTCAGATTGACTGCGTGGATGTTGTTAAGGAATCTAGAATTAAGGAGGGATTTTCTGAGCAAGCAGCCATGTTTATGGCCAAAGCCAGGAGGGGGTCAACCTCCAGAGCATATAATTATAAAATCAACAGATTTGCAGAATGGTGCTCAAAAAGATGTATTGATCCAATGGATTCATCTATTCAGGTAGTAGCTGATTTCCTCTGTCACCTGTATGATGCCTATAGCCTCAAGCCTAACTCTATTGCTGGTTATAAGTCAGCTTTATTTCACTTCAAGAGTATACTTACCTCCCTAATACTTTTGATATTGCTAAATATTGGCTTTCACTCAATAAACACTCAGATTTAAAACAGTTAGGTGCCCCTACTGGGCAGGGAGTCAGAGCGTAGTCCGGCGGATGCCAGCCCCACCACCGCGCATGCGCAGACTAGCACTTCCTCTTTGCTAGATTATTGGCAAAGAGAACACACATGTTTTTCAGTCATAAGCTTTTCTTGCTCATTAACGTTTTTATTGGTGTTATTTTGGAAGTGATAAGACCTGATTTGGATGGCGGGAGGATACACTTCGCCACCGGAGGACGTTGGACCTTTAAATCAGGTGACTTCTAGTAAAATTAGCGAGTTTTCTTCCCGGTGTGTTGTGTTTCCGGGACTCGCGTTTACCGTGATAAGCGCCTTAGTTAGTTGGTTTAGGTCAACTCGGTGCTACCTAGGACTAATTTCTCTTTCTGTTTCTGTCCACAGGTCTGTATGACGCTAGGTTGTGACGTCACAGTACCAGAGAATTAGTATTCTCTCCACCATGGTTCCATTTCCTACTAACTCTGTTAGGTTATCTAACCAAATGAAAAATTATGTCCAGTGAGTTGGAGGCCTGGTATAAAGGTCTTCTCACTTTGCCCTCTTGATCCAATTCCTTCCCCATGAGGTGGAGAGAGTTAAGAGGCGTGCAGATGGTGGAGTTTCCGGTTCGTCACGTTGGATGGTTTGTCTATACAAAGTGTCAGGTATCTAGTTATTGATAATGTGGTGATGTTAATTATTGTAAACAATCAAAGGGAGATAATTAACATTTTTGCCAGTCAAGAGTTATCTATATGTATCTGATGGTTGTGTAGTCAACTTATCCATTCAGCATACAATTCGTCTTTGCACTTGGATGTTTTGTTGGGATCGAATTTTTCCTGTCACGGGATTAATGACGTCATAATCAGCTGGCTATGTATTTATTAGCAATTCAAGCGCTATGCTGGTTTTTGATGTATATTGATCTTTATGATCGTTTTCCTTCTCCTTGAGTTGGATTGAGTTTCTAAGCTTAACTAGTTGCTCATACTCCTTGTCCTTTGCCCTGTTTCAGGGACCGGGTTGCGCATCCTGTGGACGTTTTGTACATGTAAAGTTCTGGCCGCATCTGTGTTATCGATGTAGCCCTTGTGGTCCATTGATTAATTGTGACATATGTAAGCACTGGGGGGGCGAGTTAATGTCCGAATTCTTGTGCTGCTTACAGGCGACGGACAAGGTGGTAGTGGAGGAGAGGAAGAAGAAGCGGAAACGAGAGGTTGTAAGTAGGAAGGGTAAGGGGAAGGTCTCGTCCGCGGTGGATATGGAGACCTTCCGGACCGAGATGTTGGGAGAGATGAAGAGGACAATAAAAGATTTGGTTCCAGGGTTGCTTCGTGGCATGCTTCC
Source organism: Chaetoderma sp. LZ-2023a (assembly GCA_034401795.1). Taxonomy (NCBI): domain Eukaryota; kingdom Metazoa; phylum Mollusca; class Caudofoveata; order Chaetodermatida; family Chaetodermatidae; genus Chaetoderma; species Chaetoderma sp. LZ-2023a. The sequence continues at coordinate 20,979,974 of CM067370.1, forward strand.
TGGACCGGATCCTTTATTGTCCTCATCATCGGCTTCGGAGCAGGTAATCCCCGCCTCTGGATCGATTTTCCTTAGTCCGCTTCCGTTGTCCGACGATTCAGAGGTGGCCCCATTAGAGGGGGCGTTCCACGGCCCTGGCAGCAGGCTTATTGCCGCGCCGATAGGGGACCGTGGACGGTTGTCGCTGGAACCCGCTGGCTGCTTATCAGTCCAGGGGTATCCGCACGCCGCGGTGGCCAGTACCTCCTATGGCACCGTTCCTGGTCAGCCCGGGTTAGCTCTCTTTGCTGACCCGGGGTCTAATCTTTCTGACCAGGGTGATGAGGATTACCTGCTAGGGTCGCCGTCTGACGACGTGGACATGGATGAAGACGTTTGTGCTCCCCTCGCGGGGAATACAGGCGCTTTTTTCCACGGTATTACTCACCCTGGAGTAAGGTCCGCGGTTCAGGTGGTGGCCCAGGGCGCTGCTGATGGCCAGCGGTACCGCATACCTCGGCTTGCCGAGAGTGTAGCTGGTGCTGGCCGGGCCCGTGGTAGGGCTATATGTACCCCGCGCTCTACCGCGGTGCCTGCTCCTGGTCAAACCAGTGATATTCTCATGCCGGTGCTGTCAGGCCCGCATGTTTTCCCTGGCTTGCCAGGTGTATCAGCGTACCCGCCGTCAAGCTCTACTGCTTGCGCTCAGGAGGAAGACGAAGGACCCCGTCTTGTAGAGCGCTCGCAGTTAGCCACGGAGGAGGATTGGTATGACGCTTGCCAGTGGTTGGTGAGCGTTAGGCCTGATCTGCCCGTGGAGCAGTCGGCTAGCCACCGTGTTCACACGCCGTGGTTAGCTGGGAAACCAACTGCTAATGCTATGCCTTCTCTGCCGCTGGCGGAGCATGTCGTTGACATGTTCAAGGCGGCGGAGGCGTCCATTAACACGAGTGGACGTCTCGCGAAGGCCCCTCGCGAGGTGGCCAGGCGTTGTCGCATCGTGCCCCTGGACTACCAGCGGTACGGTGTGGTACCCAAGCCCAGCGTGGATGACCGCGCGGCTTTGGGTGAGGATACGCGGCCAGGCTCCCGTTCTGACACGGGGGTCTTGTGCGCGAACGCGTTGCGTTCGGCGGATACCGCGTTGCGTGATGCGGAGGAGAGTGGGAGGGCTTCGATGGCCGCTCTGTCCCACGTCTCCCAGCTGTTACAGGGGGTAGTAACGGCATCCGCATCGCGCCAGCCAGGCCCGCTCGCGGTCCAGCGAACCATCCAGGATGGTATTAACCTGGCGCTGGACTGTATGACGCGGGCGGTGACCAGGAGTGTCAGGGCAAGACGCACGTTTGCCCTGGACAATCTGTGCCCGTCTCAGGACCTGTATAATAGGCTACTCCGTACGCCTATGACGGGTCCTGGTCTTTTTGGAGGTGAGGGATGTCGCCACCTCCAGGAGACGGTCACCCTGGTGAATAACCAGAGGGCGCTGCGCGAACAGTTTGAGGTACTGCGTCGTGCTAACGTTCGCGCCGCGGCCCCTGCGTATCGTCCCCTGCAGGCTCGAGGTGGTGTTGGCCAAGTCAGAGGCCAGCCGCCGTCGCAGCGCCGGCCTCGGCCGCGTGCGATTCGGCCAGCAGTGAGGGGGGCGCAGGCTCCTCAGCCGCCGTCAGCCAGGCAGCCGCCCGTGCACCGAGGTGCGCGCGGGGCGGGGCGGGTCGCGCGAGGATCTGGGCGTGGTTATCGTTCCTGACAGGGCGCTTACCGCGGTAAGGACCACGCCGGTGTGTATGGCGACGGAGACAGTGCCGCTCTTGCATGCCTTGTGTCCACCGCGGTCCCTAGGTGGACCGGTGGGAGGCCGGCTAGCCGACCACATGCAAGAGTGGGAACGGTTAACTCAGGACCGTTTAGTCTTGCGATGGCTTTCCGTGGGGTATCATCCAGAGTGGATGACAGGCCCGCCGTCGCGACTGTCTCTGGTGCCAGTCTGGACTCCCATTCCGAGAGATCCAGATCAAAGGTTGTGTATCGAGGAGGAGATAAATTCCCTCGTACAAAAAGGAGCTATTCAGCCGGCACAAAGGTGTCCGGGCTTCTATTCAACCCTGTTCTTGGTAACAAAACGCACCGGTGGGTGGAGACCGATTCTCAACCTCAAGCCATTGAACAAGTTCATCGAGACGCCCAGTTTCAAGATGGAAACGGTGCGCTCGGTGTTGGGGGGGTTGGAGAGGGGGATGTGGACGGCGTCGATAGATTTGAAGGACGCTTATTTCCACATCCCCATCCACAGGAGTTTCTGTCGCTTCCTGAGATTTGCATTCCAGGGCAGACAGTGGGAATTCAGGGTGTTGCCCTTCGGAATTTCCACGGCTCCTCGGGTTTTCACCCGTGTGGTTCTTGCGATCACAGCATACCTCCGCAGGAGAAGCATAGCAGTCCACACGTACATAGACGACTGGCTGTTGAAAGCGCACACCCGGGAAAGTTTGTCCGCCAATCTGGAGATTGTTTTGAAAATTCTCACAGACTTGGGCTGGATGATCAATTTCCCAAAATCAGAGCTGACTCCATCCCAGAAGTTTGTTTACCTGGGGATGTTCTTCGATCTGGAGACAGGATATGTTTATCCTACTCAGGAGAGAGTTCAAATACTCATCTCGTTGATTCAGTCAGTGTGCGACAGTCGTCATGTCCTGGCACGGGTTTACTTGAGAATGCTGGGGTTGATGGTTTCGTTGGAACCAGTCATTCCTCAGGCCGCCTTACGCAGGCGGCCGATCCAGTTGTTTCTCATGACACAATGGACCCAGAGTACAGGTTCGCTGGACTCGAATGTGTCAGTGTTGGCGCCTCTGATTCACCACCTGCAATGGTGGTTGAATACAGAGAATCTCTTACCGGGGGTTTTGCTAACCCCTCCCCACCCTCAGGTGACTGTGTATACAGATGCATCGATGGAGGGCTGGGGAGCTTGCCTGGAAGAATCCACGATATCAGGGCTTTGGAATCTGGAACAGTCACAGGAACATATAAATCTACTGGAGCTAAGAGCAGTAGTCCTGGGCCTGGAACATTTCTTACAGAAAGTTCAGGGCAAGATTGTTCTTATTCGTTCAGACAACTCAACAGTTGTGACTTACATAAACCGCCAGGGCGGAACGAAGTCGCCCAGTCTCTGTATGATGACATGGAAACTGCTTTGTTGGTGTCTGGATCACCAGATTACCTTGAAAGCAGTTCATATTCCGGGAAGGTTAAACCTGCTAGCAGACTCATTGAGCCGAAGGATGAGTGTTTTACCCACGGAATGGCAACTAAATCAATGTGTGGCGGATCGTCTGTTCGACCATTGGGGGAAACCCAACATCGATTTGTTCGCAACGAAGAAGAATGCGAAGATGACGACGTACGTCTCTCCGATTCCGGATCCAAGCGCTTTCGCAACAGATGCGTTAGCTATCAGCTGGGGGAGAATGTATGCATACGCATTCCCTCCAGCAATCCTGATTCCAAAAATTCTTCAGAAAATCAGACAAGAGGAATGCCAAGTGCTTCTGATCGCCCCGGATTGGCCAAGCCGATCATGGTATACGGATCTGCTGGACCTTCTGGTCTGCAATCCGGTTCCTCTGCCTCTGATGGAAGATATTATCTTCCAGGGCAAGGCCCTTCACAACAATCCGTCAATGTTCAGATTGACTGCGTGGATGTTGTCAAGGAATCTAGAATTAAGGAGGGCTTTTCTGAGCAAGCAGCCATGTTTATGGCCAAAGCCAGGAGGGGGTCAACCTCCAGAGCATATAATTATAAAATCAACAGATTTGCAGAATGGTGCTCAAAAAGATGTATTGATCCAATGGATTCATCTATTCAAGTAGTAGCTGATTTCCTCTGTCACCTCTATGATGCCTATAGCCTCAAGCCTAACTCTATTGCTGGTTATAAGTCAGCATTAATGTCTGTTATTCCTTGCTTGGCTAAGAGGGGAAGTGATGAAGTAAATACATTGAATGTATTAATTAAAGGCATGGGCAATCTAAGACCAAGGAATCCTCCTGTGATTCCGTCTTGGAGTTTATCGCTAGTGCTTCAAGTACTAGGTGATAAGCCTTTTGAACCACTTAGTTCCATTTCTATGAAACTATTAACACTGAAGACTGTGTTTTTAATTGCTGCGGCCTCGGCTAGGCGTAGGAGTGAGATTCATGCCTTATCAGCCGAGGATGACCGTTTTGTGGTTTCAGGGGAAGGCCTTAAGCTGCTACCTAGGATTAATTTCTTGGCTAAAAATCAGTCGTTGAAATATCCAGGTCAACCTATTATTTTGCCTGCTTTAACTAGATATGATCCTAATTCTAAAGCATGGTGTCCCGTCCGGGCGCTGCGCCGGTACAAACAACGTACGGCGGCATGGCGCACCGACCAGTCAGCGTTATGGTTGTCATATATTGAACCCCATGGGAGGGCTTCTAAGGACACCATTTCCAGGTGGATTGTGGAATGCATTCAGTTTTGCCATAAATCCGCCACCGGGAAACAGGTTGACGTGGCCAAGGCTCACAGTGTCCGCGGCGTAGTGACATCCACGGCCCTATTTAATGGGGTCCCTGTGGATGATATTATGTCGGTGGCTCAGTGGCACTGTGAGTCAAGTTTTACAGACCATTATCTCCGTGACACCTCTAATCCTCTCGCCTTGTCGGTTTTGAAAAAATAAATCGGTTTATATTTTTTGAGGTGATTTCCTCATTACTTATATATATCACAATTAATTTATGGAAACACCCACATTTTTGGGCCTGCATCAGTCTTTACCGATGGGAAGATGATGTCAGCAGCCATTGTCAACAAGGTCAGTCTTGTTCATGTGTTGTCCGTTGTTGATTGTATTGTCACGATTACCCGTTATTAATATGGTGATGGTTTGTGTATTTGTGTGGTTCATTGTTGAGAGTTACGAAAATGGAGCTTTTTCGTCTCTGTCCTGTAGTACATGGCACTTGTACGTAGAGAGCGTATAGGACATTGAGGTCAGTCGACTCTTCCTCCCAGGAAGGAGGGGGGGGAGCGCATATGACATTCGGTCATCTCTCATACATCGGTGGTGTTATCCGATGGTTAGTCAAATCCTGACTGTTTTTTCTTACAGTTTCAGAAGTTTTAGTGCCTTAAACGCAGAAAAGCGTATAGGGATGAGCTGGTCTTTTGACCTCGCCTCCCTCCCGCCAGATTCACTTTCGAATTCTGGCAATATCAAAAGTATTAGGGAGGTAAGTATACTCTTGAAGTGAAATAAACGAAATCTAGGATTTCTTTTTTCACGAGAGAGTTGATACTTACCTCCCTAGATACGGACCCGGCCTCTCCACCCCACAGAGGCTCGGTCTTCAGGCTCTTAATAGTTGCATGTGTGTCAGCCAATAATCTAGTCAGAGGAAGTGCTAGTCTGCGCATGCGCGGTGGTGGGGCTGGCATCTGCCGGACTACGCTCTGACTCCCTGCCCAGTAGGGGCACCTAACTGTTTTAAATCTGAGTGTTTATTGAGTGAAAGCCAATATTTAGCAATATCAAAAGTATTAGGGAGGTAAGTATCAACTCTCTCGTGAAAAAAGAAATCCTAGATTTCGTTTAATGTCTGTTATTCCTTGCTTGGCTAAGAGGGGAAGTGATGAAGTAAATACATTAAATGTATTAATTAAAGGCATGGGCAATCTAAGACCAAGGAATCCCCCTGTGATTCCGTCTTGGAGTTTATCGCTAGTGCTTCAAGTACTAGGTGATAAGCCTTTTGAACCACTTAGTTCCATTTCTATGAAACTATTAACACTGAAGACTGTGTTTTTAATTGCTGCGGCCTCGGCTAGGCGTAGAAGTGAAATTCATGCCTTATCAGCCGAGGATGACCGTTTTGTGGTTTCAGGGGAAGGCCTTAAGCTGCTACCTAGGATTAATTTCTTGGCTAAGAATCAGTCGTTGAAATATCCAGGTCAACCTATTGTTTTGCCTGCTTTAACTAGATATGATCCTAATTCTAAAGCATGGTGTCCCGTCCGGGCGCTTCTCCGGTACAAACAACGTACATCGGAGTGGCACACCGATCAGTCGGCGTTATGGTTGTCATATATTGAACCCCATGGCAGGGCTTCTAAGGACACCATTTCCAGGTGGATTGTAGAATGCATTCAGTTTTGTCATAAATCCGCCACCGGGAAGCAGGTTGACGTGGCCAAGGCTCACAGTGTCCGCGGCGTAGTGACATCCACTGCCCTATTTAATGGGGTCCCTGTGGATGATATTATGTCGGTGGCTCAGTGGCACTGTGAGTCAAGTTTTACAGACCATTATCTCCGTGACACCTCTAATCCTCTCGCCTTGTCGATTTTGAAAAAATAACTAGGCTTATATTTTTGATGGGGTTTCCTCATTGCTTATATATTTCACAATTAATTTATGGAAACAACCACTTTTTTGGGACTGCATCGTTCTTCACCAATGGGAAGAGGATGTCAGCAGCCATTTCAGCAAGGTCAGTCTTGTGCATGGGTTGTCCATTGTTGATTGTCTTGTCACATTACCCGTTATTAATATGATGATGGTTTTGTGTATTTATGTGGTTCATTGTTGAGAGTATACGAAAATGGAGTTTTTTCGTCTCTGTCCTGTAGTACATGGCACTTGTACGTAGAGAGCGTATAGGACATTGAGGTCATTCGACTCTTCCTCCCAGGAAGGAGGGGGGGGAGCGCATATGACATTCGGTCATCTCTCATACATCGGTGGTGTTATCCGATGGTTAGTCAAATCCTGACTGTTTTTTCATACAGTTTCAGAAGTTTAAGTGCCTTAAACGCAGAAAAGCGTATAGGGATGAGCTGGTCTTTTGACCTCGCCTCCCTCCCGCCGAATTCACTGTCGAATTCTGGCAATATCAAAAGTATTAGGGAGGTAAGTATACTCTTGATGTGAAATAAACGAAATCAAGGATTTCTTTTTTCACAAGAGAGTTGATACTTACCTCCCTAGATACGGACCCGGCCTCTCCACCCCACAGAGGCTCGGTCTTCAGGCTCTTAATAGTTGCATGTGTATCAGCCAATAAATTAGTCAGAGGAAGTGCTAGTCTGCGCATGCGCGGTGGTGGGGCTGGCATCCGCCAGACTACGCTCTGACTCCCTGCCCAGTAGGGGCACCTAACTGTTTTAATCTGAGTGTTTATTGAGTGAAAGCCGATATTTAGCAATATCAAAAGTATTAGGGAGGTAAGTATCAACTCTCTCGTGAAAAAAGAAATCCTTGATTTCGTTTATTCCCATGTGGTTTATACTATGTCCGCTCAGATGAACGAGTACAAAACTTGCAGCCATTATTTGAAGATACTGTAGAATTAACTTCATTAACAGGTAAAGGGGAACAAGTCAATGATAGAAACTCGTATTCTTAGGCCATGTTCTCATACAGCCACTATATGGGCAAATAATAGGTGTATCAGATGCGTTCTCAGTGGCTGACCATTGTTTTGTGCTAAATTTGGAAGTTATTTTGGCAATTTAATCCCTCAGGATCCGCTGTTTATCTTCTGATCTATTGTTATTGCTTTCCTCCGCCAGGGAGCGCTACGATCCTCTCTCTCACTCTATCAGGTAACGCTACCATCATCATTTTGTCCAACTCTGCCAGGTAGCACTACTGTACTGTCGAGGATTACCATCGACCAATGAGGATGCAAACGGATATATACGATATATATATATATATATATATATATATATTACCCAATACACCGGTAGTACATGAAATAGCTAACCCGAATTAAGCAATGAGAAATGGGCCTCGGCTACACCCAGTCTGTCACTGAGTGATAAAATACTGTGATATATACTAAGGCTGTGGTCTCACTAGTAGATGTATTCAGGAATAACGCCATACTTCAGTGTGGCGTTATTCCTTGTTACGTCTCTAGTGAGAACACGACCTTAGACACAATAACACTCACATGGCTACCCTGAGTGATAAAATATACCCTCTTAATAAATATCTCCTGGTCATTTATAAATATGAACAAATTAAACAAGCTATATGATATAATCAGGACATTCTGAGAATCGTGTATCTCAGGTGCTTTTGTTGTTTGTACTGTTTGCTGGAATGATACTGACTTCCAGCTTTTGTTGTTTGTAGGTAGTGTTTGGTGGAATGATGCTGAGTTCCAGTTTATGGGGGACAGTCTGTGATAGATATGGCCGTAAAGTGGTAAGTGAGTTATTCATGACTGACTATGGCACTTCATTGCGCTAGTATGTTCTATAGAAACCAAAGGTCAAGTTCGACTCGCTAACTATAGTCAGTTTGCTGGTTTACTGATCATGTGCAGATGCTATGCCTAGCCGAACTTGATCGTAGTCGACTATAGTTCATTAGTACCCGGTTCCCTATTGAATTACTATTGCAGAAAATTTGGAGCCGGGTACCAGTCACCATTAACCATTTCTGTCGTCTGTTTTGATGACCTATGAAAATGGGTTATTTCTGTCCGCTAAGACGTCAAAAAGCGTCCATATGGCATAAAGTTGGAAGGAATATGGGCTTGGGGACATTGATATATACACCTGTGCAAAAGTTAAGCACCAGCAAAAACAATAGAACGTAGAAACATGATGGTACAACTAGGCTGCCATACTTTTTGTCCCCGCGTTAGCTGACATAATTCCAAGTACGAAATGCACATGCATGCATGACTTCACGCCGCTTGATGTCCGTGCGTGGCGGGAAACAGCACACGTGTTCAGTTATGTAAAAGTCCAGTTTGAGGTGTAGAACATTACATACAGATTTAGGCGACAAGATTAGGAATTTTGTGTTCATGACCGTGGTTTATTTGTACAGAGAGAATTAGCTCTTGATTGTGAACCGCTATGGCAAGACGAAGGTTAAGTGATCGTGTGAAATGGCAAATCATAGGCATGCATACCACTGGTATGTCATGCAGAGAGATTGGCAGACAGCTGAACATTAACCATACTGTAATTAGTCGTTTGATTGCAAAACATGGGCAAACTAATGAGGTGAAGGACAGGCCTAGATCTGGACGACCGAAGAAGACTACTGCCCGTGATGATCGAGCCCTAGTACGCCTTGTTAGGAGATCTCCATTCACCAACAGCAGAGTGCTCAGCCAGCAATGGGAAACGCGCAATAGAGTGTCAATGTCTACCGTCAAAAGGAGACTGTATGCTGCTGGCATGAAAGCTAGGAGACCTGTCAGACGTCCTCTCCTCACTGCACACCACAAAGAGGAGCGTCTGAGGTGGTGCAACGAAAGAAGACACTGGAACATGAGATCATGGAGACGGGTACACTGGTCCGATGAAAGTCGGTTCCTGCTTCATGCCACAGATGGTCGAACTCGTGTATGGAGGTCCAGACGCACGGCGTACGACCAACGTAACATCATGGAAGAAGTTCCATTTGATGGAGGTTCCGTTATGATATGGGGGTGCATCTCATTTGATTGTAAGCTGGATCTGTTGACTGTACCTGGAACACTAAATGAACAAAGATATCAAGATTCCATACTGGATAGAGTTGTGGTCCCTCATTTTGTAAATCATGCACCTGGAACCCACCCTATATTCATGGATGACAACGCCCGACCACATCGTGCTAGAGCTGTGCATGAATACCTCCGCCAGAATGCCATCGAAACCCTACCATGGCCAGCAAGGAGCCCTGACATGAACCCTATTGAGCATATCTGGGACATTCTGGGAAACATGGTGAGAAGGAGGGATCCTCCTGTGCAGAACCTACAGGAATTAACAGACGCACTCCATCTTGAATGGCAACGAATACCACAATGGCGTATCAGTCGGTTGGTGACCAGCATGAGACGTCGTGTCCAGGCCGTCATCCAGGCACAAGGTGGATATACCCGGTATTAATAATGACAGTCTCAAACTCGTGCACAGATGTTAAACTTCGTTTTCAGACACCATTAATGACAATCTAGCCACGTGTGTGTCAACTGTAGGGCAATAGTTGTCAGTTGTGTCAACGTAACCATATTCAGGCCTCGTTTTCAAGTTCAAACAAAAACATACAGTGTTTCCCCACCATCATAATCAGCATTCCTCTAGTTGCATTATTACCTCTTGCACTAATATGGATGGGTACATAAAAGTTTATGCTATTGCTTTCTTCATAGCACATGAATATACCCTCGCATGTGCGTAAAAATAGGGTGGTGCTTAACTTTTGCACAGGTGTATACAATGGGAAAGCATAATTTCATCAAACCTAAGTTATTTAGTGGGATATTTACACTTTTATATGCATTTATTCGTGGCAAGCGATCTGTGTCCGCCATTTTTAAATTGACGCAAATATCGCACTAACCATCTGAACCAAGCTTGGGTGCTCGGTTGACTATAGTTGATTACCGTTAAAATTTGACTAAACGACGCAGTTTTTTTGTCAAATTACATGTACTAGAAAGGGAGGTGCGTCCTATAATCGTTCTTAAAAAGTCAAAGCTTATACCACGGAAATTGAACTCAATGTTACCCTGACAATTCATGCCGCCTGATGACTATGTTTAATGTATACTCCAAAAACACCAAGCAGAAGTGAAATTATTAAATTGGGGTGCCTAAATATTGCTTATTCTTTAATACATATCACTTATTACATCAAAATTAATCCAGAATTTGACATAAAATGGTGTCAAGAAAAGATATGTGTATAAATCACGTGATTCGCCTCCAATCGCAAAAGATCTTTATTCTAATTAGAGCGAGTACTTGGATCTAAATATTCTGGACTCAGAAATTGCTATATATCATCATTGCGCGTACTGAATCTTCCCGTACCCGTTTGATAACCAACTCCTGTTAGCACATAAGATTACACAGCGCCTCCAATCACAAAAGAGCCAGATAACCAACTCCTGTTAGCGCATAAGGTTACACAGCGCCTCCAATCACAAAAGAGCCAGATAACCAACTCCCGTTAGCGCATAAGGGTACACAGCGCCTCCAATCACAAAAGAGCCAGATAACCCACTCCCGTTAGCGCATAAGGGTACACAGCGCCTCCAATCACAAAAGAGCCAGATAACCAACTCCCGTTAGCGCATAAGGTTACACAGCGCCTCCAATCACAAAAGAGTCACAGATAACCAACTCCCGTTAGCGCATAAGGTTACACAGCGCCTCCAATCACAAAAGAGCCAGATAACCAACTCCCGTTAGCGCATAAGGTTACACAGCGCCTCCAATCACAAAAGAGCCAGATAACCAACTCCAGTTAGCGCATAAGATCACACAGCGCCTCTAAACACAGGAGTCATTACAACTAGTAACCATCTGAATATTCCCATACCCGTTTGGTAACCAACACCCGTTAGCGCATAAGATCACAGAGCGCCTCTAAACACAAGAGTCATTACAACTAGTGACCATCTGAATATTCCCATACCCGTTTGGTAACCGAGGCCAGCGCAAGTGACCATTTTTCGTCTCGGAACTGGACACAACAGACTAAACCAACACATGTACAGGCGGTTCCACCTTACGACATCACCCGCTTGTCCTTGTGGAGAAGCAGAACAGACCACAGAGCACATACTTCAATGTTGCAGTACGTATCAGCTGCTGAGAGAAGAGATCTGGCCTTTGTCAACCTCTTCTTGAAAAGCTGTATGGGCCTGTGGAAGAACTGCAGAAAACCACAGATTTCATCTTGAGAACGGCTCTCCAAGTGTGATACCAGCGATCGAAAAGAAGAAGACACAGCGCCTCCAATCGCGAAAGAGCCAGATAACCAACTCCTGTTACCGCATAAGATCACACAGCGCCTCCAAAAGCAAAAGAGCCATTACATTCTGTTTCTATCACGGAATTTCTATGTTTTCAAGGAGGCATTTTAAGCCAAAATTAGATTGATTTTGATGTAATAAACGATCTTTATTGAAGATACACGATATTTAGGCGGTCCTATTTAATAATTTCTCTTCCACCATGATAATTTTAGTCATACATTGAACATAGCGCTGAGTGATGGTAATTTCTTATACCAATTTTTGATTTTTTTAAAGGTACATATTTTCTAAATTTAACAGCGTCTTATACTTGCATACAAGAGTTTTTTGGGCGGATTTTGGTCAAATTTGGGACAGCATCCTATATTCGATGGCGGCCTTTAGTCGAGAAATCATGGTAGCTAGTTAACTATTTGAAGTTTGACTGGTATTCTAGTTAGTTATAGCTAACTATGGTTAGGAGTCGAACTTAACCCTAGTTGTTATTACACCACAAAAACATCCATTACCGTTCAATCACTACTTGCTAAATCAAATATCTGCATTTAGTTATCAGAATAAAATTTTTATGCTCGCTTATATACTCCCTAATGCCCATACCATCACCATGTAGACCCTCAACCAGGCTTCTGGTAGAGGGACCCCCTGCATTAGCCTTACAATAGACTGGCACCAGTCTGTACTCACTTCTTGGTGACGCTTGTCACTAAGCACGCTCGCGCATGCGCAGTAGGTCCCAAATGTGAAAACTGATTCACTTTTCAAATATTCTGCTAGCAGTACAGTATTGCCTGCTATCAATCTGATATAAAAGTTTTAGCTTGCTTCTAGAAACTTTCCAGTTATTACGATATTTGACATCGGAATGCCTACCATGAAGTCTATTCTTCCTAAGTTATGTTTAAGTTCTATATCATGGTGTTTTAGAGGTGTTTGTAACTCTAGTGTTTGGAGTTACCAGTTTTCGTGTCACTACTCCCGTTTTTGAGGTTAGAGTAACCATGCCTATTATATACCATCAAGAGTACCATGTTATAATAATAGCCAGTACCACTCCTATTAACGTAGTTCCTAGTGATCTCAAACAATCATTATTCAGAATCATCACTGATTCTTTCTTCAGTCACTTTATTAAAATCGCCCATGTCGTAGCCTCCGGGTTTTCTCAGTAGTTTCTCAAAGCTAGCTGCTTTATTTCTTATCATTTCTTATTTTTTATAGGAAGTGTCATTATCTTCTGAGAAAGTAAAGTATACGTCAGTTAAGTGTGATCGTTTTCACGCTAAGGATTATGCGGGTCACGTTTGCCTGAGGTGTACCACCTGCACCCCTCAAAAAATGTGTGGAATTTGCAAGGGTTGTCCATTGGTCATTTCTAAATCGTTTTTCAAAGACTTTATGGTTAAGCCTGCGTTGCCCTCAGGTCGCTCTCCCTCCGTTGTTGAGTGTACTAAGGCAGTTTCATCTGCTTCTACCTCTGTTAATACGTCGGTTTTAACAACGGAGGGGGGGGGGGCAGCTCCTCTATCACAGATCCGGTTATGGCATTATTCGCTAGGTTTGAAACCTTTGCCAACGTATTAACTAAATCTTTAGACGAGCGAATTACATCCGCTATTAAGGCTGCTAAAGAGGAGTCATCAGACTCCGAATTTAGCCCCCAGTCTCGGTCACGTAAGTGGGGTAAGCCGGTTTCCTTGACAGCTAGTCAACAAATCAAGTCACCTAAGGGTAAGTCCGGCGATTCGAGAAGGAAACCTGGTAAGACATCTTTCACTTCAAGAGTATACTTACCTCCCTAATACTTATTGATATTGCTAAATATCGGCTTTCACTCAATAAACACTCAAGATTAAAACAGTTAGGTGCCCCTACTGGGCAGGGAGTCAGAGTGTAGTCTGGCGGATGCCAGCCCCACCACTGCGCATGCGCAGACTAGCACTTCCTCTTTGCTAATTTATTGGCAGAGAGTAAACACATGTTTTTGTGCTTTGCGCTTTTCTACTCATTTTTAGGTCGATTTAGCCTGTTTAGTAGAAGTTTCAAGCCTGTTTGGAATGTGTGAGAGAGTTGCTTCACCGGAGGACGGCCAAGGACCTATCCATCAGGTGACTTCTATTAAAATTTAGCGAGTTTTACCGGGTGTAATGTGTTTCCGGGACTCGCGTTTACCGTGATAAGCGCCTTGTTTAGTTGGGTTTTTTCAACTAGGTGCTATATAATACTAATCTCTCTTTGTGTTTATGTCCACAGGTCTTTGTGAGGATATGTAATGGACATCACAGCATCAGAGGGTTTGTTTCTCTCCACCATGGTTCCATTTCCTACTAATACTGTTAGGTTATCTAACCAAAATTTTTTGTGTTCAGTGAGTCGGAGGCCTAGTATAAAGGTCTTCTCACTTTGCCCACTTTATCCAACTCCTTCCCCTAAGGTGGAGAGTGTTAGGAGGCGTAGTGTTGGTGGAGTGCTCCAGGTCATCACGTTGAATGGTTTGTCTATACAAGGTGTCCGGTATCTAATTATTGATATGAGGTGATGTTAATTATTTAAGAAAAAATTAACTATTTGCCATTGTTATCAGTATGTATCTGATGGTTGTGTAGTCGGAATGTCCATTCTGTAGATGTTCTGGTTATGGATACAATTCGTCCTTGCACTTGGATGTTTGTTATGGATCGATTTTTTTCCTGTCATGGGATTAATGACGTCAGCCTTGCTCTTTATTAACAATTAAAGTTTTGTCCAACGCTGGTTTCAGATGATTGGTGATCTTTATGATCATTCTCCCTCTCTTTGAGTTGGTTTGAGTTTCTAAGCTTAACTATTTTGCTCATTGTCCTCATCCTTTGGCCTGTTTCAGAGACCTGGTTGCTCGTCCTGTGGACGTTTCTTAAAGGAAAAGTTTGTTCCGCATCTCTGCTATCGGTCGGTGTAGTCCCTGTGGTCCCTTGATTAATTGCGAGATATGTAAGCACTGGGGGGGGGGGGGGGGGGGGGGGGGGGGGCGAACTAATGTCCGAATTCTTGTGCTTACAGGCGAAGGACAAGGTGGTGGAGGAGGAGAAGAAGAAGCAGAAAAGAGAGGGTGTGAGTAAGAAGGGTAAGAGGAAGGCCTCGTCCGCGGTGGACATAGAGGCCTTCCGTAGTGAGATGTTGGGAGAGATGAAGAGGACAATAAAGGATTTGGTTCCAGAGTTGCTTCGTGGCATGCTTCCTGGATCAAATCCTTTGTTGGCCTCATCATCTGCTTCGGAGCAGGTAATCCCCACCTCTGAATCACCTTTCCGTAGGCCGTTTGCGTTGTTCGAAGATTCAGAGGTGGCCCCATTAGAGGGGCCATTCCACGACCCTGGCAGCAGGCTTGGTGCCGCGCCAAGGGGTCGTGGATGGCTGTCGCTGGAACCCGCGGGCTGCTTATCAGTCCAGGGTATCCGCACGCCGCGGGTGCCAGTACCTCCTATGGCACCTTTGCTGGCCAGTCCGGGTTAGCTCTCTTTGCTGACCCAGAGTCTAATCTTTCTGGCCAGGAGGAAGAGGATTACCTGTTATGGTCGCCGTCTGAGGACGTGACCATGGATTATGACGTCTGTGCACCCCTCGCGGGGAATACAGGCAACATAGTCCATGGCTCTACTCACGCAGGAGTAGAGTTCACGGTTCAGAAGGTGGCCCTGGGCGCTGCTGATGGCCAGCGTTACCGCATACCTCGGCTTGCTGAGAGTGTCGCTGGTGCTGGCCAGGGCCGTGGTGGGGCGGTATCTGCCCCGCGCTCTACCACGGCGCCTGCTCCTGGTCAGGCCAGTGAGATTAGCATGCCTGTTCTTTCGGGCCCGCATGCTTTCCCTGGCTTGCCAGGGTTATCAGCATATCCGCCGTCAAGCTCTGCTGCTTGCGCTCAGGAGGAAGACGAAGGCCCCCGTCTTGTAGAGCGCTCGCAGCTAGCCACGGAAGAGGATTGGTCTGACGCTTGCCAGTGGCTGGTAAGTGTTAGGCAAGGTCTGCCCGTGGAGCAGTCGGCTAGCCAGCATGACCACAGGCCGTGGTTAGCTGGTAAGGCTACTGCTAACGCGATGCCATCTCTGCCGCTGGCAGAGCATGTCGTTGACATGTTCGAGGCGGCGGAGACGTCCATTAAGGCGAATGGGCGTCTCGCGGAGGCCCCTCGCGAGGTGGCCCGGCATTGCGCATCGTGCCCCTGGATTACCAGAGGTACGGTGTGGTACCCAAGCCGAGCGTGGATGACCGCGCGGCTTTGGGTGAGGATGCGCGGCCAGGCTCCCGTTCTGACACGGGAGTCTTGTGTTCGAACGCGTTGTGTTCGGCAAATGCCGCGTTGCGTGATGCGGAGGAGAGTGGGAGAGCTTCGATTGCCGCTCTGTCCCACGTCTCCCAGCTGTTACAGGGGGTAGTAACGGCATCCGCATCGCGCCAGCCGAGCCCGGTCACAGTCCAGAGAGCCATCCAGGATGGTATCAACCTGGCTCTGGACTGCATGACTCGGGCGGTGACTAGGAGTGTCCGGGCAAGGCGCACGTTTGCCTTGGACAATCTGTGCCCGTCCCAGGACCTGTACAATAGGCTACTGCGTACGCCTATGACAGGTCCTGGTCTCTTTGGAGGTGAGGGATGTAGACACCTCCAGGAGATGGTTACTCTGGTCAATAACCAGAGGGCGCTGCGCGAGCAGTTTGAAGTGCTCCGTCGGGAGCGCGTTCGCGCCGCACCCCCTGCGTATCGTCCCCTGCAGGCTCGAGGTGGAGGTGGCCAGGTCAGAGGCCAACCACCATCGCAGCATCGGCCCCGGCCGCGTGCGATTCGGCCTGCAGTGAGGGGGGCGCAGGCTCCTCAGGCGCAGGCAGCCACCCGCGCACCGAGGTGCGCGCGGTGCTGGGCGTGGCGCGCGAGGATCTGGTCGTGGTAATCGTGCCTGATGGGCCGGTTACCGCGGTGAGAACCACTCCGGTGTTTCTGGCAAAGGAGATAGTGCCACTCTTGCACTCCTTATGTCCACCTCTCTCCCTAGGTGGACCGGTGGGAGGCCGGCTAGCCGACCACAAGCAAGAGTGGGAACGGTTGACTCAGGACCG
The DNA here is from genome assembly GCA_034401795.1 of Chaetoderma sp. LZ-2023a. Taxonomy (NCBI): domain Eukaryota; kingdom Metazoa; phylum Mollusca; class Caudofoveata; order Chaetodermatida; family Chaetodermatidae; genus Chaetoderma; species Chaetoderma sp. LZ-2023a. The sequence continues at coordinate 20,996,862 of CM067370.1, forward strand.
TTTAGTCTTGCGATGGCTTTCAGTCGGGTATCATCCCGATTGGATGACAGGCCCGCCATCGCGACTGTCTCTAGTGCCAATCTGGACTCCAAATCCGAGAGATCCAGAGCAAAGGTTGTGTATCGAGGAGGAGATAAATTCCCTCATACTAAAAGGAGCTATTCAGCCGGCACAAAAGTGTCCGGGCTTCTATTCAACCGTGTTCTTGGTAACAAAAACCACCGGAGGGTGGAGACCAATTCTCAACCTCAAGCCGTTGAACAAGTTCATAGAGACGCCCAGTTTCAAGATGGAGACTGTGCGCTCGGTGTTGGCGGGGTTAGAGAAGGGAATGTGGACAGCTTCAATAGATTTGAAGGATGCTTATTTCCACATTCCCATAGCGAGGAGTTTCCGTCGCTTCCTGAGATTTGCATTCCAGGGCAGACAGTGGGAATTCAGGGTGTTACCCTTCGGAATTTCCACCGCTCCTCGGGTTTTCACCCGTGTGGTTCTTGCGATCACAGCATACCTCCGCAGGAGAAGCATAGCAGTCCACACGTACATAGACGACTGGCTGTTAAAAGCACACACCCAGGAAAGTTTATCGACCAATCTGGAGATTGTTTTGAAAACGCTCACGGATTTAGGCTGGATGATAAATTTTCAAAAATCAGAGCTGACTCCATCCCAGAAGTTTGTTTACCTGGGGATGTTCTTCGATCTAGAGACAGGATATGTTTATCCTACTCAGGAGAGAGTTCAGAAACTCATCTCAGTAATTCAGTCAGTGTGCGACAGTCGTCATGTCCTGGCACGGGTTTACTTGAGAATGCTGGGGTTGATGGTTTCGTTGGAACCAGTCATTCCTCAGGCCGCCTTACGCAGGCGGCCGATCCAGCTTTTTCTCATGACACAATGGACCCAGAGTACAGGTTCACTGGACTCGAATGTGTCAGTGTTGGCGCCTCTAATTCACCACCTGCAATGGTGGTTGAAGACAGAGAATCTCCTGTTGGGGGTTTTGCTAACCCCTCCCCACCCTCAGGTGACTGTGTATACAGATGCATCGATGGAGGGTTGGGGAGCTTGCCTGGAAGAGTCCACAATATCAGGGCTGTGGGATCTGGATCAGTCAAAGGAACATATCAATCTACTGGAATTAAGAGCAGTAGTCCTGGGCCTGGAACATTTCTTACGGAAAGTTCAGGGCAAGATTGTTCTTATTCGTTCAGACAACTCAACTGTAGTGACTTACATAAACCGCCAGGGCGGAACGAAGTCGCCCAGTCTCTGTATGATGACATGGAGACTGCTTTGTTGGTGCCTGGATCACAGGATTACCTTGAAAGCAGTTCATATTCCGGGAAGGTTAAATCTGCTAGCAGACTCATTGAGCCGAAGGATGAGTGTTTTACCCACGGAATGGCAACTAAATCAATGTGTGGCGGATTGTCTGTTCGACCATTGGGGGAAGCCCAACATCGATTTGTTCGCAACGAAGAGGAATGCGAAGATGACGACGTACGTCTCTCCGATTCCAGATCCAAGCGCTTTCGCAACAGATGCGTTAGCTATCAGCTGGGCGGGAATGTATGCATACGCATTCCCTCCAGGAATCCTGATTCCAAAAGTTCTTCAGAAAATCCGGCAGGAGGAGTGCCAAGTGCTCCTGATCGCCCCGGATTGGCCAAGCCGATCGTGGTATACGGATCTGCTGGACCTTCTGGTCTGCAATCCGGTTCCTCTGCCTCTGATGGACGACATTATCTTCCAGGGCAAGGCCCTTCACAACAATCCGTCAATGTTCCGATTGACTGCGTGGATGTTGTCAAGGAATCTAGAATTAAGGAGGGCTTTTCTGAGCAAGCAGCCATGTTTATGGCCAAAGCCAGGAGGGGGTCAACCTCCAGAGCATATAATTATAAAATCAACAGATTTGCAGAGTGGTGCTCAAAAAGATGTATTGATCCAATGGATTCATCTATTCAGGAAGTAGCTGATTTCCTCTGTCACCTGTATGATGCCTATAGCCTCAAGCCTAACTCTATTGCTGGTTATAAGTCAGCTTTAATGTCTGTTATTCCTTGCTTGGCTAAGAGGGGAAGTGATGAAGTAAGTACATTAAATGTATTAATTAAAGGCATGGGCAATCTAAGACCAAGGAATCCCCCGGTGATTCCGTCTTGGAGTTTATCGCTAGTGCTTCAAGTACTAGGTGATAAGCTTTTTGAACCACTTAGTTCCATTTCTATGAAACTATTAACTCTTAAAACTGTATTTTTAATTGCTGCGGCCTCGGCTAGGCGTAGGAGTGAAATTCATGCCTTATCAGCCGAGGATGACCGTTTTGTGGTTACAGGGGAAGGCCTTAAGCTGCTACCTAGGATTAATTTCTTGGCTAAGAATCAGTCTTTGAAATATCCAGGTCAACCTATTGTTTTGCCAGCTTTAACTAGATATGATCCTAATTCTAAAGCATGGTGTCCCGTCCGGGCGCTGCTCCGGTACAAACAACGTACATCGGAGTGGCGCACCGACCAGTCAGCGTTATGGTTGTCATATATTGAACCCCATGGCAGGGCGTCGAAGGACACCATTTCCAGGTGGATTGTAGAATGTATTCAGTTTTGTCATAAATCCGCCACAGGGAAGCAGGTTGACGTGGCCAAGGCTCACAGTGTCCGAGGCGTAGTGACATCCACTGCCCTATTTAATGGGGTCCCTGTGGATGACATTATGTCGGTTGCTCAGTGGCACTGTGAGTCAAGTTTTACAGACCATTATCTCCGTGACACCTCTAATCCTCTCGCCTTGTCGATTTTGAAAAAATAACTAGGTGTACATTATTTGATGAGGTTTCCTCATTGCTTATATATTTCACAATTAATTATTGGAAACAACCACTTTTTTGGCACTGCATCAGTCTTTACCACTGGGAAGATGATGTCAGCACCCAAGTTCAACAAAGTCAGTCTTGTTCATGTGTTGTCCATTGTTGATTGTATTGTCACGTTACCCGTTGTTATTAGCATGATGATGGTTTGTGTGTTTATGTGGTTCATTATTGAGAGTATACGAAAATGGAGTTTTTTCGTCTCTGTCCTGTAGTACATGGCACTTGTACGTAGAGAGCGTATGGGACATTGAGGTCATTCGAGTCTTCCTCCCAAGAGGGGGGGGGGGGGGGAGCGCATATGACATTCGGTCATCTCTCTTACATCGGTTGTGTTATCCGATGGTTGGTCAAATCCTGACTGTGTTTTCACACAGTTTCAGAAGTTTAAGTGCCTTAAACGCAGAAAAGCGTATAGGGATGAGCTGGTCTTTTGACCTCGCCTCCCTCCCGCCGAATTCCCTGTCGAATTCTGGCAATATCAATAAGTATTAGGGAGGTAAGTATACTCTTGAAGTGAAATAAACGAAATCTAGGATTTCTTTTTTCACGAGAGAGTTGATACTTACCTCCCTAGATACGGACCCGGCCTCTCCACCCCACAGAGGCTCGGTCTTCAGGCTCTTGATAGTTGCATGTGTGTCAGCCAATAAATTAGTCAGAGGAAGTACTAGTCTGCGCATGCGCGGTGGTGGGGCTGGCATCCGCCAGACTACACTCTGACTCCCTGCCCAGTAGGGGCACAACTGTTTTAATCTGAGTGTTTATTGAGTGAAAGCCGATATTTAGCAATATCAATAAGTATTAGGGAGGTAAGTATCAACTCTCTCGTGAAAAAAGAAATCCTAGATTTCGTTTACTCTGGTAGGAGCCAGGCCAAAGACCATGTTAGCCTTGAGGATCAGCTTAATCCTCAAGCGTTGGCAGCGGTGGCGGAAGCTTCCGCTTTGTCATCACAAGCTAAGGTCCGTTTCTCAGTGATTCCGATTGCCAGGAATGTTGTAAGATCGCCGATCGCGTCTGCTCCCGTCTCTGCTCCTGGCTTGTCCGGGCAAGCGGGTTTGCCGTCTGGATTGTCTTCTGGTTTTACCGGGCATCCGGAAATGAGCACCGTGATTGTTTCTGGCATGGCTGAACATCCGGTGACTCATGAGAATTTCGCTTTTTCGTCATCATCCGTTTCCGGTTCATCAGCTTCCGGCTATACAGTTTCCGATTCCGGGAGGAAGAATGTGGTTCTGGGTCTGTTGGACCCGGCACGGCAGTGCATCAGTTGTCGTCTTCCGTTTCCGGTTTTTCGACTTCCTCTTCCGGTAGTAGTGTTGCCACTTCCGGTAGGAAGAATGTGCATCCGGGTCTGTTGGACCCTTCTATGCATCGTTCCGTTTCCGGTTTGCCAGTCTCTTCTTCCAGTAGTAGTGTTGCTACTTCCGGTAGGAAGAATGCTTATCCGGGTCAGTTGGATCCGTCTTTGCATACATCCTCTTTTTCCGGTCCAATTTTGTTTACTTCCGTGTCCGGGGGTAGTGTAGATACTTCCGGTTCAACTTATGCATGTCCGGGTCGTTTTGACCCGTCCTTGCACGTGACTTCTGTTTCCGTTTCCGGTTTTTCCGTTTCCGCTTCTGGTGACAGTTTTTATGCTTCCGGCTTAAGAGATATGAAGCATCCTATTTCCGTCTCGGTGTTCCAGTTCCTGTTCATCCTTTTGCGCATCAAGTTATGAGCTTCCGACTAACTCAGATTCCCAGTTTAGTAATAGGTCTGTTACTTCCGATTCTAGTTATTTTCGCGCCGCTCCTCCCAGTTTTGATAGGCATTATCCCGACCATCCTATTTCTCAGTCGGTTCCTGCTTCGGATTTCGTTCATCCTTCCTTTCGTGAGGTAGTATCTCTTTCTCATTCTTCCTCTCCTTCCTTTTTCTCTCAAGCAGGTTCTCAGAAGAGTAGTAGTCAACCGTCCTCTTCTTCTGCCTCTGTCTTATCGGCTAGGGATTTTTCGTCTTCCCATGTTTCTAATTCTTCTTCTCTTTTTCATCCGTCATCTATATCTCCTCCTCCAGGTTTTCTTCATATTCCGGCTTCCCTCCATCAGAACTATTCTTCTTCTTCTCACATACCTTCTTCTTCTGCTTCTGCTCCGTCTGTCCCTACTCTGCCTTCTTATTCTTCATCTTCTCCGTCATTTGATCATTTGGATCCTATTGTTTCTGTCGTTCTTTCTCCAGAATTAGAATTCCAGATAGTTGATTCGGGCTTAGATTTTTCCTTCTTTTCAGTAAGCCACGATTCCTCTCAGATTTTCAGCTAGTGAGTTGGATGCTTACTCTTTCACTTCTAGTCAGCCAGAGGCTCGTGTTGTTAGTCCTTCTTATCAGTCTCCTTTGACTTTGGACTCTCTCTCGGACGCTCCCTCTAGAGCTTTATCTTCTCCTTCCTCTCTGAGGATCATTGATTCTTCTGCTTCGCTAGTCTCGGACATCTGTCCGCCTTCTTCTTTTTCTCCATCTCATTTTTCTGTCAAGGCTACTCCGAGATCAGTCAGGGCCAGGGATCTGAAGAGGTTCTATCATGAGAGGGCCTCTCCGGATGACTGGTCTAAGTCTCATCAATGGATAGCTTCGTCTCTATCTCTTGCTCTTCAGGATGAGTTTTCGATTGATCCTCCGTCGTTTGGTTCTGCTCTTTCATCTTCAGACTCTTCGGCTAATGTTCCTTCTGTTCTTCCGGTGGATAATTTGGTCGTAGATATGTTAGATTTTTACATTAACGATGTCCAATTGAAAGATTTCTTTCTTACTCCCAAGGTAGATGCTCCAGTGCAGGTTCCGAAAGATGATTACATTAGATTGGCTTCTACTCAATCTCTTAATGGTCCGACATGGGATGTTCTTTCTTCGCATCTGAAGGAAGCTTCTAAGGTAGAATCGTGTTCAGACCTTTTTAAATGGGAGTCTGTCTGTCGGGCTCAGTTGAAATCAGCAAACTTTTTGGCCCTTCTTTCTGAGGCTATTCTCAAGACTCAGGGGGAGGGTGGTCAGATTCCTCCGGAAATATTTCGTGCTTTAGCTGATCTTGCAAGAGGTTCTTTGAATTCAGTCTGCCATTCCTTGGGTTTCATCACCTCTAAGAGAAGGTCAAGGAAACTTGCTGAGGTGAACATTTCAGATTCCCTCAGGAGTAATCTGATTTCTGCCCCCCCTCTCGGTTCAGATATCTTCGGTCAGAATTCTACCTCAATTCTTAGGGCGGAGTCTGATCATCTTAGATCAGCTAAGGATCTGCGGGATCAGATTTCTATTTTGAGGCCTTCAGCAAAAAGAGACTCTTCCTCGGTAAAGAGTCCGTCTTCCTCTCCCAGGAGGAAGAGTCTTAGGCCGGACGAGTATGGGGCTTATCCATCAAGGGTTTTCACGAACTCTAATCGGTCCTCTCCTTCCCAATCCAGATCTGCGGAGGAGGATCGTTTCAAATCTATTTCCTCACATAGACCTAGAGCCCAGGTTCATCAAGCCCCTCAGGTGAGAAGGGGTCAGTTTTTCTCTCGAGGTTCTAGGTCTAGTTCTAGAGGACGCTCCTCTAGAGTTTTTCAACCTAGGCGGGTTTGAAGGGGTGGCCTCAGCCCGGGCAGGCCTTTCCCGTTCTCCTTTACCAGTCCTTCCTCTTCTACCACCTTTGGATCTATCGGTGCACCCCCTTTTGGGAGACTTGGCAAGCCCTCGTTCAGGACTCATGGCTGTTAGATCAAATCCGCTGGGTTTATGCACCGTCTTGGATAGATCTGCCTCCTGTGTCTTGCCAGCCCAAATGGACTCCAGTTCCATCCAATCTGGAGAAGTTGGGAGCCCTGGAAGACGAATTGGAGTCGATGCGTTTGAAGAAGTCTATAGAAGAGGTTCCTTGTTGGAGAGTAGACCCGGGATTCTACTCAACTCTCTTTCTAGTTCCCAAGAAATCAGGTGGATGGCATCCAATCATCAACCTAAAGAGATTAAATCTTCTAATATCCACCCCAAAATTCAAGATGGAGACTGTATCTCAGATTATCGCCAGTCTGAGTCCAGGCATGTGGACGGCGTCCATAAATCTCAAGGACGCCTACTTTCATATTCTCATCCACCCTCCGCTCAGGAAATTCATAAGATTCGCTTTCAATGGCCGGGTAGGCAATTCAGAGTCATGCCTTTCGGCCTGACCACGGCTCCGTTCTTCTTCACCCGCCTAGTGTCGGCAGTGGCAGGTTTTCTGCACCGTCGTTCTATTCCCATTCACGTTTATATAGACGATTGGTTGCTAAAAGCAGAATCTGCCTCAATTCTGTCAAGCACCATTCCAGAGGTCTGCAGTCTGGGTTCCAGTCTAGGATGGGTAATAAATCTAGAAAAATCATCTTTGGCTCCGTCTCAGGTTTTCACCCACCTAGGTGTTTCTTTCGACGTAGGTCGAGGCTTAGTCTTCCCTTCAGATATAAGAGTAGAAGCCATCCTAGTAGCCATGGAAATTCTGGCATCCTCTGCCGTGGTCAGAGCAATCTTTTTTCTCTGGGTGATAGGCTTGATGGTCAGCGTCGAGAACATCATTCCGTGGGCGGCGCTGATGAGGAGACCTTTCCAAATGTATCTGATGTCCCTGTGGAAACAGTCAACCCATTCAGTTTACCACCAGATCCCTGTCAGAGAGCATTTAAGTCCCCACCTAGATTTCTGGAAGGATCGCTCTCTACTTCTGAGGGGTGTTCCTATGGTCAAGTCTTCTCCCCAAGCGATCATCTTTACAGACGCTTCCCAGGAGGGATGGAGAGCGGTCTGGGGTTCCCTTTCTGTCTCAGGCCTGTGGTCCCTGGAGGAGTCGTCAGCCCACATCAACATTCTGGAATTGTGGGCTGTCAAGAAGGCTCCTTGCTTGGTCGGATCGGGTGCAGGGCCTCAAGGTCTCGATTCGATCAGACAATTCAACAGTAGTCTCTTATATCAACAAGCAGGGAGGCACAATGTCATCTCGCCTTTGTTTGGAGGTGTGGAATCTTCTCATGTGGTGTCGTATGAATCAGATTTTCCTGGTGACCTCCCATGTCCCAGGATGTCTGAATTTTCTGGCGGATCAGTTGTCTCGCCCTTCCAAATTCGCCCACACAGAGTGGCAGTTAAAGAGGTCGGTTGTCAAAGCGATCTTCAACCTCCTGGATCGTCCCCATGTGGACCTGTTCGCGACCTCTCTGAATGCCCAGATCTCCTCTTTCATGTCTCCTTTTCCGGACATTCAGGCATTGGCTGTGGATACCCTGTCTCAGTCCTGGACAGGAATCTTCGCATATGCGTTCCCTCCGACTATCCTGCTTCCGTTGGTTCTGAAGAAAGTCAGGAATCAGGTCTGCGAGATTTTGTTGATAGCGAGATTTTGGCCAAAAAGGATCTGGTTCGTAGACCTCCTCGATCTTCTAGTAGGCTTCCCGTGTCTGCTTCCAGTGTCCCCAGATCTGTTATCCCAAGTAAGGGGAATGTGCCTTCATCCAAACCCAGGAATCTTCAGTCTGTGTGTTTGGAGAATATTGAGTGCTCGGTCCCTGAGAATAAATTTTCTGCAAGATCTCAGGAAATCATTAATTCGGCCAGGAGGGAGTCGACCTGAAGAGTTTACAAGGGTCGACTTAAGATTTTTGGAGAATGGTGTTCAAATCATGATCTCGTGCCCGATTCTGTTTCTATTTCGCAAGTGTTAGATTTTTTATCCTATCTGTTCGATTCTCTTCATCTGACTGCTAACACTGTTAGAGGATATAGATTTTCTTTAGCATCTTCTCTTCCTTGTTTGTTAAATGCTGATGTTAAAGATACTAAGGTTCTGAATGGTTTCATCAGAGGTTTAGGTAATATTCGTCCTATTGCTAAACCTTTGCCTTCCTGGAACTTGGCGTTGGTTCTTCAGGTTTTGGCAGGTCATCATTTTGAACCCATCACTTCGATTAGCTTAAAGCTTTTAACGTTTAAGACGGTTTTTCTAGTGGCTTCTGCTTCTGCTAGAAGACGATCAGAGATCCATGCTTTTTCCGCTGAAAGGGATCGATTTATTGAAGCTGGGGACGGTTTGGTATTATATCCTAGAAGGGATTTTTTATCAAAAACGCAATCAAACCGTTATCCAACTAAGCCGATTATTTTAAAATCTTTATCTTCGTTTTCTCCGTCTGACAGATTTTGGTGTCCAGTCAGAGCTCTTAAAGCTTATAAGCGTCGTACCGATTTTAAAAGATCCGATCCGTCTCACGTATGGGTTCCCTACACGGAAGGGGTAGCCAGACCGGTCTCTAAAGCATCCATTGCTAGATGGATTTGTGACACCATTCGACTCTGCTACGAGATTGCTTCCCCTGAGCAAATCAATCTCTCTCACATTAAAGCTCATGATGTTAGAGGGATGGCTACCTCTTTCGCTCTGTTCGCTGGCTCTTCTGTAGACGAAGTTATGCAAGTTGCAGGATGGAAATCCGAGTCTACTTTTACCTCTTTTTATTTGAAAGACCAGACCGCAGCGGCATCTTTCTTTAGGAACATTACTATTTTAACCAAAAAGGCTGAAGACCATTTACCAAGCACATCCCACCATTTTCGTTAGGACCGTGCGTCTGCATGTAATGGTGAGAGTTGTTCCTTGGTTTTTATTTATTTCTTTATGTTTAAAGTTTTATTTGATTGTTAATCACTGTGTGATTGATTAGGATGCACCATTATGTTATGTGGTTAACATTTGGTTATGTGTGTTTGATTTTTATCCTTGCTTATGGATTCTCAAATCACCTCCCACCAAAGTTTCGTTTTGGGACACTGACCAAATGTACGGGTTTAGCAAGTAGTGATTGAACAGTAATGAATGTTTTTGTGGTGTAATAACAACCCCCAACAGACCCCCCTTTAGTGGGTTGGTCTGTAGTTTTATTAACCACTATAAAAACATACTTACCGTTCAATCACTACAACCCGGCCTCAGCCACCCCACTGGGTATTGATTTGAGAATCTAGGCTGGATATATGGCACTTAAATTTAGAAAAGTGAATCAGTTTTCACATTTGGGACCTACTGCGCATGCGCGAGCGTGCTTAGTGACAAGCGTCACCAAGGAGTGAGTACAGACTGGTGCCAGTCTATTGTAAGGCTAATGCAGGGGGTCCCTCTACCAGAAGCCTGGTTGAGGGTCTACATGGTGATGGTATGGGCATTAGGGAGTATATAAGCGAGCATAAAAATTGTATTCTGATAGCTAAATGCAGATATTTGATTTAGCAAGTAGGGATTGAACGGTAAGTATGTTTTTATAGTGGTTAATAAAACTACAGACCAATCCACTAAAGGGGGGTCTGTTGGGGGTTATTAGTCTCGGTGTCTTAGTAACTACTGCTGATTGTATTAACTCCCAGACAAAAACGGCATCTGCAGTGGTCTTGCAAAAGTTTAATTTACAGACCAAAAGAAGACCTTTTTTTAAATTTACTACTGAAATGACTGGCTTGATAACCAAGCCAGTCATTCCAGTGTTAAATTTTCAAAGATAATCCCTTGGTCTATAAATGGACAAATGGTTACTAGCCTCTCCTGTGCTGCTCAATGTCATCCATCCATTAACGCTTTCAGCAACAAATCCTGGAAAAAGATATTCTCTGTGATATAAAACTTTTTCTGTTGAGTATTTTAAAATTTTATTTGACTGGAAACCATTGCTGCCAGCTTCCAGTCAAATTAATTTCAAAATATTCAACAGTTTTCATGTATGGTTGCCTTGAAAATGAGATATCAGGAATGCATTGCTGAAAGACTTAATGGTTCTTGTAATCTTGCTTCAGAAGACCAACTCAATTAAACTCTAACTAAACACTGATCTATGATTAGCCTGTATCTCTGTGACTGAGTGCATAAAGCCATCATAAGACTATGTCCGGCATATCTGGCTATAATATACGATTATATGTAGATCGCTTTATGCACTCAGTCATATGGAGATATCAGTACTTTATTTCATTTGTTCACTATTTATATACACCTGTCAAATATTTAAATACACCTATTCATGAGTTAAATACATGTGTATTCTATTTGCAGGAGTTGATACTGTGTAGTGCATTCACTTTCTATTATGGTCTCATTAGTTCATTTGCACCAAACTTTGTTTGGATGTTGCTGCTGCGGGGCCTGGTTGGTTTTGGTATCGGAGGAGCACCTCAATCGTGAGTACCTTCTATACCATCAGAATACCTCAGTCATGAGCATCTCATTCGTGAGTACCATATGCACAGTCAGTGTCATGTTGCTACATATATATTCTAGAATTTCAAAGACACATTTGCTAGGATAAACACTGATCAGAAGTATATTTTCCCATTGATACTACAGTGGAGCCTATATAAAACTAATGGCCATGTCACTCACTGACAAATTTGTTCGCTTTAGAGAGACTTCTGGTTTACAGAGGTTAAAATTCCTATGTAAGAACTGAAATCATTCTGTGAGATATGCTTTGTCTAAAGAGGACATTGGCTTATAGAGGGTTTGCCCTGGGAAGGTTTTACTGTACAATAATAGTAAAATATTCGTCCAGCACATTTTATTACCTATTGACTTCTCTTTCCTTACATGTTGTCTAGAGAATATTGTTCTATGGTTACCACACATGCCATAATGTCTAAAGAATATGGTTGCTTGGTAGACTTTTCCATTGGTAGCCATACTAAAGCAGCTCGATCATTTGTCAATGTACACAGGGCATTTTATGGCATGTTGGTATGGTATTAATTACAAACCCCACTTTTCTGCCTTTCAGTGTGACATTGTATGCTGAGTTTCTACCTACTAAATCTCGCGCAAAGTGTGTTGTGCTTATAGAGGTGGGTGTTTATCCATTCATTACATACAAAATAATATGTTGTTTCTCTGCTGATTAACTTGCGCTTTGATGACCATTATTATGCTGTACCCTAAGCATTATATGACATTTGTACCAGAGAGCATACAAGATTATGTCAGACCACACTAACATCATGAAATACAAGATTATGTCAGACCACATTAGCATTGTGAAATACAAGATTATGTCAGACCACACTAGCCTTGTGAAATACAAGATTATGTCAGACCACATTAGCATTGTGAAATACAAGATTATGTCAGACCACATTAGCATTGTGAAATACAAGATTATGTCAGACCACATTAGCATTGTGAAATACAAGATTATGTCAGACCACATTAGCATTGTGAAATACAAGATTATGTCAGACCACATTAGCATTGTGAAATACAAGATTATGTCAGACCACACTAGCATTGTGAAATACAAGATTATGTCAGACCACATTAGCATTGTGAAATACAAGATTATGTCAGACCACACTGGCCTTGTGAAATACAAGATTATGTCAGACTACATTAGCATTGTGAAATACAAGATTATGTAAGACCACATTAGCATTGTGAAATACAAGATTATGTCAGACCACATTAGCATTGTGAAATACAAGATTATGTCAGACCACATTAGCATTGTGAAATACAAGATTATGTCAGACCACATTAGCATTGTGAAATACAAGATTATGTCAGACCACATTAGCATTGTGAAATACAAGATTATGTCAGACCACACTAGCCTTGTGAAATACAAGATTATGTCAGACCACACTAACATCATGAAATACAAGATTATGTCAGACCACATTAGCATTGTGAAATACAAGATTCTGTCAGACCACACTAACATCATGAAATACAAGATTATGTCAGACCACATTAGCATTGTGAAATACAAGATTATGTCAGACCACATTAGCATTGTGAAATACAAGATTATGTCAGACCACACTAGCCTTGTGAAATACAAGATTATGTCAGAATACACTAACATCATGAAATACAAGATTATGTCAGACCACATTAGCATTGTGAAATACAAGATTATGTCAGACCACACTAGCCTTGTGAAATACAAGATTATGTCAGACCACACTAACATCATGAAATACAAGATTATGTCAGACCACATTAGCATTGTGAAATACAAAATTATGTCAGCCCACATTAGCATTGTGAAATACAAGATTATGTCAGACCACACTAACATCATGAAATACAAGATTATGTCAGACCACATTAGCATTGTGAAATACAAGATTATGTCAGACCACACTAACATCATCAAATACAAGATTATGTCAGACCACACTAACATCATGAAATACAAGATTATGTCAGACCACATTAGCATTGTGAAATACAAGATTATGTCAGACCACACTAGCCTTGTGAAATACAAGATTATGTCAGAATACACTAACATGAAATACAAGATTATGTCAGACCACATTAGCATTGTGAAATACAAGATTATGTCAGACCACACTAGCCTTGTGAAATACAAGATTATGTCAGACCACACTAGCCTTGTGAAATACAAGATTATGTCAGAATACACTAACATCATGAAATACAAGATTATGTCAGACCACATTAGCATTGTGGAATACAAGATTATGTCAGACCACACTAGCCTTGTGAAATACAAGATTATGTCAGACCACACTAACATCATGAAATACAAGATTATGTCAGACCACATTAGCATTGTGAAATACAAGATTATGTTGGCCCACACTAGCCTTGTGAAATACAAGAGGATATCAGACAACACTAGCATCGCGAAATACAAGATTATGTCAGACCACATTAGCATTGTGAAATACAAGATTATGTCAGACCACATTAGCATTGTGAAATACAAGATTATGTCAGACCACATTAGCATTGTGAAATACAAGATTATGTCAGACCACATTAGCATTGTGAAATACAAGATTATGTCAGACCACATTAGCATTGTGAAATACAAGATTATGTCAGACCACACTAACATCATGAAATACAAGATTATGTCAGACCACATTAGCATTGTGAAATACAAGATTCTGTCAGACCACACTAACATCATGAAATACAAGATTATGTCAGACCACATTAGCATTGTGAAATACAAGATTATGTCAGACCACATTAGCATTGTGAAATACAAGATTATGTCAGAATACACTAACATCATGAAATACAAGATTATGTCAGACCACATTAGCATTGTGAAATACAAGATTATGTCAGACCACACTAGCCTTGTGAAATACAAGATTATGTCAGAATACACTAACATCATGAAATACAAGATTATGTCAGACCACATTAGCATTGTGAAATACAAGATTATGTCAGACCACACTAGCCTTGTGAAATACAAGATTATGTCAGACCACACTAGCCTTGTGAAATACAAGATTATGTCAGAATACACTAACATCATGAAATACAAGATTATGTTAGACCACATTAGCATTGTGAAATACAAGATTATGTCAGACCACACTAGCCTTGTGAAATACAAGATTATGTCAGACCACATTAGCATTGTGAAATACAAGATTATGTTGGCCCACACTAGCCTTGTGAAATACAAGAGGATATCAGACAACACTAGCATCGCGAAATACAAGATTATGTCAGACCACATTAGCATTGTGAAATACAAGATTATGTCAGACCACATTAGGATTGTGAAATACAAGATTATGTCAGACCACATTAGCATTGTGAAATACAAGATTATGTCAGACCACACTGGCCTTGTGAAATACAAGATTATGTCAGACCACATTAGCATTGTGAAATACAAGATTATGTCAGACCACACTAGCATTGTGAAATACAAGATTATGTCAGACCACATTAGCATTGTGAAATACAAGATTATGTCAGACCACATTAGCATTGTGAAATACAAGATTATGTCAGACCACATTAGCATTGTGAAATACAAGATTATGTCAGACCACATTAGCATTGTGAAATACAAGATTATGTCAGACCACACTAGCCTTGTGAAATACAAGATTATGTCAGACCACACTAACATCATGAAATACAAGATTATGTCAGACCACATTAGCATTGTGAAATACAAGATTCTGTCAGACCACACTAACATCATGAAATACAAGATTATGTCAGACCACATTAGCATTGTGAAATACAAGATTATGTCAGACCACATTAGCATTGTGAAATACAAGATTATGTCAGACCACACTAGCCTTGTGAAATACAAGATTATGTCAGAATACACTAACATCATGAAATACAAGATTATGTCAGACCACATTAGCATTGTGAAATACAAGATTATGTCAGACCACACTAGCCTTGTGAAATACAAGATTATGTCAGACCACACTAACATCATGAAATACAAGATTATGTCAGACCACATTAGCATTGTGAAATACAAAATTATGTCAGCCCACATTAGCATTGTGAAATACAAGATTATGTCAGACCACATTAGCATTGTGAAATACAAGATTATGTCAGACCACATTAGCATTGTGAAATACAAGATTATGTCAGACCACACTAACATCATGAAATACAAGATTATGTCAGACCACATTAGCATTGTGAAATACAAGATTATGTCAGACCACACTAACATCATCAAATACAAGATTATGTCAGACCACACTAACATCATGAAATACAAGATTATGTCAGACCACATTAGCATTGTGAAATACAAGATTATGTCAGACCACACTAGCCTTGTGAAATACAAGATTATGTCAGAATACACTAACATGAAATACAAGATTATGTCAGACCACATTAGCATTGTGAAATACAAGATTATGTCAGACCACACTAGCCTTGTGAAATACAAGATTATGTCAGACCACACTAGCCTTGTGAAATACAAGATTATGTCAGAATACACTAACATCATGAAATACAAGATTATGTCAGACCACATTAGCATTGTGGAATACAAGATTATGTCAGACCACACTAGCCTTGTGAAATACAAGATTATGTCAGACCACACTAACATCATGAAATACAAGATTATGTCAGACCACATTAGCATTGTGAAATACAAGATTATGTTGGCCCACACTAGCCTTGTGAAATACAAGAGGATATCAGACAACACTAGCATCGTGAAATACAAGATTATGTCAGACCACATTAGCATTGTGAAATACAAGATTATGTCAGACCACATTAGCATTGTGAAATACAAGATTATGTCAGACCACATTAGCATTGTGAAATACAAGATTATGTCAGACCACATTAGCATTGTGAAATACAAGATTATGTCAGACCACATTAGCATTGTGAAATACAAGATTATGTCAGACCACACTAACATCATGAAATACAAGATTATGTCAGACCACATTAGCATTGTGAAATACAAGATTCTGTCAGACCACACTAACATCATGAAATACAAGATTATGTCAGACCACATTAGCATTGTGAAATACAAGATTATGTCAGAATACACTAACATCATGAAATACAAGATTATGTCAGACCACATTAGCATTGTGAAATACAAGATTATGTCAGACCACACTAGCCTTGTGAAATACAAGATTATGTCAGAATACACTAACATCATGAAATACAAGATTATGTCAGACCACATTAGCATTGTGAAATACAAGATTATGTCAGACCACACTAGCCTTGTGAAATACAAGATTATGTCAGACCACACTAGCCTTGTGAAATACAAGATTATGTCAGAATACACTAACATCATGAAATACAAGATTATGTCAGACCACATTAGCATTGTGAAATACAAGATTATGTCAGACCACACTAGCCTTGTGAAATACAAGATTATGTCAGACCACATTAGCATTGTGAAATACAAGATTATGTTGGCCCACACTAGCCTTGTGAAATACAAGAGGATATCAGACAACACTAGCATCGCGAAATACAAGATTATGTCAGACCACATTAGCATTGTGAAATACAAGATTATGTCAGACCACATTAGGATTGTGAAATACAAGATTATGTCAGACCACATTAGCATTGTGAAATACAAGATTATGTCAGACCACATTAGCATTGTGAAATACAAGATTATGTCAGACCACATTAGCATTGTGAAATACAAGATTATGTCAGACCACACTAGCCTTGTGAAATACAAGATTATGTCAGACCACACTAACATCATGAAATACAAGATTATGTCAGACCACATTAGCATTGTGAAATACAAGATTATGTCATTTCACTTCAAGAGTATACTTACCTCCCTAATACTTTTGATATTGCTAAATATTGGCTTTCACTCAATAAACACTCAGATTTAAAACAGTTAGGTGCCCCTACTGGGCAGGGAGTCAGAGCGTAGTCTGGCGGATGCCAGCCCCACCTCCGCGCATGCGCAGACTAGCATTGCCTCTTTGCTAGATTATTGGCAGAGAGTTCACACATGTCTTTTTGTGTTGAAGCTTTTCTTTATCTTAAACTAGTTTAAGTGGTGTTGGTTGGTGTGATAGTCACTTTTTTGGATGGCGGGAGGTTTCAATTCGCCAAAGAAGGACTTAGGACCTTTAAATCAGGTGACTTCTAGTAAAATTAGCGAGTTTTCTTCCCGGTGTATTGTGTTTCCGGGACTCGCGTTTACCGTGATAAGCGCCTTAGTTAGTTGGTTTAGGTCAACTCGGTGCTTCCTAGGACTAATTTCTCTTTCTGTTTATGTCCACAGGTCTGTATGACGCTGGGTGGTGACAATCACAGTTGCTGAGAGTTAGTTTTCTCTCCACCATGGTTCCATTTCCTACTAACACTGTTAGGTTATCTAACCAAATGAAAAATATGTCCAGTGAGTTGGAGGCCTAGTATAAAGGTCTTCTCACTTTGCCCTCTTGATCCAATTCCTTCCCCATGAGGTGGAGAGAGTTAAGAGGCGTGCAGATGGTGGAGTTCTCCGGTTCGTCACGTTGGATGGTTTGTCTATACAAAGTGTCAGGTATCTAGTTATTGATAATGTGGTGATGTTAATTATTGTAAACAAACAAAGGGAGATAATTAACATTTTTGCCAGAAAAGAGTTATCTATATGTATCTGATGGTTGTGTAGTCAACTTATCCATTCAGCATACAATTCGTCCTTGCACTTGGATGTTTTGTTGGGATCGATTTTTTCCTGTCACGGGATTAATGACGTCATAATCAGCCTGGCTATGTGTTTATCAGCAATTCAAGCGCTATGCTGGTTTCTGATGTATATTGATCTTTATGATCGTTTTCCTTCTCTTTGAGTTGGATTGAGTTTCTAAGCTTAACTAGTTGCTCATACTCCTTGTCCTTTGCCCTGTTTCAGGGACCGGGTTGCGCGTCCTGTGGTCGTTTTCTGCCGGATAAGTTCTGGCCGCATCTGTGCTGTCAATGTAGCCCTTGTGGTCCATTGGTTAATTGTGACATATGTAAGCACTGGGGGGGGCGAGTTAATGTCCGAATTCTTGTGCTGTTTACAGGCGACGGACAAGGTGGTAGAGGAGGAGAAGAAGAAGAAGCGGAAACGAGAGGTTGTAAGTAGGAAGGGTAAGGGGAAGGTCTCGTCCGCGGTGGATATGGAGGCCTTCCGGACCGAGATGTTGGGAGAGATGAAGAGGACGATAAAGGATTTGGTTCCAGGGTTGCTTCGTGGCATGCTTCCTGGACCAAATCCTTTACTGTCCTCATCATCGGCTTCGGAGCAGGTAATCCCCGCCTCTGGATCGATTTTCCTTAGTCCGCTTCCGTTGTCCGACGATTCAGAGGTGGCCCCATTAGAGGGGGCGTTCCACGGCCCTGGCAGCAGGCTTATTGCCGCGCCGATAGGGGACCGTGGACGGTTGTCGCTGGAACCCGCGGGCTGCTTATCAGTCCAGGGGTATCCGCACGCCGCGGTGGCCAGTACCTCCTATGGCACCGTTCCTGGTCAGCCCGGGTTAGCTCTCTTTGCTAACCCGGGGTCTAATCTTTCTGACCAGGGTAATGAGGATTACCTGCTAGGGTCGCCGTCTGACGACGTGGACATGGATGAAGACGTTTGTGCACCCCTCGCGGGGAATACAGGCGCCTTGTTCCACGGTTTTACTCACCCTGGAGTAAAGTCCGCGGCTCAGGTGGTGGCCCAGGGCGCTGCTGATGGCCAGCGGTACCGCATACCTCGGCTTGCCGAGGGTGTTGCTGGTGCTGGCCGGGCCCGTGGTGAGCCTATATATACCCCGCGCTCTGCCACGGTGCCTGCTCCTGGTCAAACCAGTGATATTCTCATGCCGGTGCTGTCAGGCCCGCGTGTTTTCCCTGGCTTGCCAGGTGTATCAGCATACCCGCCGTCAAGCTCTACTGCTTGCGCTCAGGAGGAAGACGAAGGACCCCGTCTTGTAGAGCGCTCGCAGTTAGCCACGGAGGAGGATTGGTATGACACTTGCCAGTGGTTGGTGAGCGTTAGGCCTGATCTGCCCGTGGAGCAGTCGGCTAGCCAGCGTGTTCACACGCCGTGGTTAGCTGGGAAACCGACTGCTAACGCTATGCCTTCTCTGCCGCTGGCGGAGCATGTCGTTGACATGTTCAAGGCGGCGGAGTCGTCCATTAAATCGAGTGGACGTCTCGCGAAGGCCCCTCGCGAGGTGGCCAGGCGTTGTCGCATCGTGCCCCTGGATTACCAGCGGTACGGTGTGGTACCCAAGCCCGGCGTGGATGACCGCGCGGCTTTGGGTGAGGATGCGCGGCCAGGCACCCGTTCTGACACGGGTGTCTTGTGCGCGAACGCGTTGCGTTCGGCGAATACCGCGTTGCGTGATGCGGAGGAGAGTGGGAGGGCTTCGATTGCCGCTCTGTCCCACGTCTCCCAGCTGTTACAGGGGGTAGTAACGGCATCCGCATCGCGCCAGCCAAGTCCGGTCACTGTCCAGCGAACCATCCAGGATGGTATTAACCTGGCGCTGGACTGTGTGACTCGGGCGGTGACCAGGGGTGTCAGGGCAAGACGCACGTTTGCCCTGGACAATCTGTGCCCGTCTCAGGACCTGTACAATAGGCTACTGCGTACGCCTATGACGGGCCCTGGTCTTTTTGGAGGTGAGGGATGTCGCCACCTCCAGGAGACGGTCACCCTGGTGAATAACCAGAGGGCGCAGCGCGAGCAGTTTGATGTGCTGCATCGTGCTAACGCTCGCGCCGTGGCCCCGGCGTATCGTCCCCTGCAGGCTCGAGGTGGTGCTGGCCAGGTCAGTGGCCAGCCACCGTCGCAGCGTCGGCCTCGGCCGCGTGCGATTCGGCCAGCAGCGAGGGGGGCGCAGGTTCCTCAGCCGCCGTCAGCCAGGCAGCCGCCCGCGCACCGAGGTGCGCGCGGGGCGGGGCGGGGCGCGCGAGGATCTGGGCGTGGTTATCGGTCCTGACAGGACGCTTACCGCGGTAAGAACCACTCCGGTGTGTATGGCGGCGGAGACAGTGCCGCTCTTGCATGCCTCGTGTCCACCGCGGTCCCTAGGTGGGCCGGTGGGAGGCCGGCTAGCCGGCCACATGCATGAGTGGGAACGGTTAACTCAGGACCGTTTAGTCTTGCGATGGCTTTCCGTCGGGTATCATCCAGAGTGGGTGACAGGCCCGCCGTCGCGACTGTCTCTGGTGCCAATCTGGACTCCCATTCCGAGAGATCCAGAGCAAAGGTTGTGTATCGAGGAGGAGATAAATTCCCTCATACAAAAAGGAGCTATTCAGCCGGCACAAAGGTGTCCGGGCTTCTATTCAACCCTGTTCTTAGTAACAAAACGCACCGGTGGGTGGAGACCGATTCTCAACCTCAAGCCATTGAACAAGTTCATCGAGACGCCCAGTTTCAAGATGGAAACGGTGCGCTCGGTGTTGGCGGGGTTGGAGAGGGGGATGTGGACGGCGTCGATAGATTTGCAGGACGCTTATTTCCACATCCCCATCCACGGGAGTTTCTGTCGCTTCCTGAGATTTGCATTCCAGGGCAGACAGTGGGAATTCAGGGTGTTGCCCTTCGGAATTTCCACGGCTCCTCGGGTTTTCACCCGTGTGGTTCTTGCGATCACAGCATACCTCCGCAGGAGAAGCATAGCAGTCCACACGTACATAGACGACTGGCTGTTGAAAGCGCACACCCGGGAAAGTTTGTCCGCCAATCTGGAGATTGTTTTGAAAATTCTCACAGACTTGGGCTGGATGATCAATTTCCCAAAATCAGAGCTGACTCCATCCCAGAAGTTTGTTTACCTGGGGATGTTCTTCGATCTAGAGACAGGATATGTTTATCCTACTCAGGAGAGAGTTCAAATACTCATCTCGTTGATTCAGTCAGTGTGCGACAGTCGTCATGTCCTGGCACGGGTTTACTTGAGAATGCTGGGGTTGATGGTTTCGTTGGAACCAGTCATTCCTCAGGCCGCCTTACGCAGGCGGCCGATCCAGTTGTTTCTCATGACACAATGGACCCAGAGTACAGGTTCGCTGGACTCGAATGTGTCAGTGTTGGCGCCTCTGATTCACCACCTGCAATGGTGGTTGAATACAGAGAATCTCTTGCCGGGGGTTTTGCTAACCCCTCCCCACCCTCAGGTGACTGTGTATACAGATGCATCGATGGAGGGCTGGGGAGCTTGCCTGGAAGAATCCACGATATCAGGGCTTTGGAATCTGGAACAGTCACAGGAACATATAAATCTACTGGAGCTAAGAGCAGTAGTCCTGGGCCTGGAACATTTCTTACAGAAAGTTCAGGGCAAGATTGTTCTTATTCGTTCAGACAACTCAACAGTTGTGACTTACATAAACCGCCAGGGCGGAACGAAGTCGCCCAGTCTCTGTATGATGACATGGAAACTGCTTTGTTGGTGTCTGGATCACCAGATTACCTTGAAAGCAGTTCATATTCCGGGAAGGTTAAACCTGCTAGCAGACTCATTGAGCCGAAGGATGAGTGTTTTACCCACGGAATGGCAACTAAATCAATGTGTGGCGGATCGTCTGTTCGACCATTGGGGGAAACCCAACATCGATTTGTTCGCAACGAAGAAGAATGCGAAGATGACGACGTACGTCTCTCCGATTCCGGATCCAAGCGCTTTCGCAACAGATGCGTTAGCTATCAGCTGGGGGAGAATGTATGCATACGCATTCCCTCCAGCAATCCTGATTCCAAAAATTCTTCAGAAAATCAGACAAGAGGAATGCCAAGTGCTTCTGATCGCCCCGGATTGGCCAAGCCGATCATGGTATACGGATCTGCTGGACCTTCTGGTCTGCAATCCGGTTCCTCTGCCTCTGATGGACGATATTATCTTCAAGGGCAAGGCCCTTCACAACAATCCGTCAATGTTCAGATTGACTGCGTGGATGTTGTCAAGGAATCTAGAATTAAGGAGGGCTTTTCTGAGCAAGCAGCCATGTTTATGGCCAAAGCCAGGAGGGGGTCAACCTCCAGAGCATATAATTATAAAATCAACAGATTTGCAGAATGGTGCTCAAAAAGATGTATTGATCCAATGGATTCATCTATTCAAGTAGTAGCTGATTTCCTCTGTCACCTCTATGATGCCTATAGCCTCAAGCCTAACTCTATTGCTGGTTATAAGTCAGCATTAATGTCTGTTATTCCTTGCTTGGCTAAGAGGGGAAGTGATGAAGTAAATACATTGAATGTATTAATTAAAGGCATGGGCAATCTAAGACCAAGGAATCCACCTGTGATTCCGTCTTGGAGTTTATCGCTAGTGCTTCAAGTACTAGGTGATAAGCCTTTTGAACCACTTAGTTCCATTTCTATGAAACTGTTAACACTGAAGACTGTGTTTTTAATTGCTGCGGCCTCGGCTAGGCGTAGGAGTGAGATTCATGCCTTATCAGCCGAGGATGACCGTTTTGTGGTTTCAGGGGAAGGCCTTAAGCTGCTACCTAGGATTAATTTCTTGGCTAAAAATCAGTCGTTGAAATATCCAGGTCAACCTATTATTTTGCCTGCTTTAACTAGATATGATCCTAATTCTAAAGCATGGTGTCCCGTCCGTGCGCTGCGCCGGTACAAACAACGTACGGCGGCATGGCGCACCGACCAGTCAGCGTTATGGTTGTCATATATTGAACCCCATGGGAGGGCTTCTAAGGACACCATTTCCAGGTGGATTGTGGAATGCATTCAGTTTTGCCATAAATCCGCCACCGGGAAGCAGGTTGACGTGGCCAAGGCTCACAGTGTCCGCGGCGTAGTGACATCCACGGCCCTATTTAATGGGGTCCCTGTGGATGATATTATGTCGGTGGCTCAGTGGCACTGTGAGTCAAGTTTTACAGACCATTATCTCCGTGACACCTCTAATCCTCTCGCCTTGTCGGTTTTGAAAAAATAAATCGGTTTATATTTTTTGAGGTGATTTCCTCATTACTTATATATATCACAATTAATTTATGGAAACACCCACTTTTTTGGGCCTGCATCAGTCTTTACCAATGGGAAGATGATGTCAGCAGCCATTTTCAACAAGGTCAGTCTTGTTCATGTGTTGTCCGTTGTTGATTGTATTGTCACGATTACCCGTTATTAATATGGTGATGGTTTGTGTATTTGTGTGGTTCATTGTTGAGAGTTACGAAAATGGAGCTTTTTCGTCTCTGTCCTGTAGTACATGGCACTTGTACGTAGAGAGCGTATAGGACATTGAGGTCAGTCGACTCTTCCTCCCAGGAAGGAGGGGGGGGGAGCGCATATGACATTCGGTCATCTCTCATACATCGGTGGTGTTATCCGATGGTTAGTCAAATCCTGACTGTTTTTTCTTACAGTTTCAGAAGTTTAAGTGCCTTAAACGCAGAAAAGCGTATAGGGATGAGCTGGTCTTTTGACCTCGCCTCCCTCCCGCCAGATTCACTTTCGAATTCTGGCAATATCAAAAGTATTAGGGAGGTAAGTATACTCTTGAAGTGAAATAAACGAAATCTAGGATTTCTTTTTTCACGAGAGAGTTGATACTTACCTCCCTAGATACGGACCCGGCCTCTCCACCCCACAGAGGCTCGGTCTTCAGGCTCTTAATAGTTGCATGTGTGTCAGCCAATAATCTAGTCAGAGGAAGTGCTAGTCTGCGCATGCGCGGAGGTGGGGCTGGCATCCGCCAGACTACGCTCTGACTCCCTGCCCAGTAGGGGCACCTAACTGTTTTAAATCTGAGTGTTTATTGAGTGAAAGCCAATATTTAGCAATATCAAAAGTATTAGGGAGGTAAGTATCAACTCTCTCGTGAAAAAAGAAATCCTAGATTTCGTTTAGACCACACTAACATCATGAAATACAAGATTATGTCAGACTACATTAGCATTGTGAAATACAAGATTATGTAAGACCACATTAGCATTGTGAAATACAAGATTATGTCAGACCACATTAGCATTGTGAAATACAAGATTATGTCAGACCACATTAGCATTGTGAAATACAAGATTATGTCAGACCACATTAGCATTGTGAAATACAAGATTATGTCAGACCACATTAGCATTGTGAAATACAAGATTATGTCAGACCACACTAGCCTTGTGAAATACAAGATTATGTCAGACCACACTAACATCATGAAATACAAGATTATGTCAGACCACATTAGCATTGTGAAATACAAGATTATGTCAGACCACACTAACATCATGAAATACAAGATTATGTCAGACTACATTAGCATTGTGAAATACAAGATTATGTAAGACCACATTAGCATTGTGAAATACAAGATTATGTCAGACCACATTAGCATTGTGAAATACAAGATTATGTCAGACCACATTAGCATTGTGAAATACAAGATTATGTCAGACCACATTAGCATTGTGAAATACAAGATTATGTCAGACCACACTAGCCTTGTGAAATACAAGATTATGTCAGACCACACTAACATCATGAAATACAAGATTATGTCAGACCACATTAGCATTGTGAAATACAAGATTATGTCAGACCACATTAGCATTGTGAAATACAAGATTATGTCAGACCACATTAGCATTGTGAAATACAAGATTATGTCAGACCACACTAGCCTTGTGAAATACAAGATTATGTCAGAATACACTAACATCATGAAATACAAGATTATGTCAGACCACATTAGCATTGTGAAATACAAGATTATGTCAGACCACACTAGCCTTGTGAAATACAAGATTATGTCAGACCACACTAACATCATGAAATACAAGATTATGTCAGACCACAATAGCATTGTGAAATACAAGATTATGTTAGACCACGCTAGCAATGTGAAATACAGGATTATGTCAAACCATGCTACCAATGTGAAATACAAGATTATGTCAGACCACGCTAGCAATGTGAAATACAAGATTCTGTCAGACCACGCTAGTAATGTGAAATACAAGATTATGTCAGACCACGCTAGCAATGTGAAATACAAGATTATGTCAGACCACGCTAGCAATGTGAAATACAAGATTATGTCAGACCACGCTAGCAATGTGAAATACAAGATTATGTCAGACCACGCTAGCAATGTGAAATACAGGATTATGTCAGACCACGCTAGCAATGTGAAATACAAGATTATGTCAGACCACGCTAGCAATGTGAAATACAAGATTATGTCAGACCACGCTAGCAATGTGAAATACAAGATTATGTCAGACCACGCTAGCAATGTGAAATACAAGATTATGTCAGACCACGCTAGCAATGTGAAATACAAGATTATGTCAGACCACGCTAGCAATGTGAAATACAAGATTATGTCAGACCACGCTAGCAATGTGAAATACAAGATTCTGTCAGACCACGCTAGCAATGTGAAATACAAGATTATGTCAGACCACGCTAGCAATGTGAAATACAAGATTATGTCAGACCACGCTAGCAATGTGAAATACAAGATTATGTCAGACCACGCTAGCAATGTGAAATACAAGATTATGTCAGACCACGCTAGCATTGTGAAATACAAGATTATGTCAGACCATGCTAGCATTGTGAAATACAAGATTATGTCAGACCATGCTAGCAATGTGAAATACAAGATTATGTCAGACCACGCTAGCAATGTGAAATACAAGATTATGTCAGACCACGCTAGCATTGTGAAATACAAGATTATGTCGGACCACGCTAGCATTGTGAAATACAAGATTATGTCAGACCACGCTAGCATTGTGAAATACAAGATCATGTCAG
Source organism: Chaetoderma sp. LZ-2023a (assembly GCA_034401795.1). Classification (NCBI taxonomy): domain Eukaryota; kingdom Metazoa; phylum Mollusca; class Caudofoveata; order Chaetodermatida; family Chaetodermatidae; genus Chaetoderma; species Chaetoderma sp. LZ-2023a. The sequence goes on from CM067370.1 coordinate 21,022,815, forward strand.
ACCACGCTAGCAATGTGAAATACAAGATCATGTCAGACCATGCTAGCAATGTGAAATACAAGATTATGTCCTACCACGCTAGCAATGTGAAATACAAGATTATGTCAGACCACGCTAGCAATGTGAAATACAAGATTATGTCAGACCACGCTAGCAATGTGAAATACAAGATTATGTCAGACCACGCTAGCAATGTGAAATACAAGATTATGTCAGACCACGCTAGCAATGTGAAATACAAGATTATGTCAGACCACGCTATCTATGTGAAATACAAGATTATGTCAGACCACGCTAGCAATGTGAAATACAAGATTATGTCAGACCACGCTAGCAATGTGAAATACAGGATTATGTCAGACCACGCTAGCAATGTGAAATACAAGATTATGTCCTACCACGCTAGCAATGTGAAATACAAGATTATGTCAGACCACGCTAGCAATGTGAAATACAAGATTCTGTCAGACCACGCTAGCAATGTGAAATACAAGATTATGTCAGACCACGCTAGCAATGTGAAATACAAGATTATGTCAGACCACGCTAGCAATGTGAAATACAAGATTATGTCAGACCAGGCTAGCATTGTGAAATACAAGATTATGTCAGACCACACTAGCAATGTGAAATACAAGATTATGTCAGACCACGCTAGCAATGTGAAATACAAGATTATGTCAGACCACGCTAGCAATGTGAAATACAAGATTATGTCAGACCAGGCTAGCAATGTGAAATAATCATGTGCTATTGGTGAGCCTGCTAATAGAGGGATCCATTTCTAGCTAAGATCCACCCATGCTTTTGGACTTTAAATATTTTCCATGTTTTTTGGTTAAAGTTTGTAGTTTGCTTGTAACTCATCAATGGCCATTCTGATTTCAATGAAACTTCATACTATTGTTCTAGACCATGCAGGGATGCAATCTGCATCATTACTAATTTGACTTTGGATAATTTTATAAACTTTTTCACAGTTTTAGACAATGACTAGTTTCTATCAAAATTACAATCCTCATTATCCATGGCTGTACAGGCGAGACATATCACATTGTTTAAATTTTAGTCACGGGTATATCATTTGCCTCTTCTATTTCAAATTAAATTTTATTTACCGGCATGATCGCAGTAACTGTGGAAAAGCTCAAAATCGGCCCTGGCCCATTTGCCCAAAGTTTCACCGAAAATATGCTGCACAGTTTCGCAACAAGTTGACAATGTTAATACCATCATTGAAATTCTCAGCTAGCACCGAGTAGTAGACGAATATCTGGCTAAGTTTATTAAATATTGGCATTTGATTTCTATATCTAACAAGAAATTGTATCGGATATAACTGGTTATTTTGTAATGTAACCGACAAACATAACAGGATCAAAAACGGAATGAGCCTATCGAGAAAAATGGCTTGAACACCCAACAATGAAAATGTGGATCACTGTTTATGTTGGTGAGCCAACCGGTGGCAAAATTAATTTCTTATGTTTGGAGGCTCTCTAACAGGAGTTTGAGACAGATCAGATTGATCTAACCCTTCTATCATCTATCGTATCACTTCCTATCAAAGCACAATAAGCTACAAATGCTACTCATCATTTGGATCAGATCTAAAGTACAATACTCGCTCACCATCATACAATGATAATATATATCAATTTCTGAGTTCCGCAGCCAGGATATTTATATATCCGAGCACTTGTTATAAATAACCTTGTTTTGTGATTGGAGGCACATATTCGTGTTCTCGTTGATACTTCTTAATTTGATCTAACGTTAGCGGATTCCTAATATATCATTTGATTTATATTTTTTCTGAGACAACATTCTATGTCAAATTTAGGATAATTTTGATGTAATAAGTGATCTGTAATATACAGATATACAGTATACTGTAAGTATACGTAATATTAAGGTAGTCCAGTTTAATCATTTCAAACATAGTCATAAGGCAGCATGAATTTGTACCAGGAAATTGTGTTCGATTTTCGTTTATTATCTAAGTTAAAAAATGTTTAAAAATTCTGATGCAAAAACGTGACCGAGTTTTATCCCTGTATATAGTGCTCACTAACTTTTTAGACCATATAAATTGAGCAAAAATATGCAGACTGTATATGTGTAAAGGTTAATAATTCATTCAGACTTGGTCTCACATTGCGACCAAGCGTCAGGCTAAATAACCTTCTACAAGTAGCCCATATAACTGACTACGTTGTTATTCACTATATATGTGTAAATTCTACTTCGAATAATACTTACCAGATGTACTATTATGATAATGTCTATTATCTAGTCTAGCTCAAAATAAACAATTAAAACTCCGCACTCTCCTGGTCCTGCCCCTACTGTGTCCGGGAATATCATAGCCGCAGGTACCGAGTCAATTCCCAATCACAGTCAGATTCGTCTATTTTGCGCTTTTGTCAAGTCGCAATTTGTAGTGTGCTCAAATTTGTTAAATTTAAGAGGTTATCGGTTGTGAAAAAGGATTGTATCGGTGGCTTCATGGAGGAACTAGGAAAATCATCACAGGGGCAGGTTGTATCAATCTAGAATTTATACATTCGTGCCATAATGACTTTGAAATTTCCTTAAATTGGCACATTGTTTTAGAATGATAGCCATTGTTGGAGTCGCTTCTGTACCCGTTAACTTTTAGTTTAATTCGGGTACTCGGTTAATTTTCTCTTGCGACTCGGTTCCTCTAAGATGGATGCGCCCTTAGCCAAGATGGCGGCGCCCATGAATTATGTCGTTCTTGGCTTGGTGTGTCCGGGCACTCTGTTTGTCGCCGATTTTAGCTCTCGCTTCATTGTCGAGGGTGTTTGTAGCGATCGGCGCTGTATTCTTGGTTATTTAACGCTAGTTAAAGGCTGAGTTGTGTTTTTAAAGAATTTTCACTCAAAAAAGTTTCAAATAAGATCCTGCCTAAGACTTGGTTATCATTAATTTAAGAGAAAGTTAATGTGTTTGAGAAATCTTAACTATCAAGTCGGTTGTGCGTATTGCTCGTCATCAAGTGTCATGTGCAGCGTTTTAATTTTTCTTTGTGTTCGCAGAAACCTAAGAATCCGGACACGTTGTGCCAGAAATGCAACAGGTTCATGAAGCGGAACTATTTGGGACATCACTGTGTGGCGTGCGCTCAGTGCACGGTCGGGAGCCCTTGTGATGTGTGTGTGAAGTGGTCGTCGGCAATGGTGGCAGAGTTTGACATGGATCGACGTGCGAGGCTGGCGAGGATCGCGAAGGACAAGGCAGCGAAGTTGCAGCAGGCGTCTCTTATGGGACTTGAAGGTCGTCTGAATGAACGAATGGATTCAGCGCTGGGCGTATGGGCGGCCCAGTTCAAGGCGATGTTTGACTCATTGCAGTCCACGGTCCCGGTGAGGCAAGCTGGTGCAGGACAATCATTAGGTGGTCCGGCTAGTTCTGCTGAGGGTCATGCACCTGCCCCTTCTCTGTCCTTGGCTCAAGAGCCGACGATAGAGGAGGAAGATCTGCTGCTAATGGAAGATTCCGGCATGCCGGATCTTTCGATGACGGCAAGACCTAGTACGTCCCAGGGGTCGCCCTCAGGATTTGTACGGGTTTGCCAGGCGGATGGTGATGTCGACGTTCCGTCGGGTATTTTCCATCCGCTATTTGTGCAACCGGAGATGCCGGCGGAGCCGTGTTTTGCGGTTCCTGCTGGTATCCCGGCGGCGTTAGGTGCGGCTCCTATCGGGGTGACGGTACCAGCCGTAGTTAAGGCGGTCGTAGTCCCGGATCCCGTGCTGGAGCCGATGGACTGCGGGGAATCCCGGTCTGGCGATTCGCTAGACACCGGTGCCGCTGGTAGTCGCGTTATGGATACGCTCTGTCCTGGCAGAGACGTGTATCATAGCGCTCAGCATGGATCGTCGGTGGCCCTCTCATCTAAGGGAGAGAGGGAGGATGAAAACGGGAGTTCATTGATGGACGAGTCCGTTTTCTGCACCGAAGCTGAATGGGTGCAGGTCCTTGGATGGATGACCAATCGTCTCGGGTTGGCATCTGATCTAGGATCTCAGCGCGATCCGGCGATGGAACAGATGTCAGAGCGTGCAGCTAGCGCTCTGTCAAGTGGCTCTTCTGCCATGCCGACACTCCCGTTGGACACGCAGACTTCTGACATGTTGGAAGTTGCGGCATACCGTCTGGTTCAGCCAGACTATGCACTGCCCAAAGCCCCGAAGGGGATAAGGAGTAGGGTCCGTTTTCCGGAGCAGGCTTATCATCAGTACGCCCGGGTTCCACGGCTTTCCGTTGCGGAACGAGAGGCACTGAATAGGCCGTTGGCTGGGAAGGCTAAGGGGCGGTCACGTCCTTTGGTTTCTCAGACCAACAAAGACCCGTTCAATGAGCTCACGCTCATTGAGGATGCGGCGAGGGCAGCCATGGCTGCGCTGTCACACGGGTGTACCGTCCTGCAGGGTATGCTGGACTGCACGGCGGAAGGCGGACAGGTGCCAGAGGCTGCTCCCGGAGTTGTTCGGGACACCATGCGCCTGTCTCAGGATTGCCTGGCCAGGGTAATCACTAGAACGTTGGCAGAGCGACGGAAAATGGTTCTTGATTGTGTAGAACCAGGACCGGATATGAGGGCTGCATTATCTTCTGCGCCTTTCATAGGTCCAGGCTTGTTCGGTGGCTCAGCACGACAAGCGTTCTCCAAGGTTGCATCAATGGTGGCGGAGCAAGAAGTGGTCGGCAAGTCGTGGAAGTCAACTTAGAGGACTCAGCCGCAACAGTCCTACCGTCAGCATAGACAGGAGCAGCAGAGGCAGCGTCCTAGATCGCCCTTCCGTCCTTCTGGCCGTGATGCCCATAGGTCATCCGGATCACAAGGACCTGGCCGTTCATCCTAATACAAGTCCTCTAGTAAGAGGCCGTATGAGGAAGACAGGAAGGGTGGCGGTTCGGGCCGAGGCGGCTACCGTAAGGATAGCCGTGGCGGCGGTTCTGGACCGTCGTACCACAAGAAGCCGCGGGGCGGCCGTGGGGCTCGTTCCTGACGGGTTTCCGGTGGAACCAGTTCTGGTGGCTTTGGAGACAAATGGAGTCGAGAATCTTCACCCAAGCGATTTAGCGTCTTATCGGCTAATCTTGACCGACAACTGTGTGCAGATTCCTTCCGTCGGAGGCAGACTTCAGCTATTCCTAAACCAATGGGAACAGGTCGTGCGCGACTGTTTAGTTTGTCAGTGGATAAGAAACGGCTACGATCCGGATTGGCTCATCCATCAATCGTTAGTTCCGTTAACCTCGACTCCAATATGGACTCCTATTCGAAGGGAAGTAGACCGTCTAGACGCCATTCGATCAGAAATAGAATCTCTTCATCAGAAGAAGGCGATTCATCTAGTCAGCGATCAGTCTTCACTGGGCTTCTATTCGATCATGTTCCTTGTTCCGAAGCATACCGGAGGGTGGAGACCAATTCTCAATCTCAAACCGTTGAACAAATTTATTCTTTCTCCCAGATTTCAGATGGAGACGGTGGCAGCGGTAATGACAGGGCTGAGGAAAGGCATGTGGGCGGTGTCGATAGATCTGAAGGATGCATATTTTCATATTCCAATGTCAATTCCTTTTCAGAAGTACCTTCGATTTGCATTCCAAGACAATGTTTGGGAATTCAATGCGCTTCCCTTCGGGCTGACCACAGCTCCGAGGGTCTTCACCAAGGTGGTTCTCGCCATGACTTCTTTATTTCGCAGGAGAAACATAGCTGTTCACACTTACATAGACGACTGGCTGCTAAAGGCGGGGAATCCAGTCACTCTGCGCAGCAATCTACAGGTAGTCCTAGACTTATTAAAGAATCTAGGGTGGATTGTGAATCTAGAGAAATCAGAACTGACTCCATCCCAGGAGTTTGTTTATCTGGGAATCTTTTTCAATCTCAGGGACGGCGTAGTTTTTCCGGCGGAGAGCAGAGTCAAAAGCCTGATTGCAGTTTTGGAGTCGGTTTCTCTAGGAGCCTATCTGATGGCGCGCCAATTTCTCAGAATACTGGGTTTACTAGTATCTCTGGAGAAGGTGGTTCCATATGCGGCACTCAGGCGCAGGCCGATTCAGATGTATCTAATGTCATTCTGGTCACAGAGAACAGATCCGTTATCTCTGAGAATACCAGTAAAAGAACCATTGATATTCCACCTTCAGTGGTGGTTGTCGGAACAGAATCTCCTGCGAGGTGTTCCTCTACAACCTCCTCAACCTCAGATGTCCATCTTCACGGATGCATCGTTGACAGGTTGGGGAGCGGTATTGGACAATCAGTCAGTGTCAGGGGAATGGGATCGGACCAATGCGCAGAAACATATCAATGTGCTCGAGGTATTAGCGGTGGTATTTGCACTGCAGAAGTTCGAGAGTCTAATTCAAGACAAAATTGTCCTAGTAAGGATAGACAACTCAACAGTGGTGTCTTATTTGAACCGCCAGGGCGGGACGAGATCACCGGAGTTGTGTATGATGGTTTGGAACCTTCTGCTGTGGTGCCAAGAGAGGAATATTATTCTTCGGGCAGCACACATTCCAGGAAGATTGAACATCCTAGCGGATGCTCTCAGTCGAAGGACGGTTTGTCGTCCGACGGAATGGCAGCTCAACCAAGCGGTAGCGCAGGTTCTATTCAAACAATGGGGCAAGCCAAATGTCGACCTGTTTGCGATGAATCAAAACGCAAAGATGGTCACTTACGTGTCACCGATCCCGGACCCGCTAGCTCTAGCAGTAGACGCACTGGTGATAAGTTGGGAAGGAATGTACGCGTATGCGTATCCTCCAACAATTCTCACCCCGAAAGTTCTGGCAAAGATAAGAGAGGGGATGTGCCAAGTACTACTGATCGCCCCTTATTGGCCAGGCCGATCATGGTTTACGGATCTGCTGGACCTTCTGGTCTGCAATCCAATCCCTCTTCCAGACACAAGAGATTTAATCTCTCAGAACAAGGGTCTGTACCTTCACGACAGACCAGAAATGTTCAAATTAACTGCATGGATGTTGTCAAGCAGCGTGCAATTGAGGGTGGCTTTTCTGAGCAAGCAGCGAAGTTTGTTGCTTCAGCCAGAAGAGTTTCAACCACAAAGACATATAATTATAGAATCAACAAATTTGCACAGTGGTGTGAGAGAAGAGATATTGATCCCTTTTCTGCATCTGTTCAACACGTAGCAGATTTTATCTGTCATTTATACGAAGTTGACAAACTTGTACCTTCTACCCTAGCAGCATATAAGTCTGCATTAGCTTCAGTCATTCCCAGTCTCACGGTTGAAGGAGTCGAGAATGACACTTTGAATGAAGTTATCAAAGGAATGAGCAATCTGCGACCTAGACAGCCAATTCCTATCCCATCATGGAATCTATATCTTGTTCTACAGGTTTTAGGACAGGCTCCTTTTGAACCGATTAGATCTATTGATATTAAACTGTTAACTATTAAATCAGTTTTCTTGGTTGCAGCAGCGTCGGCGAGAAGGAGAAGCGAAATTCATGCGCTTTCTGCCGAACAAGACCGTTTTGTCGTCACGGGTGAAGGTTTAAGACTACTTCCACGTCTTTGTTTCCTGGCAAAGAATCAGTCACTTAAATATCCAGGTCAGCCGATCAATTTGCCAATTTAACTAGACATGACCCAAACTCTTCTGTTTGGTGTCCTGTCAGATGTCTTAAAATGTATAAGAAACGTACAAATGAGTGGAGAGACGACCCGAAATCTCTGTGGTTATGTCTCAAAGCTCCCCATTTACGTGCCTCGAAAGATACTATTTCTCGTTGGATAGTTGACGCTATTAAGATGTCACACAAAATCGCTACAGGAAAGCAAATTAATCATGCAAATGCCCATCAGGTCCGAGCACTAGCAGCATCATCGGCCCTTTATAAGGGTGTCTTATTAGAGGAGGTGATGTCTGTAGCACAATGGCATGCCGAGTCGTCATTCACTGATTTCTACCTTCGTGACATCTCCAGCTCACTTAATCCGGTAGCCGTCGCCAATCTGTCGAACCTAAACTAAACCACGTCCGACCACTACTTCGCACACATCACTAAAGTCTTCCGCCTACACTGAACAAACGCTATGCACATGACTGAGTACGACCGTGGATTGGGCCGAGCTCCTGTGATGATCAAGAAAAGATCAAGCACTCAAAATGGTGAGTGTTTACATTAATTAAGTGACTATAAATATGTTTACTTACAGTCGAAATACCAGACTGCTTAGGTAAATAGTCTGGTACAAGAGTATTCTTATCCTATCAACCAGACATTAGACTCATTCCAATTTGAAAATCTAGTCGATATACTGATAGTTTTTTCAAAATTAGAAGTTGTAGTAGCTTCTTTGCACTCTACTGGACTGCCCTAGCTGAGGCTTGGGGCTGACACGGGTCTGGTGGGTGTTGCATCCCCAGTGACAGCCCTCTGAATTTTGTGCGGACAAAAGAGGGGGGGGGGAGCGCGGTCTACACCATGGAAGTTTAGCACTCTATGAGTCAGATAGCAGAACCCAAGCGTATGCCAGGGTTTTAGTCTCTTCACAACCTTCTCTGTTGGATGGTAGTTGAGTGCTGGTTCGAGCCTCACCTCCTCCCACCGGCATTTTCTGGCTGTCGAAATCCAGAGTTTATCATAATAGTACATCTGGTAAGTATTATTCGAAGTAGAATAAAAAAAGCATCCGCTTTTGTTTCTACGAGAATTCTTAATACTTACCAGATGTACTATGGCCCTTCCTCAGCCGCCCCGCTGAGGTGAGGCTGAGCTGCTTTCGCAGTTTGCCAAGGCGAACATAAGACGAATCTGACTGTGATTGGGAATTGACTCGGTACCTGCGGCTATGGTATTCCCGGACACAGTAGGGGCAGGACCAGGAGAGTGCGGAGTTTTAATTGTTTATTTTGAGCTAGACTAGATAATAGACATTATCATAATAGTACATCTGGTAAGTATTAAGAATTCTCGTAGAAACAAAAGCGGATGCTTTTTTGATACAGTACTTGATTGACAGATCTGATTCCTCCATTGATGTGTTTTCTTTGTAGTGTTTCTGGGCAATTGGAGCTTGTTTTGAAGTGATGTTGGCATTGCTGGTCATGCCAACATTAGGCTGGAGATATCTACTGGCTTTCTCTTCTATACCACTTCTCATATTCACAATAGCCTGTGTGGTAAGTTTCCTTCCTACAATTATTCTTGTGGTGTATATTGATAAACAAAGCAACGGATCTAGGGCAGCTAATATATCATTATAGTTTATCAATGCCTTATTTTACATGGATCAACTAGGTAGTTAGATAACTTGCTTAGATGTTGTTGTCATCATTGGCAATTGATGATCTCATTTGCACGTCCATGTTTCCTTTGGCTATGCAGCATTGTCCTGTGCTATTTGGTTGCATTCTTCGCCACTCTTTTCTGTCCAGTTCTGGACTGTGGCATTCTTGCCTGCTTCCTATTTATTTTCTCTCAGTTTAATGCTAACTAAATCTCATTAGCATTCTGCTTGTTATTATTTTATTCTATGTACTGTGGTATTGTCTTTGATTTTGCTCAACATTCTGTGCGTTATTCTCTGTGTATCTGTGTTCCTACAGTGGCTCCCTGAGAGTGCTCGCTATGATCTTACATGCGGGAAGATGGACAGAGCTATGGCCACCTTACAGAGAATAGCCAAGGATAATAACAAACCAATGCCCTCGGGATCTCTTGTTGAGATTGTGACTGACGGTGATAAGAAAGTCAAGCGGGGTCGCATATCCGATCTATTTGTTCCAGAACTTCGCGTAACAACATTACTACTCTGGCTTATTTGGTACGTTATCTCAGTATATATGGGAGCACTGTTAGTACCTGTATTTCATAAATAACAAAGTTGAGGTTATATTTGTTTATCATTATGTATGTGTATATGTATTAGACCTGGGCGGCATTGCATTACTTATGACAATAACGATAACAGTAAAATATAGCTCGATAACTCATCATCATAATGACATCATCGGGTGGGAGGGGGGTGGGTGTTGTCGTGGGGTTATGGAAACGTGTTATAATCTGATTATAGCCATTAGCGCTACGTGCAGACATTGAATTTTACTCGCGTATTTATATATTATATATTAGTTATATAGTAGGGGTGGGGTATCTGCCAAATAGCCTTGTAAACAGGCAGGTTAAACTTGAAATTGCTGTTTATAGCGTAAGAGTAGTGCATTGTAAATCGTTTTTAATACACTAAATATTCAAATATACCGGGTGTAATATGCCATTATCTTCATGGACGGTATTGACGGTTTTCAGAGATGAAGATGGTAGCGATAACGATGATACCGCAGTGTTCACAATACTACCATGAAACCGCCCAGGTCTAATATGTATACAAGTAATAATGTATGTTATTCTTTGTCGTGTCTGTAGATTGCCCTCTATATTGCTTATGTGTTAGTCTCTGTAGATCGTCTTTCTTATTGATTGTTTCATTCTCTGTAGGTTATCTAATGCCTTTGCATACTACGGAATTGTGCTGATGACAACTGAGCTATTTGAATATGGAAGTAGTTGTAATGGTGAGTATTTCAGTATATCCTGTTGTTGTTGCATTTGCTGTGATTATTTCGAAGTACAGCTAGCTATTGTTTATAAACAGTCCCATGGGAGCTCTTGGGATAACATTTTAATGTGTGCTCTTGTACCCAGTTCCTCTAATGGGCCTGGTGTTGTGGGTGTGGATGGCCGCTATTATTGAATATCTTGTATTGATGTATCCTATGTTGCTGGTGTTGGGCAAAACTCCCACACATGGATATCCTGACCCAGTTCATATTACTTTCCCACCTCTTATGGAGCCATATGTGTGTCCGAATTGTACTGAGCCATTACACTCACCTTGTAGTGATCTGCCTAGTTCATTGGCTTCTGGTACCCAGGAACACTGGGAACGGTACTAAGGTGGATGCAGGCCCTTTACTTATCGAGCTTTCGCATGTGGCCACCAAGAAGATCTAGATGTTCCCCTGCCAAAGGTTGTTGGGTGTCAGACCGGAATTTCATGTGGATAAGATGCATGTGGTTGAAAGTGAATATGTATCGCATCATTGTGCTGTCTCTTTAGTGTGCTCAACGTTTTGTGGGAATGGTCCAACAAGGGTAAAAAGATGGTCATCTAGGTTCTCGTGGCCCTTAGCCATTTCTGCTTTTCCCAAAAGCTCACTGATATACTACTTGGAGTGTTTGTATTGGTTTCAAATCTCTTCGTTGTCCATGATGCAACAACCTCCAGAAGACGGTGGATGTTGTCAAAAATCAGTTTAAAACTTTTTGAAGTTTTGCATAGAGAGTACAATCACACCATACTTCCTGCCCCTATTTTCACCAGCAGAGGTCCTATTTATTAGGTGAAGCACCTCCAGTAGGTAGGAGTGGCAGTCAATAGTCTGATGAAATGAAAGGGCAGACTCATGTCACAGCTAAAATCTTCCTTGAGGTGGATGTGGCATGGGTGGCCACGGGTCTGGTTGTTGAAACTATGTCTGAGAGAGTGAATTTCACATCAAGAGTATACTTATCACCATGATACTCTATGATATTTCCCAAATATCGACCTAGCTTCAATAAGACTCAGAATTAAAAAGAAACTGCCCCCCACTGGGCAGGTTACTCAACTGACAATCCAGTGGATGTGTGGCCCAAACTCGCGCATGCGCGGGGCTGTCTCTTTCTCTTCTCAAATTATTGACCTGCCATTCTAACACGCTTTCATAATTTTGCTTTTGCTTTTGATCTTTTTGACGCTTTCAGTTGTTCTGCAACTTGATTCTGACTTGTTCTAGTATGTCTGATGCTGCCAAGTCGCCGGAGGATGCTCCTGGTCCTAGCCATCGGGTGTACTTTAGTAAATTTACTGATAAAAAATTTGCGTGTTGACTCGGATGCTATATCCGGGATTCATGCCAACACGTGGCTACATCTATATTAGGCCAGCTCTTTTTGGGGGAGGCCTATATATTAACTAATGCATGTTGTGCTTTGTATTTTCAGACACATTTAGCTGATTTCTGACATGTATCCTTCATCTGAACAATTATTTATACTTGGTTTTCTGGGTCCAAATAATTTATTATGAATTTGCAGAGGGAATTATTACCATAAGAAGTAATTTTTCCGCATTCTCCCCCCCCCCACCACAGGCTTTGGATTCAGGATAAGTTGTTCCTGTTGTTGTTCATCAGACTTCACTCGCTGTTCAGGCGTTATCTTCTGAGGTTAAGTATGGAGAGTAAATTTTCAGTCATTTTCTTTTTTTTTCTTTTGTTTTTGAAATTTTATGACTCAGTGTTGTGTTATTTATCTCTCTTGATGGTTTGCATAGGTTCATTGTGTTTATAAAGTTCAACTGCTAATGAATCTTTGTTTTGAGTGTGGCGTCTAGCATTCGCCTCTCAAGTATTTGAGTTCAAATTCTAATTGTCTCCCTTGTCTTCATGACAGAAGAATAAGAAGTTTTTAGGATTTGTTTACCTTTAGTCAGGTCCATAGTTTTTCTATGGGCCTGGCTTATTGTTTTCTTCTACGGGTCTAAGTTTTCCTTAAGGAATATATTAGCCTTCTGCAATTGTTTTTTTGGTTCGTCATAACTAAAACCTAATTGTTTCCGTTTGTGTCTTTTCAGAGGGTTATTGAAAACAAATGCCCTTCCTGCCACCATTTCGTGAAGGCCCGCTTTTTCCCTCATGACTGCACTGGGTGCAGTACATGCATGCCTTTGCTAAATTGCTGTGTGTGTGTGTGCGTGTGTGAGTCGTCGCAGGTGGAGGTATTTACTGATTTTATAAATCAGCAGGTAAAGGACTGGGCAGCAGATGAAAAAAGGCGACTTGATAAAGAGACATGGAGGCCTTCCATCTGGAAATGATGGGAGAAATGAAGAAGACAATCACGGATCTTGTCCCGGAGTTGCTTCGCAGCTTGCTTCCCGGTTCAAGTTCGTCATTGTCTTCCTCATTTGCTCCAGGACTGAGTGTTCCCATCTCTGGGTCTGGTTCTCTTAGGAAGCCAGTTTTTGTGGGAGACCCAGTGATGGCTCCCGATGGTCCGGCGCTGAGGCGTGCCTCGCCCGTGGACCGGGGAGCGAAAGCCATGGCCTCGGGCATTCCCTTATCGAACGTTCTAGAGCAGCCTAAGGTTAAAGGTATCGGCATCGATACCCCTCCTGCCCAGGCCGAGTTTGATCCCTTTTCAAGCTTGGTGTCTAATCTTTCTGGGCAGGAAGGAGAGAACACTGTTATGGCGTGCCGATGGCCACCACGGAAATGGAAATCCATCCCCCAAGCGGTGCATGGGTGACCTTTTCTATGAAACTACTTTTTCGGGAGTAGGTTTCACAGCTCAACAGCTAGGCTGGCTTGGAGCCGATGGCCGTCCATACCATATCCCTCGGCTTGCCGAGAGTTACCGTGAAGAAGGCCCAGACTATGATGTCATGCGTGTAGCCCCCATGACGCCGTAGATCTGGCTCCTGGAATAGCCATGGCACAAGCCATGCCGGCGCCATGCCGGCCCTTGCGGGTCCGTATGGCTTCCCTGGCTATCAAGGGGTATTTCCAGCTCCAGCTGCTACCCCACCAGTGAATGTGGTTGAGGATGACGAAGGCCCTATGCTCGTCGAACATTCACAGGTGGCCACCAAGGAGGACTGGCTAGATGCTTGCCAAGGGCTGGTGAACATCAAGCCGGAACCCCAGGTGGATCCATCGGCTTCCCAGCGGGACCAGTGCCAGTGGTTGTTCAGGGAAGCCGGTGATGGGCACAATGCCATCTCCTTTATGCTGTATATATGTTCGCTGCGGCAGAGATGTCCATTGACGCTGCCATATCAGTTCTGATCTATATCAGAAGTACAGCGTCATTCCAAAGCCATGTACGGATGACCGTGCGGCTTTGGGAGAAGACACATGGCCAGGGTCCCGGTCTGACACGGGACCCTTGTGCGTTAGCGCATTGCACAATGCAAATTCCGCTCTGTGGGACAGGGAGGAAAGTATGAGAGGAGCCATCTCGGCTCTCTCGCACGTTTCCCAGCTACTACAGGGGTAGTAGCGGCATTCGTGACCCGCCAAGCATCTCTTACAGTCCAGAGAGCCATCCAGGACAGCATTAACCTGGCTCTGGACTGTATGATGAGATCCGTAACCAGGAGTTTATGGGCGAGGCCCACATTTGCCCTGAACAATTTGTGCCCCTCGCAGGATCTGTACAATCGGCTTCTTCGGCCGCCGATGTCAGGTCCGGGGTTGTTTGGAGGTGAAGTATGCCTGCACCTCCAGCAAACCGTAAACCTGGTGAACAACCAGAGGGCGCTGCGTTAGCAGTTTGAAGTGGTCTGCAGGGAGCGCGTTCGAGCAGCATCCCCTGCCTTCCACCCTCGGCAGGCTAGAGGTGGTGGTGGTCTTGTCAGAGGCCAACCACCTGCGCAGCATCGACCACGACAACGCCAGCGTAAGCCAGCTAGGGGGAGCACAGGCTCCTCCAGCGCAACCTGCCGAGGTGCGTGTGGTCGAGCCTGATGGGTCGGCACCCACAAGGATCACAGTGCTGCTAGGACAGCCACCAGAGACAGGGCAGCTCTTGCACTTCTCTGGTCCACCTCAATCCTTAGGCTGACCCGTGCGAGGTCGTCTGGCCTTCCACATGCAAGAGTGGGAGCGGGTTACTCAGGACCGCTCAGTCATGCGATGGCTTTCAGTCGGTTACCATCCCGACTGGATATCAAACCAGCCATCGCTGGCGTAGTGACATCCACGTCTCTGTCTAACAGAGTGCCGGTGGATGACATTATGTCAGTAGCACAATGGCACTGTGAGTCTAGTTTTACAAATCCGCTTGCCTTATCAATTTTACATAAATGTTGAACTGTATATATTTGTAAATATTGTTTATAAGGCCATTGACTCACACACAGTGCGATTTAGTGGGGGAATCCCCACTTTCCGTACTGTTCCTATCATTGCCAGCAGTGATTAAAGGGAATCTCGTCAAAATAAGTTAGTCCTATATTTGGTGATGGTTATTTTTTGTCACTTTACTTACTAATATGGTAATGGTTCGTGTTTGTTGTGGTTCCATCTGAGAGTATACGAAATGAAGCTTTCATCTGATGGCTTATAGTACTTTAGCACAAGTACATAGAGAGCCTATAGGACATTGATGTCATCGCTCCCTCTTTTTGCTAAAAGAGGAGCGCATGTTATATGATCATTACTCTCAACATCGGTCGTGTTAGCTGATGTCCATGTCATTTCCTGA
The DNA here is from genome assembly GCA_034401795.1 of Chaetoderma sp. LZ-2023a. Classification (NCBI taxonomy): domain Eukaryota; kingdom Metazoa; phylum Mollusca; class Caudofoveata; order Chaetodermatida; family Chaetodermatidae; genus Chaetoderma; species Chaetoderma sp. LZ-2023a. The sequence goes on from CM067370.1 coordinate 21,038,154, forward strand.
TTGTGTTTACATACGCAATTTCAGATGTTTTTTGTGCTCCAGAAGCAAAAGAGCTTGCTCTTCCAGGGATGAGCTGGTCTTCTGACCTTCGCCTCCCTCCCGCCGAATTCTGGCTATATCATAGAGTATCAGGGTGGTAAGTATACTCTTGATGTGAAATAAACGAAATCACGGATTTCTTACTTCACGAGAGTTGATACTTACCACCCTGATACGATCCTGGCCTCTCCGCCCCACAGAGGTTTGGTCTATCGGCGTTTTATGTTGCAATTTGTCAGTCAATAATTTGGAATAGAAAGATTCAGCCCTGCGCATGCACGAGTTTGGGCCGCACATCGGCTGGACTGTCAGTTGAATAACCTGCCCAGTGGGGGTGGTTTCTTTTTAATTCTGAGTCTTATTGAAGCTAGATCGATATTTGGGAAATATAGAGTATCAAGGTGGTAAGTATCAACTCTCTCGTGAAAAAAGAAATCCATGATTTCGTTTATTCACTGAGAGCCTCAGTTCTACCAGGGACTCTGGGAAGCACTGCTCATGGAATGCTATGGATTCTCCAGCTCCTAGATGGTCCAGTGGGAGGACAGCTCAAGTTCGTCATTGTCTTCCTCATTTGCTCCAGGACTGAGTGTTCCCATCTCTGGGTCTGGTTCTCTTAGGAAGCCAGTTTTTGTGGGAGACCCAGTGATGGCTCCCGATGGTCCGGCGCTGAGGCGTGCCTCGCCCGTGGACCGGGGAGCGAAAGCCATGGCCTCGGGCATTCCCTTATCGAACGTTCTAGAGCAGCCTAAGGTTAAAGGTATCGGCATCGATACCCCTCCTGCCCAGGCCGAGTTTGATCCCTTTTCAAGCTTGGTGTCTAATCTTTCTGGGCAGGAAGGAGAGAACACTGTTATGGCGTGCCGATGGCCACCACAGAAATGGAAATCCATCCCCCAAGCGGTGCATGGGTGACCTTTTCTATGAAACTACTTTTTCGGGAGTAGGTTTCACAGCTCAACAGCTAGGCCGGCTTGGAGCCGATGGCCGTCCATACCATATCCCTCGGCTTGCCGAGAGTTACCGTGAAGAAGGCCCAGACTATGATGTCATGCGTGTAGCCCCCATGACGCCGTAGATCTGGCTCCTGGAATAGCCATGCCGGCGCCGTGCCGGCCCTTGCGGGTCCGTATGGCTTCCCTGGCTATCAAGGGGTATTTCCAGCTCCAGCTGCTACCCCACCAGTGAATGTGGTTGAGGATGACGAAGGCCCTATGCTCGTCGAACATTCACAGGTGGCCACCAAGGAGGACTGGCTAGATGCTTGCCAAGGGCTGGTGAACATCAAGCCGGAACCCCAGGTGGATCCATTGGCTTCCCAGCGGGACCAGTGCCAGTGGTTGTTCAGGGAAGCCGGTGATGGGCACAATGCCATCTCTCCTTTATGCTGTATATATGTTCGCTGCGGCAGAGATGTCCATTGACGCTGCCATATCAGTTCTGATCTATATCAGAAGTACAGCGTCATTCCAAAGCCATGTACGGATGACCGTGCGGCTTTGGGAGAAGACACGTGGCCAGGGTCCCGGTCTGACACGGGACCCTTGTGCGTTAGCGCATTGCGCAATGCAAATTCCGCTCTGTGGGACAGGGAGGAAAGTATGAGAGGAGCCATCTCGGCTCTCTCGCACGTTTCCCAGCTACTACAGGGGTAGTAGCGGCATTCGTGACCCGCCAAGCATCTCTTACAGTCCAGAGAGCCATCCAGGACAGCATTAACCTGGCTCTGGACTGTATGATGAGATCCGTAACCAGGAGTTTATGGGCGAGGCCCACATTTGCCCTGAACAATTTGTGCCCCTCGCAGGATCTGTACAATCGGCTTCTTCGGCCGCCGATGTCAGGTCCGGGGTTGTTTGGAGGTGAAGTATGCCTGCACCTCCAGCAAACCGTAAACCTGGTGAACAACCAGAGGGCGCTGCGTTAGCAGTTTGAAGTGCTCTGCAGGGAGCGCGTTCGAGCAGCATCCCCTGCCTTCCACCCTCGGCAGGCTAGAGGTGGTGGTGGTCTTGTCAGAGGCCAACCACCTGCGCAGCATCGACCACGACAACGCCAGCGTAAGCCAGCTAGGGGGAGCACAGGCTCCTCCAGCGCAACCTGCCGAGGTGCGTGTGGGACTGGAAGAGGAGCGCTGGGTTCTGGTCGTAGGAGTCGAGCCTGATGGGTCAGCACCCACAAGGATCACAGTGCTGCTAGGACAGCCACCAGAGACAGGGCAGCTCTTGCACTTCTCCGGTCCACCTCAATCCTTAGGCTGACCCGTGCGAGGTCGTCTGGCCTTCCACATGCAAGAGTGGGAGCGGGTTACTCAGGACCGCTCAGTCATGCGATGGCTTTCAGTCGGTTACCATCCCGACTGGATATCAAACCAGCCATCGCTGGCGTAGTGACATCCACGGCTCTGTCTAACAGAGTGCCGGTGGATGACATTATGTCAGTAGCACAATGGCACTGTGAGTCTAGTTTTACAAATCCGCTTGCCTTATCAATTTTACATAAATGTTGAACTGTATATATTTGTAAATATTGTTTATAAGGCCATTGACTCACACACTGTGCGATTTAGTGGGGGAATCCCCACTTTCCATACTGTTCCTATCATTGCCAGCAGTGATTAAAGGGAATCTCGTCAAAATAAGTTAGTCCTATATTTGGTGATGGTTATTTTTTGTCACTTTACTTACTAATATGGTAATGGTTCGTGTTTGTTGTGGTTCCATCTGAGAGTATACGAAATGAAGCTTTCATCTGATGGCTTATAGTACTTTAGCACAAGTACATAGAGAGCCTATAGGACATTGATGTCATCGCTCCCTCTTTTTGCTAAAAGAGGAGCGCATGTTATATGATCATTACTCTCAACATCGGTCGTGTTAGCTGATGTCCATGTCATTTCCTGATTGTGTTTACATACGCAATTTCAGATGTTTTTTGTGCTCCAGAAGCAAAAGAGCTTGCTCTTCCAGGGATGAGCTGGTCTTCTGACCTTCGCCTCCCACCCGCCGAATTCTGGCTATATCATAGAGTATCAGGGTGGTAAGTATACTCTTGATGTGAAATAAACGAAATCACGGATTTCTTTCTTCACGAGAGTTGATACTTACCACCCTGATACGATCCTGGCCTCTCCGCCCCACAGAGGTTTGGTCTATCGGCGTTTTATGTTGCAATTTGTCAGCCAATAATTTGGAATAGAAAGATTCAGCCCTGCGCATGCACGAGTTTGGGCCGCACATCGGCTGGACTGTCAGTTGAATAACCTGCCCAGTGGGGGTGGTTTCTTTTTAATTCTGAGTCTTATTGAAGCTAGATCGATATTTGGGAAATATAGAGTATCAAGGTGGTAAGTATCAACTCTCTCGTGAAAAAAGAAATCCATGATTTCGTTTATTCACTGAGAGCCTCAGTTCTACCAGGGACTCTGGGAAGCACTGCTCATGGAATGCTATGGATTCTCCAGCTCCTAGATGGTCCAGTGGGAGGACAGCTAAGTTGTTACATCCATGAGTGGTGAAAGATCACAACTGACAAAGTGGCCTTGGAATGCCTTTCAGTCAGGTATTTTCCCAAATGGATAGGGAATTGACTGCAATACCAACTGTGTCTGGTGTCAATTTAGACTCCCATGCGAAAAGAGCCAAATCTACGATTAGCTATCATCAAATTACTCCTGTAGAAGCAATGGCAGTGGCTTTATTCATCTACATGTATGTGCGCATTCCAAAGAGCACCTGTAGTCTTATGGATACTGATTGTCAACAATTTCATACATGCACCAGGTTTCAAGATTGAAACAGTAAAGACGGTGCTAACGGGTTGCATAAGGCAATATGGTGGACTCTGTCCATAGATTTCAAAGATGCTTATTTCCTCATTCCTGTGGCGAGGATTTTTTTTAGCAGTACCTAAGGCCACAAATGGGAATTAAAAACTCTACCTTTTGAAATTTCCACGACTCCTCAGGTCTTCACTAAAATGGTTCTCGCAATAACAGGATACATGCCTAAGAATAATATAGCCTATCATCCAATCTTATAATAGTCCATCGATTATTAACAGAGCTTGGTTGGATAGTATTAATCAGAACTGATTCCATCCCAGACATCCCAGAGGTTGCTCAGCCTTGATCTTGAGATAAGCAGTGTGTATCCCTTACAGGCCTGAGTTTACACATTGATATCTCAAATAGAAATCCTGTAGCATATGTTGACAAAGGACTCTGAGACTGAAGCATTTCTTCAGCGACGTGCAGGGCAAAGCAACCTTGATACAGTCATACAATGGATGAATCTGATCTGTCACTCAAGTATATGATGTCATAATCAATTACATCACATGTATGCTGATGTCACAATCATAATTGACAGAGAACATTCAGTCATGAAGCTTCAAGCGTATGAATTGTATGTCTTTGATGGATTTACTATTTATTGTAAATTTAACAAACATTCTGTTGAATATCTTGAAACTTATTTAACTGAGCGCTGTTTGTTGCTACCATAGACAACAACATTACCCAGATCTAAACACATATGCAATAGATGTGTTAGCTTTCCTGATTCCGTGGTTAAGTTTTTGTCATGCCCTGAAGGGAAAGCGAGACAATGGGGTGACCTATTCCGGCATCCGCAGTCACAATCGGCAGTATGTCATTTGTATTAAAGTTTTTCAGTGGCCTTAATAGTGGCCCATCCGTTTTTTAATGAAACTTTACAGAAGTGTTCTATACAATGTAGGGATGCAATCTTCATCATTATTAGGACACAATTTGGGATTTTTCAAATCTTTTTCATGATTCTGAACTTTTGAACTTATTTAAAACGTTTTGTGTTAGAGCTTTTTTAGGCTATCAATGCCTCGCCCTATTTTAATGAAACTTAAGAGATGTGTGCTCTGCAATGCAGAGTTACAAACAACATCATTAGTGGGTTGAAATTTTGGAACTTTTTATTTTATCGCGCTCTTGGTCTTTGAATTACTCTTAACGTTGCATTTTTATTGGCCATATTAGTCAATAGTGGCACCTCCAGTTTTTGGTGAAATGTTAACGAAGTGTCCTATGCAATGCAAAGATGCAAACTACATCATTCCTCGGATGAAACTTTGGACTTTTTCCTCTTTTTAATATGGTTTTGGACTTTGGGATTTTTCCCCTTTTTTGTGTTGAAGTTTTTTATTGGCCATGTTACTCAACAGCGGCTCCTCAGATTTTAACGAGACATTTCAGAAGTGTTCTATACAATGTATAGATGAAAACTATTTTATTCATTATTGAGATAGAATTTTGGATTTTTTTTTTTTTTTTTTTCCCCCCCCCCAATGGTTTCCACCCTCTCTCCCCCCCCCCCCCCCCCCAGATACTATCAGTTACAGTTGTTTGTTTGTACCTCGCTAAATATGTATTACGAACCATGGCAAATTTGCTTTGGCAATCCACACTATTCATGCATTTACAGACGAGACATTGCATGCTTAAGCGTTACTTTTTATTTTATTTTTTTCTGACTCCTCCCCTACACTGAATCCATTATTTAATATTCTTAACAAGCAAGGCCTTGTCACTCCTTTTTCTTGATAACTCTTCCCTTTCTTTTTTTTTATCTTGCATTTTTGCAAAAGTCTTATTTCAGAATATAAACAAACTTCTACACACAGTGGCAAATCATTACAATACATTATATCAATATAAACAAACATCTACACACAGTAGCAAATCATTATGTATGTATGATTACTGTTGTAGAAACATCCTACAGCTGCAATCAGTCCTTCATTTTTGCCCACTGTGTCTTGTCCTCAGCTCTAATTCTTAGCTTCCTCAGGTCCATTCTTGACTTGAGAGTACCGAGTCCTGCTTTCTTGAGGTCACGTCGTCGCACGCTTAGCAGATTTATGCAATGACGTCCTCTTCTGGCTTTGTACTTGCTGGCTCCGAGTATGGCGAATTCCAAGGCTCTGTGCTGGTGTCTCTTCTGGCATCCTTAGCACATGGCCAAACATGGACCATCTTTGCTGGACAACCTTTACTGACAGCGGCGACGTATTACACATCCTGTATAGTGCATCATTGGAAATTCCTGTCTGGCCATCGGTGTCCAGTGATGGTGCATAGGTGTTTGTGGTGACAGGCATTGAGTTTGTCTAGAGCTGCCTTTGACGCTGCCCAGCTGTTACAGTTATACAGCATCAACGATACACAGGTTGCATAGTATAAACATAGCCTTTTAATCAAGGGCATCTTTGATCTACAACTCCATTGCTTCCAGAAGGACTGGAAAGCTGTGTTCCCCATGACGCAGCGTGCAGCAATGTCAGAAGTACTGCAAAGCAGTGAGCCCAGGATTTTACTTTTCCTCCATGGCTCGCCGCCACGAAGTGGATCGTCATTTTCTTTAGTTTCATGCTTTGTAGATAGGTATATGTGGGTGAACTCTGTTTTGGACTCATTCATAAAGAGATTCAGAATTTTTAATTTACTTGCAGTTATTGGGAGAAGTTCGTCAAGGTGTTTCTTTTCCTCATCTATGAAGGCCACATCATCAGCATATTCTATCTCTAGCGGCATACCTAGTATTGACACGGGGGGTTTGTCTTGTGGAACTTTCCCGTATGGATTTCAATGCAGCAGCAAGTTAACAGGTGAAAAGCACTGGAGATAGACCAATAGAGCAGATTGATGTCTCAAACTCAACAGACTTCACTGACATGACTCATACTCTCAGCTTGGTGTCTGAAAGCAGTAGTCTCATGAGTCGTAGCTCATCTTCATTGCAACTGGCCTGACATAGTACATCTAGGATCTTTGAGCGTTTAATTGTGTGGAAGGCTTGTGACATGTCAATGCCCATCTTGTGGAAATCCCAGTGTTTGGACATGACTACTGACACAAGCATGCGTTGAGCCCATACAATGTCTGCGCAGCTGTGTCCACGTTTGAAGCCACTTTGACATGATCCAGTGAAGTCATCGATCTTGTCTCGGATGTGGCATAGAGTAACATTGGATAGGATTTTCCATATGCTGTTGACGAGCACAATTTGCCGCAGATTGCGGGGGGGGGGGGGGGGGAGAGGCAGGTGGCTTCTTGGGCTTGAGTGGCCTACAGCCTCGATGGGAAGATGGTGCATAAAAGCTGAATTAATTAGGTGCGTGACCAGTTTTGAGATAATGTCACTTGCATATTTGAGTAGTTCATTGCTCATGCCATCAGGTCCAGATGCACATCTATTTTTCAGGGTTTTAAGTACCTTCTCAACTTCTGCTGTTTTAATTGGTATTAGTAATGGCCTGGGGTCTCCTGAGAGCGGGTGCAAGGGCTCATTATCGCGGTCAGTGAACTGTTCCTTGAACCATTCTCGAATCGCCTCGGCTTTACCCTGATCAGTCCAGAAAAGTGTTCTTCAGAATTGTGTACAGTGAGTGATGGTGTGTAGCCAGTAACTCTCAGTGCTCGGGCTGCTCGAAACATTTTGTGACACTCATCCGTCACAGTGATTTCATCTGCTAGGGAGTCTGCTTGTTGAATAGCAAGATCTTTTAAGCATTCACTAATGTGGCGCAGAATGTCATTTCGCTCGCGGCGTAGTTTGGTGCAGTCTTCACTTTGGCCACTTTGATAGATGCGCAGCCATAACGCTTTCTGCTCTGCTGACAGTTTTACTACTAGAGGGTTGTCAGTATACCTAGTTTGGTGGTTTTTAAGAACACCTATGGTGCTGGTAGCTGATGATTCCATAGATTTCAGTATTTTGGTTATGGTTTCATTCGGATCAGAGCTGATGTTGATGTCAGCTATCTGCGTCCCGAGGGTCTTTTTGTATGACATTTGAGTGTCAGTGTCGCTGATGAGCTTGGGTAGGTCGTAGGTGACTACCCTCTTGCCTGGTATGGCGTTTATACATCATGTATAAAATCAAATCATTACAATACATTATATCAATATAAACAATTCTCCATGTGTAATATTACGCGAAACATTATCTATTGCCCAACTTATTTCAAAGCGCTCTAACAAAAACTATTAATTTAAACTTAATAATGGTGAGTAAGATTTTAGCAATCACAAACATAATCTAACTAATTGAAAGTTTTCCTTTTCACATTCTTGAATGTCAAACCATTATTTGAAACGGTATCTGTGTAACTAACCATCTCCTCCTCAATGTGTCGGCAGGTAAGGAGGGTAGTGGCAAGCCGAATCCTGCCTGTCTGCTGGAATGTAAGCCTCTCACTACTGACGACTACGGCGACCTTATGTGGACAACACTAGCTGAGTTCCCAGGTAAAGAATAATAATAATAATAATAATAATAATAATAATAATAATAATAATAATAATAATTTAACTAGAGCAGATCTTTTGGAAGTAGTTGTAAAACTGTGTGCTCTGTAAAATGTAAAGCTTGTCAGGTTGACAGCAAAGTGGTCATGCGGCACTTAGACTTTAGTGGAGCCCTATGCTGTCTTATATAATCTATAATCTTATGTAATATATCTACTGATTGTCTGATGACACAGACCATTTATGTCAAAAAGGAGTAAATCCTAAGTGAAGGCTTAATTTTCAATCAACTTTTTCGGACCATTTCTGTCATTTGGCTGCTAATGGCTGACCTTGAGCTTTTGATTCAATTTTTTCACCATTTCTGCAAAAAAACACCAAAAACTGCTAAATAATAATAATAATAATAATAATAATAATAATAATAATAATAATAATAATAATAATAATAATAACTAGAATGCATTTACTGAAGTAACTGTAAATCTGTAATGTCCTCACCATGTATTGTAATGATCTGATCAAAACTAGGTGTAGTTACAGTTTAAAGATCAATACTGAAAATCTCCATACATTTCCTATGGCACTTTTTTGCCCACTCAAAAGGGGGTAGCTCGAAAAGCCTTGGGCCAATCCAAAATAAAAGTAATAGCATGCTAAGTCTCAAGGGGTACTACAAGTTGGCCAAGTTTGGAGTTGATCAGGTGGAAACTAGGAGGAGATACAGCCTAAAGATTGTTACAGAAAATAAAGAATGAAGGAAGGAAGGAATAAAGATCTGGTAAGAAAATAATATTATGTAAAATACTGACTATACGGCTGCCTATGAGGATTAATGCGTCACGCTACAAGACATAGTAAGGCAGTCTAAGGTTTAATAATGTGGACTAAGAGCAGTAGCAATTATATCTGAAAGGTTTAGCAATGGAATATGCAGAAATGTTAGCTTGGAAATGCCACTGCCTCAATTTCAAGACAATTCTGCAGGAAAGCTTTTGAATACTTTGAAGCTAATTTGACTGGAATCAGATGCAGTTTCCAGTCAAATTAGTTTCAAAATATTCAACAGCTTATTCGTTATATAGAAAGAATCTGTAGTTTGTGGGCTATAAGGGTTAAATAATTAAAGTGAAATGGTTAACACTGTAACCTGTCAGGTTCATGTCTCTACTGTGAAGGGTTAGCATGTCAGGTTCATGTCCTTGTACTGTGAAGGGTTAACATGTCAGGTTCATGTCCTTGTACTGTGAATGGTTAACATGTCATTTCCATGTCCCTGTACTGTGAAAGGTTAACACTAAGCTGTCAGGTTCATGTCTCTGTACTGTGAAGGGTTAACACTAAGCTGTCAGGTTCATGTCCCTGTACTGTGAAGGGTTAACACTAAGCTGTCAGGTTCATGTCTCTGTACTGTGAAGGGTTAATACTAAGCTGTCAGGTTCATGTCCCTGTACTGTGAAGGGTTAACACTAAGCTGTCAGGTTCATGTCCCTGTACTGTGAAGGGTTAACACTAAGCTGTCAGGTTCATGTCCCTGTACTGTGAAGAGTTAACACTAAGCTGTCAGGTTCATGTCTCTGTACTGTGAAAGGTTAACATGTCAGGTTCATGTCCCTGTACTGTGAAGGGTTAACATGTCAGGTTCATGTCCCTGTACTGTGAAGGGTTAACATGTCAGGTTCATGTCCTTGTACTGTGAATGGTTAACATGTCAGGTTCATGTCCCTGTACTGTGAAGGGGTAACACTAAGCTGTCAGGTTCATGTCCCTGTACTGTGAAGGGGTAACACTTAGCTGTCAGGTTTATATCCCTGTACTGTGAAGGGGTAACACTAAGCTGTCAGATTCATGTCCCTGTACTGTGAAGGGGTAACACTAAGCTGTCAGGTTCATGTCCCTGTACTGTGAAGGGTTAACACTAAGCTGTCAGGTTCATGTTCCTGTACTGTGAAGGGGTAACACTAAGCTGTCAGGTTCATTTCCCTGTACTGTGAAGTGTTAGCACTAAGCTGTCAGGCTCATGTCCCTGTACTGTGAAGGGTTAACACTAAGCTGTCAGGTTCAATTCCCTGTCCTGTATTTCCCCGTGCTGTGTTTCCTCTATAAAGTTTATGTCCCTGTCCTGTGTCTCCTCTATAAAGTGCATGTCCCTGTCCTGTGTTTCCTCTATAAAGTGCATGTCCCTGTCCTGTGTGTCCTCTATAAAGTGCATGTCCCTGTGCTGTGTTTCCTCTATAAAGTGCATATCCCTGTCCTGTGTCTCCTCTATAAGGTTCATGTCCCTGTCCTGTTTTCACTTCAAGAGTATACTTACCTCCCTAATACTTTTGATATTGCTAAATATTGGCTTTCACTCAATAAACACTCAGATTTAAAACAGTTAGGTGCCCCTACTGGGCAGGGAGTCAGAGCGTAGTCTGGCGGATGCCAGCCCCACCACCGCGCATGCGCAGACTAGCACTTCCTCTTTGCTAGATTATTGGCAGAGAGTTCACACATGTCTTTTTGTGCTGAAGCTTTTCTTTATCTTAAACTAGTTTAAGTGGTGTTGGTTGGTGTGATAGTCACTTTTTTGGATGGCGGGAGGTTTCAATTCGCCAAAGAAGGACTTAGGACCTTTAAATCAGGTGACTTCTAGTAAAATTAGCGAGTTTTCTTCCCGGTGTATTGTGTTTCCGGGACTCGCGTTTACCGTGATAAGCGCCTTAGTTAGTTGGTTTAGGTCAACTCGGTGCTTCCTAGGACTAATTTCTCTTTCTGTTTATGTCCACAGGTCTGTATGACGCTGGGTGGTGACAATCACAGTTGCTGAGAGTTAGTTTTCTCTCCACCATGGTTCCATTTCCTACTAACACTGTTAGGTTATCTAACCAAATGAGAAATATGTCCAGTGAGTTGGAGGCCTAGTATAAAGGTCTTCTCACTTTGCCCTCTTGATCCAATTCCTTCCCCATGAGGTGGAGAGAGTTAAGAGGCGTGCAGATGGTGGAGTTCTCCGGTTCGTCACGTTGGATGGTTTGTCTATACAAAGTGTCAGGTATCTAGTTATTGATAATGTGGTGATGTTAATTATTGTAAACAAACAAAGGGAGATAATTAACATTTTTGCCAGAAAAGAGTTATCTATATGTATCTGATGGTTGTGTAGTCAACTTATCCATTCAGCATACAATTCGTCCTTGCACTTGGATGTTTTGTTGGGATCGAATTTTTCCTGTCACGGGATTAATGACGTCATAATCAGCCTGGCTATGTGTTTATCAAGCAATTCAAGCGCTATGCTGGTTTCTGATGTATATGGATCTTTATGATCGTTTTCCTTCTCTTTGAGTTGGATTGAGTTTCTAAGCTTAACTAGTTGCTCATACTCCTTGTCCTTTGCCCTGTTTCAGGGACCGGGTTGCGCGTCCTGTGGTCGTTTTCTGCCGGATAAGTTCTGGCCGCATCTGTGCTGTCAATGTAGCCCTTGTGGTCCATTGGTTAATTGTGACATATGTAAGCACTGGGGGGGCGAGTTAATGTCCGAATTCTTGTGCTATTTACAGGCGACGGACAAGGTGGTAGAGGAGGAGAAGAAGAAGAAGCGGAAACGAGAGGTTGTAAGTGGTAAGGGTAAGGGGAAGGTCTCGTCCGCGGTGGATATGGAGGCCTTCCGGACCGAGATGTTGGGAGAGATGAAGAGGACAATAAAGGATTTGGTTCCAGGGTTGCTTCGTGGCATGCTTCCTGGACCAAATCCTTTACTGTCCTCATCATCGGCTTCGGAGCAGGTAATCCCCGCCTCTGGATCGATTTTCCTTAGTCCGCTTCCGTTGTCCGACGATTCAGAGGTGGCCCCATTAGAGGGGGCGTTCCACGGCCCTGGCAGCAGGCTTATTGCCGCGCCGATAGGGGACCGTGGACGGTTGTCGCTGGAACCCGCGGGCTGCTTATCAGTCCAGGGGTATCCGCACGCCGCGGTGGCCAGTACCTCCTATGGCACCGTTCCTGGTCAGCCCGGGTTAGCTCTCTTTGCTAACCCGGGGTCTAATCTTTCTGACCAGGGTAATGAGGATTACCTGCTAGGGTCGCCGTCTGACGACGTGGACATGGATGAAGACGTTTGTGCACCCCTCGCGGGGAATACAGGCGCCTTGTTCCACGGTTTTACTCACCCTGGAGTAAAGTCCGCGGCTCAGGTGGTGGCCCAGGGCGCTGCTGATGGCCAGCGGTACCGCATACCTCGGCTTGCCGAGGGTGTTGCTGGTGCTGGCCGGGCCCGTGGTGAGCCTATATATACCCCGCGCTCTGCCACGGTGCCTGCTCCTGGTCAAACCAGTGATATTTTCATGCCGGTGCTGTCAGGCCCGCGTGTTTTCCCTGGCTTGCCAGGTGTATCAGCATACCCGCCGTCAAGCTCTACTGCTTGCGCTCAGGAGGAAGACGAAGGACCCCGTCTTGTAGAGCGCTCGCAGTTAGCCACGGAGGAGGATTGGTATGACGCTTGCCAGTGGTTGGTGAGCGTTAGGCCTGATCTGCCCGTGGAGCAGTCGGCTAGCCAGCGTGTTCACACGCCGTGGTTAGCTGGGAAACCGACTGCTAACGCTATGCCTTCTCTGCCGCTGGCGGAGCATGTCGTTGACATGTTCAAGGCGGCGGAGTCGTCCATTAAGTCGAGTGGACGTCTCGCGAAGGCCCCTCGCGAGGTGGCCAGGCGTTGTCGCATCGTGCCCCTGGATTACCAGCGGTACGGTGTGGTACCCAAGCCCAGCGTGGATGACCGCGCGGCTTTGGGTGAGGATGCGCGGCCAGGCTCCCGTTCTGACACGGGTGTCTTGTGCGCGAACGCGTTGCGTTCGGCGAATGCCGCGTTGCGTGATGCGGAGGAGAGTGGGAGGGCTTCGATTGCCGCTCTGTCCCACGTCTCCCAGCTGTTACAGGGGGTAGTAACGGCATCCGCATCGCGCCAGCCAAGTCCGGTCACTGTCCAGCGAACCATCCAGGATGGTATTAACCTGGCACTGGACTGTGTGACTCGGGCGGTGACCAGGAGTGTCAGGGCAAGACGCACGTTTGCCCTGGACAATCTGTGCCCGTCTCAGGACCTGTACAATAGGCTACTGCGTACGCCTATGACGGGCCCTGGTCTTTTTGGAGGTGAGGGATGTCGCCACCTCCAGGAGACGGTCACCCTGGTGAATAACCAGAGGGCGCTGCGCGAGCAGTTTGATGCACTGCGTCGTGCTAACGTTCGCGCCGCGGCCCCGGCGTATCGTCCCCTGCAGGCTCGAGGTGGTGATGGCCAGGTCAGTGGCCAGCCACCGTCGCAGCGTCGGCCTCGGCCGCGTGCGATTCGGCCAGCAGCGAGGGGGGCGCAGGTTCCTCAGGCGCCGTCAGCCAGGCAGCCGCCCGCGCACCGAGGTGCGCGCGGGGCGGGGCGGGGCGCGCGAGGGTCTGGGCGTGGTTATTGGTCCTGACAGGACGCTTACCGCGGTAAGAACCACTCCGGTGTGTATGGCGACGGAGACAGTGCCGCTCTTGCATGCCTCGTGTCCACCGCGGTCCCTAGGTGGGCCGGTGGGAGGCCGGCTAGCCGGCCACATGCAAGAGTGGGAACGGTTAACTCAGGACCGTTTAGTCTTGCGATGGCTTTCCGTCGGGTATCATCCAGAGTGGGTGACAGGCCCGCCGTCGCGACTGTCTCTGGTGCCAGTCTGGACTCCCATTCCGAGAGATCCAGAGCAAAGGTTGTGTATCGAGGAGGAGATAAATTCCCTCATACAAAAGGGAGCTATTCAGCCGGCACAAAGATGTCCGGGCTTCTATTCAACCCTGTTCTTAGTAACAAAACGCACCGGAGGGTGGAGACCGATTCTCAACCTCAAGCCATTGAACAAGTTCATCGAGACGCCCAGTTTCAAGATGGAAACGGTGCGCTCGGTGTTGGCGGGGTTGGAGAGGGGGATGTGGACGGCGTCGATAGATTTGAAGGACGCTTATTTCCACATCCCCATCCACGGGAGTTTCTGTCGCTTCCTGAGATTTGCATTCCAGGGCAGACAGTGGGAATTCAGGGTGTTGCCCTTCGGAATTTCCACGGCTCCTCGGGTTTTCACCCGTGTGGTTCTTGCGATCACAGCATACCTCCGCAGGAGAAGCATAGCAGTCCACACGTACATAGACGACTGGCTGTTGAAAGCGCACACCCGGGAAAGTTTGTCCGCCAATCTGGAGATTGTTTTGAAAATTCTCACAGACTTGGGCTGGATGATCAATTTCCCAAAATCAGAGCTGACTCCATCCCAGAAGTTTGTTTACCTGGGGATGTTCTTCGATCTAGAGACAGGATATGTTTATCCTACTCAGGAGAGAGTTCAAAAACTCATCTCGTTGATTCAGTCAGTGTGCGACAGTCGTCATGTCCTGGCACGGGTTTACTTGAGAATGCTGGGGTTGATGGTTTCGTTGGAACCAGTCATTCCTCAGGCCGCCTTACGCAGGCGGCCGATCCAGTTGTTTCTCATGACACAATGGACCCAGAGTACAGGTTCGCTGGACTCGAATGTGTCAGTGTTGGCGCCTCTGATTCACCACCTGCAATGGTGGTTGAATACAGAGAATCTCTTGCCGGGGGTTTTGCTAACCCCTCCCCACCCTCAGGTGACTGTGTATACAGATGCATCGATGGAGGGCTGGGGAGCTTGCCTGGAAGAATCCACGATATCAGGGCTTTGGAATCTGGAACAGTCAAAGGAACATATAAATCTACTGGAGCTAAGAGCAGTAGTCCTGGCCCTGGAACATTTCTTACAGAAAGTTCAGGGCAAGATTGTTCTTATTCGTTCAGACAACTCAACAGTTGTGACTTACATAAACCGCCAGGGCGGAACGAAGTCGCCCAGTCTCTGTATGATGACATGGAAACTGCTTTGTTGGTGTCTGGATCACCAGATTACCTTGAAAGCAGTTCATATTCCGGGAAGGTTAAACCTGCTAGCAGACTCATTGAGCCGAAGGATGAGTGTTTTACCCACGGAATGGCAACTAAATCAATGTGTGGCGGATCGTCTGTTCGACCATTGGGGGAAACCCAACATCGATTTGTTCGCAACGAAGAAGAATGCGAAGATGACGACGTACGTCTCTCCGATTCCGGATCCAAGCGCTTTCGCAACAGATGCGTTAGCTATCAGCTGGGGGAGAATGTATGCATACGCATTCCCTCCAGCAATCCTGATTCCAAAAATTCTTCAGAAAATCAGACAAGAGGAATGCCAAGTGCTTCTGATCGCCCCGGATTGGCCAAGCCGATCATGGTATACGGATCTGCTGGACCTTCTGGTCTGCAATCCGGTTCCTCTGCCTCTGATGGACGATATTATCTTCCAGGGCAAGGCCCTTCACAACAATCCGTCAATGTTCAGATTGACTGCGTGGATGTTGTCAAGGAATCTAGAATTAAGGAGGGCTTTTCTGAGCAAGCAGCCATGTTTATGGCCAAAGCCAGGAGGGGGTCAACCTCCAGAGCATATAATTATAAAATCAACAGATTTGCAGAATGGTGCTCAAAAAGATGTATTGATCCAATGGATTCATCTATTCAAGTAGTAGCTGATTTCCTCTGTCACCTCTATGATGCCTATAGCCTCAAGCCTAACTCTATTGCTGGTTATAAATCAGCATTAATGTCTGTTATTCCTTGCTTGGCTAAGAGGGGAAGTGATGAAGTAAATACATTAAATGTATTAATTAAAGGCATGGGCAATCTAAGACCAAGGAATCCACCTGTGATTCCGTCTTGGAGTTTATCGCTAGTGCTTCAAGTACTAGGTGATAAGCCTTTTGAACCACTTAGTTCCATTTCTATGAAACTATTAACACTGAAGACTGTGTTTTTAATTGCTGCGGCCTCGGCTAGGCGTAGGAGTGAAATTCATGCCTTATCAGCCGAGGATGACCGTTTTGTGGTTTCAGGGGAAGGCCTTAAGCTGCTACCTAGGATTAATTTCTTGGCTAAAAATCAGTCGTTGAAATATCCAGGTCAACCTATTATTTTGCCTGCTTTAACTAGATATGATCCTAATTCTAAAGCATGGTGTCCCGTCCGGGCGCTGCGCCGGTACAAACAACGTACGGCGGCTTGGCGCACCGACCAGTCAGCGTTATGGTTGTCATATATTGAACCCCATGGGAGGGCTTCTAAGGACACCATTTCCAGGTGGATTGTGGAATGCATTCAGTTTTGCCATAAATCCGCCACCGGGAAGCAGGTTGACGTGGCCAAGGCTCACAGTGTCCGCGGCGTAGTGACATCCACGGCCCTATTTAATGGGGTCCCTGTGGATGATATTATGTCGGTGGCTCAGTGGCACTGTGAGTCAAGTTTTACAGACCATTATCTCCGTGACACCTCTAATCCTCTCGCCTTGTCGGTTTTGAAAAAATAAATCGGTTTATATTTTTTGAGGAGGTTTTCCTCATTACTTATATATTTCACAATTAATTTATGGAAACACCCACTTTTTTGGGCCTGCATCAGTCTTTACCAATGGGAAGATGATGTCAGCAGCCATTTTCAACAAGGTCAGTCTTGTTCATGTGTTGTCCGTTGTTGATTGTATTGTCACGATTACCCGTTATTAATATGGTGATGGTTTGTGTATTTGTGTGGTTCATTGTTGAGAGTTACGAAAATGGAGCTTTTTCGTCTCTGTCCTGTAGTACATGGCACTTGTACGTAGAGAGCGTATAGGACATTGAGGTCAGTCGACTCTTCCTCCCAGGAAGGAGGGGGGGGAGCGCATATGACATTCGGTCATCTCTCATACATCGGTGGTGTTATCCGATGGTTAGTCAAATCCTGACTGTTTTTTCTTACAGTTTCAGAAGTTTAAGTGCCTTAAACGCAGAAAAGCGTATAGGGATGAGCTGGTCTTTTGACCTCGCCTCCCTCCCGCCAGATTCACTTTCGAATTCTGGCAATATCAAAAGTATTAGGGAGGTAAGTATACTCTTGAAGTGAAATAAACGAAATCTAGGATTTCTTTTTTCACGAGAGAGTTGATACTTACCTCCCTAGATACGGACCCGGCCTCTCCACCCCACAGAGGCTCGGTCTTCAGGCTCTTAATAGTTGCATGTGTGTCAGCCAATAATCTAGTCAGAGGAAGTGCTAGTCTGCGCATGCGCGGTGGTGGGGCTGGCATCCGCCAGACTACGCTCTGACTCCCTGCCCAGTAGGGGCACCTAACTGTTTTAAATCTGAGTGTTTATTGAGTGAAAGCCAATATTTAGCAATATCAAAAGTATTAGGGAGGTAAGTATCAACTCTCTCGTGAAAAAAGAAATCCTAGATTTCGTTTAGTTTCCTCTATAAAGTTCATGTCCCTGTCCTGTGTCTCCTCTATAAAGTGCATATCCCTGTCCTGTGTTTCCTCTATAAAGTGCATGTCCCTGTCCTGTGTCTCCTCTCTAAAGTGCATGTCCCAGTCCTGTGTCTCCTCTATAAAGTGCATGTCCCTGTCTTGTGTCTCCTCTAAAGTGCATGTCCCTGTCCTGTGTCTCCTCTATAAAGTGCATGTCCCTGTCTTGTGTCTCCTCTATGAAGTGCATGTCCCTGTGCTGTGTTTCCTCTATAAAGTGCATATCCCTGTCCTGTGTTTCCTCTATAAAGTGCATATCCCTGTCCTGTGTTTCCTCTATAAAGTCCATGTCCCTGTCCTGTGTCTCCTCTATAAAGTGCATGTCCCTGTCCTGTGTTTCCTCTATAAAGTGCATGTCCCTGTGCTGTGTTTCCTCTATAAAGTGCATATCCCTGTCCTGTGTTTCCTCTATAAAGTGCATGTCCCTGTCCTGTGTCTCCTCTATAAAGTGCATGTCCCTGTCTTGTGTCTCCTCTATAAAGTGCATGTCCCTGTGCTGTGTTTCCTCTATAAAGTGCATATCCCTGTCCTGTGTTTCCTCTATAAAGTCCATGTCCCGGTTCTGTGATTCCTCTATAAAGTGCATGTCCCTGTCCTGTGTCTCCTCTATAAAGTGCATATCCCTGTCCTGTGTCTCCTCTATAAAGTGCATGTCCCTGTCCTGTGTCTCCTCTATAAAGTGCATGTCCCTGTCCTGTGTTTCCTCTATAAAGTGCATATCCCTGTCCTGTGTTTCCTCTATAAAGTGCATGTCCCTGTCCTGTGTTTCCTCTATAAAGTGCATATCCCTGTCCTGTGTTTCCTCTATAAAGTGCTTGTCCCTGTCCTGTGTCTCCTCTATAAAGTTCATATCCCTGTACTGTGTTTCCTCTATAAAGTGCATGTCCCTGTCCTGTGTTTCCTCTATAAAGTGCATGTCCCTGTCCTGTGTTTCCTCTATAAAGTGCATATCCCTGTCCTGTGTTTCCTCTATAAAGTGCATGTCCCTGTCCTGTGTCTCCTCTATAAAGTGCATGTCCCTGTCCTGTGTCTATAAAGTTCATATCCCTGTCCTGTGTCTCCTCTATAAAGTGCATGTCCCTGTCCTGTGTTTCCTCTATAAAGTGCATGTCCCTGTCCTGTGTCTCCTCTATAAAGTTCATATCCCTGTACTGTGTCGCCTCTATAAAGTTCATATCCCTGTCCTGTGTTTCCTCTATAAAGTTCATATCCCTGTCCTGTGTTTCCTCTATAAAGTGCATGTCCCTGTCCTGTGTCTCTATAAAGTTCATATCCCTGTCCTGTGTCTCCTCTATAAAGTGCATGTCCCTGTCCTGTGTTTCCTCTATAAAGTGCATGTCCCTGTCCTGTGTCTCCTCTATAAAGTTCATATCCCTGTACTGTGTCGCCTCTATAAAGTTCATATCCCTGTCCTGTGTTTCCTCTATAAAGTTCATATCCCTGGCCTGTGTTTCCTCTATGAAGTGCATATCCCTGTCCTGTGTTTCCTCTATAAAGTGCATGTCCCTGTCCTGTGTCTCCTCTATAAAGTGCATGTCCCTGTCCTGTGTTTCCTCTATAAAGTGCATATCCCTGTCCTGTGTCTCCTCTATAAAGTGCATGTCCCTGTCCTGTGTTTCCTCTATAAAGTGCATATCCCTGTCCTGTGTTTCCTCTATAAAGTGCATGTCCCTGTCCTGTGTCTCCTCTATAAAGCCCATATCCCTGTACTGTGTCTCCTCTATAAAGTGCATGTCCCTGTCTTGTGTCTCCTCTATAAAGTGCATGTCCCTGTGCTGTGTTTCCTCTATAAAGTTCATATCCCTGTCCTGTGTCTCCTCTATAAGGTTTATATCCCTGTCCTGTGTCTCCTCTATAAAGTGCATATCCCTGTCCTGTGTCTCCTCTATAAAGTGCATGTCCCTGTCCTGTGTTTCCTCTATAAAGTGCATATCCCTGTCCTGTGTCTCCTCTATAAGGTTTATATCCCTGTCCTGTGTCTCCTCTATAAAGTGCATATCCCTGTCCTGTGTCTCCTCTATAAAGTGCATATCCCTGTCCTGTGTTTCCTCTATAAAGTTCATATCCCTGTCCTGTGTTTCCTCTATAAGGTTCATATCCCTGTCCTGTGTCTCCTCTATAAAGTGCATATCCCTGTCCTGTGTCTCCTCTATAAAGTGCATGTCCCTGTCTTGTGTCTCCTCTATAAAGTGCATGTCCCTGTGCTGTGTTTCCTCTATAAAGTTCATATCCCTGTCCTGTGTCTCCTCTATAAGGTTTATATCCCTGTCCTGTGTCTCCTCTATAAAGTGCATGTCCCTGTCCTGTGTTTCCTCTATAAAGTCCATGTCCCTGCCCTGTGTTTCCTCTATAAAGTCCATGTCCCGTTTCTGTGATTCCTCTATAAAGTGCATGTCCCTGTCCTGTGTCTCCTCTATAAAGTTCATATCCCTGTCCTGTGGCTCCTCTATAAAGTGCATGTCCCTATCCTGTGTCTCCTCTATAAAGTCCATGTCCCGGTTCTGTGATTCCTCTATAAAGTGCATGTCCCTGTCCTGTGTTTCCTCTATAAGTTCCATATCCCTGTCCTGTGGCTCCTCTATAAAGTGCATGTCCCTGTCCTGTGTCTCCTCTATAAAGTGCATGTCCCTGTCCTGTGTTTCCTCTATAAAGTGCATGTCCCTGTCCTGTGTTTCCTCTATAAGGTGCATATCCCTGTCCTGTGTTTCCTCTATAAAGTGCATGTCCCTGTCCTGTGTCTCCTCTATAAAGTTCATATCCCTGTCCTGTGTTTCCTCTATAAAGTTCATATCCCTGTACTGTGTTTCCTCTATAAAGTGCATGTCCCTGTCCTGTGTCTCCTCTATAAAGTGCATGTCCCTGTCCTGTGTTTCCTCTATAAAGTGCATATCCCTGTCCTGTGTCTCCTCTATAAAGTGCATGTCCCTGTCCTGTGTCTCCTCTATAAAGTTCATATCCCTGTCCTGTGTTTCCTCTATAAAGTGCATGTCCCTGTCCTGTGTTTCCTCTATAAAGTGCATGTCCCTGTCCTGTGTCTCCTCTATAAAGTGCATGTCCCTGTCATGTGTTTCCTCTATAAAGTGCATGTCCCTGTAGTGTGTTTCCTCTATAAAGTGCATGTCCCTGTGCTGTGTTTCCTCTATAAAGTGCATGTCCCTGTCCTGTGTTTACTCTATAAAGTGCATGTCCCTGTCCTGTGTTTCGTCTATAAAGTGCATGTCCGTGTCCTGTGTCTCCTCTATAAAGTGCATGTCCCTGTCCTGTGTTTCCTCTATCAAGTTCATATCCCTGTCCTGTGTTTCCTCTATAAAGTGCATGTCCCTGTCCTGTGTTTCCTCTATAAAGTTCATATCCCTGTCCTGTGTTTCCTCTATAAAGTGCATGTCCCTGTCCTGTGTCTCCTCTATAAAGTGCATGTCCCTGTCATGTGTTTTCACATCAAGAGTATACTTACCTCCCTAATACTTTTGATATTGCTAAATATTGGCTTTCACTCAATAAACACTCAGATTTAAAACAGTTAGGTGCCCCTACTGGGCAGGGAGTCAGAGCGTAGTCTGGCGGATGCCAGCCCCACCACCGCGCATGCGCAGACTAGCACTTCCTCTTTGCTAGATTATTGGCAGAGAGTTCACACATGTCTTTTTGTGCTGAAGCTTTTCTTTATCTTAAACTAGTTTAAGTGGTGTTGGTTGGTGTGATAGTCACTTTTTTGGATGGCGGGAAGTTTCAATTCGCCAAAGAAGGACTTAGGACCTTTAAATCAGGTGACTTCTAGTAAAATTAGCGAGTTTTCTTCCCGGTGTATTGTGTTTCCGGGACTCGCGTTTACCGTGATAAGCGCCTTAGTTAGTTGGTTTAGGTCAACTCGGTGCTACCTAGGACTAATTTCTCTTTCTGTTTCTGTCCACAGGTCTGTATGACGCTAGGTGGTGACATCACAGTTGCTGAGAGTTAGTTTTCTCTCCACCATGGTTCCATTTCCTACTAACACTGTTAGGTTATCTAACCAAATGAAAAATATGTCCAGTGAGTTGGAGGCCTAGTATAAAGGTCTTCTCACTTTGCCCTCTTGATCCAATTCCTTCCCCATGAGGTGGAGAGAGTTAAGAGGCGTGCAGATGGTGGAGTTCTCCGGTTCGTCACGTTGGATGGTTTGTCTATACAAAGTGTCAGGTATCTAGTTATTGATAATGTGGTGATGTTAATTATTGTAAACAAACAAAGGGAGATAATTAACATTTTTGCCAGAAAAGAGTTATCTATATGTATCTGATGGTTGTGTAGTCAACTTATCCATTCAGCATACAATTCGTCCTTGCACTTGGATGTTTTGTTGGGATCGAATTTTTCCTGTCACGGGATTAATGACGTCATAATCAGCCTGGCTATGTGTTTATCAGCAATTCAAGCGCTATGCTGGTTTCTGATGTATATTGATCTTTATGATCGTTTTCCTTCTCTTTGAGTTGGATTGAGTTTCTAAGCTTAACTAGTTGCTCATACTCCTTGTCCTTTGCCCTGTTTCAGGGACCGGGTTGCGCGTCCTGTGGTTGTTTTCTGCCGGATAAGTTCTGGCCGCATCTGTGCTGTCAATGTAGCCCTTGTGGTCCATTGGTTAATTGTGACATATGTAAGCACTGGGGGGGCGAGTTAATGTCCGAATTCTTGTGCTGTTTACAGGCGACGGACAAGGTGGTAGAAGAGGAGAAGAAGAAGAAGCGGAAACGAGAGGTTGTAAGTAGGAAGGGTAAGGGGAAGGTCTCGTCCGCGGTGGATATGGAGGCCTTCCGGACCGAGATGTTGGGAGTGATGAAGAGGACAATAAAGGATTTGGTTCCAGGGTTGCTTCGTGGCATGCTTCCTGGACCAAATCCTTTACTGTCCTCATCATCGGCTTCGGAGCAGGTAATCCCCGCCTCTGGATCGATTTTCCTTAGTCCGCTTCCGTTGTCCGATGATTCAGAGGTGGCCCCATTAGAGGGGGCGTTCCACGGCCCTGGCAGCAGGCTTATTGCCGCGCCGATAGGGGACCGTGGACGGTTGTCGCTGGAACCCGCGGGCTGCTTATCAGTCCAGGGGTATCCGCACGCCGCGGTGGCCAGTACCTCCTATGGCACCGTTCCTGGTCAGC
This sequence comes from Chaetoderma sp. LZ-2023a, assembly GCA_034401795.1. NCBI lineage: Eukaryota > Metazoa > Mollusca > Caudofoveata > Chaetodermatida > Chaetodermatidae > Chaetoderma > Chaetoderma sp. LZ-2023a. The sequence goes on from CM067370.1 coordinate 21,061,009, forward strand.
CCGGGTTAGCTCTCTTTGCTGACCCGGGGTCTAATCTTTCTGACCAGGGTAATGAGGAGTACCTGCTAGGGTCGCCGTCTGACGACGTGGACATGGATGAAGACGTTTGTGCACCCCTCGCGGGGAATACAGGCGCCTTGTTCCACGGTTTTACTCACCCTGGAGTAAGGTCCGCGGCTCAGGTGGTGGCCCAGGGCGCTGCTGATGGCCAGCGGTACCGCATACCTCGGCTTGCCGAGGGTGTTGCTGGTGCTGGCCGGGCCCGTGGTGAGACTATATATACCCCGCGCTCTGCCACGGTGCCTGCTCCTGGTCAAACCAGTGATATTCTCATGCCGGTGCTGTCAGGCCCGCGTGTTTTCCCTGGCTTGCCAGGTGTATCAGCATACCCGCCGTCAAGCTCTACTGCTTGCGCTCAGGAGGAAGACGAAGGACCCCGTCTTGTAGAGCGCTCGCAGTTAGCCACGGAGGAGGATTGGTATGACGCTTGCCAGTGGTTGGTGAGCGTTAGGCCTGATCTGCCCGTGGAGCAGTCGGCTAGCCAGCGTGTTCACACGCCGTGGTTAGCTGGGAAACCGACTGCTAACGCTATGCCTTCTCTGCCGCTGGCGGAGCATGTCGTTGACATGTTCAAGGCGGCGGAGTCGTCCATTAAGTGGAGTGGACGTCTCGCGAAGGCCCCTCGCGAGGTGGCCAGGCGTTGTCGCATCGTGCCCCTGGATTACCAGCGGTACGGTGTGGTACCCAAGCCCAGCGTGGATGACCGCGCGGCTTTGGGTGAGGATGCGCGGCCAGGCTCCCGTTCTGACACGGGTGTCTTGTGCGCGAACGCGTTGCGTTCGGCGAATGCCGCGTTGCGTGATGCGGAGGAGAGTGGGAGGGCTTCGATTGCCGCTCTGTCCCACGTCTCCCAGCTGTTACAGGGGGTAGTAACGGCTTCCGCATCGCGCCAGCCAAGTCCGGTCACTGTCCAGCGAACCATCCAGGATGGTATTAACCTGGCACTGGACTGTGTGACTCGGGCGGTGACCAGGAGTGTCAGGGCAAGACGCACGTTTGCCCTGGACAATTTGTGCCCGTCTCAGGACCTGTACAATAGGCTACTGCGTACGCCTATGACGGGCCCTGGTCTTTTTGGAGGTGAGGGATGTCGCCACCTCCAGGAGACGGTCACCCTGGTGAATAACCAGAGGGCGCTGCGCGAGCAGTTTGATGTGCTGCGTCGTGCTAACGCTCGCGCCGCGGCCCCGGCGTATCGTCCCCTGCAGGCTCGAGGTGGTGCTGGCCAGGTCAGTGGCCAGCCACCGTCGCAGCGTCGGCCTCGGCCGCGTGCGATTCGGCCAGCAGCGAGGGGGGCGCAGGTTCCTCAGGCGTCGTCAGCCAGGCAGCCGCCCGCGCACCGAGGTGCGCGCGGGGCGGGGCGGGGCGCGCGAGGATCTGGGCGTGGTTATCGGTCCTGACAGGACGCTTACCGCGGTAAGAACCACTCCGGTGTGTATGGCGGCGGAGACAGTGCCGCTCTTGCATGCCTCGTGTCCACCGCGGTCCCTAGGTGGGCCGGTGGGAGGCCGGCTAGCCGGCCACCTGCAAGAGTGGGAACGGTTAACTCAGGACCGTTTAGTCTTGCGATGGCTTTCCGTCGGGTATCATCCAGAGTGGGTGACAGGCCCGCCGTCGCGACTGTCTCTGGTGCCAGTCTGGACTCCCATTCCGAGAGATCCAGAGCAAAGGTTGTGTATCGAGGAGGAGATAAATTCCCTCATACAAAAGGGAGCGATTCAGCCGGCACAAAAGTGTCCGGGCTTCTATTCAACCCTGTTCTTAGTAACAAAACGCACTGGTGGGTGGAGACCGATTCTCAACCTCAAGCCATTGAACAAGTTCATCGAGACGCCCAGTTTCAAGATGGAAACGGTGCGCTCGGTGTTGGCGGGGTTGGAGAGGGGGATGTGGACGGCGTCGATAGATTTGAAGGACGCTTATTTCCACATCCCCATCCACGGGAGTTTCTGTCGCTTCCTGAGATTTGCATTCCAGGGCAGACAGTGGGAATTCAGGGTGTTGCCCTTCGGAATTTCCACGGCTCCTCGGGTTTTCACCCGTGTGGTTCTTGCGATCACAGCATACCTCCGCAGGAGAAGCATAGCAGTCCACACGTACATAGACGACTGGCTGTTGAAAGCGCACACCCGGGAAAGTTTGTCCGCCAATCTGGAGATTGTTTTGAAAATTCTCACAGACTTGGGCTGGATGATCAATTTCCCAAAATCAGAGCTGACTCCATCCCAGAAGTTTGTTTACCTGGGGATGTTCTTCGATCTAGAGACAGGATATGTTTATCCTACTCAGGAGAGAGTTCAAATACTCATCTCGTTGATTCAGTCAGTGTGCGACAGTCGTCATGTCCTGGCACGGGTTTACTTGAGAATGCTGGGGTTGATGGTTTCGTTGGAACCGGTCATTCCTCAGGCCGCCTTACGCAGGCGGCCGATCCAGTTGTTTCTCATGACACAATGGACCCAGAGTACAGGTTCGCTGGACTCGAATGTGTCAGTGTTGGCGCCTCTGATTCACCACCTGCAATGGTGGTTGAATACAGAGAATCTCTTGCCGGGGGTTTTGCTAACCCCTCCCCACCCTCAGGTGACTGTGTATACAGATGCATCGATGGAGGACTGGGGAGCTTGCCTGGAAGAATCCACGATATCAGGGCTTTGGAATCTGGAACAGTCACAGGAACATATAAATCTACTGGAACTAAGAGCAGTAGTCCTGGGCCTGGAACATTTCTTACAGAAAGTTCAGGGCAAGATTGTTCTTATTCGTTCAGACAACTCAACAGTTGTGACTTACATAAACCGCCAGGGCGGAACGAAGTCGCCCAGTCTCTGTATGATGACATGGAAACTGCTTTGTTGGTGTCTGGATCACCAGATTACCTTGAAAGCAGTTCATATTCCGGGAAGGTTAAACCTGCTAGCAGACTCATTGAGCCGAAGGATGAGTGTTTTACCCACGGAATGGCAACTAAATCAATGTGTGGCGGATCGTCTGTTCGACCATTGGGGGAAACCCAACATCGATTTGTTCGCAACGAAGAAGAATGCGAAGATGACGACGTACGTCTCTCCGATTCCGGATCCAAGCGCTTTCGCAACAGATGCGTTAGCTATCAGCTGGGGGAGAATGTATGCATACGCATTCCCTCCAGCAATCCTGATTCCAAAAATTCTTCAGAAAATCAGACAAGAGGAATGCCAAGTGCTTCTGATCGCCCCGGATTGGCCAAGCCGATCATGGTATACGGATCTGCTGGACCTTCTGGTCTGCAATCCGGTTCCTCTGCCTCTGATGGACGATATTATCTTCCAGGGCAAGGCCCTTCACAACAATCCGTCAATGTTCAGATTGACTGCGTGGATGTTGTCAAGGAATCTAGAATTAAGGAGGGCTTTTCTGAGCAAGCAGCCATGTTTATGGCCAAAGCCAGGAGGGGGTCAACCTCCAGAGCATATAATTATAAAATCAACAGATTTGCAGAATGGTGCTCAAAAAGATGTATTGATCCAATGGATTCATCTATTCAAGTAGTAGCTGATTTCCTCTGTCACCTCTATGATGCCTATAGCCTCAAGCCTAACTCTATTGCTGGTTATAAGTCAGCATTAATGTCTGTTATTCCTTGCTTGGCTAAGAGGGGAAGTGATGAAGTAAATACATTGAATGTATTAATTAAAGGCATGGGCAATCTAAGACCAAGGAATCCACCTGTGATTCCGTCTTGGAGTTTATCGCTAGTGCTTCAAGTACTAGGTGATAAGCCTTTTGAACCACTTAGTTCCATTTCTATGAAACTATTAACACTGAAGACTGTGTTTTTAATTGCTGCGGCCTCGGCTAGGCGTAGGAGTGAAATTCATGCCTTATCAGCCGAGGATGACCGTTTTGTGGTTTCAGGGGAAGGCCTTAAGCTGCTACCTAGGATTAATTTCTTGGCTAAAAATCAGTCGTTGAAATATCCAGGTCAACCTATTATTTTGCCTGCTTTAACTAGATATGATCCTAATTCTAAAGCATGGTGTCCCGTCCGGGCGCTGCGCCGGTACAAACAACGTACGGCGGCTTGGCGCACCGACCAGTCAGCGTTATGGTTGTCATATATTGAACCCCATGGGAGGGCTTCTAAGGACACCATTTCCAGGTGGATTGTGGAATGCATTCAGTTTTGCCATAAATCCGCCACCGGGAAGCAGGTTGACGTGGCCAAGGCTCACAGTGTCCGCGGCGTAGTGACATCCACGGCCCTATTTAATGGGGTCCCTGTGGATGATATTATGTCGGTGGCTCAGTGGCACTGTGAGTCAAGTTTTACAGACCATTATCTCCGTGACACCTCTAATCCTCTCGCCTTGTCGGTTTTGAAAAAATAAATCGGTTTATATTTTTTGAGGAGGTTTTCCTCATTACTTATATATTTCACAATTAATTTATGGAAACACCCACTTTTTTGGGCCTGCATCAGTCTTTACCAATGGGAAGATGATGTCAGCAGCCATTTTCAACAAGGTCAGTCTTGTTCATGTGTTGTCCGTTGTTGATTGTATTGTCACGATTACCCGTTATTAATATGGTGATGGTTTGTGTATTTGTGTGGTTCATTGTTGAGAGTTACGAAAATGGAGCTTTTTCGTCTCTGTCCTGTAGTACATGGCACTTGTACGTAGAGAGCGTATAGGACATTGAGGTCAGTCGACTCTTCCTCCCAGGAAGGAGGGGGGGGAGCGCATATGACATTCGGTCATCTCTCATACATCGGTGGTGTTATCCGATGGTTAGTCAAATCCTGACTGTTTTTTCTTACAGTTTCAGAAGTTTAAGTGCCTTAAACGCAGAAAAGCGTATAGGGATGAGCTGGTCTTTTGACCTCGCCTCCCTCCCGCCAGATTCACTTTCGAATTCTGGCAATATCAAAAGTATTAGGGAGGTAAGTATACTCTTGATGTGAAATAAACGAAATCTAGGATTTCTTTTTTCACGAGAGAGTTGATACTTACCTCCCTAGATACGGACCCGGCCTCTCCACCCCACAGAGGCTCGGTCTTCAGGCTCTTAATAGTTGCATGTGTGTCAGCCAATAATCTAGTCAGAGGAAGTGCTAGTCTGCGCATGCGCGGTGGTGGGGCTGGCATCCGCCAGACTACGCTCTGACTCCCTGCCCAGTAGGGGCACCTAACTGTTTTAAATCTGAGTGTTTATTGAGTGAAAGCCAATATTTAGCAATATCAAAAGTATTAGGGAGGTAAGTATCAACTCTCTCGTGAAAAAAGAAATCCTAGATTTCGTTTATTCCTCTATAAAGTGCATGTCCCTGTAGTGTGTTTCCTCTATAAAGTGCATGTCCCTGTGCTGTGTTTCCTCTATAAAGTGCATGTCCCTGTCCTGTGTTTACTCTATAAAGTGCATGTCCCTGTCCTGTGTTTCATCTATAAAGTGCATGTCCCTGTCCTGTGTCTCCTCTATAAAGTGCATGTCCCTGTCCTGTGTTTCCTCTATCAAGTTCATATCCCTGTCCTGTGTTTCCTCTATAAAGTGCATGTCCCTGTCCTGTGTTTCCTCTATAAAGTGCATGTCCCTGTCCTGTGTTACCTCTATAAAGTGCATGTCCCTGTCCTGTGTTTCCTCTATAAAGTGCATGTCCCTGTCCTGTGTTTCCTCTATAAAGTGCATATCCCTGTCCTGTGTTTCCTCTATAAAGTGCATGTCCCTGTCCTGTGTCTCCTCTATAAAGTGCATGTCCCTGTCCTGTGTTTCCTCTATAAAGTTCATGTCCCTGTCCTGTGTTTCCTCTATAAAGTGCTTGTCCCTGTCCTGTGTTTCCTCTATAAAGTGCATATCCCTGTCCTGTGTCTCCTCTATAAAGTTCATATCCCTGTCCTGTGTTTCCTCTATAAAGTGCATATCCCTGTCCTGTGTCTCCTCTATAAGGTTTATGTCCCTGTCCTGTGTCTCCTCTATAAAGTGCATGTCCCTGTCCTGTGTTTCCTCTATAAAGTTCATATCCCTGTCTTGTGTCTCCTCTATAAAGTGCATGTCCCTGTACTGTGTTTCCTCTATAAAGTGCATATCCCTGTCCTGTGTTTCCTCTATAAAGCCCATATCCCTGTCTTGTGTCTCCTCTATAAAGTGCATGTCCCTGTCCTGTGTTTCCTCTATAAAGTTCATATCCCTGTCTTGTGTTTCCTCTATAAAGTGCATGTCCCTGTCCTGTGTTTCCTCTATAAAGTTCATGTCCCTGTCCTGTGTTTCCTCTATAAAGTTCATATCCCTGTCCTGTGTTTCCTCTATAAAGTTCATGTCCCTGTCCTGTGTTTCCTCTATAAAGTTCATATCCCTATCCTGTGTTTCCTCTATAAAGTTCATATCCCTGTCCTGTGTTTCCTCTATAAAGTTCATATCCCTGTCCTGTGTCTCCTCTATAAGGTTTATATCCCTGTCCTGTGTCTCCTCTATAAAGTGCATGTCCCTGTCCTGTGTTTCCTCTATAAAGTTCATATCCCTGTCCTGTGTCTCCTCTATAAAGTTCATATCCCTGTCCTGTGTCTCCTCTATAAAGTTCATATCCCTGTCCTGTGTCTCCTCTATACAGTGCATATCCCTGTCCTGTGTCTCCTCTATAAAGTTCATATCCCTGTCCTGTGTTTCCTCTATAAAGTGCATGTCCCTGTCCTGTGTCTCCTCTATAAAGTTCATATCCCTGTCCTGTGTTTCCTCTATAAAGTTCATATCCCTGTCCTGTGTCTCCTCTATAAGGTTTATGTCCCTGTCCTGTGTCTCCTCTATAAAGTGCATGTCCCTGTCCTGTGTTTCCTCTATAAAGTTCATATCCCTGTCCTGTGTTTCCTCTATAAAGTTCATATCCCTGTCCTGTGTCTCCTCTATAAGGTTTATATCCCTGTCCTGTGTCTCCTCTATAAAGTGCATGTCCCTGTCATGTGTTTCCTCTATAAAGTTCATATCCCTGTCCTGTGTTTCCTCTATAAAGTTCATATCCCTGTCCTGTGTCTCCTCTATAAGGTTTATATCCCTGTCCTGTGTCTCCTCTATAAAGTGCATGTTCCTGTCCTGTGTTTCCTCTATAAAGTGCATATCCCTGTCCTGTGTCTCCTCTATAAAGTTCATATCCCTGTCCTGTGTTTCCTCTATAAAGTTCATATCCCTGTCCTGTGTCTCCTCTATAAGGTTTATGTCCCTGTCCTGTGTCTCCTCTATAAAGTGCATGTCCCTGTCCTGTGTTTCCTCTATAAAGTTCATATCCCTGTCTTGTGTCTCCTCTATAAAGTGCATGTCCCTGTACTGTGTTTCCTCTATAAAGTGCATATCCCTGTCCTGTGTTTCCTCTATAAAGCCCATATCCCTGTCTTGTGTCTCCTCTATAAAGTGCATGTCCCTGTCCTGTGTTTCCTCTATAAAGTTCATATCCCTGTCTTGTGTTTCCTCTATAAAGTGCATGTCCCTGTCCTGTGTTTCCTCTATAAGGTTTATATCCCTGTCTTGTGTTTCCTCTATAAAGTGCATGTCCCTGTCCTGTGTTTCCTCTATAAAGCCCATATCCCTGTCCTGTGTTTTCTCTATAAAGCCCATATACCTGTCCTGTGTCTCCTCTATAAAGTTCATGTCCCTGTCCTGTGTTTTCTCTATAAAATGCATGTCCCTGTCCTGTGTTTCCTCTATAAAGTGCATGTCCCTGTCCTGTGTTTCCTCTATAAAGTTCATATCCCTGTCATGTGTCTCCTCTATAAAGTGCATGTCCCTGTCCTGTGTTTCCTCTATAAAGTGCATATCCCTGTCCTGTGTTTCCTCTATAAAGTGCATGTCCCTGTACTGTGTTTCCTCTATAAAGTGCATGTCCCTGTCCTGTGTTTCCTCTATAAAGTTCATATCCCTGTCCTGTGTCTCCTCTATAAAGTGCATGTCCCTGTCCTGTGTTTCCTCTATAAAGTGCATGTCCCTGTCCTGTGTTTCCTCTATAAAGTGCATGTCCCTGTACTGTGTTTCCTCTATAAAGTGCATGTCCCTGTCCTGTGTTTCCTCTATAAAGTGCATGTCCCTGTCCTGTGTTTCCTCTATAAAGTGCATGTCCCTGTCCTGTGTTTCCTCTATAAAGTGCATTTCCCTGTACTGTGTTTCTTCTATAAAGTGCATGTCCCTGTCCTGTGTTTCCTCTATAAAGTGCATGTCCCTGTCCTGTGTTTCCTCTATAAAGTGCATGTCCCTGTCCTGTGTTTCCTCTATAAAGTTCATATCCCTGTCCTGTGTTTCCTCTATAAAGTGCATATCCCTGTCCTGTGTTTTCTCTATAAAGTGCATATCCCTGTCCTGTGTTTCCTCTATAAAGTGCATGTCCCTGTCCTGTGTTTCCTCTATAAAGTGCATGTCCCTGTACTGTGTTTCCTCTATAAAGTGCATGTCCCTGTCCTGTGTTTCCTCTATAAAGTGCATGTCCCTGTCCTGTGTCTCCTCTATAAAGTGCATGTCCCTGTACTGTGTCTCCTCTATAAAGTGCATTTCCCTGTCTTGTGTCTCCTCTATAAAGTTCATATCCCTGTCCTGTGTTTCCTCTATAAAGTTCATATCCCTGTTCTGTGTTTCCTCTATAAGGTTCATATCCCTGTACTGTGTCTCCTCTATAAAGTGCATATCCCTGTCCTGTGTCTCCTCTATAAAGTGCATGTCCCTGTCCTGTGTCTCCTCTATAAAGTTCATATCCCTGTCCTGTGTTTCCTCTATAAAGTGCATATCCCTGTCCTGTGTCTCCTCTATAAAGTTCATATCCCTGTCCTGTGTCTCCTCTATAAGGTTTATATCCCTGTCCTGTGTCTCCTCTATAAAGTGCATGTCCCTGTCCTGTGTTTCCTCTATAAAGTTCATATCCCTGTCCTGTGTCTCCTCTATAAAGTGCATATCCCTGTCCTGTGTCTCCTCTATAAAGCCCATATCCCTGTCCTGTGTCTCCTCTATAAAGTGCATGTCCCTGTCCTGTGTCTCCTCTATAAAGTTCATATCCCTGTCCTGTGTTTCCTCTATAAAGTGCATGTCCCTGTCCTGTGTTTCCTCTATAAAGTGCATATCCCTGTACTGTGTCTCTATAAAGTGCATGTCCCTGTCCTGTGTCTCCTCTATAAAGTGCATATCCCTGTCCTGTGTCTCCTCTATAAAGCCCATATCCCTGTCCTGTGTTTCCTCTATAAAGTGCATGTCCCTGTCCTGTGTCTCCTCTATAAAGTGCATGTCCCTGTCCTGTGTTTCCTCTATAAAGTGCATGTCCCTGTCCTGTGTCTCCTCTATAAAGCCCATATCCCTGTCCTGTGTTTCCTCTATAAAGTGCATATCCCTGTCCTGTGTCTCCTCTATAAAGTTCATATCCCTGTCCTGTGTTTCCTCTATAAAGTTCATATCCCTGTCCTGTGTTTCCTCTATAAAGTTCATATCCCTGTCCTGTGTTTCCTCTATAAAGTTCATATCTATCTCCTCTATAAAGTGCATGTCCCTGTCCTGTGTCTCCTCTATAAAGTGCATGTCCCTGTCCTGTGTTTCCTCTATAAAGTGCATGTCCCTGTCCTGTGTTTCCTCTATAAAGTGCATGTCCCTGTCCTGTGTTTCCTCTATAAAGTTCATATCCCTGTCCTGTGTCTCCTCTATAAAGTGCATGTCCCTGTCCTGTGTTTCCTCTATAAAGTTCATATCCCTGTCCTGTGTTTCCTCTATAAAGTTCATATCCCTGTACTGTGTTTCCTCTATAAAGCCCATATCCCTGTCCTGTGTTTTCTCTATAAAGCCCATATCCCTGTCCTGTGTCTCCTCTATAAAGTGCATGTCCCTGTCCTGTGTCTCCACTATAAAGTGCATGTCCCTGTCCTGTGTTTCCTCTATAAAGTGCATGTCCCTGTCCTGTGTTTCCTCTATAAGGTTCATATCCCTGTCCTGTGTTTCCTCTATAAAGTTCATATCCCTGTACTGTGTTTCCTCTATAAAGCCCATATCCCTGTCCTGTGTTTTCTCTATAAAGCCCATATCCCTGTACTGTGTCTCCTCTATAAAGTGCATGTCCCTGTCCTGTGTCTCCACTATAAAGTGCATGTCCCTGTCCTGTGTCTCCTCTATAAAGTGCATGTCCCTGTCCTGTGTTTCCTCTATAAAGTTCATATCCCTGTACTGTGTCTCCTCTATAAAGTGCATGTCCCTGTCCTGTGTCTCCACTATAAAGTGCATGTCCCTGTCCTGTGTCTCCTCTATAAAGTGCATATCCCTGTCCTGTGTTTCCTCTATAAAGTTCATATCCCTGTCCTGTGTCTCCTCTATAAAGTGCATGTCCCTGTCCTGTGTCTCCTCTATAATGTGCATGTCCCTGTGCTGTGTTTCCTCTATAAAGTGCATGTCCCTGTCCTGTGTTTCCTCTATAAAGTGCATGTCCCTGTCCTGTGTTTCCTCTATAAAGTTCATATCCCTGTCCTGTGTTTTCTCTATAAAGCCCATATCCCTGTCCTGTGTCTCCACTATAAAGTGCATGTCCCTGTCCTGTTTCTCCTCTATAAAGTGCATGTCCCTGTCCTGTGTCTCCTCTATAAAGTGCATGTCCCTGTGCTGTGTTTCCTCTATAAAGTGCATGTCCCTGTCCTGTGTCTCCTCTATAAAACGCATGTCCCTGTACTGTGTCTCTATAAAATGCATATTCTGTGTTTCCTCTATGAAGTGCATGTTCCTGTCCTGTGTCTCCGCTATAAAGTGCATGTCCCTGTCCTGTGTTTCTTCTATAAAGTTCATATCCCTGTCCTGTGTCTCCTCTATAAAGTGCATGTCCCTGTCCTGTGTCTCCTCTATAAAGTGCATGTCCCTGTCCTGTGTTTTCTCTATAAAGCCCATATCCCTGTACTGTGTTTCCTCTATAAAGTGCATGTCCCTGTCCTGTGTCTCCTCTATAAAGTGCATGTCCCTGTCCTGTGTTTTCTCTATAAAGCCCATATCCCTGTACTGTGTCTCCTCTATAAAGTGCATGTCCCTGTCCTGTGTTTCCTCTATATAGTGCATGTCCCTGTCCTGTGTTTCCTCTATAAAGTGCATGTCCCTGTGCTGTGTTTCCTCTATAAAGTCCATGTCCCTGTCCTGTGTCTCCTCTATAAAGTGCATGTCCCTGTCCTGTGTTTCCTCTATAAAGTGCATGTCCCTGTGCTGTGTTTCCTCTATAAAGTGCATATCCCTGTCCTGTGTTTCCGCTATAAAGTTAATTTTCCTACTGTGTTTTCTCTATAAATTTAATGTCCCTGGTCTGTGTTTCCTACATAATGTGCATGTCCCTTTTCTGTGTTTCCTATAAAGTGTGTGTCTCTGTAGTGTGTTTCTTCTATAAAGTCCATGTCCCTATGCTGTGTTTCCTCTATAAGGTTCATATCCCTGTCCTGTGTTTCCTCTATAAAGTGGATATCCCTGTCCTGTGTTTCCTATATAAAGTGCATGTCCCTGTCCTGTGTTTCCTATATAAAGTGCATGTCCCTGTCCTGTGTTTCCTCTATAAAGTGGATATCCCTGTCCTGTGTTTCCTCTATAAAGTGCATGTCCCTGTGCTGTGTTTCCTATATAAAGTGCATGTCCCTGTGCTGTGTTTCCTCTATAAAGTGCATGTCCCTGTCCTGTGTTTCCTATATAAAGTCCATGTCCCTGTCCTGTGTTTCCTCTATAATGCACAATGAACTGTCTCGCTGATGTAAGCCACCAGACAATAATTTCAATGTACAAAAATTTTTGACTTGCTGAATATTATGAAAACGATTTAACTGAAACTTGTTGGTGGCCTAGTCACAACTTTATGCCAAATTGTTTTCAAAATACTTAGCAGCGCCATATAATGCCTGGAATATATCGTCTGCATGGCTTCGGCAGTCAGATGGTTAAAACGTGACAATATCTATTTTTCAGGCCTCTTTATCACTGTTTTAATCATCGACAAAATTGGCCGTAAAAAGACGATGGCGGGTGAATTCCTCATCTTCTCTCTCTTTGTTTTGCTCGTCAATATCTGTACCACTAGGTGAGAATATTAGTCATGTGGATGCATAGATATGACCAGTAGTGTGTTTAGCGATGTGACAGCCCCCCCCCCCCCATATGAGCCAAAGGTTTCAAGCCTAGTCAAACATTATATTATCAACAACATATATCTGAATTATGGAATTATGGAATAGAATAGAAGCCGCTAAAACTTTCCCCGATTCTTTTCTCATTTTAGGTAATAGGAAGTTTAACCCTTACGAATATTCCCCGCATCTCCATCTCAGGGCAAACAGATAGGAAAGTCAAAGTACGCAGAATTAAACCAAATTTGGTTTGTTAGTTAACCATATGATTTGCGGATTGTGAAGCTGTGTTTACCTCATGCTTCGTAACCGCAGTGTGTGTGTGTGGGGCAGAACATTAAAGATGGTGAAAGTATGGGGATTTACTGTATGGGGACAGTACATTCTGGTTTTAAATGTTGTGTTTCTTCAGGCTGACATGTAACGTCAGCCTGAAAGATCACAATATTTAAAACTAGTTTATATCCAGAGCCTTCATTGTAAATATTTTGATCTTTCAGGCCTGTGCTGACATTATTCCTGTTTGTATCCAGAGCCTTCATTGCAGGAGCATTTCAAGCAGCTTATGTATACACACCAGAAGTAAGTACATCACCATTCTATAATCATCACCTGAGACCAGTAAGTACATCACCATGCTATAATCATCACCTGAGACCAGTAAGTACATCACCATGCTATAATCATCACCTGAGACCAGTAAGTACATCACCATGCTATAGTCATCACCTGAGGCCAGTAAGTACATCACCATTCTATAGTCATCACCTGAGACCAGTAAGTACATCACCATGCAATAATCATCACCTGAGACCAGTAAGTACATCACCATGCTATAATCATCACCTGAGGCCAGTAAGTACATCATCATGCTATTATCATCACCTGAGACCAGTAAGTACATCACCATGCTATTGTCATCACCTGAGGCCAGTAAGTACATCACCATGCTATAATCATCACCTGAGGCCAGTAAGTACATCATCATGCTATTATCATCACCTGAGACCAGTAAGTACATCACCATGCTATAATCATCACCTGAGACCAGTAAGTACATCACCATGCTATAATCAACACCTGAGACCAGTTTCACAAAGGTGCATTAGATATGCCCTAACATTAGGCTTGTGCAATTATGGATTAAATTGAAATTTATGATTATTTTCTAAATCATGAATTTATATGATTCAAAATTAAATAATCGAATAATCCTTAATAATTTCTACTGTATCAAATGCTACAAAACCAACCTTTTAGTTGTTCTTTCATATGAGCGGTCACAAAAACTGACATTTTGTTCAGTGAATGTCTGTCCATTTGCAGGTCGAGTGAACATTATCTTTAAAAATGTATCACTAGAATGACTGTTTCAAGTATCGAGCCAGGCATTCCAGTGATACGCTTTCAAAAATAGTCTTCTCTTGGCCTACAAATGGACATTGATTCATTGTTAAAAACCATTGCAGTTTTCATCATTGACATACCGTTCTGATTAATCGAGTAATCATGATCATTCTTAAATAATTGATTAAATAATGACATTGATGTTTACACTGTCAATAATGAAATACCCTGGCTAATGTATGTATTCTTTGTGACACCAACACCCGCATGAGTAATGCCGGGTAAGCTTCAGCAATGTATGTTAGTTTTCACTATTGTTACACGTGACTCTCCCAATGTCGAAATCAGTTAAATTTTCTCAAATATTTGCCTGCATTTCAATTAACAGATACCTTTGAGCGGATTTTTCTTCTTGGACAAAAGCTAAATATTTGTTTATATTACAAAAGCTGTGAAAAAGGGAACACATAAAGTCATGATATTAAGAGGCTAATCCAGGGGAAGTTCCAAGCAGGGTATTGAGTGGAATTATGGGAGAAATTCTGATTTCACATTTCATGGAGCAAGACACCAATATTTTTACAACATTGGATACAGAATTTAATTTGCTTTCAGAATATGTATATTTTATGTTGTGAAAAACGAGAACAGTTCTGAGAGTGGAATAGTTAGCCAATACCTTTCTCCTTACCACAAGTGGTTAAATATTTGTGTACTTTGTGAATTAAAGAGACAGTAGTACTAAGTGATGGTGATGTCCGTTCATGCGGGTTGGCAGATGTCCGTTCATGCGGGTGAGCAGATGTCTGTTCATGCGGGTTGGCAGATGTCTGTTCATGCGGGTGAGCAGATGTCTGTTCATTAGGGCTGCATGATATACCGATACCATATTTAAAACTGATATCCTGCACTGACGGTTTCATAACCAATTATAAAAAATAAATATCGAAAAACCAAATATGAACATATTTTCGTTTTTTTGTATCAGGATTGTTAAAAATAATGAGCATGAAAAGCGTAATGAATAATAATGGCCATACTTTCCATTAAGCTACGTTCGGGGCAACTAATAATTGACCGTGGCCCCAATTGCGCATATTGTGTAACTCCATGTAACTCGAAATCAAGCAGCGAATTAATTAAATAAATATCCACTCATCTTTTCTCTGGTAGTCTCGGATAAATTTGCAATATAAAACACAATACTAACTCGGGAATTTGTCATTGAAATTTGTATCGGGGAAAACATTTCTAAACAACGGCATCCATTTTATTTATGTCACCGGCTAATTAACATAATGCAAAGTCGTCCCAAAACTAAATCGCCCGAATGCATAAAAATCTCGCCAATAAATATAATGCTGAATACATTTTGCTGACTAGGATATAATTTTAAATAAAATTATTACTCAAACCGTTTTTAAAACATTATCTTCTATACACAATATCATATTAACTTATGGAATTCGCGTTTGCAATATTACACTTAATATTTTGTTCAAGCAATGATTTCGTCATCGGGCCGAATTGGAAATGAAAGAAGAAAGGGAGATAATTACATAATTAATTACAATCACGTGATTTACGTCTTTTCGCAACCTGTTTTGCTGATTTATGATTAATTTTGACAAAAGAAACGATGTTTATTTAACTGTGCGTAATATTTAGGCGGTCTCATTAATAATTTCACTCCCGCGATGATGGATATTATACGGTATATTAAGCTTTAAAGGCGTCAAACGTTATGAATGTATCAGGGCGTGAAAATGCGTTCTGTTTTTTATCATTTAAATTTTTTGTTTCATGTCCATAAAACTGATATTCGGTTAAAACCGATATGAAAGTCATATCGAAACTGATATGGCTGTAAGCCAAACCACGAAGCCCTACTGTTCATGCGAGTGGGCAGATGTCGGTTGATGCGGGTAGGAAGAGGTTCATTCATGCGGGTGGGCAGATGTCCGTTCATGCGGGTGGGCAGATGTCCAATCATGTGGGTGGGAAAATGTATGTTCGTGCGGGTGGGCAGATGTCTGTTGATGCGGGTGGGAAGACGTCCATTCATGTGGGTGGGCAGATGTCCGTTCATGCGGGTGGGCAGATGTCCGTTCATGCAGGTGATTAGATGTCCGTTGATGCAGGTGAGAAGATGTCCGTTCATGCGGGTGGGCAAATGTCTGTTGATGCGGGTGGACAGATGTCCATTCATGCGGGTGGGCAGATGTCTGTTCATGCGGGTGGGCAAATGTCCGTTGATGTGGGTGGGCAGATGTCCATTGATGGGGGTGGGAAGATGTCTGCTGATACGGGTGGGCAGATGTCCATTGATGCGGGTGGGCAAATGTCTGTTGATGCGGGTGGACAGATGTCCATTCATGCGGGTGGGCAGATGTCTTTTCACTTCAAGAGTATACTTACCTCCCTAATACTTTTGATATTGCTAAATATTGGCTTTCACTCAATAAACACTCAGATTTAAAACAGTTAGGTGCCCCTACTGGGCAGGGAGTCAGAGCGTAGTCTGGCGGATGCCAGCCCCACCACCGCGCATGCGCAGACTAGCACTACCTCTTTGCTAGATTATTGGCAAAGAGAACACACATGTCTTTTTGAGTCATAAGCTTTTCTTGCTCTTTAACTGTTAATTGGTGTATATTTTGGAGTGATAGTATCTGATTTGTATGGCAGGAGGGAACACTTCGCCACAGGAGGACTTAGGACCTTTAAATCAGGTGACTTCTAGTAAAATTAGCGAGTTTTCTTCCCGGTGTATTGTGTTTCCGGGACTCGCGTTTACCGTGATAAGCGCCTTGTTTAGTTGGTTTATGTCAACTCGGTGCTACCTAGGGCTAATTTCTCTTTCTGTTTATGTCCACAGGTCTGTATGACGCTAGGTGGTGACATCACAGTAGCAGAGAGTTAGTTTTCTCTCCACCATGGTTCCATTTCCTACTAACACTGTTAGGTTATCTAACCAAATGAAAAAATATGTCCAGTGAGTTGGAGGCCTAGTATAAAGGTCTTCTCACTTTGCCCTCTTGATCCAATTCCTTCCCCATGAGGTGGAGAGAGTTAAGAGGTATGCAGATGGTGGAGTTCTCCGGTTCGTCACGTTGGATGGTTTGTCTATACAAAGTGTCAGGTATCTAGTTATTGATAATGTGGTGATGTTAATTATTGTAAACAAACAAAGGGAGATAATTAACATTTTTGCCAGAAAAGAGTTATCTATATGTATCTGATGGTTGTGTAGTCGACTTATCCATTCAGCATACAATTCGTCCTTGCACTTGGATGTTTTGTTGGGATCGATTTTTCCTGTCACGGGATTAATGACGTCATAATCAGCCTGGCTATGTGTTTATCAGCAATTCAAGCGCTATGCTGGTTTCTGATGTATATTGATCTTTATGATCGTTTTCCTTCTCTTTGAGTTGGATTGAGTTTCTAAGCTTAACTAGTTGCTCATACTCCTTGTCCTTTGCCCTGTTTCAGGGACCGGGTTGCGCGTCCTGTGGACGTTTTCTTCATGAAAAGTTCTGGCCTCATCTGTGCTATCGATGTAGCCCTTGTGGTCCCTTGGTTAATTGTGACATATGTAAGCACTGGGGGGGCGAGTTAATGTCCGAATTCTTGTGCTGCTTACAGGCGACGGACAAGGTGGTAGAGGAGGAGAAGAAGAAGAAGCGGAAACGAGAGGTTGTAAGTAGGAAGGGTAAGGGGAAGGTCTCGTCCGCGGTGGATATGGAGGCCTTCCGGACCGAGATGTTGGGAGAGATGAAGAGGGCAATAAAGGATTTGGTTCCAGGGTTGCTTCGTGGCATGCTTCCTGGACCAAATCCTTTACTGTCCTCATCATCGGCTTCGGAGCAGGTAATCCCCGCCTCTGGATCGATTTTCCTTAGTCCGCTTCCGTTGTTCGACGATTCAGAGGTGGCCCCATTAGAGGGGGCGTTCCACGGCCCTGGCAGCAGGCTTATTGCCGCGCCGATAGGGGACCGTGGACGGTTGTCGCTGGAACCCGCGGGCTGCTTATCAGTCCAGGGGTATCCGCACGCCGCGGTGGCCAGTACCTCCTATGGCACCGTTCCTGGTCAGCCCGGGTTAGCTCTCTTTGCTGACCCGGGGTCTAATCTTTCTGACCAGGGTGATGAGGATTACCTGCTAGGGTCGCCGTCTGAAGACGTGGACATGGATGAAGACGTTTGTGCACCCCTCGCGGGGAATACAGGCGCCTTATTCCACGGTTTTACTCACCCTGGAGTAAAGTCCGCGGCTCAGGTGGTGGCCCAGGGCGCTGCTGATGGCCAGCGGTACCGCATACCTCGGCTTGCCGAGGGTGTTGCTGGTGCTGGCCGGGCCCGTGGTGAGACTATATATACCCCGCGCTCTGCCACGGTGCCTGCTCCTGGTCAAACCAGTGATATTCTCATGCCGGTGCTGTCAGGCCCGCGTGTTTTCCCTGGCTTGCCAGGTGTATCAGCATACCCGCCGTCAAGCTCTACTGCTTGCGCTCAGGAGGAAGACGAAGGACCCCGTCTTGTAGAGCGCTCGCAGTTAGCCACGGAGGAGGATTGGTATGACGCTTGCCAGTGGTTGGTGAGCGTTAGGCCTGATCTGCCCGTGAAGCAGTCGGCTAGCCAGCGTGTTCACACGCCGTGGTTAGCTGGGAAACCGACTGCTAACGCTATGCCTTCTCTGCCGCTGGCAGAGCATGTCGTTGACATGTTCAAGGCGGCGGAGTCGTCCATTAAGTCGAGTGGACGTCTCGCGAAGGCCCCTCGCGAGGTGGCCAGGCGTTGTCGCATCGTGCCCCTGGATTACCAGCGGTACGGTGTGGTACCCAAGCCCAGCGTGGATGACCGCGCGGCTTTGGGTGAGGATGCGCGGCCAGGCTCCCGTTCTGACACGGGGGTCTTGTGCTCGAACGCGTTGCGTTCGGCGAATACCGCGTTGCGTGATGCGGAGGAGAGTGGGAGGGCTTCGATTGCCGCTCTGTCCCACGTCTCCCAGCTGTTACAGGGGGTAGTAACGGCATCCGCATCGCGCCAGCCAAGCCCGGTTACGGTCCAGCGAGCCATCCAGGATGGTATTAACCTGGCGCTGGACTGTATGACTCGGGCGGTGACCAGGAGTGTCCGGGCAAGACGCACGTTTGCCCTGGACAATCTGTGCCCGTCTCAGGACCTGTACAATAGGCTACTCCGTACGCCTATGACGGGTCCTGGTCTTTTTGGAGGTGAGGGATGTCGCCACCTCCAGGAGACGGTCACCCTGGTGAATAACCAGAGGGCGCTGCGCGAGCAGTTTGAAGTGCTGCGTCGTGCTAACGTTCGCGCCGCGGCCCCTGCGTATCGTCCCCTGCAGGCTCGAGGTGGTACTGGCCAAGTCAGAGGCCAGCCACCGTCGCAGCGTCGGCCTCGGCCGCGTGCGATTCGGCCAGCAGCGAGGGGGGCGCAGGTTCCTCAGGCGCCGTCAGCCAGGCAGCCGCCCGCGCACCGAGGTGCGCGCGGGGCGGGGCGGGGCGCGCGAGGATCTGGGCGTGGTTATCGGTCCTGACAGGACGCTTACCGCGGTAAGAACCACTCCGGTGTGTATGGCGACGGAGACAGTGCCGCTCTTGCATGCCTCGTGTCCACCGCGGTCCCTAGGTGGACCGGTGGGAGGCCGGCTAGCCGACCACATGCAAGAGTGGGAACGGTTAACTCAGGACCGTTTAGTCTTGCGATGGCTTTCCGTCGGGTATCATCCAGAGTGGGTGACAGGCCCGCCGTCGCGACTGTCTCTGGTGCCAGTCTGGACTCCCATTCCGAGAGATCCAGAGCAAAGGTTGTGTATCGAGGAGGAGATAAATTCCCTCATACAAAAGGGAGCTATTCAGCCGGCACAAAGGTGTCCGGGCTTCTATTCAACCCTGTTCTTAGTAACAAAACGCACCGGAGGGTGGAGACCGATTCTCAACCTCAAGCCATTGAACAAGTTCATCGAGACGCCCAGTTTCAAGATGGAAACGGTGCGCTCGGTGTTGGCGGGGTTGGAGAGGGGGATGTGGACGGCGTCGATAGATTTGAAGGACGCTTATTTCCACATCCCCATCCACGGGAGTTTCTGTCGCTTCCTGAGATTTGCATTCCAGGGCAGACAGTGGGAATTCAGGGTGTTGCCCTTCGGAATTTCCACGGCTCCTCGGGTTTTCACCCGTGTGGTTCTTGCGATCACAGCATACCTCCGCAGGAGAAGCATAGCAGTCCACACGTACATAGACGACTGGCTGTTGAAAGCGCACACCCGGGAAAGTTTGTCCGCCAATCTGGAGGTTGTTTTGAAAACTCTCACAGGCTTGGGCTGGATGATCAATTTCCCAAAATCAGAGCTGACTCCATCCCAGAAGTTTGTTTACCTGGGGATGTTCTTCGATCTAGAGACAGGATATGTTTATCCTACTCAGGAGAGAGTTCAGAAACTCATCTCATTGATTCAGTCAGTGTGCGACAGTCGTCATGTCCTGGCACGGGTTTACTTGAGAATGCTGGGGTTGATGGTTTCGTTGGAACCAGTCATTCCTCAGGCCGCCTTACGCAGGCGGCCGATCCAGTTGTTTCTCATGACACAATGGACCCAGAGTACAGGTTCGCTGGACTCGAATGTGTCAGTGTTGGCGCCTCTGATTCACCACCTGCAATGGTGGTTGAATACAGAGAATCTCTTGCCGGGGGTTTTGCTAACCCCTCCCCTCCCCACCCTCAGGTGACTGTGTATACAGATGCATCGATGGAGGGCTGGGGAGCTTGCCTGGAAGAATCCACGATATCAGGGCTTTGGAATCTGGAACAGTCAAAGGAACATATAAATCTACTGGAGCTAAGAGCAGTAGTCCTGGGCCTGGAACATTTCTTACAGAAAGTTCAGGGCAAGATTGTTCTTATTCGTTCAGACAACTCAACAGTTGTGACTTACATAAACCGCCAGGGCGGAACGAAGTCGCCCAGTCTCTGTATGATGACATGGAAACTGCTTTGTTGGTGTCTGGATCACCAGATTACCTTGAAAGCAGTTCATATTCCGGGAAGGTTAAACCTGCTAGCAGACTCATTGAGCCGAAGGATGAGTGTTTTACCCACGGAATGGCAACTAAATCAATGTGTGGCGGATCGTCTGTTCGACCATTGGGGGAAACCCCACATCGATTTGTTCGCAACGAAGAAGAATGCGAAGATGACGACGTACGTCTCTCCGATTCCGGATCCAAGCGCTTTCGCAACAGATGCGTTAGCTATCAGCTGGGGGAGAATGTATGCATACGCATTCCCTCCAGCAATCCTGATTCCAAAAATTCTTCAGAAAATCAGACAAGAGGAATGCCAAGTGCTTCTGATCGCCCCGGATTGGCCAAGCCGATCATGGTATACGGATCTGCTGGACCTTCTGGTCTGCAATCCGGTTCCTCTGCCTCTGATGGACGATATTATCTTCCAGGGCAAGGCCCTTCACAACAATCCGTCAATGTTCAGATTGACTGCGTGGATGTTGTCAAGGAATCTAGAATTAAGGAGGGCTTTTCTGAGCAAGCAGCCATGTTTATGGCCAAAGCCAGGAGGGGGTCAACCTCCAGAGCATATAATTATAAAATCAACAGATTTGCAGAATGGTGCTCAAAAAGATGTATTGATCCAATGGATTCATCTATTCAAGTAGTAGCTGATTTCCTCTGTCACCTCTATGATGCCTATAGCCTCAAGCCTAACTCTATTGCTGGTTATAAGTCAGCATTAATGTCTGTTATTCCTTGCTTGGCTAAGAGGGGAAGTGATGAAGTAAATACATTGAATGTATTAATTAAAGGCATGGGCAATCTAAGACCAAGGAATCCACCTGTGATTCCGTCTTGGAGTTTATCGCTAGTGCTTCAAGTACTAGGTGATAAGCCTTTTGAACCACTTAGTTCCATTTCTATGAAACTATTAACACTGAAGACTGTGTTTTTAATTGCTGCGGCCTCGGCTAGGCGTAGGAGTGAGATTCATGCCTTATCAGCCGAGGATGACCGTTTTGTGGTTTCAGGGGAAGGCCTTAAGCTGCTACCTAGGATTAATTTCTTGGCTAAAAATCAGTCGTTGAAATATCCAGGTCAACCTATTATTTTGCCTGCTTTAACTAGATATGATCCTAATTCTAAAGCATGGTGTCCCGTCCGGGCGCTGCGCCGGTACAAACAACGTACGGCGGCATGGCGCACCGACCAGTCAGCGTTATGGTTGTCATATATTGAGCCCCATGGGAGGGCTTCTAAGGACACCATTTCCAGGTGGATTGTGGAATGCATTCAGTTTTGCCATAAATCCGCCACCGGGAAGCAGGTTGACGTGGCCAAGGCTCACAGTGTCCGCGGCATAGTGACATCCACGGCCCTATTTAATGGGGTCCCTGTGGATGATATTATGTCGGTGGCTCAGTGGCACTGTGAGTCAAGTTTTACAGACCATTATCTCCGTGACACCTCTAATCCTCTCGCCTTGTCGGTTTTGAAAAAATAAATCGGTATATATTTTTTGAGGTGGTTTTTCCTCATTACTTATATATTTCACAATTAATTTATGGAAACACCCACTTTTTTGGGCCTGCATCAGTCTTTACCAATGGGAAGATGATGTCACCAGCCCTTTCAACAAGGTCAGTCTTGTTCATGTGTTGTCCGTTGTTGATTGTATTGTCACGATTACCCGTTATTAATATGGTGATGGTTTGTGTATTTGTGTGGTTCATTGTTGAGAGTTACGAAAATGGAGCTTTTTCGTCTCTGTCCTGTAGTACATGGCACTTGTACGTAGAGAGCGTATAGGACATTGAGGTCAGTCGACTCTTCCTCCCTGGAAGGAGGGGGGGGGGAGCGCATATGACATTCGGTCATCTCTCATACATCGGTGGTGTTATCCGATGGTTAGTCAAATCCTGACTGTTTTTTCTTACAGTTTCAGAAGTTTAAGTGCCTTAAACGCAGAAAAGCGTATAGGGATGAGCTGGTCTTTTGACCTCGCCTCCCTCCCGCCAGATTCACTTTCGAATTCTGGCAATATCAAAAGTATTAGGGAGGTAAGTATACTCTTGAAGTGAAATAAACGAAATCTAGGATTTCTTTTTTCACGAGAGAGTTGATACTTACCTCCCTAGATACGGACCCGGCCTCTCCACCCCACAGAGGCTCGGTCTTCAGGCTCTTAATAGTTGCATGTGTGTCAGCCAATAATCTAGTCAGAGGAAGTGCTAGTCTGCGCATGCGCGGTGGTGGGGCTGGCATCCGCCAGACTACGCTCTGACTCCCTGCCCAGTAGGGGCACCTAACTGTTTTAAATCTGAGTGTTTATTGAGTGAAAGCCAATATTTAGCAATATCAAAAGTATTAGGGAGGTAAGTATCAACTCTCTCGTGAAAAAAGAAATCCTAGATTTCGTTTAGTTCATGCGGGTGGGCAGATGTCCATTGATGTGGGTGGGCAGATGTCCATTGATGGGGGTGGGAAGATGTCTGCTGATACGGGTGGGCAGATGTCCATTGATGCGGGTGGGCAGATGTTCGTTCATGCGGGTGGGCAGATGTCGGTTTATGCGGGTGGGAAGATGTCAGTTGATGCGGGTGGGCATATGTCCGTTCATGCGGGTGGGCAGATGTCTGTTAATGCAGGTGGGCAGATGTCCATTGATGTGGGTGGGCAAATGCTGGTTGATGCGGGTGGGCAGATGTCCGTTGATGCAAATGGGCAGATGTCTGTTGATGCGGGTGGGCAGTGTACCTTGATGCGGGTGGGCAGATGTCCATTCAGGCGGGTGGGCAGATGTCCGTTGATGCGAGGGGGGCAGATGTCTATTCATTCGGGAGGAAAGATGTCCGTTGATCGTTGATGTGGGTGGGAAGATGTCTGTTGATGCGGGTGGGCAGATGTCCGTTGATGCGGGGGAGGGGGGGGGGTCAGATCTCCGTTGATGCGGGGGTGGTTGGGAAGATGTCCATTGATGCGGATGAGCAAATGTCCATTGATGCGGGTGGGCAGATGTTCGTTCATGCGGATGGGCAGATGTCCATTGATGTGGGTGGGCAGATGTCAGTTGATGCGGGTGGGCAGATGTGTGGCAACAAAGTGATGTTTGCAGATGATACTTGCGCTATGATCTTTCTGATCAGTGTGCAATTCATAGGCTAAATGGACGAATGGACTAGGGCAATGAAAGAAATGTATCAAACGTTTATCGGACTTGTTTGAAATTTCATAGACCCCTTGAATTAGGTCTGTGGAAGAAGCACTTCAAAATCGATGATGACCTTAATCTTATTTGCTGCATCTGTG
Source organism: Chaetoderma sp. LZ-2023a (assembly GCA_034401795.1). NCBI lineage: Eukaryota > Metazoa > Mollusca > Caudofoveata > Chaetodermatida > Chaetodermatidae > Chaetoderma > Chaetoderma sp. LZ-2023a. The sequence goes on from CM067370.1 coordinate 21,084,823, forward strand.
TTGGTATTATAATGCAGATCTATCAGTCTCCAGTAATGTAGTTAGCGCAGAGTCATTTCACATTAAGTTTTGCATTTCGTTGAGGAGCTTAGTGCAACACAGCTTATATTTTGCTTTTAGCTCTGCTACTGCTAAGCTATCATCCCATTGGTCAACAAATCTTTTCATACACAATGATGTAGCTCTATCATTCTTACCTATAGTTTCAAGGACTTTGTCTTTCCAGGTTATGTTCTGCATTTAAATCTACTAACCAAATGTTCAGGCCAATGGTAACCAAGCTTTACATATATCTATTTCAATACAACAGTGCATGCATAATCTCCTTTTTGTCATCATCGTCATCGTTTGGAGGTTCATCCAGTTCTGGATCCCTGTACAGACTGACAGCTTTATCACTCAGTGATGTCCGTGGATACATATGTACCCCTTTTAAATGACCATTTAATCGATGAATCCGATCTGTCACTCAACTGTGCGACCTCATAATCAATTACGGCACATATAGGCTGACGTCACAATCATAACTGACAGAATACTCCGTCATGAAGCTGGAATAGTCTGTGACATGTACAAATTGTATGTCTTTGATGGATTTACTATTTAATAAATCTTTGTCTGAATATTTTGAAACTAATTTTACTGGAGGCAACAGCAACCAGTCAAATTAGTTTCAAAATATTCAACAGCTTACCTGTATAATTACCTTGAAAATTACTTTTTAACAATTCAAGTTTCAAATTATATAAATTGATTCCAACACGCGCAAAACATGAGCATAGCTTAGCTAGAAATGGGCAGGGCATAGCTAGAAATGGGTGGGGCATAGCTTAGCTAGAAATGGGCAGGCATGGCTAGAAATGGGTGGGGCATATCTAGAAATGGGCGGTGCATAGGTAGAAATAGGCGGGGCATAGCTAGAAATGGGTGGGGCATAGCATAGTTTTCATTGCAAACACATTTCTTGTTGTTATTTTAAATAAATTTCTATAATTTATTGTTCTCTACATTTCTCAGGTATATCCAACTCAAGTTCGTGCAATAGGACTTGGCACTTGCAGTGGAATGGCTCGTGTCGGTGCAATTGTTACCCCTTTTGTCGCACAGGTAAGTGAACTTGTAAAATTAGTCAAACTTACAGTTTTTGCCGAGGTCCGTGGGTGTAGCAAGCCACAATCATGTCAAGAAATCGACAGACCGGCAGGATAGAGTTGAATGATGATGATGATGATGATGAATGACTGATGCCGAGTGAGCGCTCACGGAAACTGGTTCTTTGTTCATCCTAACAGACTAAACCAACACATGTACAGGCGGTTCCACCTTACGACATCGCCCGCTTGTCCTTGTGGAGAAGCAGAACAGACCACAGAGCACATACTTCAATGTTGCAGTACGTATCAGCTGCTGAGAGAAGAGATATGGCCTTTGTCAACCTCTTTTCTTGAAAAGCTGTATGGGCCTGTGGAAGAACTGCAGAAAACCACAGATTTCATCTTGAGAACGGCTCTCCAAGTGTGATACCAGCGATCGAAAAGAAGAAGAAGAAGATGTCTCCTCAAGAGAATCACTAAACTAGACTGCCTAAACCTATCCATCCTCGTGATATTGTTGTAAATCCACGCAAAGAAAACGTGCAAAACGAGCTGTGAACTGCTGTCAATCACGTTAGAAATGTAACAGGAAGTTGCTTGGTTAAGTCTAAAAGTCAGATCCAGTGTGAAATACAACTAAATAAATATTGCTGGTTTATGATTATGTTAACAAACTGACCAGATAAAAAGGAACTACCCAGACCAGTTGTACCACACAATCTCTTAGGAGAAAAACATCAGGAAATATACTTTATAAATCATGCCAAATCGTGCCGATATTTAGAGTTTCTAATCACTGAAAATTAGGATCATTTTTGTCGAGGCCATAGCGAAGCGAAAGATCTCGTCATAGAGATCCAAATGATGTCCGGCGTGACAAGCATTAGATAAATGTTTAAGGTTTTCAATGGATAAGTAATTCATCAAGGAATTGTCCGATTTTAATCAAACTTTAAATATTTGATCTATGCCATCATTGCATCTAGTCTCCATCATGATTTCCAAATATTGTTCATATTTTTACCTGCTTTGGACTTGGCTTATTTGCATTAAGATTTAGGTAAATGTTAGGTTTTAATTGCACATTTAATTCATCAACGGTTTTTCTGATGTCAATAAAACTTTGCAGATTTATTCTTCGCTATCATTGCATCCAGTCTCCATCATAATTATTGTGATCTTCAAAATTTTCATACTTTTCTGAGGTTTGAGCTTACAATATTACTGTGTGATATATATCCTGATTAACCCAAGGATTAGAAGAATGTTAAAGTTTTTCAGTTGACATTTAATCAATCAAGAACTTATCCAATCACATTAAAACCTTAGGGGTTTTGTTTTATATCATCAGTGCATTTAGTCTACATAACAAGAAATAAGTTTTCAAATGTTTATTTTTACCAGGTTTGGACTCATTTTTGTGTGATTTATATCTCGCTCCAGAATTAGAAGTTTTTCAATGGTCGTTTAATTTATCAAGGGCTTATCAGATCCCAGTGAAGCTTTACAGATTTATTATATATCATCATTGCATTCAGTTTGCAGCAAAATTACAATGAATTTAAAGGTCATTTCTATGCTACGGTTTGGACTTAGCTTATTATGGTGTGATTTGTCTCCTTTTCAGGAATTAGAATAATCTTAGAGTTTGTTAATAGACATTTGATTTGTCAGGGGGTATACTATTTTAAGAAATCCTGCCACACATTATGATTGATATGCAGAAAACCTAAAGGGCTCAACATGCGGGGCGCAGTCCATCTAGTCTAAAATAAAGCAACTCAAGTTCATGTCTTTATTCTAAGCAGCTTTACTGATACCCTCTTATGTTATAGGTGGTAGCTCTCATCACTATCTCCTGGTTCTAGCACACACTCTTGCTCATTGTACATGTATGTAATATAAGTCAAACCATTAGGAATTGTCATGGCAATCACACCCTCTGGCATGTGTCTGCTGTCTAATGATTCATTGTATACATGACACAGCAACCACATCCTCTGGCATGTGTCTGCTGTCCAATGATTCATTGTATACATGACGCAGCAACCACATCGTCTGGCATGTGTCTGCTCTGCTGTCCAATGATTCATTGTATACATGACACAGCAACCACATCCTCAGGCATGTGTCTGCTGTCTAATGGTTCATTGTATACATGTCACAGCAACCACACCCTCTGGCATGTGTCTGCTGTCTAATGATTCATTGTATACATGTCACAGCAACCACACCCTCTGGCATGTGTCTGCTGTCTAATGGTTCATTGTATACATGTCACAGCAACCACACCCTCTGGCATGTGTCTGCTATCTAATGGTTCACCTCTGGCATGTGTCTGCTGTCTAATGATTCATTGTATACATGTCACAGCAACCACACCCTCTGGCATATGTCTGCTGTCTAATGGGTCATTGTATACATGACACAGCAACCACATCCTCTGGCATGTGTCTGTTGTCTAATGGTTCATTGTATACATGTCACAGCAACTGCACCCTCTGGCATGTGTCTGCTGTCTAATGATTCATTGTATACATGACACAGCAACCACACTCTTTGGCATGTGTCTGCTGTCTAATGGTTCACCTCTGGTATGTGTCTTGTGTCTAATGGGTCATTGTATACATGACGCAGCAACCACACCCTCTGGCATGTGTCTGGTGTCTATTGGTTCATTGTATACATGTCACAGCAACCACACCCTCTGGCATGTGTCTGCTGTCTAATGATTCATTGTATACATGACACAGCAACCACACTCTTTGGCATGTGTCTGCTGTCTAATGGTTCACCTCTGGCATGTGTCTTGTGTCTAATGGGTCATTGTATACATGACGCAGCAACCACACCCTCTGGCATGTGTCTGGTGTCTAATGGTTCATTGTATACATGTCACAGCAACTACACCCTCTGGCATGTGTCTGCTGTCTAATGATTCATTGTATACATGACACAGCAACCACACTCTTTGGCATGTGTCTGCTGTCTAATGGTTCACCTCTGGCATGTGTCTTGTGTCTAATGGGTCATTGTATACATGACGCAGCAACCACACCCTCTGGCATGTGTCTGCTGTCTAATGGTTCACTTCTGGCGTGTGTCTGGTGTCTAATGGGTCATTGTATACATGACGCAGCAACTAAACCCTCTGGCATGTGTCTGCTGTCTATTGGTTCATTGTATACATGACACGGCAACCACACCCTCTGGCATGTGTCTGCTGTCTAATGGTACACCCCTGGCATGTGTCTGGTGTCTATTGGTTCATTGTATACATGACAAGGCAACCACACCCTCTGGCATGTGTCTGCTGTCTAATGGTTCACCTCTGGCATGTGTCTGGTGTCTAATGGGTCATTGTATACATGACGCAGCAACCACACCCTCTGGCATGTGTCTGCTGTCTAATGGTTCACCCCTAGCATGTGTCTGGTGTCTATTGGTTCATTGTATACAACTATTTTGTGCTTCATACTGTTTATTAGGTACTGCTGGAGATCTCACCGCACCTGGCAATATCCACGTATGGTACAGTGTGCATGTTTGCTGCTGTTGCTGCGTGTTTGTTACCTCTGGAAACCAAGGGACGAGAGATGAAGGTGATGCAAAGGGCTTATCTATTAACCCTTTAACCCTCAAATCTATTCAAGAAAATTTTAACTTTCTCATAGAAGATGGCCATTTGCAGACCAAGAGAAGACTATTCTTGAAAATTTACAACTGGAATGACTGGCTCGGTTATCGACCCAGTCATTCCAGTGGTACATTAAAAAAAAATAGTTTTCTCTTGGTCAGGAAATGGACGTTTTTCAAGACCACGGTAGAAGCTGTGTTGGGCTAATATGAGTGTTAAAGGGTTAAATCAGATACCTGCTATCATTTTAATTGTCTGTGCCATAGTAATTTTGTCTTTGCATTTACTATATATAGAGACATATAATTAGGAAGCCCTATAATAATCAACGCATCCGTCTGTCTGTCCATCCACAATACCTCGTGAACAGCATATCATACAGACCTGCTTCAGATATTTTAATGAAGCTTGTTATAAGCCTCAGTTATGTATGATACACAGATGTGCCTTTAAAAGAATTAACCTTTATAGGCCCAAGATTTTGGGTGAAAATAGCATTTTTCATCCAAAAACAGAATTTTTGTTACTGTTCCCGTAAACAGCATATCATACAGAATCACTTAAAATAATTTAATGAAACTTGACAGGCGACTTCTTTATGATGGATAGATGTGCCTTTTGAAGGATATACCTGTATAGGCAAAAAATTGTTGGTGAAAATGTGCTTTTCAATGCACAAATTTTTTGTCAATGCTCCGGTAAACAGCATATCATACAGAACCGCGTAGGATATTTTAATGAAACTTGGTATATGCTTCACCTCTTGCACCTTTTTGTCAAGGCAACTCCTACATTTTAGTGGCCAGGAAATGTTTCATTACAGAGTTATCCCCCTTTAAAAAATCTTGATGCCAGAATGACTGCATTATCAATCATTTCTTGTCAATGCAACCCCCTTGTACAGTTTAGCTGCAACTCTTCTGAAACTAATAGTCCAGTCAATCTAGGCCAAAAATATTTTACCCCGGAACAAATTGCAACAGAATTTTTTTACCGCGCCCAGTGTATAGGGGGCCATCATGTACAACATATCAAAAGTCCTCCAAAATTCCAATAGGGGAAAGGGTAAAATTTGCATAATTATTACCATATTTGGGCCATTTCACCTGAAAAATCCATTTTTCTCTATTTCTTTAAAACCGGTATGTAATATATGTGTGACTGGGTATTTTTGGACTTTTTTAGTAATAAATGAATACGATTGACATATTCTCCACAAATTAAATGTATTGTGTTATGCCACTTGCATGAATTTACCTAATACCATCATTGATATTGATACAATACATATTATATTTTATTATGTCACAGTATTGTGTGTTTCTAAGCTAAGCTAAGATGAAATAGTATGGCATAGGTACCTGGTTTCTACTAATTTCATCTTGCATCAATTATCCAAGTCATCTTCCTCAATGAGCGTTATTGAATTCGAGCAACTGAGACCCTTACAGTCTTCGCAGGCGGATGTGCAGCTGAGCCCATGTTTTCTACAGGTGCATCTCTTTGATTCACAGCCAGTTTTGCAGCTGCATCTAAATGAATACAGTAAATCGTCAGGTGCTGCCAGCTTGTCAGTCTTAACAGGCAGCATTTGGTGGTTGAGAACTTTCCAGCCCCATTCTGTTGGATCCATATCTCCAGCATCTCCTCTCCAAACTTGAATTTGGTAGTACACGCGAAGACTGTGAAACTTTGCGGATGCGGGTGTTGGTGGTAAATCTTGTGCTTCAACATACTTGGAACTTTTTGCAACCTTCTCCCTGAATCGCTTGTACCGCAAAGCAACTAGACTATCCATTGAAGTGCCATTGTATAGAATAAGCATTGCCTTCTCACCTGCTTTTATCACGTCATCTTTATTCGCATTACTCATTGTAAACACTTCAGCAATTTGAGAGAGTTCTTTGCAGCACTGGATTTTGCTAAGGGATGCAGATTTTCCAATTCCATAAAGCCTAGATGTTGAGTCACAGCCAAGGATAGCATGGATAAATAACAGCTGTGAGCACAAACAGAACCCGAGTTTTTCCTTTGCCATTTTGATATTCCACAGTCGGGGTTTCTTTGCATTTTGCTTTGGCTCTGGTCTGAAAAATAGCTGACAGCCATTCATATCAGTATGGTATAGAAGCAACACCAGTAGGTCGGTATCGTCTCCAACAAGAGCAGTATTTATCGACTTTGAAGCCAAGATAGCCGTTTGCGTAATTAAGACATCAGCATCACCGCTTGCCTTTATCGTTAAGCATCCAGCCTGTTCGAGAGATGAACTTAAGATTGATATGAACCGATGTTTGTTCTGCTTGTTACTAAGAAAATCAGGCTTACTCAGAGTTACAACTGTTTGCGGAGTCAGTACAACAGTTGCGCCTGATCCACGAGTTCGCCTCTTATGTGTTACATCTTTTATGTCTGGGCCTTGGTCATAACCATCAAAAACTACTGTAGCCTTTCCATATTTGCTTATGCAATATTTTACATATCTTTGACAAACATTTGCAAATGTCTCTCCACGCTGCCATGGAACACGGTGTAATAGAGCTCCTCCATCAAGCACATAGTGGACAGAATCTGGAAGGACTGCATCTTCATTTTGAATTAATTTCCACAATGCATCAGCAAGTGCCGGCTTATTTGCTTCCCATGGAAGAGATAAATTATCAAAGACTGCGGGCGGATGAGTGCACAACTCATACTCAAAATAAGATGCTGGATTCCCTTTTGATCCATTTGTAGCAATTAAACTGAGTCTTTGAAATAGGAGTTGTGGATCAATTTTGTACACATTCATCATCAATCTTGAGAGATGTTTTGGATGCTAAGGTAATAGGTTGTCTCTTTCTCTGGAACGAAATGCTTGATACACATTGGCCACACATCGAATTAATAATTGATTCTCCAATATCTTTAGCATCGTCAACATTGACTGATTCATGTGCAGACAATCCACTAACAAGTCCTCTAAGAGAAGGGTCTGGTCCAAATGGATTCAGTTCACTAAGGATTTTGAGAATTTTGTAAGTATCATCCATATCACGCTTTATTCGAGATTGTGTGGAATCTTTGTGTTGTTCACTTGAATCACAGTTTACCCCAGAGAGCTCTTGCATTGCATTACACACATCTGCACATGCGGGCATAGACAACAAGACGCTGAAGTTCTGTCATTCCACGACCTCGTGTTAGACCACTACTTGACTTTACACTTCTCATAAGGACCTGCTCAATAACTAGATCAGTAGATAACCCTGCCCAATGCCTATCACTTCGATGAATGACATGATGACCATTGAGGAAGCTGGTGTGTATATCTGGATGACTTTCAGGTATTTCTAACATCTTTTGTAAATATACATATGCAGACTTGGCGTACAGATTATGCCCAGCGGCTGCAAAATATGGAAGCATCTCACGAACGGTCTGAAGGTGCATGTTCCAATCACCAGTTCGTTCTGCATTAATGAATTTGCGCAGAATGTCAACCAACGCCATATACAAAAGCCAGAGTCGTGCAGTCCTCTTATCTTTCATGACCACCTTCTCTGAGTCTAGTTTGTCCTTGACATCATGTAATGCATTCTCCGAGGACAATCTTGTAGCTACATACAGATTTTTGATAATGTCATCATAGAGCTCTCCAACTTTAACCAGACTTTTATTTAGGGGACTTTCAATCGTTTCATGTCCTGCAACATTATCATCATTGTCAAACAATTCTTTTGAATGCATTGCAGCGGAATATTCTACTGTGTCAACTTCAGCATCTGCAATTGTAGGTAGTGGTAGGTTGTATGCATTTGCAATCAAGATTGTACTGAGAGAAGCAAAAACCATGAGGTGTCCTCGAACTGCTCGAGAAATTGCCTTTCCACTAAGAATGTGTTTGACAGCATTCTCAGCGTAGACTACCTCTAGAATAGGCGCAAGACCGCTTCCTGCCATTAAGTGACCAATGCAGCCAAGGAAGCTCATCTCCATATGAAGACCTCCGAGTCTTAGAATAATTTGCTTTAATGGACTCCAGCTCGGCTCAATCTCTATGATAGTCATAGCTTTCCAAAATAAGGGCTGATCAAATGTAATCACGGGTGCAACATGGTATCGGTTTGCCTGTTCACAAACATAAGTCAAAGTGGAAAAGATGCAGGTCATGTTACTTGGCTCTAGATCTATCATCGGAAGGAAAATAACAGATGATTTACCTGGATAAACTCCTTGGTGAACAGTTTGCATCATGCCAGACCATGACTGTCTCCTTGAACGCAGAAACAAAGAGAAATCCCAGAGGATGTCAATGTCAGCTGTTGGGTCTGTTTGTTCCATCGCAGTTAACTCCTTAAAGGTCAATGGGAAGTTCCTAGTATGCTGAGACTCAAAGTTCCTGATACAGATCTTGCCAACTTGCTTGATATCTTCAGATGTTACATTTATCCTTGGAATAAGTTTGCACGAAAGGTTTCCTGGTGTAACAGATGCAATGATTCCCATTCCATGAAATGTATTATGCCCATCTATTGTGCAAATATTGTGATCCACATTGTCGGCAACAAACTGAATGAACTCGCCTGATAATGGCTGTGGTAGATCTCCACCATGAAGTGATGCACTGCGCTCAAACCTCTGTATCTCCGCGTATGAACATCCAAATCCGTGCTTGTACAAGGTGTCAACAATAAATCTAGATCCAAATTTATGGTGCATCTCACATGACAGCCCGAACTGCAAAGGTGCCAAAATAACTCTAGAACGAGTTCCTTGCATAATAGCCTGTCCAACTGATGCCTGTTTCATTTCTGTGTCTTGTCCAGTAAACAAAATCCGCAATAATTCCCGCAGTGTCTCTGGTAAATAATTCAATGCCTTCACTGGGTCGCTCATTTGCTCCCTTGATGGCTAGCTTTCAGATGATGTGCATGAATCAATTAACTTAATATTGTGTCTAAGCAGTTTGGCAGCTGTCTGGATGATTAGCATGCTCTCTGATTTGGAATCCTTTCTCTTCTGTTCCTTATAGAAGTCAGTCAAAATAGTAGATGCTTTAGAACGAAAGGTAACAACGTTTGGCTTACCATTCACAGTGCTAATAAATATTTCATCGCCATAATTATCTTTTATTTTATCCTGCATGTATTTTGTACTGTATGCTTTATTCTCTTTATCATCGAGATACTCTTGCATTTTATTAACGAGGTCGTGCAGGGTCAGCTGCTCATCATCATTATTTTCAAGAAATGCCATTGTCGCACTAAATGCTCTTACTCTGTCCAAGTCTTCTGGCCTTCCATGTTTTTGGGATGAGCAAGATGAGTGCAGCTGAGGGATATTTTTCATGGTTCGAAAATTTACGCTGCAGCTTTGATGGTATACTGCATTGACAACGCATAAATCCGGCGTGAAGGCAAGCCGCCAAGCTACAAGTTTGCCCCATTCGTCTTTTCTCTGCTCACAGGCCTCGGTGATACTACATTGAAAGTCATGAGTACTTACTGGATAAATATCATAGCCACGTTTCTTTCCATCTTGAATTTTTGCAGGGTATCCGCATAGCAAACAATGTTCACTAAAATTGAATGTTGGACTTTCTGAACGGAGTGTTCGCATGGGTGGCGGAGATTGTTCAATTTTCTCTGCGTCACGGGCAATCCGCTTGGGATCAATGAACTCCCGTCGACATTTTACATGAACCCTCTGTCCTACTTCAGCTATGACATCGCTTTCACGGGCTCTGCTAGCATTGTTAATACCGTCACAGCCTTTAACTCGAAGCTTAACAGTTTGTGAGCCATTTTCTAGGCTCTGGTTACAAATAACGCATGTATCTAAATCCATGTCCATATTCTGATTGAATTGTATAGAAATTTATTCAAATTGTGAGATAAAGGTGAAAATTAAAATGCAATTTATTTTAGATAAAATTTTAAGAGCGAAAAACTAAATTAAACTTACTTTAAATATAATTTTTTTAAATTACCCCGGCCCTGTGCATATAACCATATTTAATCTGTGGTTTGGAGAATTTGTACAAGTGGTTCAAGGCAATATTGCCAATTGCTTACTGTCTTCCGTGACCATGAAATTCAGAGCTTAGACAACATTTCTACTTCGTTTATTTGCGGAATGAAGCAGGTAAGGGAAGTTTCATTATTCGGATAATGGCGGTAGCTAAATATGCGAATTTACCCACTTTCCCATCGAGGGATTTTGGAGGACTTTTGATATGTGACACCTGGCAGTCCCATGAATGCCGCAGAAAAGAAATAAATTCTGTTGCAATTTGTTCTAGGTTAATTTGTAGTTTTACTGGACTATAAGTGTTATTATTACAATGTGCAGATGTGCTATCTATATGTCTGTATGTTCATCTGTCTGTCCAGAATGTCTCCGTCTGTCTGTCCGTCCATCTCTGACAATCATTCCTTGTTAAAGCAACTCATAAATTCCCAATGGATTAACCTGAAATTTGGAGCCCGTTATCAGTGTCATGTGCACCTTTTGTGCCCGGGACTATATTTATTACATAGAGTTATATCACTAAATATTTTGAAACATGCATAAAGTCTTCAGAATATCTGCATGGATTCATGCACAATCTCTTTATCATCTGATTATTTGTGTTACTACTGGTAGTGTGATATAGCGGTCAGCATCTCTGTCAGTCCATCTGTCCATCCATATGTCTGCCTATTTGCCCTTTTGTCTGTATTTATTTCTTGTCAGCGCAACTCCTACAATTTAGTTGTGATTCCTGTGAAAGTTGGTAAATGTTATCAATACCCCCCTGAAGATGTGCTTGTATCATTTTTGGCAAAATACATCCATATTTTCCTGAGTTGTCTCCCCTGAAACAGGTAAAATTCATCAATCTCAATGATATACTGTCTTCGGGATGGCTCTTGTTGATTGTCCTCTGGCCAATTGTCCTCTGGATGATTGTTCACTGACTGATTGTCCGTTGCCCAATTGTCCTCTGGCTGATTGTCCTGTGACCGATTGGCCTCTGGCCAATTGTCCTTTGGTCGATTGTCCTCTGGCTCATAGTCTTCTGGTTCATTGTCCTCTGACTGTCTTCTGGCCGATTTTACCTGGCTGATTGTACCTGGTTCATTGTCCTCTGGCCAATTGTCCTTTGGCTGATTGTCCTCTGGTCGATCGTACCTGGCTGATTGTCTGCTGGCCGATTGTCGCTGACCGATTGTCCGTTGCCCAATTGTCCTCTGGCTGATTGTCCTGTGACCGATTGTCCTATGACCGATTGTCCTCTGGCCAATTGTCCTTTGGTCGATTGTCCTCTGGCTCATAGTCTTCTGGTTCATTGTCGTCTGACTGATTGTCTTCTGGCCAATTTTACCTGGCTGATTGTCCTCTGGTCGATTGTCCTTTGGCTGATTGTCCTCTGGTCGATCGTACCTGGCCGATTGTCCACTGACCGATTGTCCGTTGCCCAATTGTCCTCTGGCTGATTGTCCTGTGACCGATTGTCCTATGACCGATTGTCCTCTGGCCAATTGTCCTTTGGTCGATTGTCCTCTGGCTCATAGTCTTCTGGTTCATTGTCGGCTGACTGATTGTCTTCTGGCCGATTTTACCTGGCTGATTGTACCTGGTTCATTGTCCTCTGGCCGATTGTCCTTTGGCTGATTGTCCTCTGGTCGATCGTACCTGGCAGATTGTACCTGGATGATTGTCTGCTGGCCGATTGTCCGCTGACCGATTTTTCTCTGGCCGATTGTTCTCTGGCCGATTGTCCTCTGGCTGATTGTACCTGGTTGATTGTCCGCTGGCTCATTGTCCTCCGATTGTCCTTTGGCTGATTGTGCTCTGCGACATTCGATTCACGAGCTTGACTCGCTAACCACTCAGCCACTGTGCCTCTTCATATCCTGTTTATGCCTGGCCAATTGTCCTCTGGATGACTACTCTGACCAAATGTCATCTGGCCAATTGTCCTCTGAATAATTTTGCCTTCTGGCTGATTGTTCACTGACCGATTGTCCTCTGGCTGATTGTCCTTTGAGTGATTGTCCTCTGACCAATTGTCCTTTGGCCGATCATCCTCTGGCTCATTGTTCTCTGGTTCATTGTCCTCTGACTGATTGTATTCTGGCCGATTTTACCTGGCTGATTGTACTTGGCTCATTGTCCTCTGGCCGATTGTTCTCTGGTTGATTGTCCGCTGGCTGATTGTCCTCTGGCTGATTGTACCTGGTTGATTGTCCTTTGGCTGATTGTCCGCTGGCTGATTGTCTGCTGGCCGATTGTCCGGTGACCGATTGTTCTCTGGTCGATTGTTCTCTGGCCAATTGTCCTCTGGTTGATTGTCCGCTGGCTCATTGTCCTCTGGATGATTGTACCTGGCTGATTGTCTTCTGGCCGATTGTCGTTTGGCTGATTGTGCTATGTGACATTCAATTCACGAGCTTGACTCGCTAACCACTTGGCCACTGCCTCTTCGTATCCTCTTTATGTCTGGCTGATTGTCCTGTTCTCATTGTCCACTGGCCGATTGTACCTGGCTGATTGTCGTCTGACCGATTGTATCTGGCTGATTGTCCTCTGGATGATTGTCCACTAGCTGATTGTCCTCTGGCCATTCATACCTGTGTCATTATCCTCTGGCTGATTGTCCACTGGCCGATGGTCCACTGACCGATTGTTCTCTGGCCGATTGTCCTCTGGCTGATTGTATGTTATCGAATGTCCTCTGACCGATTGTACGTGGCTGATTGTTGCCTGATTAATAACCTGCTCCTGCAGCTTGTCCACAGCTGGTTGTCACTATGGTATAATAGCTGTCATTCATTTTAACAGCTGCCATTCTTGGCTTAGTAAGAGATTTCAGAAATGAAGATTACATTTTAAGGCCTTTTTTGGAAATCTTTTCATGTTGGATGCATGTGCACATGCACAGTCACTATGTTGGCGATAATACCTGCAGCATGATATAGGTATACCTCACATGCATGCATGCATGCACCCACACGCATGCACGCACGCACACACACATGCATTTTCACTTCAAGACTATACTTACCTCCCTAATACTCTTTGATATTGCTAAATATCGGCTTTCACTTAATAGAACACTTAGATTTAAAAAGAAAGGTGCCCCTTATGGGCAGGTAGTCAGAAGTCAGTCAGGCGCATGTGCCGACTAGTACTTCCTCTTTGCTAATTTATTGGCAGAGGGGTCACACATGTTTCATGCTTAAGGCTTTTCTGAGCTGTTTAAGTCGTTTAATTAATATATTAGAAGTGTTTTATCAACCTGGAGTGATGGCAGATCGGATTAATTCGCCGGAGGAGTGCCCAGGACCTAGCCATCAGGTGACTTCCAGTATATTTTAGCGAGTTTATCCCGTTGTAATGTGTTTCCGGGACTCACGTTTATCATGATGAGCACCTAAAATAATTAGTTTATTTCAAAATGGCGCTATGAAATGCTAATCTCTCTTTGTGTTTATGTCCACAGGTATCTACCTTCGGTTGTTTAGGACATCACATTATCAGAGAGTTGGTTTTTCTCTCCACCAAGGTTCCATTTCCTACTAACATTGTTAGATTTTTCTAACCAAAAATTATGCCCAGTGAGTTGGAGGCCTCGGATGAAGGTCTTCTCACTTTGCCCTCTTGGTCCACTTCCTTCCCCCTAAGGTGGAGAGAGTTAAGAGGTCATAATGTTGGTGGAGCGTTTGTCTATGCTAAAGACTCAGGTAATCTAGTTATGATATGAGGCTTTTCAATTATATTTGAAAATATTTATAAAATCTTACTGCCATTTATCACTGTTTATCTGATGATTGTATAGTCTTATAAACTATCCTGTCTAGTTAGGATGTTCTGGATATGGTTACAATTCGTCATTACACCTGGAGGTTTTGTTTCGGATCGATTTAACTTCTTATTCTTGAAGTTATGACGTCATAATCAGCCTTACGCCTTACTGTCAGTTAAAAGTTTTGTCCAACGCTGATTTATTATTATTAGCTTGGGTCTTTATGGCCCCTTCCTCCTTGTTTTTTTCGTGTTGAGTTTTAATTCAATATCTGTAATGCTCATTGTCTTCGTCCTCTGGTGTGTTTCAGAGGCCTGGTTGTCCTTCATGTGGTAGGATGGATAAGTTCTTCCCCCATTTATGCTTCCAGTGCAGCCCATGTGGGCCATTGCTTAAATGTGAGATCTGTAAAAAGTGTGGGGGGGGGGAGCTAATGTCTGAATTTCTATCATTGCAGACCAGGGAGAAGGCTCCAGAGGAGGAGAGGAAACTTAAGAAAGAGGCTTCTGATAAGAACGGTAAGAGGAAGGCCTCGTCTGCTATGGATATGGAGGCTTCCGTATTGAGATGATGGGAGAGATGAAGAGGACAATTAAAGATTTGGTCCCAGAGTTGCTTCGTGGCATGCTTCCTGGTCCAAATCTTTCGTTGTCCTCTTCATCTGCTCCGGAGCAGGTAATCCCCACCTCTGAATCGGTACTATTTAGGGACCTATCAGTTTTCGACCATGATTCAGAGGAGGCCCTAATAGAGGGTGAAATCCACGGTAAGAACACTGGCAGCAGGCTTGCCGCGCCTGTTGTTCGTGGTCAGGTGTCGTAGGAACCTGCCTGCTTATCAGGCCATGATTATCCGCACCCTGCAGGTACCAGTTCCTCCTATGGTACCTCTCCTGGCCAGTCCGGGTTAGCATTCTTTGCTAACCTGGAGTCTTTCTAATCTTTCTGGCCAGGAAGAGGAGGATTATCTGCTGGGTTTTCCTTCTGGCGCCGTGGCCATGGACATTGACGTACGTGCACCCCTCACGGGGAACATGGGCGACATTGTCCACGGTACTACTCACGCAGGAGTAGGGTTCACGGCGCAGAAGGTAGCCCAGGCTGGATCTGATGGCCAGTTTTACCGCATACCTCGGCTTGCCGATGGTGTAGCAGGTGCTGGCCAGGGCCGTGGTGTGGCGAAATTTTCCCCACGCAATACCACGGCGCCTGCTCCTGGTCAAGCCAGTCAGTTTGGCATGCCTGTTCTTTCAGGCCCGCATGCTTTCTCTGGCTTGCCAGGCGTATCAGTTCCTCCAGCCACATACACACCTGTGATTGCTCAGGAGGATGACGAAGGCCCTCGTCTTGTAGAGCATTCACAGGTGGCCACGGAGGAAGACTGGTCTGACGCTTGTCAGTGGCTAATCAACGTCAGGCCAGATCTTGCCGTGGATCAGTCGGCCAGTCAACGGGACCAGCACCCGTGGCTGGCAGGAAAGCCGACTGTTACCGCTATGCCATCTTTGCCGTTAGCTGATGATATTGTTGATATGTTCACTGCGGCGGAGACGTCCATTAAGGCACATGGACGTTTAGCGAAGGCCCCCTGCGAAGTGGCAAAGCAGTGCCGTTTTACAGCTGATCAATATCAGCTATACGATGTAGTACCGAAGCCAAGCACGGATGACCATGCTGCGCTGGGTGAAGATACGCGGCCAGGTTCCCGGTCTGACACGGGAGCACTGTGTTCGAACGTTTTGCGTTGATGCGGAAGAGAGTTCGAGGGCGTCTATTTCAGCGCTTTCGGTGGTCTCACAGTTGTTACAAGGGGTAGTAACGGCATCCGCATTACGTCAGCCTAGGCCGGTGACTGTCCAGAGAGCCATCCAAGATGGAATTAACTTGGCTTTGAACTGTTTAACCCGGTCTGTAACCAGGAGTGTTGGGGCGAGGCGCACGTTTGCTCTTGACAACTTGTGCCCATCCCAGGATTTGTATAATAGGCTGCTGCGTATGCCTATGACAGGTCCTGGTCTCTTTGGAGGTGAGGGATGTAAGCATCTCCAGGAGACGGTTACCCTGGTCAATAACCAGAGGGCATTACGTGAGCAATTTGAAGTGCTCCGTAGAGAGCGCGTTCGCTCAGCTCCCCCTGCGTATCATCCCCTGCGGGCTCGAGCTGGCGGTGGCCAGGTCAGAGGCCAGCCACCGGTGCAGCGTCGGCAACGGCCGCGTGCGCTTCGGCCAGCAGTGAGGGGGCCGCAGGCTCCTCTGGCGCAGCCAGCCAGGCAGCCGACCGCGCACCGTGGTGCGCATGGTGCGGGCCATGGTGCACGAGGATCTGGTCATGGTAAACGTACCTGACAGGGTAATTACCACAGTAAGAGCTACCCCAGTGCATCTGTACCAGGAGACAGTGCCACTCTTGCGCTTCTTATGTCCACCTCTCTCCCTAGGTGGACCAGTGGGAGGCCGATTGGCCAACCACATGCAAGAGTGGGAACGGTTGACTCAGGACCGTTTAGTCTTGCGATGGCTTTCAGACGGGTATCATCCCGACTGGATAACAGGCCCACCACCACGACTGTCTCTGGTGCCGGTCTGGACTCAAATTACAAGAGATCCAGATCAGCGGTTGTGTATAGAGGAGGAAATAAATTCCCTCATACTCAAGGAAACAATTCAGCCGGTGCAAAATTGCCCGGGCTTCTATTCAACCGTGTTCTTGGTAACGAAAAGCACTGGAGGGTGGAGACCAATTCTCAACCTCAACCCATTGAACAAGTTCATAGACACACCTAGTTTCAAGATGGAAACTGTGAGATCGGTGTTGGCAGGGTTGGAGAAGGGAATGTGGACAGCTTCAATAGATTTGAAGGATGCTTATTTCCACATTCCAATAGCGAGGAGTTTCCGTCGCTTCCTGAGATTTGCATTCCAGGGCAGACAGTGGGAATTCATGGTGTTACCCTTCAGAATTTCTACGGCTCCTCGGGTCTTCACCAGGGTGGTTCTTGCGATAACAGCATACCTCCACAGGAGAAGCATAGCAGTCCACACGTACATAGACGACTGGCTGTTAAAAGCACACAACCAGGAAAGTTTATCAGCAAATCTGGAGATAGTTTTGAAAACTCTCACAGATTTAGGCTGGATAATAAATTTTCAAAAATCAGAGCTGACTCCATCCCAGAAGTTTGTTTACCTGGGAATGTTCTTCGATCTGGAGATAGCATATGTTTATCCTACTCAGGAGAGGGTACAGATACTCATCTCAGTAATACAGTCAGTGTGCAACAGTCGTCATGTCCTGGCACGGGTTTATCTGAGAATGCTGGGATTGATGGTTTCTTTGGAACCAGTCATTCCTCAGGTGGCCTTACGCAGGCGGCCGATCCAGTTATATCTCATGACACAATGGACCCAGAGTACAGGTTCACTGGACTCGAGCATGTCAGTGTTGGAGCCTCTAGTTCATCACTTTCAATGGTGGTTGAAGATAGAGAATCTCCTGGCGGGGGTAATGTTAACCCCTCCTCACCCTCAGTTAACAATGTATACAGATGCATCGATGGAGGGGTGGGGAGCTTGACAGGAAGAATCCACGAGATCAGGGCTTTGGAATCTGGAACAGTCAAAGGAACATATCAATCTACTGGAATTACGAGCAGTAGTCCTGGGCCTGGAACATTTCTTACAGAAAGTTCAGGGCAAGAGTGTTCTAATTCGATCAGACAACTCAACAGTAGTGACTTACATAAACCGCCAGGGTGGAATGAAGTCGGCCAGTCTCTGTATGATGACTTGGAAACTACTTTGTTGGTGCCTAGATCACAGGATTACCTTGAAGGCAGTTCATATTCCGGGAAGGTTAAATCTGTTAGCAGACTCATTGAGCCGAAGGATGAGTGTTTTACCTACGGAAAGGCAACTACATCAATGTGTGGCGGATCATCAACCCAACATAGATTTATTCGCAACGAAGAAGAATGTGAAGATGACGACGTACGTCTCTCCGATTCCAGATTCAAACGCTTTCGCAACAGATGCGTTAGCTATCAGCTGGGTGGGAATGTATGCATACGCATTCCCTCCAGCAATCCTGATTCCAAAAATTCTTCAGAAAATCAGGCAGGAGGAGTGCCAAGTGCTTCTGATCGCCCCAAATTGGCCAAGCCGATCATGGTATACGGATCTGCTGGACCTTCTGGTCTGCAATCCAGTTCCTCTGCCGCTGATGGACAATATTATCTTCCAGGGCAAGAACCTTCACAACAATCTGTCAATGTTCCAATTGACTGCGTGGATGTTGTCAAGGAATCTAGAATTAAGGAGGGCTTTTCTGCGCAAGCAGCCATGTTCATGGCTAAAGCCAGGAGGGGGTCAACCTCCAGAGCATATAATTATAAAATCAACAGATTTGCAGAATGGTGCTCAAAAAGATGTATTAATCCAATGGATTCATCTGTTCAGGTAGTAGCCGTTTTCCTCTGTCACGTGTATGATGCCTATAGCCTCAAGCCTAACTCTATTGCTGGCTATAAGGCAGCTTTAATGACAGTTATCCCGTGCTTGGCTAATAGGGGAAGTCATGATGTAAATACATTAAATACTTTAATCAAAGGCATGGGCAATCTAAGACCAAGGAATCCCCCAGTGATTCCGTCTTGGAGTTTATCACTAGTGCTTCAGGTGCTAGCTGATAGGCCGTTTGAACCACTAAGCTCCATTTCTATGAAAATGTTGACGCTTAAAACTGTATTTTTAATTGCTGCGGCCTCGGCTAGGCGTAGGAGTGAGATTCATGCCTTGTCAGCCGAGGCAGACCGTTTTGTGGTTACAGGGGAAGGCCATAGGCTTCTACCCAGGATAAATTTCATGGGGGAAAACCAGTCTTTGAAATATCCGGGTCAACCGATAATTTTACCAGCTTTGACTAGGTTTGATCCTAATTCAAAACTATGGTGTCCAGTCCGAGCATTAATCCGGTACAAACAACGTACTCAAGATTGGCGGACGGACCCAACAGCTTTATGGTTGTCATATATTGAGCCCTATGGCAGGGCGTCAAAGGACACCATTTCCAGGTGGATTGTAGAGTGTATTCAATTTTGCCATAAATCCGCCACAGGTAAACAAGTTGACATGGCCAAGGCTCACAGTGTCCGAGGTGTAGTGGCTTCCACTGCCCTATTTAATGGGGTACCTGTAGATGACATTATGTCAGTAGCTCAGTGGCACTGTGAGTCAAGTTTTACCGACCATTATCTACGTGACACCTCGAATCCTCTTGCCTTATCGATTTTGAAAAGCTAATCTAGGTGTACATATTTTGATGAGGTATCCTCATTTTTTATATATTTCACATTTAATCAATGGAAACATCTACTTTATCGGCTGCATCAGTCTTCACCAATGGGGAGATGATGACAGCACCAATCTTCCACAAGGTCAGTCTTGTGTGTGTTTTCCATGGTTTTTTGTAATGTCACGTGACCCTTCGTTATTAATATGGTGATGGTACGTGTTATATGTGGTTCATTATTGAGGGTATACGAATATGTAGCCTTTTCGTTTAATGTCCTATAGTACATGGCACTTGTACGTAGAGAGCGTATGGGACATTGAGGTCATTCAGTCTTCCTCCCACGAGGAGGGGGGGGGGGGGGGGGGGGTGGGGGGGGGAAACGCTTATGACTTTTGGTCATCTCTCAGCCATCGGTTTGTGTTAGCCGATGTTTTCCTATCTATTCCTGATTGTGTTTCCACACAATTTCAGAAGTTTAAGTGCCTTAATCGCAGAAAAGCGCATAGGGAAGAGCTGGTCTTTTGACCTCGCCTCCCTCCCGCCGAATTCACTGACAAATTCTGGCAATATCAAAGAGTAATAGGGAGGTAAGTATACTCTTGAAGTGAAATAAACAAAATCACAGATTTCTTTTTTCACGAGTTGATACTTACCTCCCTAATACGGACTCGGCCTCTCCGCCCCACTGAGGCTCGGTCTTCAGGCTCTTATTATGTTGCATGTGTGTCAGCCAATGAATTAGTCAGAGGAAGTACTAGTCGGCGCATGCGCGGTGGTGGGGCTGGCATCCGCCTGACTGACTTCTGATTACCTGCCCATAAGGGGCACCTTTCTTTTTAAATCTGAGTGTTTTATTAAGTGAAAGCCGATATTTAGCAATATCAAAGAGTATTAGGGAGGTAAGTATCAACTCTCTCGTGAAAAAAGAAATCCGTGATTTCGTTTAGATGCTGTGAGGTATGGCATGAGTGACTAACAAATATTAGTTCAAGAATCTAATGTCGGATTATACCCTGTTATTTCTAAACAATGCTATTGAAAGTTCACATAAAAGTCAAATTTTCATGTTTTTCTGTGAGAGGAAAATGATTAAATTAAATATAAAAGCGCTACAGCACACATGTACCAACGAATGTCATGGATATGCATTAGGAAAAAAACACAAAAATTACCTATGTGAAAATCATTGTCTGAGAAATATTTATGGAAAGTTCTGCCTGGAATATCTATCTTTATATAATAATAAATGTTCCTTCTGACCAGCTCATATGTATCATGATTAACTAACTATATAAATCTTTCAGGATACGAGTGGTTAGCATTAATGTCCAGAAAGCTAATGGTCAGCATAAATTTCCAACGAATTTCCCAGAGAGCCGGCATGCATCGCATCTTACACATGAGTGGGCAATGTTACTAAGAAGCAGCAAGTATTCTATCTAGTACATATATTGAGCTAGTCCTGTACTGATCATGTGTATATAACTATATATTGTGCTGATGATTGACATGCAACCAGGCTAGGTAATCATGTATATGTAACCAGGCTAGATAATCATGTACATGGAACCAGTCCAGGTAATCATGTACATGTAACCAGGCTAGATAATCATGTACATGGAACCAGTCCAGGTAATCATGTACATAGAACCAGGCTAGGTAATCGTGTACATGAAACCAGGCTAGGTAATCGTGTACATGAAACCAGGCTAGGTAATCATGTACCTGTAAGCAGGCTAGATAATCATGTACCTGAAAGCAGGCTAGGTAATCATGTACCTGTAACCAGGCTAGATAATCATGTACCTGTAACCAGGCTAGATAATCATGTACATGGAATTAGGCTAGGTAATCATGTACATGGAATTAGGCTAGATAATCATGTACATGGAATTAGGCTAGGTAATCATGTACATGGAATTAGGCTAGGTAATCATGTACATGAAACCATATTCTGTTGAATATTTTTGGAGTTAATGGACCTTTCCAGTTTTAGCTATGCCCCGCCCATCTCTAGCTAAGCTCCACCCACACCTCGATCATGTTGGAATCGATCGATCACTGAACTCGCTGACTATAAATTTCCAAAAAACTATACAGGTAAGCTGTTAAATATTTTGAAACTAATTTAACTGGGCGCTGTTGGTGCCTTTGGCAGCAACATCGACCAGTCAAATTAGTTTCAAAATATTCAACAGAATGTTTATGAAATGGTAGACATACAATTCGTACATGTCGGACTATTAAGCATTAAAGACTGACTAAATCAAGTCATTCATGCCATAATTAATTATGACATCATCCTACACGTCACTCCGTTGATTATGATGTCTGATGATGAATGGATAAACTGGTACGGTCCATTGGATTGGAAGCCATTACTGCGATAGGCAATCAAATTAAGTCTAAAATGTTCAACAGTCTGTTTTATTTTGCTTTTCAAAGTTAATTCTGGGCTGTATGGAAATTGACTGGATTCTATACATGAAAGTAGACTAGATATTGCTGTGATAACAGGCGATATGATCTTGTACATGAAAACTGGTTAGATAGTGCTGTCCGTATCTGTCACTCAAGCAATATCTTCTCATGTGGCCTTCAATGATTACATGACATATGTCATAAAGGATATCTTTGATAGCAGTGTGTGTGCGTGTGCGTGCGTGCGTGCGTGCGTGCGTGCGCTCGCTATAGAGCCTATCACATATGTCATAGAGGATGTCTTTGATAGCAGTGTGTATGTGTGTATATGTCATAGAGGATGTCTTTGATAGCAGTGTGTATATGTCATAGAGGATATCTTTGATAGCAGTGTGTATGTGTGTATATGTCATATAGGATCTCTTTGATGGCAGCGTGTATGTGTGTATATGTCACAGAGGATGTCTTTGATGGCAGTGTGTATGTGTGTATATGTCATAGAGGATGTCTTTGATAGCAGTGTGTATGTGTGTATATGTCATAGAGGATGTCTTTGATAGCAGTGTGTATGTGTGTATATGTCATAGAGGATGTCTTTGATAGCAGTGTGTTTGTGTGTATATGTCATAGAGGATGTCTTTGATAGCAGTGTGTATATGTGCTATAGAGCCTATCACATATGTCATAGAGGATGTCTTTGATAGCAGTGTGTCTGTGTGTATATGTCATAGAGGATATCTTTGATAGCAGTGTGTATATGTTATAGAGGATCTCTTTGATAGCAGTGTTTATGTATGTATATGTCATAGAGGATATCTTTGATAGCAGTCTGTATGTGTGTATATGTGCTATAGAGCCTATCACATATGTCATAGAGGATGTCTGATAGCAGTGTGTATATGCCATAGAGGATGTCTTTGATAGCAATGTGTATATGCCATAGAGGAGGTCTTTGATAGCAATGTGTATGTGTGTATATGTCATAGAGGATGTCTTTGATAGCAGTGTGTATGTGTGTATATGTCATAGAGGATGTCTTTGATAGCAGTGTGTATGTGTGTATATGTCATAGAGGATGTCTTTGATAGCAGTGTGTATATGTGCTATAGAGCCTATCACATATGTCATAGAGGATGTCTTTGATAGCAGTGTGTATGTGTGTATATGTCATATAGGATGTCTTTGATGGCAGTGTGTATGTGTGTATATGTCATAGAGGATGTCTTTGATGGCAGTGTGTATGTGTGTATATGTCATAGAGGATGTCTTTGATAGCAGTGTGTATGTGTGTATATGTCATAGAGGATGTCTTTGATAGCAGTGTGTATGTGTGTATATGTCATAGAGGATGTCTGATAGCAGTGTGTATATGTGCTATAGAGCCTATCACATATGTCATAGAGGATGTCTTTGATAGCAGTGTGTATATGTTATAGAGGATCTCTTTGATAGCAGTGTGTATGTATGTATATGTCATAGAGGATGTCTTTGATAGCAGTCTGTATGTGTGTATATGTGCTATAGAGCCTATCACATATGTCATAGAGGATGTCTTTGATAGCAGTGTGTATATGCCATAGAGGATGTCTTTGATAGCAATGTGTATATGTCATAGAGGATGTCTTTGATAGCAATGTGTATGTGTGTATATGTCATAGAGGATGTCTTTGATAGCAGTGTGTATGTCTGTATATGTCATAGAGGATGTCTTTGATAGCAGTGTGTATGTGTGTATATGTCATATAGGATGTCTTTGATAGCAGTGTGTATATGTGCTATAGAGCCTATCACATATGTCATAGAGGATGTCTTTGATAGCAGTATGTATGTGTGTATATGTCATAGAGGATGTCTTTGATAGCAGTGTGTATGTGTGTATATGTGCTATAGAGCCTATCACATATGTCATAGAGGATGTCTTTGATAGCAGTGTGTCTGTGTGTATATGTCATAGAGCCTATCACATATGTCATAGAGGATGTCTTTGATAGCAGTGTGTATGTGTGTATATGTTCTATAGAGCCTATCACATATGTCATAGAGGATGTCTTTGATAGCAGTGTGTATGTGTGTATATGTTATAGAGCCTATCACATATGTCATAGAGGATGTCTGATAGCAGTGTGTATATGCCATAGAGGATGTCTTTGATAGCAGTGTGTATGTGTGTATATGTCATAGAGCATGTCTTTGATAGCAGTGTGTATGTGTGTATATGTCATAGATCCTATCACATATATCATAGAGGATGTCTGATGGCAGTGTCTATATGTCATAGAGGATGTCTTTGATAGCAATGTGTATGTGTGTATATGTCATAGAGGATGTCTTTGATAGCAGTGTGTATGTGTGTATATGTCATAGAGGATGTCTTTGATAGCAGTGTGTATGTATGTATATGTCATAGAGGATATCTTTGATAGCAGTGTGTTTGTGTGTATATGTCATAGAGGATGTCTTTGATAGCAGTGTGTATATGTCATAGAGGATGTCTTTGATAGCAGTGTGTATGTATGTATATGTGCTATAGAGAATATCAAGAACAGTATGCCATCCTGAATGGCAAAATAATATATGGAAAATATAGGCTGCTGAATTACTTCAATGGAGATTGGTAGTTCATTTTATGGAAATGTGTTAAATTTTCCGACATCACTGCTATACGCTTAGAAAAAGAAATTCTAACAAAGCCATGACTTAGCATGACAAATGCCAGCATTGAGCAATGCATACTAAATCATATCGCATAATCTGATTGGTTGATTTGCTCAGATTCAAGAACTTTGTGATGCAGTCGGCTCACGACTATTGTACTAATTTTGTAATGTTGGTAATTGCCTGTCTAAGTACAACTAGGGGGTGAAGAAATGTGAATGTACACTGTGTGATGAGAGCTGATAGGTATACACTAATTAGTCTGAGAGCTGATAGGTATACACTAATTAGTCTGAGAGCTGATAGGTATACACTAATTAGCCTGATTAGAGCTGATAGGTATACACTAATTAGTCTGACGAGAACTGATAGGTATACACTAATTAGCCTGATTAGAGCTGATAGATATACACTAATTAGTCTGATTAGAGCTGATAGGTATACACTAATTAGGCTGATTAGAGCTGATAGGTATACACTAATTAGTCTGATGAGAACTGATAGGTATACACTAATTAGCCTGATTAGAGCTGATAGGTATACACTAATTAGTCTGATTAGAGCTGATAGGTATACACTAATTAACCTGATTAGAGCTGATAGGTATACACTAATTAGCATGATTAGAGCTGATAGGTATACACTAATTAGTCTGATTAGAGCTGATAGGTATACACTAATTAGCCTGATTAGAGCTGATAGGTATACACTAATTAGTCTGATGAGAACTGATAGGTATACACTAATTAGCCTGATTAGAGCTGATAGGTATACACTAATTAACCTGATTAGAGCTGATAGGTATACACTAATTAGTCTGATGAGAACTGATAAGTCTACACTAATTAGTCTGAATAGAGCTGATAGGTATACATTAATTAGTCTGATGAGAGCTGGTAGGTATACACTAATTAGTCTGATGAGAGCTGATAGGTATACACTAATTAATCTGATTAGAGCTGATAGGTATACACTAATTAGTCTGATGAGAACTGATAGGTATACACTAATTAGCCTGATTAGAGCTGATAGGTATACACTAATTAAGCTGATGAGAGCTGATAGGTATACACTAATTAATCTGATGAGAGCTGATAGGTATACACTAATTAGCCTGATTAGAATTGATAATTGAATTAGTCTGTCTATGCATACAATGGATAGATCTGATCTGTTACTCAAGTATATGACATCATAAACAAACATGTCACATTGAGGCTGAAGTTACAATCAGAATGCATAATGAATGATGAATCTAGGTCCCTCATGAGCATTGACGAGTCCATCAAGGGCACGAATTATAAGTCTACTATGTAATAAACATTCTGTTGAATATAGACAGCAAGACAACCTAGTCAAATTAGTTTCAAAATATTCAACAAGTTACCTGTATAGTTACTTTGAAATTGTGATTCTTGGAATTCAGGATTCAAAGTATATAAATCGATTTCAACAGGAGCAACGTATGGGTGGAGCTTAGCTAGAAATGGGCAGAGAATAGCTAGAACTGAATCACTCTATAGAGCCATGAAGGCCATGCTGTAGATAAGTATTGATCTGACAATTCTACATCCCCAGTAATTATGTAAAACCAGTGACTGTGTGACATAAGTAGTTGAGAATACTCATATACATTGGCTGTGTCTATATCTTTATTTATTACTTGTAGTATTCAGAGGTTTTATTATGAATGTTTTACCATATGTATAATTAGTCACGCTATTGTCTTCTCATTGTATGATGTTAATTCGCTTTGTGTACATAGATTAATGATGACAATCCATTCAGCAGAATGAGGCTGCCATTACTCTAGAAGCTCATGTAATCTACTACAGAATCGGATCAAATGCAATGATTATCCCAAATTACAATCTCATTGCCAGGCACTGGTAGGCATCTGGAAAATTGGAGATAACTTTGCTTGCGTTTGTTGTCTATGTTTTAAAGTTCATAAGTATATTCATGTAGGTCTGTGGAAGAAGCTGATTGGGATAAATGATGATTTGACATCCAATATAGCCATCAACCACCAGTAATGATGACATGAAATCTAATATAGTCATCACCCACCATTAATGATGATCTGACATCCAATATAGTCCAGAGCCACCAGTAATGATGAGCTGTGATATTGAGCCAGACACGCGCGTGCGTGCGTGCGTGTGTGTGTATTTGGTATTTTGGGTCAAATACTTGCATAAGAAATATTAAAATGTATAGAGAATGAAAAGGCTAATCATCCTACCTTAAAATTAGATCATAAATAATGAAATTGAATGAACAAGAGAGATTTAAATCTTATCTCTAGTTATCAAGATATCCGTAGATGTAAAATTTGATTCAATCATGATGTTGATATCATAGGTCGTGTTAAGAACCGTTTTTGTGTGAAAACTTGATCCAAATTAGATCAGTAGTCTTTCGGTCTAACTGTGGACAGTCAGATACTCACGCACGCACAGCATTTAATTGATTTTGGCTTATATGTGGACAATCAGATACTCAGGCACGCACAGCATTTCATTGATTTTGGCTTACATGTGGACAGTCAGATACTCACGCACGCACAGCATTTCATTGATTTTGGCTTATATGTGGACAGTCAGATACTCACACGCACAGCATTTCATTGATTTTGGCTCTATGTGGACAGTCAGATACTCACGCACGCACAGTATTTCATTGATTTTGGCTTTACACACCAGTTCTTTGCAACAAGTTCTCTACAATGAAGTAAATGGATGAAGTTATGAAACTAATTTGAATGAAAACTATTGTTGCTTAAAGCAGCAACAGCTGTCAATCAAATGATTTTAAATATGTGGTATGTTTTCAGTATGAAAGGTTAAACTTTAAAAGCGTTTTATCTCTGTATCATGTAATGTATGATCTCACAGTTTAACTGTTTAATGTTAACACCTGATCAAGACCATAAAATAGAGGTAAATACATGGCATCAGGCCACTAGATACAGTGAGCCTTCCCATGCTATAAACATGTATATGATATGTAAAACCAGGAATGTCCAGCTGCATAACAAATAAACTATGTACATTTCAGTGATAAATTTACAAAAGTAATCTCTTGGCATACAGAAATAAACATTTTCTTGGAAAATCGATCCGATTAAAGGGTTAATTGATATTGGTAGAATTGTGATATAATCTTGATTCTAATGGGATTTCTTGCATATAACCAATATAACCAGCACAACAATCTGTGAAAATGATTTGACCATAAGTCATGATATGCCCGAATGAACGTGCATTTAAGATGAAAGATTGACTCATTTCACAAATAGCAGAATCATGTGTATCTCTTGTTGAAGGACAACAAAGACATTGAGCAGGTGGTCTGGCATTTCAAAGTTATAGATCGTAGCCCATTCACCGGTGACTTCCCCATATCTCATTTTCAAGGCAAAGGCTTGCAGTCAAATTAATTTAAAATATTCAATAGAATACGTTTTATAGTGTAGAGAATATTTATTTTTCTGGGATTTGTCAGTAAAATAGTTAAGCACACTGAGCATCAGCGGAAGCAAGCCATGTACCATAGAGTTATTGAATACACTTCTCACTAACATGCCTCATATGTTACAAGAGGGGCGTGTGGTCATCCCACAAAGTTAGAAGTCACACAACTTATCAACACCATGGCTGATCTAATGCCATCAAGTGATACCACGACGTGTTGATGTACACATGTTTTTATTAAACTTTTAGCTGACAAATACCTGAAAGTAAATTGTTAATGAGATATGGGAATTCATCGGTGAAAGGCTTAACCCTTTAATGTTCAAGATTGTTCAAGAAAAGCAAGGGCTTCACTTGGTTAATGTCCATTTACTGGCCAAGAGAAGACTATTTTGAGAAATTTACCACGAATGGCTGGATCGGTTACCGAGGCAGTCATTCCAGCGGTAATCTTTTGAAGATGGTCTTGCCATGCACAAATGGACATTGGCCAAGATCACTGCAGAGGCTGGTTTTGATCGACTTGATCATTAAAGGGTTACTGTGTGTTAACTGTGTGATTAAATATGACTCCATCTACCTGTGTGATGAAATATGACTGTCTGCATCTACCTGTGTGATTAAATATGACTGTCTGCATCTACCTGTGTGATGAAATATGACTGTCTGCATCTACCTGTGTGATGAAATATCACTGTCTGCATCTACCTGTGTGATAACAAATGACTCCATCTACCTGTGTGATGAAATATCACTGTCTGCATCTACCTGTGTGATGACAAATGACTCTACCTGTGTGATGAAATATGACTGTCTGCATCTACCTGTGTGATGAAATATCACTGTCTGCATCTACCTGTGTGATGACAAATGACTCCATCTACCTGTGTGATGAAATATCAATGTCTGCATCTACCTGTGTGATGAATTATGACTGTCTCCATCTACCTGTGTGATGAATTATGACTGTCTCCATCTACCTGTGTGATGAATTATGACTGTCTCCATCTATCCGTAATCTTTGTGAATTTTCTTAATGGGGCAATCTTGTATTCAATGTATGCTCATTCAGGCGTAATAGCATTTAGGAGATAATCATTGCGAGAGAGTGTTACTCTAGTCAAGTTGATGATCTGAGAAAAATTCTTTTACAATCAAATATATGTCTTAGAAACGATTAGCTCATATTTAAGGGTGTTTGGTGGGGGGAGTGGAGGTACTATTATAGGTGTTTATATCAGTAATTAAGTAGATACTAGGCACCCAGTACATGTTCATATTTTCTACTTCGAATAATACTTAGCAGATGTAGTATTATGATAATGTCTATTATCTAGTCTAGCTCAAAATAAACAATTAAAACTCCGCACTCTCCTGGTCCTGCCCATACTGTGTCCGGGAATTACCCCAGATACCGAGTCAATTCCCAATCACAGTCAGATTCGTCTATTTTGCTCTCCATGCTAGTCATGTTTTATCTAAGCTCATAAAATTCGCAATTTCAACGGAGTTAGCGGTTTTCTGATCTATTCATTGTTGGAAGGATGGAAGAGAAAGGAAAATCATCTCAGGGGCAGGTTGTATCAATCTAGAATTTATACATTCGTGCCGTAATGAATGATTGAAATTTTCGTAAATTGGCACATTGTTTTAAAATGGTAGCCATTGTTGGGGTCGGTCCTGTACCCTTAACTGTTTAAGCATTATGCGGGTACTCGGTTAATTTCTCTTGTGACTCGGTTCCTTCCAAGATGGATGCGCTCTTAGCCAAGATGGCGGCCCCCATGAGTTATGTTTGCCTTCGGCTTGGCATGTCTGTGCACTCTAATTGTGCCGATCTTTAGTCTTCACTTCATTGTTGAAGGTGTTTGTAGCGATCGGTACGTTTTTTCTTGGTTATTTTAACGGTTAGTTAATTACCAAGCCGTGTTTATTAATTTTCACTCTAAAAATTTTCAAATATCTCCTGCCTTAAGTCTTGATTATCATTAATTTAAGAGAAGGTTAATGTTTCTAAGTAATTCTAAGATTACAATCAAGTCATTGTGCGTCTGCTCGTCTTCATGTCATGTGCAGCATTTTAATTCTTGCTTTGTGTTCGCGGAGGGCTAAAGGCCTGGATACCTTGTGTATCAAATGCAATCGGTTCATGAAACGGAGATTTGCTGGTCACCGCTGTGTAGCTTGCGCGAAGTGCAAGGTGGGAAGTCCGTGCGATGTTTGCGAGAAGTGGTCGTCGGAGTTGGTGGCAGAGTTTGACCGTGTGCGACTGGACAGAATCACGAGGGACAAGGCGGCCAAGGCAGATCAGGCGTCCAACAGAGGCTTGGAGGAGCGCCTGAATGAGAGGATGGACTCGGCTTTAGGTGTTTGGGCGGTCCAGTTTAAAGCCATGTTTGAGTCCTTGCAATCCACGATCCCGTCGATGCAGCTTGGTGCAGGACTACCTTTCAGTGGTCCGGTCAGTGCTGTGGAGGGTGTTGCACCTGTACCTCCTGTTGCGTTGGCTCAAGAGCCGACGGCAGAGGAGGAGGAGCTTTTGCTCATGGAGGATTCCGGCATGCCGGATCTTTCCGCGATGGCTGTACCCGGTATGTCCCAAGGTTCTCCTTCGGATTATGTACGGGTTTACCAGCCGGGTGGTGATGTTGACGTTCCGTCGGGCATCCCCCATCCGGATTTTGTTCAGCCCGTGCTGCCGTTGGAGTCGTGTTTGACGTGTTGGATACTGGAGCTGCG
Organism: Chaetoderma sp. LZ-2023a; assembly: GCA_034401795.1. NCBI lineage: Eukaryota > Metazoa > Mollusca > Caudofoveata > Chaetodermatida > Chaetodermatidae > Chaetoderma > Chaetoderma sp. LZ-2023a. The sequence goes on from CM067370.1 coordinate 21,115,906, forward strand.
AGTACACGGTCGGCGGGCATCGTTTACACTAGTAAGCAAGTTTGCAGTCCTCAGCATGGATCGTTGGTGTCTGCCTTGTCCAAGGGCGAGAAAGAAGATGAAAACGGCAGTCCCTTGTTGGATGAGTTGTCATTTTCCACCGAGGCTGAATGGGTGCAGGTCCTTGAATGGATGTCCAGCCGTCTAGGGTTGGCATCGGATCAGGGATCTCAGCGCGATCCGGCAATGGAGCGGATGTCGGAGCGAGCGGCTAGCGCTCTGTCCAGTGGATCTTCGGCCATGCCTGCTCTGCCTTTGGATATGTTGACCTCTGACATGTTGGAGGTAGCGGCGTATAGTATGGTCCAGCCGGACTTTACGCTTCCAAAAGCCCCGAAAGGGATTAGGAGTAGGGTCCGTTTTCAGGAGCTTGCCTATCATCAGTATGCCGGAGTCCCACGGCTTTCCGTCGGGGAGAGAGAGGCGCTGAATAGGCCATTAGCTGGCAAGGCTAAGGGGCGTTCTCGTCCGTTAGTTTCCCAGACTAATAAAGATCCTTTCAATGAGTTGACCCACATTGAGGATGCGGCTGTACCGTCCTGCAGGGTATGCTGACCTGTGCGGCGGAAGGCGGGGTAGTGTCAGAGGCTGCTCCCAGAATTATCCGGGACACCATGCACCTATCTCAGGATTACCTGGCCAGGGTGATCACGAGATCATTGGCTGAGCGATGGAGAATGGTTCTCGATTTTGTAGAACCAGGACCTGAGATGAGGGCTGCGTTATCTTCCATGCCATTCATTCGTCCAGGCTTGTTCGGCGGCTCGGCACGGCAAGCCTTATCCAAGGTCGCTTCAATGGTTGCGGAGTAAGAAGTAGTTGGCAAGTTGTTGAAGTCGACGAAAAGGACTCAGCCGCAACAGTCCTACAAGCAGCACCGACAGGAGCAGCAGAGGCAGCGCCAAAATCGCCCTTCTGTCCTGGCCGTGATACCCATCGGGCATCCGGTTCACACGGTCCTGGTCGTTCTTCCTCATACAAGTCCCTTAGTAAGAGGTTGTATGAGGAGGATAGGAAGGGTGGCGGTTCGGGTCGCGGCGGCTACCGTAAGGATAGCCATGGTGGCGGTTCCGGACCGTCATTTGCCAAAAAACCACGGGGTGGCCGTGGGGGGATGGTCTTGACGGGTTTCCGGCGGGATCCGCTCCGGTAACACCAGGAACGAGGGGAGTCGAGGATCTTCACCATTGTGTGCAGATTCCTTCCGTCGGAGGCAGACTTCAACTGTTCTCAAACCAGTGGGAACAGGTCGTGCAAGATTGTTTGTTCTGTCAATGGTTAAGAAATGGCTACGAACCGGACTGGCTCATCCGTCAATCGTTAGTTCCGTTAACATCGACTCCAGTATGGACTCCCGTTCCAAGGGAATCCGATCGTCTAGAGGCCTTTTGCTCAGAAATCGAAAGTCTTCGGCAGAAGAATGCGATTCACTTAGTCCGCAATCAGTCATCCCCAGGCTTCTATTCAATGATGTTCCTCGTTCCGAAATGCACCGGAGGGTGGAGGCCGATTCTCAATCTCAAACCATTAAACAAGTTTATCCTGTCACCAAGGTTTCAGATGGAGACTGTAGCGGCAGTGATGTCAGGTTTTAAGAAAGGCATGTGGGCAGTGTCGATAGATCTGAAGGATTCCAATGTCAATTTCTTTTCAGAAATACCTTCGCTTTGCGTTCCAAGACAATGTTTGGGAATTCAATGCGCTTCCATTCGGCTTGACCACAGCTCCGAGGGTCTTCACCAAAGTGGTCCTCGCCATGACTTCTTATCTTCGCAGGAGAAACATAGCTGTTCATACTTATATACTTATTAGTTCACAAACATCGCACGTTACTTCCTCCTGCACTGAGCAAGAGCCATGCACATGACCAGTAAACAACCATGGATTGGGCCGAGCTCCTGGGATGATGAAGAAAGAACAAGCACTCAAAATGGTGAGTGTTTTCATTAATTAAGTGACTAATAATAATATTTACTTACAGTCGAAATATCAGACTGCTTAGGTAAATAGTCTGGTATAAGAGTATACTTATCCTCTCAAACAGACATTAGACTCATTCCAATTTGAAAACTTAATCGATATACTGATATTTGTTCAAAATTAGAAGTTGTAGTAGCTTCTTTTCACTCTACTGGACTGCCCTAGCTGAGACTTGGGGCTGACACAGGTCTGGCGGGTGTTGCATCCACTTTTTTCGACAGCCCTCTGGACTTTGTGCGGACAAAAGAGGGGGGGGGGGGGAGGAGCGCAGTCTAGACCATGGAAGTTTAGCACTCTATGGGTCAGATGGCAGAACCCAAGCGTATGCCAGGGTTCTAGTCTCTTCACAACCTTCTCTGTTGGATGGTTGATGAGTGCTGGTTCGAGCCTCACCTCCCACCGGTATTTCTTGGCTGTTGAAATCCGGAGTTTATCATAATAGTACATCTGGTAAGTATTATTCGAAGTAGAATCAAAAAAGCATCCGCTTTTGTTTCTACGAGAATGCTTAATACTTACCAGATGTACTATGGCCCTAGCTCAGTCGCCCCGCTGAGGTGAGGCTGAGCTGCTTTCGCTGTTTGTCAAGGCGAATATAAGATGAATCTGACTGTGATTGGGAATTGACTCGGTACCTGGGGCTATGGTAATTCCCGGACACAGTATGGGCAGGACAAGGAGAGTGCGGAGTTTTAATTGTTTATTTTGAGCTAGACTAGATAATAGACATTATCATAATAGTACATCTGCTAAGTATTAAGAATTCTCGTAGAAACAAAAGCGGATGCTTTTTTGAGTCTGTGTGTATATGAGACACGATGTAGATATAGAGTATATATTATGTCTGTATCTGTATTTCATACATTATAGTTATTCTTGAAATATTTGTATTTTCTAAAATTGTGAATGGTATATTTGTATTTGATCTAAATGAAAATCATGTATGGCTGTAGACTATATCTGATTCACGACATTTGACACCAAGCATAATTATTTTTGTTAATTTTAACAAGTCATATATTTATACATTTTGTTGAATCTCAGGTTTGGTATCGTCTCAATTTTAATGGCATAGATATATTGTCTTTTTTTGTTGTGCATTGAAAATTAAACTATTTAGATATAATGGGCTGAAGCAATTGTAGCGACGCCTAATGCCCTATAGCTGGCAGACTGAAAACCCCCACCATTTTACAAATACAAACAGACTGAAAACTGAAAAAACCCATTACATTAATTTGGCACATAAATAACTCCATCCCCACTGGCCCTGGACAATACATTTAAATTATTATTACATATAATTTCTTAGTGGGACGTGGCGGCTTGGTGTAGTGGTTAATACTCAAGATTATTTAACTGGAGAACCTGGTTTGCGCCTGTCAGAAACATGGGCAATCTCCTCTGCTCCTTGCCTCTCTTCCACCAGGAGTATAAATGGGTACCGGTGTAACAACTGAGGAAGTTACAAATAATAGACTAAAATAAAACCAGCCTAGATATGGCATGAATGGGACCTGGAATCAGGGACTCAATAGATGTCAATCAAAACAATAACTTCTTAATTTCTTAGTGCCTAATGGAAACATTTCCACAGATTATTGTGTCTATGTTGGAGAGGTAGTTAATACTGGAGTATTATGTAACCTATGTCCATGTACTAGATATGTTAATACTGGAGTATTATGTAACATATGTTCATGTACTAGAGATGTTAATACTGGAGTATTATGTAACCTATGTCCATGCACCATAGATGTTAATACTGGAGTATTATGTAACCTATGTTTATGTACCAGAGATGTTAATACTGGAGTATTATGTAACCTATGTTCATGTACTAGAGATGTTAATACTGGAGTATTATGTAACCTATGTTCATGTACTAGAGATGTTAATACTGGAGTATTATGTAACCTATGTCCATGCACCATAGATGTTAATACTGGAGTATTATGTAACATATGTCCATGTACTAGAGATGTTAATACTGGAGTATTATGTAACCTATGTCCATGTACTAGAGATGTTAATACTGGAGTATTATGTAACCTATGTCCATGCACCATAGATGTTAATACTGGAGTATTATGTAACCTATGTTCATGTACTAGAGATGTTAATACTGGAGTATTATGTAACATATGTCCATGTACTAGCGATGTTAATACTGGAGTATTATGTAACCTATGTCCATGCACCATAGATGTTAATACTGGAGTATTATGTAACCTATGTCCATGTACTAGAGATGTTAATACTGGAGTATTATGTAACCTATGTCCATGTACTAGAGATGTTAATACTGGAGTATTATGTAACCTATGTTCATGTACTAGAGATGTTAATACTGGAGTATTATGTAACATATGTCCATGTACTAGAGATGTTAATACTGGAGTATTATGTAACCTATGTTCATGTACTAGAGATGTTAATACTGGAGTATTATGTAACCTATGTCCATGCACCATAGATGTTAATACTGGAGTATTATGTAACCTATGTCCATGTACTAGAGATATTAATACTGGAGTATTATGTAACCTACGTCCATGTACTAGAGATGTTATTACTGGAGTATTATGTAACCTATGTTCATGTACTAGAGATGTTAATACTGGAGTATTATGTAACATGTCCATGCACCATAGATGTTAATACTGGAGTATTATGTAACCTATGTTCATGCACCATAGATGTTAATACTGGAGTATTATGTAACCTATGTTCATGTACTAGAGATGTTAATACTGGAGTATTATGTAACATATGTCCATGTACTAGAGATGTTAATACTGGAGTATTATGTAACATATGTCCATGTACTAGAGATGTTAATACTGGAGTATTATGTACCATATGTCCATGCACCATAGATGTTAATACTGGAGTATTGTGTACCATATGTCCATGCACCATAGATGTTAATACTGGAGTATTATGTAACCTATGTCCATGCACCATAGATGTTAATACTGGAGTATTATGTACCATATGTCCATGTGCACCATAGATGTTAATACTGGAGTATTATGTAACCTATGTTCATGTACTAGAGATGTTAATATTGGAGTATTATGTAACCTATGTCCATGCACCATAGATGTTAATACTGGAGTATTATGTAACCTATGTTCATGTACTAGAGATGTTAATACTGGAGTATTATGTAACCTATGTCCATGCACCATAGATGTTAATACTGGAGTATTATGTAACCTATGTTCATGTACTAGAGATGTTAATACTGGAGTATTATGTAACATATGTCCATGTACTAGAGATGTTAATACTGGAGTATTATGTAACCTATGTCCATGCACCATAGATGTTAATACTGGAGTATTATGTAACCTATGTCCATGTACTAGAGATGTTAATACTGGAGTATTATGTAACCTATGTCCATGTACTAGAGATGTTAATACTGGAGTATTATGTAACCTATGTTCATGTACTAGATATGTTAATACTGGAGTATTATGTAACATATGTCCATGTACTAGAGATGTTAATACTGGAGTATTATGTAACCTATGTTCATGTACTAGAGATGTTAATACTGGAGTATTATGTAACCTATGTCCATGCACCATAGATGTTAATACTGGAGTATTATGTAACCTATGTCCATGTACTAGAGATGTTAATACTGGAGTATTATGTAACCTACGTCCATGTACTAGAGATGTTAATACTGGAGTATTATGTAACCTATGTTCATGTACTAGAGATGTTAATACTGGAGTATTATGTAACATATGTCCATGCACCATAGATGTTAATACTGGAGTATTATGTAACCTATGTTCATGCACCATAGATGTTAATACTGGAGTATTATGTAACCTATGTTCATGTACTAGAGATGTTAATACTGGAGTATTATGTAACATATGTCCATGTACTAGAGATGTTAATACTGGAGTATTATGTAACATATGTCCATGTACTAGAGATGTTAATACTGGAGTATTATGTACCATATGTCCATGCACCATAGATGTTAATACTGGAGTATTGTGTACCATATGTCCATGCACCATAGATGTTAATACTGGAGTATTATGTAACCTATGTCCATGCACCATAGATGTTAATACTGGAGTATTATGTAACCTATGTTCATGTACTAGAGATGTTAATATTGGAGTATTATGTAACCTATGTCCATGCACCATAGATGTTAATACTGGAGTATTATGTAACCTATGTTCATGTACTAGAGATGTTAATACTGGAGTATTATGTAACCTATGTCCATGCACTAGAGATGTTAATACTGGAGTATTATGTAACCTATGTTCATGTACTAGAGATGTTAATACTGGAGTATTATGTAACCTATGTTCATGCACTAGAGATGTTAATACTGGAGTATTATGTAACATATGTCGATGTGCTAGAGATGAGACCTAATTAGATTGTGCTAAAATCTACAAAATTTAACACTCATACAGATAGACCTTTAGCTTTACAAATGCATCATGACCACATATATTATACTGATGTCCATTGTTTCTCTAAAGTGGCCATTGCAATAATTTTGAGGAATGTCCATTTGCAGGCCAAGAAAAAACTATTTTTGAAAATTTACCACTGGTATGACTAACTCACTAAACAAGCCAGTCATTCTACTAGCAAATTTTCAAAAATACTTATTGCCTGCAAATGGACATGTAATAAGAGACTAAATTTGTCCCATTACAGGATTAAAACAGAACGTAGAAGGAATATTTTGACAACACACGAGACTAATGTGCTGGTTTAGAAGGTGCACAGTCTCTTGTGTTTAAACCTTCAAATTCCAGTTCCTTCAATATCAAGAAAAAGATACAGAAAAACTACCATAGGCAGAAAGAGCTTCCAGTCAAATTAGTTTTAAAATATTCAACAACTATTCCTTACATCATAATATTAGTTACATCATAAGGAATTTATACGTGTTAATGCGTTTAACCCTTTACTGGTCAAATTTGTTCAAGAAAATCAAAACATTTCCTTATTGAATGCCCATATTCAGGTAAAGAGAAGAGTATTTTTGAAAATTTACTACTGGATTGACCGGCACGATTATCGAATCAGCCCTTCCAGTGCTAAATTTTCAAAGATACTCTTCTCTTCACCTGCAGATAGACATTCCTCAAGTTTACTGCAGAGGCTGGTTTTGGCTGGTTTGACCATTAGAGGGTTAATCATGTGGTAGCTTGTGTTACAGTCACCAGATTGTCAGTTCTGGTATTAATGGCATGCACAACTTTAGAACATGATATAACACTTTAACGGTCAAGCCGGTCGAAACCGGCCTCTGCAGTAGTCTGGAGGAATATCCATCTGCGGGTAAACAGCATATTTTTGAAAATTTACCACTGGAATGTCTGCCTCGATAATCAAGCCAGTCATTCCCGTGGTAAATTTTCAAAACTGCTCTTCTGTTTAATTGCAGATGGATATTCAATAAGGAAATGTTTTGATTTTCTTGACTAAATTTGACCTGTAAATGGTTAAGCTGGTGCGATCGTCTTTGTAGCTGCTAGCTTTACTGATAACCTTTAACCCTCCAATTTCAATTTTCTCATAGAAAATGTCCATTTGTAGACCAAGAGAACTCTTTTTGAAAATTTACTACTGGAATGACTGGCTCGGTTCTCGAGCCAGGCATTCCAGTGTTAAATTTTCAAAAATAGTCTTCTCCTGGTCTGCAAATCAACATTTCTCATGACCACTGCAGAAGCTGTTTTTGGCTGATATGTGTGTTAAAGGGTTAGAGAGAAAAGCTGTGTATATGTGTTTAACATGGAACCAGTATAAGCTTAGCCACTCTTCATTCCAACACTGTATTGTATACACACACTGCATGGTGATAGCATTGACCAAGAAAGTTTTAACCTGTACCATGTCAATGTTCTATCTATTACTGTGTCAATAACAAAGAAACTGGTGGACATTTGTCAACAATTTTGGTGGACGATGTTGTTGTCTACGACAGCACCCTCTTCCACCAAATTTGTTGACAAATGAACCTTTTAATTTAATTTGCAAATTTTTTATTTTTACATCAGAGTGGCAAGGGTTAACCATTTCCTGGTCAAGATTTGTAAAGAAAATTGAAATTGTCACTTATAAGGCGATGTTTCTCGAGCCCGTCTTCACTTGGCCTCTCACACGCACGCACGCACGCACGCACACACACACACACACATGTCCACTATGGCAAATTTAACATCCTTCTTTCATCATGGTAGATGAACTTTTGCGCATTAATTAATCAATATCATTCACAGATTGAAGAATAAGTCCCAGGTAGTCTGTATGTAAGATCTCAGCCTGCATAGCTCAGAGCATTTGTGTTTTGCATCATGGCAGGCCTATTAGATATGCAATTTTTAACCCTTAGCACACTGATATCAATATTCTATCTTTTACGGTGTCCATAGCAAAGAAATTAGTGTACATTTTTCAACAATTTTGTTGGAAGATGTGGCTGTCTATGACAGCACCATCTTCTGTTGCTGTATACGACAGCACCATCTTCCTACAAATTTGTTGAAAAATAAACAACAGTTTATATTTTACTTTAATTTGAAATTTTTAATATTTTGACATCAGAGTGGTAAGTGTTAAGCTGTCAGTCATATCAAGCATATCTAATATGGTATTTATTTTTCTTTATTTTACATCGGGATTTGTTTTATTGTTCCACCTTTAATTACAATATATAGATTTTTTACTTGTTATTGGACTAAGTCCATTTGTTTTACTTGATATATTCATGTCATATTTTCTTGAGGACAAACTTTCTCATAATTTCATTGTCCATTTGTTTTCATAATTGACCAATGATAATATTGTATTATATTGTAAATCGCTGTACAGAATAACTATCCATTTTGTGATTTGTTTGTCACAGGTTAGGTAGTACAGTCACATGTTAGGTAGTACATTCACAGGTTAGGTGGTACAGTCACATGTTAGATAATACAGTCACGTTAGGTAGTACCATCACAGGTTAGGTAGTACAGTCACAAGTTTGGTAGTATATTTACAGGATAGGTAGTACAGTCACATGTTAAGTAGTGCATTCACATGTTCAGTAGTACAGTCACAAATTAGGTAGTACATTTACAGGTTAAGTAGTACAGTCACATGTTAGGTAGTACAGTCACATGTTAGGTAGTACAGTCACATGTTAGGTAGTACAGTCACATGTTAGGTAGTACATTCACAGGTTAGGTAGTACAGTCACATGCTAGGTAGTACATTCACATGCTAGGTAGTACAGTCACATGTTAGGTAGTACAGTCACATGTTAGGTAGTACATTCACATGCTAGGTAGTACATTCACAGATTAGGTAGTACATTCACATGCTAGGTAGTACATTCACAGGTTAGGTAGTACATTTACATGCTAGGTAGTACTAGTAGTTCCTGTGACATAATACTTTAATCAATGATTTATGTGGCGCTCAAAGATTATGTCTGAATACACAGATCTAACTAAGGGGCTTTAGAAACAATATTTATGTATTATACATGGTTCTGTTAGGCAGGGGCTGTACACAATTTAGCACATAGAAATTTACAAAGACCAAATAAAAATATTTAGTGGTCAATGGCCCACAGAATTATAGCCACATTCAATCTGATGAAACTTTGACACTCAGATTATATGATCGTCTGGCTTGAAGGTTTGACAAATGTAATGTTGTCCCCTCCATTCAAGTTAGGCCACACTACTGTATTTCCAGATTGACCTGTTCTTCGAAATTTAATTCTCATGAAAATATTACTGTTGTAAATTATACAGAATACTTGTAAATATCAATGAAACCATTGTAATGAATAGACTATGTCTGATTACTTTATTCTGCGGCTGTAGTGGTAGAAATATCCTACAGCTGCAATCAGTCCTTCGTTTTTGACCACTGTGTCTTGTTTTCGGCCAAATCTTTAACTTCCTGAGGTCCATTCTTGATCTGAGTGTACCAAGTCCTGCTTTCTTGAGGTCACCTCGCAGATTGCTTAACATATTTTAGCATTGATGTCCTCTGCTGGCTTTATATTTGCTGGCTCCCAGTAGGGCGAATTCCAAGGCTGCGCTGGTGTGTCTTCTGGCATCCTTAGCGCATGGCTGAACATGGACCATCTTTGCTGGGTGACTTTTATGGACAGCTGCGATGTATTACACATCTTGTATAGTGCATCGTTGGAAAGCTGCCCAGCTGTTACAGTTATACATCATCAAGGAGTGGAGGTTGTGTTGTATAAACATAGTCTTTTTGCCAAGTGCATCTTTGATCTGCGAATCCATAGCTTCCAGAAGGACTGGAAAGCTGTTCCCCATGATGCAGCTTGCAGCAATGTCAGCAGTACTGCAGAGCAGTTATTGACTTACTGGGAGTAGTTAGTCAATGGGTTTCTTCTTTTCCTTGTCTATGACATCCACATCGTCGGCATACTCTAGAAATGGGCATGGGTGGGCTTGTGGAATTTCTCTGTACAGATATCAGTGCAACAGCAAGGTAACAGGTGAAGAGCACAGGCGATACACCATCTCCCTAGACATAGCTCATCTTTGTTACAACTGGTTTGACGTAGTACATCAAGGATCTTTGAGCATTTAATTGTGTCCAAGACTCATGACAAGTCCAAAGTAAAAGTCCCAGTTATTGGTCATGACTACTAACACTAGCATGCATTAAGCCCATACAATGTCTGCGCAGCTGTGTCCACGTTTAAACCCACTTTGACATGATTCAGCGATGTCATCAATCTTGTCTCAGATGTGGCATAGAGTAACATTGGATAGAATTTCCGTATGCTTTTGAGGAGCACGATAGGTCGCAGATTGGCTGGTGGCCTGGTGGCTTCATGGGCTTGGGTATTGTAATAATGGTGCCCTGGCATACAGCATCGATGATAAGGTGATGGATAAAAGCTGAATTGATTAGGACCATGATCGGTTTTGAGATAATGACACTTGCGTACCGTATATGAATAGTGCATTGCTCATGCCATCATGTGCTGATGCTCATCCATTTTTCAGGGTTTTGAGTGCCTTTTCAACTTCTGTTGTTTTAATTGCTGTTAATAATGTCCTGTGGTCACCTGGAAATGTTTGCAAGTGTTCATCATCATGGTCAGTGAACGGTTCTTGATTTGTGTCGTCGTTGCACTAGTCAGTCCTTGTAAAATATCCTTCAGTGTTGTGTACAGTGACTGGTGGTGTGTAGTCAGTAACTCTCCGGGCTGGGGCTGCTCGAAACATTTTGTGACAGTCACCCGTGGCAGTGATTTCATCTGCTAGAGAGTCTGCTTGTTGAATAGCAATGTCTTTTAGGTGTTCGCTGATGTTGCCCAGAATGTTATTGCGTTTCCTGCATAGTTTGGTATTGTCTTCACTTTGGCCACTTTGATAGATGCGCAGCCGTAATGCTTTCTGCTATCCTGATAGTTTTACTACTAAAGGGTCATCAGTAAACCTAGTTTGGGTGTTGTTGTTTTGAGATCTATGGTGCTTTTGGCTGATGACATTTGAGTATTTTGAGTATTTTGGTTAGGACTTCATTGTTAGTTGTCCGCTCTCCTTTTTGCTGCTCTTTTTGTATGACATTTGAGTGTCAGTGTCACTGATGAGCTTAGGTAGGTTGTAGGTGACTCTACCCTCTTGCCTGGTATGGCATGTATACATTAGGTAGAGATGGTTCATCTGAAGACATGTAATAACAGGCTTATGGTCAAATTTGAGGTCTGCATCGCAATGAGCATCCCGAAGTAGGGGTTTCGCTTCTGGGTTGCATAGTATGAAGTCTATTTGGTTGAAGACTGCTGTTGTAGCCTTAGAGCCTGTTAGGACTTAGTGATCAACCATGTGTCCTGCCCCTGTTGTCTGGTGTACAGGCTAAATACATCATAACATGAGGATTTATGCAGCCCATGAAAATTACCCATTTTTAGGTTTGTCAACTCAGGGAAACCAGTGTGTTAAAATATGGTTGCCCTGTAATAAGTCATCGTTTTCCCAGACCACGCTACCGTGAAATTTTCACACCATCTGGCATATATCCTTCTGCGGAAGAAGGTCAGTTATCGCTTCATATCGTGTGCCTCATCATAACCTTGATTATGTTGTACTAACATGTCACAGTATATCAGTATGTCATCACACCTGCTCAAGAAACCAGTTCCTGTATTTTGGAGCCACACAGTGACAGTTTTTAAGACAGGTAGTCTTTTACAATCAGCTATTTGACGGTATCAGAATTGTTTGAATTGGTTAACTGGTTCTGAATATAAATACATTTCGCATAAAGCTGCCCATGTTTTATTTTAATTCCATTGAAAAAGAGCTCATTTTTCTTCCTATTTCTGTGTATATGAATATCTTAATAGCAAGTTTGAACACACTTTAATCGCAACTTAGGTAACTTTATCAGAAATGTTACAAATTTAACAGCCAGACTGACAAAGAGACAGACAGATAGACACACATACTTATAACAGACAGACAGGCTATAATTAGATTTCTGGCATGATGTTCCAATAGAGGTCAATTTCTCGCATTGTTCTCGCCACTTTATATTTGTGTAGATTGCTCCATTGCACGGTGTGGTGCTTGGATTGATTTGTGTGTTTACTTTGACATTCTTCTGATACCAAACTTATGAACATTCCTGTCAAATCCAGTTTTATGGACCCGCACATTGATATGCTCAGCTTTTAATAGTACTTGCTGTACTGTATGTCATATAAATACAGAGATGTACTTGTACTATCTGACTGTGTTAGAGATTACATATAAATACAGAGATGTACTTGTACTATCTGACTGTGTTAGAGATTACATATAAATACAGACATGTACTTGCTGTACTATCTGACTGTGTTAGAGATTACATATAAATACAGACATGTACTTGTACTATCTGACTGTGTTAGAGATTACATATAAATACAGAGATGTACTTGTACTATCTGACTGTGTTAGAGATTACATATAAATACAGAGATGTACTTGCTGTACTATCTGACTGTGTTAAAGATTACATATAAATACAGACATGTACTTGTACTATCTGACTGTGTTAGAGATTACATATAAATACAGACATGTACTTGCTGTACTATCTGACTGTGTTAGAGATTACATATAAATACAGAGATGTACTTGCTGTACTATCTGACTGTGTTAAAGATTACATATAAATACAGACATGTACTTGTACTATCTGCTCTGTTAGAGATTACATATAAATACAGACATGTACTTGCTGTACTATCTGACTGTGTTAGAGATTACATATAAATATGTATATGTATTGTGTGTTGTGAAGAAAGGATTTTTCTAGTCTGATACTACTGAAATACTCAATATTATTTATTTATTATGTATCTTTTAGCAACGTAAATATTTACGCCGTTACTATATTAATGATGGAAATCCCTTTAACTACCATGGATAAACTTGCATTAAAAACTAAATCATACATTATATGGTCATGTTTTTGTTACCCCACACTCCAAATCAGAGTGTGTGTGTGTGTGTGTGTGTGTGTGTGTGTGTGTGTGTGTGTGTGTGTGTGTGTGTGTGTGTGTGTGTGTGTGTGTGTGTGTGTGTGTGTGTGTGTGTGTGTGTGTGTGTGTGTGTGTGTGTGTGTGTGTGTGTGTGTGTGTGTGTGTGTGTGTGTGTGTGTGTGTGTGTGTGTGTGTGTGTGTGTGTGTGTGTGTGTGTGTGTGTGTGTGTGTGTGTGTGTGTGTGTGTGTGTGTGTGTGTGTGTGTGTGTGTGTGTGTGTGTGTGTGTGTGTGTGTGTTCTGCGAACATGTGATGATAAGGTATATCGATATTCCTACGGTAGTTAGTTCGAGGTAAATTTACTCATATTCTAGTCCAATACGTGCACAATTTAATATGTAGACTAGGGATGAATTTCATAACACCTTTATGGGTGAGAAACTCACTCGAGCAAATTTCCATAGGAACTTTACAGATTGAACCAAACCAAATGTCATCAAAAATTTGCTTTTACCGAGAAATTTTCAGAACTGTGGAGATGTTTATGAAATGCACCTCACTGCACATTGTCCATGATATTTTCACTTCAAGAGTATTTACCTCCCTAATACTCTTGATATTTCCTAAATATCAACCTTCACTCAATAAAACCTCAGATTAAAAAAGATAAGTGCCCCTACTGGGTAGCGAGTCACTTGACACTCCGGCGGATGCGAGCCCCAACCTCACGCATGCGCAGCCTGACACTTCCTCTTTTCCAATTGAGCAAATTAAGAAAACAGCATGTCTCTTTAACCATTAAATTGGAAAAGAGGAAGTGTCAGTCTGCTCATGCGCGAAGTTGGGGCTGGCATCCGCCGGACTGTCAACTGCCTCCCTGCCCAGTAGGGGCACCTACCATTTTTAATCGGAGGTTTTATTGAGTGAAGGTCAATATTTAGGAAATATAAAAGTGCTAGGGAGGTAAGTATCAACTCTCGTGCAAAAAGAAATCCGTGATTTTGTTTAAATTAGGTCAACATTGTGGCATGTCTCTACTGCCAGGATTATCCAATGACAACAACATACTGATTAATAAATGGCTGCATGTGAGTGGGTGCGTCTGTGTATATGTGCGTGCGTGTGTGTACCATTAGTTAACATTTGTTGCCTAAATGTAACGTATTGTATCTGTATTGAAACTCTACATTGTAGGCCTATACAGTCTGCCGAAATCGCCATGGCCATGTCACTGGAGATGTCACATGTTTGTGTGATAGAATATGGGATAACTAATTCAGTCCAATGTTCACTGCACACATGCACACTAGTTGAATATGGTTGCATAGAGTGTTACTGTTTTTCTAGTATATACTGGAGATGTCACATGTTTGTGTGATAGAATATGGGATGACTAATTCAGTCCAATGTTCACTGCACATATGCACAATATTTGGATATGGTTGCATAGAGTGTGGCTGTTCTTTCTAGCATATACTATCTCAAATATCACAGAAACGCAAATCTTAAATCATTAAATTCCGTTATCAACTAGCCTCTCGTCCTCTCTCAAATGCTTTACGGAATGCTGTTAGGATATGTGGTCCTGAACCGTAGCTGGACCACTCATGCCCACGAGAATCGTAGTGACCATGTCGATGTGTATGCCGGCGTTTAGAAGATCGTCTTATTTGTCTCTCTATAGATTCAATCGGCATTTGATCATCATATGGCGGGAGAAAAGATTCCTCTACAAATGGTACAACCTGACTACGCTGGAAATGACTAACAGATGATGACCCCTTCACATACTGACCTTGTGTATTCATAGAAGCCTTAAGTGATCTTTTATTTATATCACTGTCGATGCTTTGTGCAAGCGACTGTTTTGATATGACAAATCCTCTCAAGCGGCCTGCACTAACGGTTGATGATTTCATTTCACGCATTCGTAGTTTATTTTTCCGATAGAAACAGAAATCTATGAGCAGGGTGATGAGTGTGACGAGCATAATTGGACAGATTATTACTAGAATAAGTAAAACCTTTTGCTCTTCAAATTCTGTAAAAATAATAATAATAATAATAATAATAATAATAATATCAGCAATACATGTGCTTCGCAATACATTTCCCCTATGGGGTGAGATATATTTTATTGTTGCAACATTTCACCAATTTTCAGCAAACACAAAAGGGCAAAATTTAGGAAAAACCCATGAAAGACAACCTTGATCTGTTACGTTTGATAATAAATCAATGTATTAATTTTCATTTGAATATATTGAAGTAATTCAAAAAAGTCTGAAAAACTGCTAATTTTGGTATTGCACATTTAAAATCATAGTAAAAATTGATGGGAATGCATAAAACTCGAATTTGATCTAACACCTCATACTAAAGCAATGTAAAAATTCTCATCCCAATGTCTTGGATAGTCAAAAAAGTCACGAAAACTGATAATTTGAATGTTTTGAGTTTAAAAGACGCATATTTCTTTCAATAATTGACGGAAATGCCTGAAACTCAAAATTGGTGACAATAGTTTAATAGAATTCAATAGTTTAGGTGCATCAGTCGAAATGACAAGGATTGTTGATGATGGGCCAAAAGCACTAGAGACCAAAGTGAGACACTGTCATCAACATGAATGACTTTGGTGAGATGGTTGATGGTGGACGCTAACAATGATTGAGCCGTCGTTGACATATTAGATGTCAAACGCATGAAAGTTTACCTGGTATGGAAAAGAAGATATGTGACTATGACAAGGGATAACTAAAGCAGATTCTTGAAAAAAAAGCACGAAAAGGTATCAGACAACGCACACCAAGTCATTCTAAGTGATTCAATAAACATATTCAATGTGTTCACGAAACTCCAATTGTCCCATAGTAGAGCAAATGCTGTTTACCAGAATACATGGATGAATATTAACCTGTTTGGTCCAGCAATGACGGTATGCAGTCCTCACAGGACAGGCTCAAAACAGATTCTACTCTTGATCAATCTTAGTGTAGATCTGCAATTACATATATAAGGCCATTTAGTGGCCTGCAGTGGAATCTCTTCGACACAAATCATTGAAGATGATAACCGTCCATTCACAAGATGTACATTACAGTACAGAGACAAACTAGGCACAGTTAATTTCTTTGCGCCCCTCCCCCTCCCTTGAGGGGATGCCTATACTCATACACCCCCCCCCCCATCTTTAGTCTCCCTCAGTAACAGCGCCAGTCATTCTAGTTGTAAATCATCAAAAATTGTCTACTTGGTCTACAAAATGACATCTGCATGTAATTTAGTTCATATTCACCTCCAGGAATGTAGGACAAGCATCTGAGAGTATCCAGATTTCACCATTTTCAGGTGGAGGGCCTCTGGCACCCCACATCCATGGGAGGGGGACATCCCTAATACGTCCCCAACTAAAATTTCATTCTGACGCCACTGTTTGCAATGAACACGCCTTCTTAAGAAACGAGACCAAAGCTTCAGCTTCTCACAGATAATAGGTGGGAACAATTAGGATTGCAACTGTCACCTAGTGAAATATTCTGACAATACGAGAACCATCTGAAAATTATAGTGTGTGAGTGTAAGAGGTATTTTCACATAGAAGTTAACGGATTCCATTACATGAATATGAGTATATGGACTCAGTATTGTCACAAGAAATATAACTGCTCATGTTTCATCAATCTGAGTGTATGGGTCAGTGATTCCGGAAGCATGGGACAGAATGGGCATCTGCGCCCACTGCCCTTTTAATCCATGGCCAGCAGCTTCTGCTCACCTTTCCCATGTCTGGGTGGTAGGTGAGGAACCACAGTTGACACAGCATGTGACAGGAGTTTCCATCTGACTCAGTCTCTTGCTACTGCTTGTGCTTGATGAGAGCCTAGTCCTGTCGCCTCTTTGATGTTGTCTAAATAGTTCTTTTTCTGTTTCCCTCAGCCGCCATTGTCTTTCTCTCAACCATACCCTTTAGAAAGTCCTCACAATATTACGAAATGGACAAACCATTGAAGTTTGCCATAATTGACAGTTGTTAGGAGTTGTTTGGCTGTTTTGCTCTATGGGTTTCCGGAGTTAACGGTTGAAACTATACTGCGTCATAGAGCCCCCAGAGAACTGCATGCCATACCCTATTGAAACCTGTCGTAAAGTAGATGAATATACGGTAGATATTCTTCCTGCTCAAACGTTTGCCTGTTGTTCAGCATCGATGGTTTTTGCTTGCAGCCTTAGTCTGTTAAGGACTTTCAACATATCTTTAGGTGGATGGCTAATGAGGCCACTAGTGCACTTTTTAAGGTTACTGTCTTCTTTTCCAACAAGATTAATTAAGCAGAAATAATACCGAAAGCATTGTCAATAGTCAAAGCCCTCACTACAAAAAGAAGTTGGATAGAACCTGTACAGTTCAAGATAAGGCAGGGAGATGTCATTGAGATAGCAAGGATATTATAGCCAGGTGGACAGAATACTGCACAGAACTCTAAAACCACATTCTAAAGTACGACTACTACTACTACTACTACTACTACTACTACTACTACTACTACTACTACCACTACCACTACCACCACCACCACCACCACCACCACCACCACCACCACTACTACTACTACTACTACTACTACTACTACTACTACTACTACTACTACTACTACTACTACTACTACTACTACTACTACTACTACTACTACTACTACTACTACTACTACTACTACTACAGTTGACCACATATCTAAAAGTGGAAACTGTCCTGGGTTTTTAAAACAATCTTATTTATTCGACAAATATGCAAGACAAGAAAGAATTTATAAAACATCAGAGCCAATCAGATGCCACTGACATAGGACCTACCCATTGGGAATTAAACTCGCCACAAAATTCATTTGTTATATACTGGTACACAGCGAAACCTCGTAGACCATCTGCATGTTAAAAGTAGTTCTGTAGCTGTCTTTGGAACGTTTCCATGGAATATTTAGGGAATTTTCAGAAGTCGGGAGTTTAGGGAATATTGGGAGTTTTCATTGTAATTGTCTATTCATGCATACATTGACATTTTACTTAAAAAACAATATGAAACAGGAGGCCCAAGGGCATGTGACGCCCACCTGGGCCATTAGCATTTGAAACATTTGCAATTATATATACATGATTATTTACATTAAACAAGATGGCCACCAGAAAAATTAACCAATCAAAATTCGGAAAGGAAGTTCTGGAGCCGAGCATGATAAGATCCGTTGGCACAAATTTGGTTAAAATCTTGTTATTGGTTAAGGAGGAGTAGCATTTTAAAGTAAAGGTTGATGGACGACGGACGGTTACCATGGCTATCGAGCCAGTTGAGCTAAAAATTGATGAATCAAAATTTTGAATGAAACTTCTAGCGCCTATGATCATAATATCATTTCAGCTAAATTTGGTTGAAATGACTCAAAGTAGTAAGAAGCATTTTGACAATTTCTGGTATATTTAAAATAAAATTAGGATTTTTACCAAAAACTTTGATGAATCAAAATTCTGAATGGAAGCTCTAGAGCCTATGATCATAGGATTCTTTTGGCCAAATTTGCTTAAAGTCAGTTAAGTTGATAAGAAGACGCGATTTGACAATTTCTGATAAGTTTTAAATAAAATCTGATTTTCACCAAAAAATTGACAAATCAAAATTATGAATTGAGTTTCTAGAGCCTACTATTAAATGATCGTTTTAACGCAATCTGGATGAAATCGGTCAAGATGTTAAGAAGAAGCGATTTGACCATTTCTGGTAAATTTTCATAAAATCTAAGATTTTCACCCAAAATATTGACGAATAAAAATTCTGAATGGAAGTTCTATAGCATATCACCATAGATTCGTTTCAGACCAATTTGTTGAAATCAGTCAAAATGGTAAGGAGAAGAAGCAATTTTACAATTTCCAGTAAACTTTAAACAAAATCAGCCCAAAAATTGACGAATAACAATTTTCAATGGAAATTCTAGATCCTATGATAATGGGATCATTTCAGCTAAATTTGCTTTAACTTGCTCCAAATAGTAAGAAGCAATTTGACAATTTCCGGTAAATTTTTAATGAAATCTAAAATTTTGACCCAAAAAATGAATCGGTCCAAATTCTGAATGGAAGTTCTGAAGTTGTGCACGATAGGACACTTTAACCCAGATTTGGTAAAACAAAATCTGTCTATTGGTTAAAGAGGAGTAGCATTTTAAAGAAAAGGTTGACTGACGACAGCCTTTCAGGCCAGTGAGTAAGGTAAGATACATTTCTATCTTATTTGGCTTGATAAATGTGTACTTACGATGTATGCTAGAACTAACAAAGCTGTCATTAGAGAAACAAAAAGTTAATTCCTTACTTACTGACAATGGTGTGAACATCAACACTGTCTGGGAATACGCACACACACGCACGCACACACACACACTGTGTACAATGAGCAGCACACAGTCTCGACCTTCTTCATGATCATTATCGCGAGATTGAATTCAATGAACATCCTCCTCAAAAATACAATGGCTGATTGTACATATAACATCATTAAGTGATAAATGTAATCTTTTCTCCAAAACAAACATTGAATAAAGAGGAAATCATGCCTGAATTTGAGTGGGGAGGCGAAATAAAAATGTATGAATGTCTGCTCTAGAGGAATGGGTCTCTAATTGGAGCATCTGGCAGGTGAAAAAGAAGTCAAGAAGGTTATCTAGGACAATGATGAAGTTTGGACATGAGGCGCCTGATGACCATTCAACCAATTGCCATTGCAATAGCAATGGTTAAGAGTAATTATGTTCCAAATATATTCTCTCATCTTGAAACAAACTAAAAAATTAACTTCTTTCCACACCAGCGTTGACACTTGTAAGAGGAATACAGATTTTTGATATAAACATATCAAGGAGGTTTCGAGTTATCCAGCAGTACACATTTTTTCGAGCAATCTCACGTTTGTAAGAGTGAATATGGACAGACTTTGCCTAACCCAATGCATGACACTGCGTCTACACATAACATATACATTTAAAACAAATACGAGTCTAAGTTCAAAACTCTAAGATCTGATTATGCAAGAAAATCTTGCATCAAGTCTTTCAATTGAGATATCTCTGACGTATATGGATGGATCTTGCCAAAACAATATCATGAGATTTCGTCTAGCGTAATATCTGTTGAAAAAATGTTGCCAGTGTAAGTTGAAAAGCTCTGAAATTTGAACAAGGTAAGAATCAGACAGATGGATTGACAAACGGGCGACAGATGGGCTCAATAACATAATACAATCACACTTCGTTCAGGCGCATAAAACTCAATTGACAATTTCATCACTGAGTGGCCAGAGTTCTGCGTAAAGCTAACTCCTGCTGCTACCAACATGCTCGATCCTGGGTATTTAAGAGTCATAGTGATGAGAAAGTGGGCACGGATTATTGATGGGTAGCGCATATAGAAAAGATCGATAACATGGTGAAGAAAAAATACTAGTACAACAATTTTGGCCAAATATGCAAAAGATTGGCTCTGGACAGTAGAATCAATGTACGTCTCTGGTACATGGAGGACTGGCCTTTATGGTTCAGAAGGAGTGCCATCTATGGCTACACATCTTCTGAGATCACCATCCACAAAGTGAAACTGGTAAAGAAACGTATTGCCTGTAGATCCAATCTGAAACTCATTGAAACAAGCAAATATTGTTCATCCTCAGTAAATTTAACTTGATGGTGTCTTTTAACGTTTTCAATACTGTTTCATTTCTAACTCTCACATATCCAAAGCTTTCAATAACCATAACACGTCCAATGAATCGAACAAGTTGAGCTGAAATAAAGTATACGGTTTCGTAAAGGTGCCATTACCTATCAAGTGTGAACCTGACATTTTTGTTCATGAATCAGATTTTGTGTCTTTGAAATAAAAGATTTAAAGCAAATGTAAAATATGTAATCGGGATGTAGTTTCATCAAAGATGTAATACCATTCTATGAGCACAAGTTAAAATTCTAGTATAATGTTTGTATAATTCTCTGAAAATTCCCAAAATTCTCGCGGAAATTTACCAGCTTCAAAACCCTGGTTTCAAAGGCCACATTAAGTTAACTGGCTTTTATAAAGACGCTATACCAGGCTTTAATGACAACTTTTTGGTGCACCTGATCCGTCATTTAAGGCAGATTTATCAGATTAACTGTATATTGTCCATTATGAGGTAAGATAGCTTTTACTGTAGCATTTGCAATGATAAATTCTGTGAACGTCCAAATATTTGGGAGAAAAAGGTTCACTTGGAACATTGCCATAGGCTTGCATATACTGACGAGTGTAATGCATATTTCATGAAAATAACATTGTTTTAAAATATCTTACATGAATTATAGGCATTGGCTGGAAGCAAAATAACGATATTGTTTATTAAAAGCTTCTAATTTTCAAATTTCTTCCTTGATAGGATGTGTCACAAACTAACTCCTATGGGGCAGGTCCACCCATTGACCCTCCCCAACCATCAACCACAGTATTCCATTTTGAAGAATCTGTCCACCCTCAAAGCTGCTTTTGGCACCACTGATAGGAGCTCTTGACGTTTTCACAAGTCTAACTGATAATACTGCAAGAATGTCAGTTCAGGGCTCTTGGCTTTTGTCATAAAAATCTAATCTAACTGACCCCGCTACATGTGTGTACGAGCTCTTACTAGGAAATAGCTATGGTAACTGGCCCTGTTCGAGCGGTGTATATGAATATGCGTGTGCCATAGCCGTAATGCCGAGACTATATATAAGATTTGATTTAGGCTAGTTTATCCAGATTATCCTCAGAAGTGCATAGTATGGTTGGACGGTAAAAAAATCCCATACAAATTAAAAGTCCCCAAAACGTCTGTCAAATCGTCTTAGCGCAAAATCTGTTGACTGTGTTAAACTTGTTTGTATATCATTTTTATCATCCAGTGCGTAAACATTTGCTAATAGTGTCCAATAAAATGCAGGCATGTATACCTATTAGCCGTGGGAAGGCAATGGTGTTGGTGAAATAAAAACGAATAAACTGAGAACGAGCGACACTCGCTGCTAAATTTGCCTCCCCAGCGTATAGCACATTCCAATAATCTGATTTGCATAGCATATCAATCCAGGACATTACATGTTTTCACATGATATATGCCTACATAGGCACCCACCAGTTTCAGTGGCCCTACACCTCAACATAATCCCGTAAACGACAACAAATAGAGCAGTTAATATTATTACCAATGTATTCCTGTTTATAAAGATTATAGCATGCTATTTAAGGACAAAGATATTAGTTTTGGCAAACACATCTCAGAAATGACGGAACAGAATTACTTAATAGATACCCACCTCCAGATGTGATGGTGTATTTCATACTTACCCACTGCCAGATCTGATGATGTATTTCATATTTACGGACTGCCAGATCTGATGGTGTATGTATATAATACTTACGGACTGCCAGATCTGATGGTGTATGTATATAATACTTATGGACTGCCAGATCTGATGGTGTGTTTCATACCTACGGACTGCCAGATCTGATGGTGTATGTATATAAGATTTACGGACTGCCAGATCTGATGGTGTATATCATACTTAAGGACTGCCAGATCTGATGGTGTGTTTCATACTTACGGACTGCCATATCTGATGGTGTGTTTCTCTCTGCCATGTTGTATCTTAGACTCGACATTAATCAACAAGCCATTCTGACTGAAAGAATCCATGTTTACAACAAGCATTAAGGTTATCATAAATTGACAAAGCTTTTCATATAAATCTGTGAATATTTGTTACTTTATGGACGCTCACTAAATGTAGGCCCCCATTATAAATTTAGATTGCAATCTCCATATTATTTTAATCTCTCGTCTTCCCTGGCTGAAAATTCTCATATAAACGCACCATGACCCTTGCTGGCTCGATCAGCTAGATTCTGAACAGTAAACACGTGTCCATTCAATCAATTTGTTAACCTAGGCTGTATATTTATAAATTACAGCTCAAAACTACATGGCAGATTTGCAGTCTTCTATATGAGTGATTTTAAATAAGTGTTAGTCTTGTTGCTCCTCCGAATGCCGCTGTATTGTTATGACGTAGTGCTCACCATATACATGTCAGCATTAACATTTTTAACTGTAGTGAATATCATTTATTAACCCACAGAATGCTGCCCCCCCCCCTCCCACCAATAACATAACGCGGCAATAAATATTTCTTTACAAAAACCTATCGTTTTGTTTCATTCCATAGTTCATTGGCAGCAAATTTATGCAAAGGTTTGTCCCAGAAAGAAGGTCAAAGCAAAGTGAACCAACAAACAATAACATGGCTGAATATGTCACACTGTGGGTCACAACAACAAACTCGACGTATGGACGAAGTTTTGTTATCCTCGTGTCTCCCACGTGCATTCCCTACTCAAACCTAAACAGGGAGAAATTAAAGAGCAGGTCAACTACTTAATTCAATTAACAACAGGGCCTGTCACGTTACTGCTGATAATTCACAACGACAAGGAATCTAAATAAATAAGTATTGTCTTACAAAATTCACAAATTTGAAATGAAATTAGATAAGTAAATAGATTAATTATTAATTACTAATTTAACACACATTATTTGGTGGTCTGATTTGGGAAAGCCTGATGAAAGGTTCAGATGGGTTGTTTTGAGCACTTAGCTGATTCTATCGGATAACGGGACGGCAGACGAACGGATGGATAGACGAGCTCATTCAAATTTTCTGACTGTTTAGAAATACGATTGCCACATCTTAACGGTCGTCTCTGGTCACATCACACGCGCATTATCTAGCGTCCAGCCGTGAATAGCAGTGGACAGCAGGGAGAGCAACAACCGACAAAAGGCGTTTCACATAGTGGGACCACACTTGTCACAATGCACAAGGAATGGCCGAAATGTTGCGTGTTTCCAAGATCCTTCATGGGCAAGTCAGTAGCTATAGCAGAGGAAGACCATCCTAAGTGGGCCAACTTAAATAACACCAAACGCAGTTACCCACTGAAGCTACAACCATATCAAGCAACAGTTAGCGTCTTCCTACATAGACCTGTATGAGCATGGAACAACCTGGTTCAAGAAACAATCACTGCCACGGATGTAGATACAATCAAGACATACATCCGTGAGTCGACATTCTAAAACCGAACGTGATGTAAATCGTGTACATAAAGCTTTTAACTGGATCAATAGATAATTTAAACCGTGTGGACTGTGAAACCAAGACACGTTTACGGGGCCTATGAGTGATATCCCTTAGGATTTTGCCTAGTATTAGTAGAGATACAGATAGAGACACGTGACGGGTCGCTTCCTCAGATAAATACCCAAATATGTGTCATTGGGTCGGTTGAGAGACAGGGTATCCTCGGACTAGCGCATGAGGTGTACAGATATGCATCGTCAAACCCTCAGTCTGCCATTATAATTGCTGACTACAGATGGATCACCAACAGTTGGTTATACAAAATAACCAAACCTGACACAAATTAGAAAATAAAGGAACTAAAGCGGACACTTGGTATATTCTACAAACCTCTAAAAAGCATTTGGAATATATCTCATCAAATACAAAAAAATACTTTAAGACTTAAATTCGTTTGAGTGGTGTATAGGGTCATGTTGTTATTATCGTGAATACTTCACTGTCTCGTGGTGGTCAATGATTATCATCGGAACCATACATTCACACAATCAACGAGTGGACAAATACATCTGACGGTTTATTCGTTAACAAATTGATTAGCCTTTCAAATAACACAAAGGTTCTGCATATCTTTCATAGAAACAGCAGCATAAGTGCACGCCAATTATGAAAGGTATGAGAAACATGGTAACTGCACAACTATTTCCACACCTACATGTCTTTATAGAGTATTCTATTATCTGGTACGATATCTACCTACCTCTGAGAAAAGACGCTGTCATTCATAAACCGGATCAAACGCGATCAAACAACCAGTCCGGACACAGAATCAAGGAGCCCATATCATGCGTACATCGGAAGCAGTAATACGACATTCTTGAAGTAAACAGAACTATGAATTAAATGTGATCAGCTTTCGTTGACGCAAAGCAATATGTCACGCGCAGATTGCGAAATCAGCCTATAAAAAACTAATTATATACACAAATTAATGCGACCAGGCATAGAGCAACATGAAAATTGGCAAATTATAAGGCCTGGCGCTATAGCTAAATAGCGGGGGAATATTTGCAGATTGCCAGTAAGGTATGCAAATGTTATTGGCACGTTCATAAAACAGCGACTTATAGCAGGACGGACAAAAGTATGACAATATAGGCTTAGCCATATAACATGACGTATAGCTTTATGCCATTCTATGTTATGTGTATCGGCGTAACTGTAGAAACGTTCACCTGTGATAAAGCCAACATCCTGGGGACAAGCTCGAGCTGCTGGGACATTCCAGTGTCAAGGTCAAGTTCACTTTATTACGCCCAGGCCTGGTATAGGCATTACAGTTTACAATATATTTTTCATGACGGTAGATTGTATATACATAATTATATTCGGTATAAATTATCAACAAAATGCAATTCGTACACTCGGAAGTAGCACATGGAGAAAGGGCGAAATATCCGACGGCTATTAGATCGTTACTCAAATCGTACACTTGAAAATGGCACAAGGAGGCGGTAACTTGAGTATTTTTCAGCCAAATTAGTTTCAAAATATTCGAGTCATTAAATTGCTGATTTATAAATGACATACACTTCCATGACGAATCCGGCCAAATCCGGCCTCTGTATTGCTCTTGTGGAATGTCCATTTACAGACCAGGAGAAGACTATTTCAGAAATGTTACCACTGGAATGACTGGATCGATAACCGTTAATCATTAATCATTAAATGATTAAATTTCTCACAAATTATGACATGGTGTGGGTCATAGTAACGGTTAGACTAATTGATAGCAATTTAACTCGACTAACTAGATTTGTAGACACCATTTAGATTTAGTTTGCCATCGCCATATAATTTGAACCTGCATTTGAATTTGCGTGTTCTGGCCGGACATTTTCCAGTAAAAGCATGGCGTCTCCCGTTAGTGCCGACTTGCTCAATCTACTTGTCTAGGGCGTGTAATTATAACTGTTAATCAAACAATATGCTACACTAGATTTAAAAGTTATATATATATATTTTATGGATATTATTGTCCAAATGAAAACTGGATAACATAGTCATTGTTCAGGATAAATGTTACATTCTAAGGGGAAAAGGATAATGATACGATATTGCCTTACACAATGCTCACAGCCATTAAGAATCCATATGCCATAGATAACAGTCTCAAGATTCGCCAGGTCATTATGTCGTCACTCTGTCTGACAGGCATGCTCTGGAGGCATGAAATGGCCCATTGTCACAAGAAATAGAATTAGCAATTCAATTCAATTTATTTACATCCAGGCCACCACATGTCGATGTAATGGAGGTGGGTTTAAATGCTCAAAGCGAGCGGAAAACCCATGAATTTAAATGCATATTGTATGAGGTGCGGGGTGGGGTGTGTGGGGTTGAGGGAGTGGGGTGGGGGAGAGATCTGTACTTCTGAAGACAGAATTGATTATGCATTGTCAGACCGCAACTCTGTGATATTCACCAGCTTAAGACCACCGTTCTGGGGACATGTGGGCAGCTGTAAGGTTAATTGATGAAATCTACTTAAATACATATTTAGATCATACGTAGGGCCTACTCATAACTATGCCTGCATCAGTACTAGATCTTACCTCACCACAGACCTTGATTTTACATTGCTGTCCCATGTATCAGGTTGAGGGAGGGATAGAGCCTGTATCCGTCATATACGTGAACCCTGTAATGCAGGACTCGGATCATATTATCTGCCCACGTATAAACCACTCGCATGAATGCCAAAGATTTGATAAAGTATGGTCGTAAATGCGATGATCTACTGAACTGTATCTTCTGCTGAATGGCTAAATTGTCTATATGCATCGCTTGGGTGTATAGCTGCAATAGACGGCATCACGGTGTGGCTCCACATGTTCAACAATGACGTATATCCAGCACTATGTGGGTGGGTGGCCGCTTGTCTGCGCCTGTCCCCGGGCTGTCGAGGCCGGGCGTTGTATCACCGTAGGTGACCGGGCATGTGGGCGTCATGAAAGCTGTCCTCGTCATAGTAGCTCTCAAGCTCTGAGTCGTCGGCGTGGCGTCAATCTGGCGTGGTCTGGTTGGAGATCCTCCACAGTTAGGAGTCCGTCCTGGCGGTTATCGGTCGTATTCCTCGGAGCTTGCGACACCGACACTGAGTGTTCTCCCAGTTCAGCAGTCGGATTATCTGCTGGGAACGGGAGGCATTTTCAAGGGGAGGTGTATGCGAGTGTAGTGTAACTTGCTCGTAGAAGGGCATGCTCGTAAGGCGAAAAGTGCTGCTGGCAATCTTCGACCCTCTAACATGCGTTCATTCCTTTAGGCGATTCTCTCTCGGGATGCTAGTGTGGTGGCAGAGGAGAGGAAAGAGAGAAGGCGCGGGATGGGGCAGCTCTTGGTCAGGATCGTTTAGTAGCCTCGTGAAAAGTATGTTATGTCATCCTAAAGGTGCACAGTGGGGTGGCGAGAGGAGCAATTCACATCCTCGCCGTCGGGCGGAGAGTCTTTAGGCGATTCTCTTTCGGGATGCTAGTGTGGTGGCAGAGGAGAGGAAAGAGAGAAGGCGCGG
Source organism: Chaetoderma sp. LZ-2023a (assembly GCA_034401795.1). NCBI lineage: Eukaryota > Metazoa > Mollusca > Caudofoveata > Chaetodermatida > Chaetodermatidae > Chaetoderma > Chaetoderma sp. LZ-2023a. The sequence goes on from CM067370.1 coordinate 21,144,208, forward strand.
GATGGGGCAGCTCTTGGTCAGGGTCGTTTAGTAGCCTCATGAAAAGTATGTTATGCCATCCTAAAGGTGCACAGCGGGGTGGCGAGAGGAGCAATTCACATCCTCACCGTCGGGCGGAGAGTCTTAGGTCATTGCTCAGGAGGCTGAAGGTCCTGTACGAGCAGCAGTCTCTCGGGCGCTAAACTGGACTTAAGGGGTCCGAGATCTGGTTAAGGAGAGGGGGAGAGACAGCGGAAATTATCCCAGCGGTCATTACGTCATTATCGGTTGCTAAGCATTCAGTCAGTCTATAAGGTGTTAATCGGTCTTATAAAGGCATTGGTACTGGTGATTTAGCTTGTTGGCTACATTCCGCTTAAGGTGGAAACTGGGGCATGCTTTTTACTTTAATGTGCAGTCCAGGGTGGAATCTTCGCTTTTCAAGCTGATGTTTGGCGGTCGCTGCCTGGTTGATCCAATGTTCTCTGCTGTCGTCCTGAGGCAGTCCTTCTATGTGTGCCTAACTCTAGCAATTTTAGGGGATATGGCACAGGGCAGAAGTCTAAGCGATCTTAGGGTTTGTTGTTGTTTACGGCCTCTGACTTGACACAGTCCAAGAATGATCTACCGAGTTTCAGACGCGTTGACTGGCTTGTATATAACTAAAAGAGTTAGGGAACCTCTGTCGAGTCTAGGCATCACTGCGATCTAAAGTGATGTCAGGCAGAAAAAAGGTGTGGTCGATTCGAAAAAGATTCCAGGAGACACAGAAGTTATCTGTTTCGGTCGCCAACTCGAAGTGCGGTACTTCTTATGTGGCAAGGCCTTCTCGGAGAGATGGGACAACGGTCACTAGACCATAAAAAAAAAATAGGCTAAGAGTGTGTGGAAGAAGGTGATGCCTTTTTAGAGAAAACGTCTGCAGGGAGCAGTCTTAAGCAGTGCGAATGGAGTCACGATGCTAAGCTTGTTCACACCGGGCATTGAGAGGTGGCAACCTCATAAAAAGTGCAAAGAAGGTGAGCTGAGAAATGCGGCACAATGAGCCCTCTTGAGTAGCAAACAATCTTAGGATAAGGATACCTGAGTCTCCATTGTGCCGCATTTCTCCTACCAGGACAACTCGGATCACGGTACCTGAGACACATGTCGTTCATTGCTGCTCTGGACAGGAGCTACAAGGAAGGCGGGAAAAATGACATCTGCAGGTGACTTTCAATCTAGGGGAAAGTTCCAAGTGTAGTGCGGGCAGCCTAATGTTTCCAAAGGAGGGAAGCCATTTTGGCAGAAAAGATTGGCATCTTCGATCGCAGCGCTATTATATGTCTTCATGCTGTGCAAAGCACAACAGACCCCACCCGCAAATTTGGCAGCTAAGTCGGATGTCTTACTACGTATCGAAAAAGTGACAACGCTAATGTACATCTTCACATCGAGCGGGACACTAGATCAGCATCCGAATATGACAGCTAAGACGGGTGATCTCCTTTAGTGGTCCCTGAGCGGGGAAATAGAATAGATCACAATAAGAGGAAGAAAAACAAGGCCTAAGGCGGTATAAATCTGTAAAGAATAGAAAGTTGAAGTAATTAGTGCATTTAAGATTTAACAGTGTTCCTTCAAGAGTTATAGTAAAAGGCAGATAAAGTAGTTAATCACAGTATTCCCGCAAATGTGGGGTCTAGGTTTTGTGATTGCAGGCGTTGATGGCTTCGAACCAGTCTTGGTAGGTATATTTCCAAGGCACAACATCATGCGCTGACTTAGTCTTCAGATGCCAGAGATCACAATGTCGTGCAGACGAAGGCGGAATTTCTCTTAGGCGGGAGAGAGTTCTTGTGGACCCTTGTGAGTGAACAGAAGCGGAAAGTTCGTAGGCAGCGCACCAGGACCTTCAGAGGAGAGAATGTTAGATAAATCGTGGGTAGAAGAAGAGGGCAGTAGAAATGTAGTTCCACATGATGATCCATCACAAAAGTTCTTGTTTGAAGGAGGAGGTGCGGAGCTACACAAAGGCAGAACTCAGTTGGAGGCTGGTACCGAATTTAGAATTCATTCTTTTTCAGTGATAAGTTGGAAGATGAAACAGTGTCCACAAGCGGTCACAAAGATTTGTGGAGGACTTACACTGGCTCGTACGTGACGATTACACAGGTTCTGTCCTTTTCTTCCTTCTGTGTCAGGCGGAAATGCGAAATTTCCTGCACAGGATGTCCTAAGTATATCATAAGTAGAGGCGGAGAGTCCTCGGGGAGGGCGGAATAATTTAGGATGTTAATTTGGCTGTTGGTCCATTAGCGACTACCAAAAAACTGTTGTTGATCGAGTGCTGATGGCTTTCTAGTTGTTGATCACACTGGCGGTACCACAATGGAGCAGGAACCCAGACAGACCATCGACAGAAATCTTTGATGAACCGACAGCGCTAAATCCGTGGAATTTTGGATATCGTCCATGGCAGAATCGACTCGTTTTATACTAGTCAGCTCTATATCTCATCTTGTGGCAAATGGACGGCGTTTTAATAATGTCCTCGGCCAATCAAGGGTTGCCGGCGCGAGCGTGTGGTCTCCAGCAGCATTTGCGTGAGGAAGCCAGTTAATGATTTGGTCAGGTTTGTGGTTCTTTGGAAGGGTAGGTCGTGTTCAGTGTCAGCTCCTCAACTGCCTGTTTTCAAAATACTTTCGTGAATGTTACTCTCGGAAAACGGAAATTCAGCGCTTTCTAACGGCACCAAATATCTCTAGTAGCATTGTAATCATAGACCATAGTTTGAGGAAGAAGTCAATCTCTGATTACTCTTGTTATAGGTGCACTTTTAATCTTTATTCTTGCTCAGGAAGAGGTGAATGAATAGGAAAATGAAACTCGCGCTTTACATGCATTGAGGAACGGATTGAATTGTTTAGAAACTTATTATGAGGGCACACCAAAAGATATTCAATGAGTTACTCCGGCTTCTGAGATTGAAATTGGGACATCCAATGAGAAGAAGAAATGCTCTTCCGCCCCTTTTGCAATTATCCTGTGCTATGTGTTATTGCGCATGTGTGGCATTGCCGATTCTTGTCGATGACAGCTGGCTGATTTCTCAACAGGCGTGTGCACAATCAGTAGCCTACATGGAATTGCAGCGTCAATCGGTACCATCAAGCCACATTTATCATCTTTCCATCGATTGTTAATCATCGGAGGGATGTGGGGAATGATGATCATGATGAGTGACAGTGTTGCAAATGCTGCAGATTCTAGTGCCTTCCGAGCAGGCATATTTTCTTGCATTCGAAGAACTTGTCCGAACATAGAGCATCGCTGTTGCGCTACCATCTCAGATATATAGTGACTCTGCGTTACACAGTCTGGAGACTGATGTGGTAAATGAATACAGTTTGCCGTTAAAGGTTGTGTTCATACATTATAAATTACATTCCCGTTTCAAAATCGGCCGGATAAATTGGTAAAAAAAATTCTTTGGCAATGTCAAGGATTTGCCAGCCAAATCTATACCGTCTGGTAAAAATCTGTAAATGGGAACACTGAACAGAGAAAATTGGCCAAATTTTCTAGTAAGGTCGTCGTGACACGAGTTGTCATATGCTCTCTCTCTCTCTCTCTCTCTCTCTCTCTCTCTCTCTCTCTCCTGGTTAAATCAGGTAATGTGCACGGGGAATTGGCAAGTGAGCGGTCACGTGCTGGCCAACGAGAATGTGCAGTTACTGGCAGATTTATCCTGCCGGAAAATTTAAATTGGCCAGTAAAGAAAAAATTGGTAGATGGGGCGCTGGCTTTAGATTTGCATTATTTTGTCCTATGGCCGCCATCTCGTGCTTGCAACCCCCCCCCCCCACCCCCTACCTGTGGAGGCTGAGCTTGGTGTCATCAGGAGGGACCGGGCAGTCGGTCATCGCGGAAGCATTTCTCATCGTAGTATCCTTCAAGCTCTGGGTCGGGAAACGATCAGGCATGGTTAGGTTACTCAATCATAGACTGGCCACGCCATGGAATCCTTCTAGGTGGTTCTCGGAGCTTGAGACACCGTCCCTTGGGCACTTTCTTGCAGCTCCACCACAACACTTTGCTGGCCGGAGCGACCAGCCATTTCCTTGGAGACGTGTAGGTCTGGTCTGGCATTCCCGGCTAGGCTAGGTGCATGTTAGACTAGATGACGCAGTCGGGTAGGTGGACCTCCTTGTTGTCGCATTCGTCAAGTGGGATTTCGGGGTCAGAAGCAGCCTTCTCAGCTGGTAGTGTTCCTTCTTCAGTCGGGGCGGAGGAGGCGTGTGCAGAGGTGTGCAGTAGTTCTTGTGGAGGTGGATGTGGGCGCTTCTTAGCATGCGCGGCAGGAGTGTTCTTGCTGTGGTGGTGGCGGCAGAGTGTTCTTTCTGTGGTAGTGGCAGTTGCTCTTTTATGCACGCGGCGGAAGTGTCCTTTCAGAAGGTGGTGGCAGGTGCTCTTATATGTGCAGTGAGAGTATTCTTCCCATGGTGATGGCGGGCATTCGTATACGTGCAGTGGAAGTGTGTTCACAGGCCAGCGTTTCCTTCTCGTGAGGGTATGGTCAGGTTATCCAAGGGGTAAGGGAGGTGCGTGCAAGTGAGTGTGTGCAAGGAGTGGCGGAAAGGGCCGCATGTATCTCTACCATAGGTGGCTTTAGGTCTTCCCTACCTGCATTCGAGCTAGGCTCTTTAGGTGATTCTCTCTCAGGCGCTAGTGATGTGGGAGGAGGGAAGAGAGAGAGAGAGAGAGAGAGAGAGAGAGAGAGAGAGAGAGAGAGAGAGAGAGAGAGAGAGAGAGAGAGAGAGAGAGAGAGCGAGAGAGAGCGAGAGAGAGAGAGCGAGAGAGAGAGCGAGAGCGAGAGAGAGAGAGAGAGAGAGAGAGAGAGAGAGAGAGAGAGAGAGAGAGAGAGAGAGAGCGAGAGCGAGAGCGAGAGAGAGAGAGAGAGAGAGAGAGAGCGAGAGCGAGAGAGAGGGGGGGGGGGGGGTTGCACGAGCAGTTTTATGCTAGATCTTGTCTAGTGGCTTTGTGCACAGTATTCTTCGTCATACAAAATGTGAAAACAGGGGCGGCGAGAGGAGCAATTCGCATCCTTGTCATCTGGCTGAACGTCGTTTTAGCTCTTAGATTGTTGCTCTAGAGGTTGGAGTGCCTATTCGGCGGCGGGAAGCTGTCTCGCTGGTACTGGTTTTAGGGGGTCTTTTTGGAGCGGGGTGGGTTGGGGTGGGGTAGACAAGAGGTAATCTTCAATGTGGTCGTTATGTTGCTAACAGTCGACAATCCTCTGGTCAGTCTATAAGAGGTTATTCAGGCGTGAGAGTCATTGGTGCTGATACTAATTCCTAATGTTCCGCTTAGGGCGGAATAAGGGCGTGCTTTCTACTTTAGTGTGCAATCGAGAGGGGAGGAGGGAAATCTTCAATGGAAGCTTTAGTATGTGCTGCATGGTTGATCCGATGTTCTCAGATGTCCAGCCGCCGCTGGATGAACTCCATGAACCGTTCCAGTTTATCCATCATTCATATGACGTCATAATCAACTACGTGACGTGGCGATTATAACCCCATGGTAGAGAGATTTGAGGACAATGCCGTCTATATTCGCACACTTGAGAATCTATATTTATTATATTCATGTTAAAACCCTGTTGTATGTCCTGAAAATGTTAACCCTTAAAAGTTGTGTATTTTACATTTTAACTTAGCGGCGTGCGCCCCCCACCGTGGTATTGTATGCTAGAAAATAATAAGTGTTCTGATAATGGTAAGAAGAGGTGGTCTGAATAGAGAGGTCTATGAGGAGGTTGAGGAGTAGCTGAGAGGCGGAGGAGGAGGAGGAGGCTGAGGAGGAATGCTATGGCGGCCGGTCTCTGCCTGGGGTTGTTCCCTGCGCGTATTTAAGCAGAGCGCGCCTGTCTAGTTCGCTATTGCTATTTGTTCCTTTTTAAAGAAACGTTTTGAGTGTAGATTTTAAGAGAATAATTTCTTTAAAATATTAAGTGTGCGTTAAAGACTTAACAAAATGGCAGATAATTTAAGCGCCGATATTAAAGAATGTGAAGATGCTGTTAATGTGATTTTGCAGCAAATGCGTGACTCTGATGCAGCAAGATTAAACGTGGATCAACCCTATTTACCTGATGAACATGTGGATAATCTTTTATTTCTGGGTTCTATGTTGTATGACCCCGACTTTTCAATTCTGCACGTATCTGATGAACATAATGACATTGCATTACGTGATGTAAATGCTAGTGATGTTAACTCTGTTCCTGATTACTGTGAAGTCATTCCTGAACTGTCTATTACGAATTCCGATGCTGATGTTTTCAATTATTTGGATGATTTATATGATTATGACGTAACCATACCTGCACAACTTGCTTCTACCGAGGATCAAACCGATCATACTGGAACTGAACTATCTATTCCTGATCTGAGCACCGTACCATCATCATTTTTCAATTATCCCCATAACGAATGTGACGCAATTGATCCTATATAATTCGACCGATGTACGTGATGGACACGATCTAAATTTGATTGACATTTTGCCTTTTGCTAATGACAAGGATTTAGCATGCCTTCTTAATGATTATGATCTAAATTTATTTGACGATGCATCCCTTCTTGACTGCATTGCGCCTTCATCTAATGACCTATCTCTGGATTTAGCGTGCCTTCCTAATGATTCCGACCTAAATTTATTTAATAACGCACAAGTTCCTGTATGTATTGCACCTTCTGCTAATGACATATCTCTGGATTTAGCAAGCCTTCCTAATGATACCGCCCTAAATTTACGTGACCATATGTCGGTCTGTATTGCGCCTTCTGCTAATGACTTATCTCTGGATTTAGCATGCCTTCCTAACGATTCCGCTTATTGCATCGATGTTCCTACTCATCAATCTCTTATTGACACACGTGCAAATCATTCGACAGATGAAATTAGTCTCATCATTGATGAAATCAGACAATGTATATCAGAGAATATAGTCCTTACAGATGATCTACTTAATCGTTATTTGCAATGCATTTGCCGTGAGTACGCTCAAATCGGAGGGTCGGCATTTGATTATACCGACTATATATCTGTGGAGACTGTTCGCAAATACTGGAGTAAAAAGTTTCATCTCGAAGGTACTGAATATAATGTATCTTTTAAAAGTTATCCTATAGCCGATACACCACTTTCTCATTCTGAGTTCGTGTCAGGCGTCTTTCAATCTTTGCTCGATACGTATAGCGAATATAGTAATGTTCAGCCGAATGATCACGTGAGAATCGAGTTGATTCACCCTTCTTTGGAAATGCCGATAGCGATGGATTTTAGGCTATGGAATGAGATTACACCTGACATAATTTTAGAATCAGTGGAAAAAATTCATTCGGTCAAATACTGATTGTAGGTTATCAGAGGGTTTTGAATTCCACGTTTTTCGTGTAGAGGACTAGGCCCCTACAACTCAGGTGCATGGGCGAAATGATACTCTCCTAGGCGCGATCGATTCTAGACATTTTAATTTATTTAATTTACATTCATCTGATTTAGATGCGTACATGCGTATAAAAAGATGTATTATACCCGTATGCGCCGAATATCCATTCTGTTTTGCGGCAGGAATATTTTTAGGAATAAAATTTATTGAGAAAATGAACAAATTAATCTCTGCAAATAAATGGACTAATTTGAGACGTAATAAAACATATTTGACGCATATGACGCGTGAATATCATACTGCTTGTAGTATTCCTGAACGAAAAATTAAGAGTACTGATTGGAACAAATTTCAGGAACATTTCCGCAATCAATTTTCCATTCAAGTCTACTCAGAGTCAACGCATGAACGCCTATTCGGTAGCGCTTCCCCGGGTTTACCGTGCATAAATCTTATGCATTCAGAACGTGATAATCATATATCCATAATCACGTCTATGGCCGCATTTCTTATGGTACGTAATTACTGTACGCAGTGTAATGAGTCATACGTCCATGATTACTCATGCGGTGCTCACTGTCGTAGTTGTCAGACACTTTATTCTGATATAGGATATTGTACTTCTACAGACGCTACACATAAGATAATGTGTACTGATTGTCATCGTATGCTTAATAACCAACAATGCATGGTGAACCACCTCTCTAATTGGACCTGCTTAATCGTGAAGGCATGCCCCCACTGTTCCAGTCGCATACGTAAAGATGACGATGAACATGTATGCGGTATGACAAAATGTCACGCGTGTAAAGAAAAGTATGTCATTACTGAAAATCATACGTGTTATCATAAAATAATTGAAGAACCTATTATGTCATTTTCCCACGCACGCTCTATGCGTGCGGATGCTGACATTTGTAGTCACAAAGATTTTCAAAAATACATCATTTGCGACACAGAAACATATTTATCGCCTATCGACAGTAGCAATACTAATATCCTAGCCGAGCATAAAGTCAATCTCGTGGTTGCCAACATATGTTGTGATGCGTGCTTCGAGCACCCGCTCGAAGACGATTGCTCTACATGCCATCGAGGCACGAATTATGGATATGTTCGCTTTCACAGGTTAGACGCAGTGGATCAGTTCGTTAACTAGTTGACACATGTTAAGGCTACGTGTGGCAGAAGAAGTATCGCTAGAAAATGTGTTTTCTCTGACCACATGGTGATCGCTCACAACGCACGTGCCTATGATTCTCTTTTACTCCTTCAATGCATTTGCAAATCTGCTAACCTGCATCTTAAACCTGCACATATTATCATGCATGGTCGTTCAGTTTTCTCATTTGACGTAGGCACTACTCGGTTTATCGATTGCATTAACTTTTTCCCCTTTCATTACGTAAGGTGGGCGATGCTTTTAATCTTCCGGTTCGTAAGGGGACATTTCCCCATCAGCTCAACACGCCTCAATATTGGGGTACGGTAATACCCTTTCCCGAGAGGGAGATATTTTGTCGACAAAATATGAATGCGAACGAATCAATTGAATTTGATCACTGGTACAATGAGCAGATATCTAGACACGAGCACTACGATGTTGATAAAAAAAATCTCATCGAATATTGTGATGATGACGTAACCGTTTTACGCTTAGCCATGTCTAGATTTAACTTTATTTTCTGAATCGACGGATGGCCAAAATCCATTTGCGACAGGGATAACGCTAGCGGGGACATGTAATGCTACCTATCGCGCTTTATGGCTTCGACCTGAGAGCTTACAGACTTTACCTGATTTCTCACTAAGAGCAAAACGCGCTTATAGCATTTTGGGTGTAGAATAGATGGAATGGGTCAGTCAATGCGAAGGTCGTCAAACCGCGCATGCGCTAAATGGTGGTGAACAGAAAATATGCAGCCATTATGTGGATGGATTTGATGTATCTGAAAATATTATTTTAGGTTGTAAATTACACGGACATGAGTCTGATTGTTGCGGTGATAAGCGTGATATGTCATATACACCATATGGTGATCAGACATTTGAAGAAGCATATTCTGCGCTTCAATGTCGCATTTCTTTATTTGAATCACACGGATATACGGTGAGAATTATGTGGGAATGCGACTTTAAGAAACAAGCCGCTGATTCCTACGTGCTAAATGATTTTATCACCGAATTGGACTTAGCCCACACAATATCTCCGCGTGAAGCGCTATTCAGTGGACGTACATCCGCGATTCGTTTATTTATGGAAGCGGATGAGCATACCACGCTCGAATATTTAGACTGTGTTTCCATGTATCCTTCAGTGATGAAACAAGGTTGTTTTCCAGAAGGCTCATATATGGTTCTAAGAGGCGATGACTTGAGTGATAAGACGGTGAATGACTTCTTTGGTCTTATTAAAAGCAAAGTCCTTCCACCTCGTGATTTATACTTTCCTGTGCTACCTGCTGGAATAAATTCACGCCTTATGTTTGTACTATGCGCCGAATGCGCAAAAAATGAACAATCTTCTGCATGTGAACATACGGAAGAACAGCGCAGTTTATGCGGAACATGGACTACTCCAGGGTTACAGATAGCTATACGCAACGGTTATGTCATTAAAAAAATGCATGAAATATGGCATTACCACGTGTCATCGCAATATGAGCCGCATGGCGACAATGGGTTATTTACCGTTTTTTGAAAATTAAATAGGAACGTAGCGGTTATCCTGATTGTGTCGGTAGTGAGAGTGAAAAGATGAATTATGTGGCTGACTATTATAGACATGAAGGAATACAGCTCGACCCTGCCAAAATATCGAATAACCTGGGTTTGCGCTATGTTGCTAAATCCTGTTTGAATATTTTGTGGGGACGATTTTCTCTTCGTGATCATAAAAAGAAAAGCATGATATCAAGACGTAAAGGTCTTCTCTCCCTTCTGAATGATAAAAGTAAAACTGCAGGCTCCATTACACTCCTGAATGATAGTCTTCTAATGGCCTCCTATTCGGTCAATGATGAGTAGGCCTACGTTCAGTCACCATTAAATACCAACTGTATTCTTGCATCTTTCGTGACAGCTTATGGCCAAATAAAACTGTACGAAGTCTTGTCCTTACTCGGACGCCGCGTAGCCTATCACGATACGGATTTGGTGGTATTTAGTACCCAGGAAGGTGAGCCGACCATTCAAGAACGAAGTGGGTATTTAGGTTCCTGGATGAGTGAAACCCCCTCCGATTACGAATTAACAAGTTTTTGCACACTCGGTCCAAAAAACTATAGTCATGAAATGAAGCGTCGTGATGATCCATTGACCGTTAAACAGGTAACGAAGGTTAAAGGTTTAACACTGGGTACTGAACAATCAAAACAAGTTAATTTTGATACAATGAAAAAATCCATTGAGCAAATTATAAACGATGGTGGAATTACGGATAGTAATAGAGTACTATTAAGCTACCCATCAAAGATCACGCACACTGATCATTTTAGAATTCTTTCAGTAAATAGCAGTAAGATTTTCAGACCCGTCTTTAAAAAACGAATTTTGAAACTGGGAGATTTATCATCAGTAGGCCTACCATATGGTTACACTAGCATAATATAAATAGTAACATTGCACTTTATCAGTCAGTACGTAAACAATGTCGGTGTCATCCATGTCCGACGAGGCCGCACTAGCTGCCCGCACTATGATAGCAAATATTGCTAGTCTGTGTAACGCTGATAAGGATAGGATGCGTGCATTGTTTATGAGGCGCATGCAGTTCGCTTTAAGAGATGGCATAATTAATGCGGTAAGAATTATACACCATGTCTGAAATTAGCAGGGGTTTATTAACCGAATATGGGATAGACAAAGTGCATTGGGTTCGCGTATTATTGTTGCGAAGCTACATTAATCGATGTCTTTCTCATTCATAACTTATGCCTAGTTATCGCACGCATTTCAAGTCTTATATTACCGCAAAAATACTTTGACTGAAAGTTGTTGGCATCCACCATGAACTTACAGTCAGACAGTTAAAAAAATATTTTGCGCATCCAGCGATAATACACATCAACTTTAGTGTACCGAGTCTCTCAGTCATGTAATGGTTAAAAGTTGTTCGTACGTGTTGCTGCTCATAAAGTGTGCGTTGCGCGTTAGAAGACATTGTTTGTTCTGCGTGAATATGTACGTTACTGAACGAACAAATGTGCACCATATATTCAAATTAAGCACGTCTATGTACGTCATTGTAACACACGTGTTCCTCTGTACAACATTGTGTGCATGGTATTTTTGCCAGATGGCGTTCAATCCGCGTGCGGATGATCGTTATTGTTACTAATGATATATAAAGGCATCAGTTTCGCGCTATGATTATTCGTTCTCCACGATGTCGTCTGATCCTTGCTTTAAATATTTAAATCGCTCTGCGTTTTGGTGTGATCTTGGTAATTCGCGTAAAGCGCGAACAATACATTTTTTGCTGGCAGCATTACCTAACTTTTATGTGCCTCCTGACGTGAGCGGTGACGTGTTGTTTAACCCAATACCTCAGTGCTTTTACGGTGTGAAAACGAAAAATCGAGAACATGAGTGACATTCCATCCACTAGTGATTCCGCAGAGATGTCTAATCACGCCATGCTTACTACGGACATTATATACCTCGATGAGTTTTTAAGCGATGCTGAACTAAATCTCGTCGATGACGATACCGTCAAACTGTGTCACTATTGTAAAACTGTGTCAGTCACATCATTATTGTCATACGGATCATGTGCAAAAGATTAGTCAGAAATTATTCGCATTCATGATGTGTGAAAAGATACATTCGTTGGTTGTGCGAGATTGTTACGGTTGTCTAGTAAATCATCCGAGTCAACGTGAATATTCTCGTTTAGGGATTGATGTTGACCTTACTCTAATTGACAATTTTGAACTGTATAATGAGGCAGCATTATTAGAAATGGACGAAGCCGAATGAATATTGTGCTCAACTAGCCTGCCATTACGATATATATGAACAGTGTACTGATCTGTACCGCACGTGTATGACGGAATGATATAGGTATATTGTGGATGTAATATATGAAAAACTATAATTAATATTTTCTCTATGCGCATATTAATTTATTTAGTTTTATTTAAAATTAGCCGGGTTTTAAGCTTAATATTAAAACACAGATAATTTTTTCATAAAATCATATACGTATATTTAAAAAATAACATAATTAATTGTTTTATTTTGTCAATCGTAGCTTTGGAAAATATGTTGTATTTGGGGGTTTTTTCCCGTATAATCGTATCTTTGTAACGATATGTATTATTGATTTCAGTATTAATAAAAAAGTTTTAAAATACTTGTTCAGTACTAGCACTTTGCTCTCTCTCTCTCTCTCTCTCTCTCTCTCTCTCTCTCTCTCTCTCTCTCTCTCCCTCCCTCTCTCTCTCTAGCATTTTTTTCACTTGAATGAGGCACTTGTCGGCGCGTGTCATCGCTATTCTTTAGAGAAGAATGGTCCAGGTGAATGATTGATAGAGTGAGATGAATAGTGCATTTCATTATGTGCATAATTAAATAAAATGCCGTTATACGGTTTTGTTAAATTTCATGTTAAAATATTCACCGAATATTGCGTTTATTTTGTAACAATTTAAAGATGTCATGGATTTGTTCTTCTTCGTCGCGCAAGTATCTGCTGTCATAATCATACACTTAAATGTTCATAGCATTTCTCTTAAGTCACGTTTCGTTTCGTTTCTCCTAATTTTACGCCACAAACATATTCTTAAATGGTCTTAGCAATTCACCTATGTCTCAAGTATCTGACCTCGCAATCATAGCATTCCTCCTAATTGTATGTCACAATCATATTCTTAAATGGTCATAGCATTTCTCCTACGTCATGAGTATCCAACGTCGCAATCATAGCATTTCTCTTATGTCTCGAGTATCTGACGTTGCAATTATATTCTTAATGCTCGCTAACCAGTAAACATTGATAAAGTATTCGCAGAAGAGTAACTACATATTACATCATAGTGTTACCATAGTGACGGTTCACGCACGTCCACGTACAACTAAGGCATATATATATATATATATATATATATATATATATATATATATATATATATATATATATATATATATATATATATTTATATATACACACACATGAGCGTATACCTCCTTAGTCGTACGTGGACGTGCGTGTGCCGATGCAATGGCAACATCACTTGACTGCAATACGGCGTTACGTCACCCATTTACTATGATTGTCTGTGGAACAACACAGTGCGGTAAAACTGAGATGATAAAGGCACTAATAAAAGATCCCTATGCCATTACTCCCCCTTCCACAGAGGAGTGTGTACTGCTACTGCGATTTGGCGAAAGAAGTTGAATTTAAAGACGGTGTGAATGTTGAACTAGACAGAAGTTGCAGAACATTGGTGGTACTCGACGATTTGATGAATAAATGCGAATAGAATTTGGCTGACCTATTTACAAAACGTTCTCACCATGAGAATTGTTTCACAAGTCACGCAATCAACGTGACTTATCAGTTAACTGTCACTAATTGGTATTGTTTAAGAATCCACGTGATGCATCATCTATTCATTCTTTATCTAATCAGATGTAACCAGACAATACAAAGTATTTGATCGAATCATATAAGGACGCTACACGCGAACCTCACTCATATCTACTCCTAGATTTGAAACAGACGACACCTGACAATATCAGACTACGTTCATCTGTTCATCCGAAGGAGGGCTGCCATGTTTACACACCTAAGAAAAATGGCATCACGTGAAATGGAACACCATTTACCTATGCTGCTAAAGTAAAGCCTTCAATCAGAAATGATGTAATCAAACAGTGTTCGAACGAATTGGTGGATGTACTATGCGAATCATGCCTAACCATATTACATGGGAATGTTCATCTCACTAAATCATGATACAAGCAGCTGAGTAAATACAGAGGGAAAATGCAAACACTGACTAGTCGCGGTGTGCCATACGCACGTAAAAGAAAATTGCTACAAACAGGTGGATTTTAGGAGCCTTATTACCAGTGGTGATCGGTATGCTAGCACCATTAATTGGTCAACCGTTCACGTGAAAAGATGGAACACACGTAAAATGGCACTAGTTCCTCACGAATTGATAGGTAATTTAAATGAACAGAGTAAAATATCATTGCTACAGACAGATCCATCGATATGTAAAGCTATTAGTCCCGACAACGAGATATCCAATATATTAGCCAGACACGATCTGACTGAGAATGAAAAAGCAAAATCGTATTCACAAGTATTGGATAAGTATAGGCATTACTATCAGCAAACGCAAGGACAACAATATCAAACGATACCTCTGCAACCCATAACTAACTACGGTGCACTGCCCACACAAATACTTGAACGTACAATGAGGGGAATAACAAAAACATACAAGACAAAAGCCAGTGGATAATTGATATTTCACGTTCGGTTCCTGAACGTTTTCACGTTAATGACCTTGGCGAAGTGACAATAAAGGGTGCGTTTTCCCCAAAAAGTAATGTACTATACCTGCTTACAAACGTCGTAGTGCATGGGCGAAAACCTCTTTTTGCTGGTATGCATGATCAAGCGGAGGGAAAGTTTCTTAATCTGTTACATGACCTAAACATACCCCCGTAGATTTGTAGGGCAAGAGAAAACGATGAGACAGATATATAATGGCGCAGAAAAGGATGATAACGCCAGTGAATACAGGCCTACATCCGTGAGTAAAAGAATACGTAGAAAGAGTTCTCTAGCGGGCAACAGAAAGAAAAAGGGGCATTCAATTCTGGTGTGGGTAAATTTAGATAAGTCATGAATGATGCTAAATTGGCAAAAGTATATTTTGATCCAAAACATTATGCATCTTTTGGTGGGAAAGAAACGCCATATAATGCATTCAAAGGTAAAATAACGCACAACTATATCGACAAATGGTTAAAACACCAAGAAGTATATACCCTTCACAGACCGCAGAGAACAAAGTTTGACAGGCGAAAAATAAGAGTTTCAGCTGTCGATGAACTATGGCAGGCAGAACTATGCTCGATGGGTATGCTGGCAAAAGAGAACAACAACGTGTTATATTTGCTATGCGTAGTTGATGCCCTTTCAAAATATGCATGGGTGGAATGCCTGTTTAGTAAAGCATCTTCTGCAGTGAAGAAAGGGTAAGAAACAATATTGGAACATATTGAGCGTCACCCACACGCTATTCAAACAGACAAAAGGGGCGAGTTCGTAAACCGTGTAATGTATTTGAAAGATAATGGAATACATTTCTACACTTCTCAAAATGAAATGAAAGCGGCAATGGTAGAGAATCTTCAACACACCCTGAAGGGTCGAATATACAGATACACGACGCATAAAATACATGAAAGTATATCAATGCATTACCTAGTTTAGTCACGGCATACAATAACACCACACATTCCAGCATGCGCATGGCTCCTTCCGAAGTCGACCGTAGTACTGAGTTAATCACGTGGAGAAATGTATATGGAAAGAAGACGAAGAAATGTTCCAAATCTAAAAACATCCCTACTCAAGTCGCCCATGTTAGAATATCACAAGCAAAAATGCCATTTGAAAAAGCATATCGCAGGCAATGGAGTCACAAATTGTTTAAGGTGTGTGAGGTGCATACAGACAAATATCCATACTTATATAAATTAGAAGACTATGGAGGCGACCAGATTATCGGTACTTTTTATCATGAGAAAATGATAAAGAGTACTCAGTGGGAAAAAATACTTAAAAGTAGAAAAAATAAAAAGGGACAACGTGAGTATCTGGTAAAGTGGCTCAGTTACCCGGCTAAGTTTAACACGTGGGTTAATGAACTAAGTACTATACATCATTAACAATGGATGAATATATAGAGAGAAGATCGGATCAGAGCATGTGGTGAATGATGGGTTCTCGAGTACTGAAAGAAGAAATAGTATACCTAGCTCAAATTATAAATAATTTATATCATAATCATTACATGTATCGTGAATCTGAGTATACAAACTTGGCAATCAGGCATATGGATATCACTTTTGAGTGGATGTCTAGGGTATATATTGCCTAGTCTGTGCATAAAGACATCCATATGTCACTCAGAATGAATGAAGATCAGTTTTACATAACGCTTCCGAGCAATAGTAGTACCCAGTTCTTACCAGACAATAAGATATCAGAGTTTCGACCACGTCCGCAAACTCCATTAACATTAGATGGCGAATGGGAAGTGGGCCTCTCGAGTGTGTTATATCCGGGGAGTTGACTTACTATTGCGCAGGAAAGTTTTGTTCAAATATATACATTTACTAAGAAGAAGATAAAGAAGAAGAAGAAGAAGAAGAAGAAGAAGAAGAAAGGTAGTGATGCGTCAGGAGAAATTAGCAAAGATGACGCAAGCGCGTCAGAAACAGAAAAGACGACGACTTTTCCCCTAGTTTTAAAAGATGGTTTCGGTAATTCGCGTCCTGCCGAATGGGGAAAACGGGCGCGGAATGATCGGGGAAAAGATGTGCGAAATGATCAAACAAATAATGTCAGTAAGAAACGTACACGTAGAAGCGAACATTATTATGTGCAAACAGAAGCTCCATTTATCAGCGTACCAAAAGGCTACTATGCTGTAAAAAATATGGTAGACTATCTAAATGGGCAGATAGAGAGCAAGACAAGATTTAGACACAAAAATCTTTTTTTTTAATTTTTACTTGCATCACGCGAATCTAGTTTCGCTCACAGTTAAAGATAATTATGCTATACGCTTATGTGGAGAAGTAGCAAATTTAATCGGATTCGAAGGAGGAAAAATACATATGGTACCTATAGACTTTAAAGAATCATTTCGTTCAAATCGTGAGGGTGGTCTTTCGACCATGTATATATATTGTGATGTAGTCTCACACAGTGTGGTAGGCGATACTTCCGCATCACTACTCAGAGTGATACCTGTTTCTAGTACAGATGGGGGGAAAGATATATGTCAGTGGACGTTTCCTGATATTCAATACTACTCTGTGTCAAAGAACTACATCGATACTATTGGAATACTTATAATGGATAGAATTGGCGCCAATGTACCATTCAAGGAGGGAGCATCGTCGAGTGTACTCTGTTAGCATTTCAGACGATGACGACAACGACAATGAGAGGGAAGATGAGAGGATGAATGAATGCTCCAGCGATGGTGCGTTACTACGCGAGGCAAGCGGGCCATGGACGTATTCCAGTTTTTGTAGGCGCACGATACCAATCAGGGCATGGACTTGGTAATATCTTAGGTGGACTATTACGTTCAGCAATAACTATCGCAAAAAATGTAGCTAAATCTGTAGGTAAACAAGCTCTTAGCACTGGAATCGGCCTAGTTGAGGACGTAATGGCTGGGGAAAATGTTAAAACAGCATTAAAATCAAGAGCTTGTGGCGCTGCCAGGTCTTTGATACTGGAAGCTGTAATGGCAGTGCATGGTGGTTTAAGACCACCTCAACCTAAACATAAAAAGAGGAATAATACAGGTACTGCGATACCGAAGAGGAAGGGTTGCAATAGACGGAAGAGAAAACAAGCTGATATCTTTAATCAACAAACAACATGGAACTTAATCAGATCTGCGAGTGCTTGAAGACATTTTTCAGATGCATCCCATAGTGACGACATTGGAGTCTGCAAAATGGGAACAGTTTCAGCCTGTATCTAGTTTATCAGATAGTGGCCCGATCGAGTTTTACGTCAGTGGGTCTGCTGATAGATATTTAGATCTTACGCAATCTTATCTTTCGATTAAAGTTAAGCTAGTAACGCTAGATCGAAATGGTGATGAGAAGGCACTGGAAGTGAATGACCTGATAGCGCCTGCGAATAATCTTTTGCATACAATGTTCTCACAAGTGGATGTTTTTTTGAATGGAAAGCGTGTCAGTGACTCGAACGAAAATAATGCTTACCGCTTGTACATTGAGACATTACTAAATTATGGCAATGATGCCGTATCCTCGCATCTACAACTTGCCGGATGGAAAATAGATGATGTTGGTGAATTTGATAATATCGTCGTTACTAACTTAGGATTTCAAGCACATAGAAGAATGATGGTGCAGAGTAAGACAGTGCAATTAATAGGTCGCATACACAGCAATATGTTTCTGCAGGGCCGATTCCTGCTTGGTTCCATTAATTTGAGAGTAAGCCTACAGATGAGTAACGATGCATTTGCCATTATGGCCGTGGAAGGAGTGAGGCCTAAATTGAAAATATTGTCAGCTAATTTATTTGTACGCAAAGTTATTCCATCAGCAGATCTGCTAGCGGCACACGCCGTTACTCTGAGAAAGACAAGCGCGAAATATCCTATTTTTACAGCACCTAGCAGTGTTATGAGCATCGATAGAGATAATATATTTATTGGTCAGCTACCTACTAGAGTATTATTCGATTTTGTACCTAATGATGCCTATAATGGTGTGGTACATAAAAATCCGTTCAAGTTTGATAACAATAACACTACCTACGCTACATGTTATATAAATGGAGAAGAGGTTACAACATCGCCAATACGCCCTTCGTTTAGTGACGACATTTACTCGGATGCTTATTTCTCACTATTCAGCGGCACTGGGGCGTTATTCAACGACCGAGGCTACCTGATAAATAAGTCACAGTTCAGACATGGAACCACATTGTTTGCATGGGATTTTATGCCAGATCTAGCTGATTCAGAGCATCGCTACCCTACATGCACTGGTTCGTTAAGAATGGTCTTCCATTTTGTTCAAGCACTTACCGCTACAACCAATGTAATTTGCTATGCTGAATTTGATAATACAATAGAAATTGGATCAGACTTTAACGTATTAACAGATTATTAACAAATATGTTGAATACATTTGAAATAGAGGATCTATTATTCGGCGACAATAAAACGTGTGAACACTTTCTCGGTGTTTTTCCAATTGACAATGTACCTGCACATATTAAATATCGCCCGGCTTCATTAGTTATAATAATGCATCCCAGTAATAAATCCGGACAACATTGGGTGGCAGTTTATTACACTAGAAATGGAAATGCTGAATACTTTGATCCTTATGGAAGATGCCCTTCTGATGGAAGAAGGATATCAAATGTACAAAATGGACGCCATGTGCATGTTTATTATTTCAACAATGAACATGTTCAACCAGCCATGACGACAACTTGCAGATATTATTGTGTATATTTCTTATACCATCGTATATATATCGGACATATTTGAATACAGAGAAAACCATATGACGTGCTCTGTAATTGAACCATGCGTATCAATTCCAGTTTTCTATAAATGTCATTCAAGCGTGGTGCGATGTGTACATGCGATGCAATAGTTATGTTTTGAAATCTGATGACGTTAATTTTAAGTGGTGGAAAAAAACCACGTGACCGAAATAAGGGCGTGTTCTGATTGGAAAGATAGTTTTACTGACAGCTCATATTTTATTTATAAAATTGAAATGTCCGCGACTTGTAAGGCATACAGCTTTTTAAATTTGCCAAAACAAAAAAAATGTGATCGCTGGAGACCGATCGGTTCTACACCGATTAAGTGTGGGTGTGTCGAGTGGAATCAGTTTCATGATGTGGCAGTTCGGCAACCATTTCACAAGGTGATGCGTGAAATCCAGAACCGCTGGAGCGAATCTCTAGCGGATCTGGACGAACGCAATTATAACAAATGGCTGCATACGAAAAGCCAACTTCGGTGCGAATGTTATCCATGTATGTGGTGCGACGATGCACGAAAATGGCGATCACAGAAATAAGATTAATCATTTACGTGAAAGCACAAATAAAGAAATAGGCCTCTTTCTTAAGGGGCCACCAAAAAAAACAAAATTATGTTACATGCATACACCCACACGCCAACGGGTGCATAAAAAGATGCACACATGCATGCACGACGTACACACATAGGGGACAGGGAACACGGGTGACAAGGGACACGCGCGTAGTGCCACGCATGTGTCATCACACGTGTGACGTCACGCCTGTTAGGGTATGCGCAGTACGTGTGTGTTGGTGCATCCGGTGCGTGTGTGTGTGTGGGGTGGGGGGGGGGGGTGTACGTGATAAAGAGTAGGACACACTTAAGACGTGCATGATGGAACAAAACCAGATTCCATCGATACAGACACATTCATCCTTGTATTCCACCATGAGTGACGCCTTTCATCGTGGTCATGTGCGGTACCTTAATACACCAACGCCATTATTAGTTCACAAGGTAGCAGGCATAGACAAAATCTAACATCAGCTGCCTTTAAAGTGAATGAAGCGGTCATGTTTAATGTTAATATGAGTAATGCGCGAACACGTCATAAATATGCAAAAGCACTAACGCGACAAATTCTAATAATTGACCAAGGTAATTAGTACATATGTCCAATCGGTTAAGAACTAGGAAATGATACAATAATGTGATTTTGTTATTTATTCAAAAACAGTCCATGGAAGTACGCATTCACAACTACAAAGTGAAATCTCCTAGTGAGTAACCTAGGAGATAATTTAATAGTGATTTTGAATATTTCTAAAAAAACCATGTAGAACGAGACAGGAGGTACTAACATGTTCTTTCATTATTAACACATGGTATGTTTGTATCTCGATTAAAGATTGATCCCACGGCTATTCCCGACGAATGGATAAATTAAAACCATACACGACAAATAATCTTTTTATCATACAGAGTGATAGGCTTGACAAACAATTCCATAAACACGTGACACGCTCGGAAAAATACTGACAAAATTTTAAACGCAATAAATCTAAAATGTTACAAAAAAGTATTTAAAATCAATTTGCACATACGGTCGGTTAAGCCACCAGTCAAATCGTTTTTTCAAAATATTCAGCATGTACATAGTTTACTAATAAAGTTTAGTGGCTTAAAAGCAACGACATTTCGCATCAGACAAAGTAATTGGGTGGTGTTGCAGATAAATATTTAGGAACCGATTTGATCGTGTTAAGACAAATCGTTTTCAAAATATTCGTAGGGTACAATTATCCATAGACATTTACCAATAGATAGCGGGGTGAAAAACATAATAAAACATATGACGACGCAGTCGTTCAAGACACTGATAAATATTTTGAGTAATGATTTTTAATAATGACACAGACACATTCTTTTCAAAATAATCGTACATCGTGCACGCCTTGTAAACAAGTACGCTAGCCCCTCAAAACCAACTTCTACTGAGCAAGAATATTAGCCTCATCTACCTCCTACTCCTCATAGACCTCCCTTATCAGACCACCTCTTAAACTCTATTTTACATCCTATTATCAGACCACCTCTTAAAACTCGATTATTTTTACCTTACATACCACACTACCATGGAGGGGCCACAGAGGGGGGGGGGGGGGGGGGGGCGCACGCCGCTAAGTTAGAACATAAAATACACAACTTTTAAGGGTTAACATTTTCAGGACATACAACGGGGTTTTACCATGAATATAATAAATATAGATTCTCAAGTGTGCGAATGTAGACGGCATTGTCCTCAAATCTCTCTACCGTGGGGCTATAATCGCCATTATTCTCAAAAACGTGTGCAGACGATCGCCATTGTTCTAAAACCTCGAAATCGTGTACCGCTGGACGCCATTGTTCTCTAAATACATTTCCATTGTGTGTGGACGATCGCCATTGTTGTGCATACGATCGCCATTGTTCTCAAAGATCTCCTGCTGAGAAGAACAATAACGACCAACGGGCTCCATCACTACTTAGGCATAATCAGTGACGCCATGTATACCTTAATTAAGTTCGTCACGAAAGCATAATTGATGATTGATTAATGCGTTGTTGTACGAATTGTATGTCTTTACTATTTAATAAACATATTGTTGAATATTTTGAAACTAATTTGACTGGGCGCTGTTGCTGCCGCCATAGGCAGCAAACACACCAAGTCAAATTAGTTTTAACATATTCAACAGCTTACCTCTACAGTTTTCTGGAAATTGATAGTCAGGGAGTGCAGGGATCGATCGACTAATACGGGCGAAATTTGGGTGGAGCTTAGCTAGAAATGGGCGGGGCATACCTAAAACTGGATTCTTTCATTGTTGTTAGCTATTATTACCGCTATTGAATAGCATATGAAAACTACTACTCGCCCCTCCCATATGTGTTTTATAATAATATCTACTAAATGCAATGTAGTCTGTCTCTTGTCTGTATTGTTACTGTTCTGTCTGTGCCTTTGGCGAACATGGACTCAACTGTGTAAAACACGTGTTACTATAAAATAAATCATCTTTGATTTGACTTGATCAATAGAATATCGAATCTATCGTAGTGATCTTAGTACACTTCGGCTTGATCCCCTCAGGTGCGTATTATTTAGATGGTGGCATGGTTCATATCTAACCGTCAACACAAGAAACAATAATTTAATAGCATTTGACTGTGCAAAATGGCAGCCAACAAAGTTGCACGACCACCAAATGGATGTCTGGGAGATAGGAAGCTGATGCAGATATTGCGACATGAAGTCGCTCACCGTCAGATCATTGAGAAAAGTAAGAGGGATCGATTTCTAGCTTTGCCAAGCCTATTTCTACCTAAGCTCCGCACATGCTTTGCGGGTGTTGGGGTCGATTTAAATATACTTTGTATCCTGAATTCGCAGAATCCCAAATTCAAGATAACTATACAGGTAACCAGTTGAATATTTTGAAACTAAGTTGAATGGATGTTGCTGCTGCCTATGGCAGCAATGGCGCCCAGTCAAATTACTTTAAAAATATTCAACAGAATGTATATTAAATACTAATATTAGGCCTATAGCGCAAATACATACAATTCGTACACTTGACGGCATTTTAAAAGTCCATGACGGACATAGTTACGGAATTCACTGCGCATTTTGACGTCATGCTACATGCGACCTAATTGATTATGGCGTCATATACTTGAATGACAGATCGGATTAACCCATTGCAGTACTTTGCAATGTACAATCGCGGTGCACAGCCGGCTTTAGGAGATCAATACCTCAGAGATACACCAACATCCCTCCGTAAGCCTGGCGCAGTTATTATAAATTGTAAAATAGTCATATGACTCACGCATAGCAAGAAACTCCTTGAAGTATGACCAGCCAATGAAAAATTACGTTTAATCATATCTTCCACCAGCTACACGCCAAATGAGAGATTATGTTCATAAGCTCTTCAATCATCCCTATCTGTGCAAATATTAGGCAAGGTCCTTATAGACACCAGTGCATGCCTCTAAGCATGGTTGGTTTCAGTCACCAAAATAGGCGAAAAGTTGGTTCGTCCATGCACGATTTTGTGCGCTATTGTCTATTTACATCGTCTTCCTTCCGTCTATAACCTTGTCCCATAGATGGAGGTCTTGACCGTCATCTCTATATACACGACGGTGGTTTTGGATTTTTTTTCAATCAGGCTGTACCATAACAGTATTGTTCTTCGTAGGCAAGAGTTTTGTTACTGACGGATTGTTGTCAGGTATGGTTGTATAGCTTGAGCGGGTGACTGCGTCTGGTGGTGTTTATGTTGACTCAGGATGCTATACGGCTGGTATAGCTGCTTGCGCATACAGGAGCGCGTATACATAAAGATGGTATTAGCCTTTTGCTGCTTCGCATCCAAGATTATCTATCATATCAGGAACTCTCTCCCCCTCCTTCCCTATCCCTCCCCCAATTCCCCCCCCAACCCCCATCATCGCTCTCATTTCAGGTCACATGATTGATCGGTAGGCACAGTCTCCCTGGAAAGCCGAGTATTCTATGTACTGATCTCGTCTTGTCTTTTAGGTTGTGCGTTAGTTGTCGCTAAGGTAGTATGGTAGCAACAGCATCCAGTGAAATTAGTTTCACAATTTTCAGCAGCTTACATGCATAATTACTTTGAAAATGAGGATTCTGAGGATTCATGGTTCAACGTATATAAATCGTTCCTAATACTGACGAAGCGTGGGCGGAGCTTAGTTAGAAATGGGCGGGGCATAGCTAGATGCGGATACGTCTATTAAGACAGGTGGTCACTAAATGGTACATGGACTACTCAATGAACAGTGGCAAGTACACATACAATGAAAATTACATACACGCCGCGAATCAGATGCAGAGTTGCAAAAGTAAAATATAAAATTTGAAAATATAATAGTTTATTTTGAAACATGAATAACTAAATGAGCGTACAAATGATGGCCCGATGACATAGAACCATAAGGGGTATTTAACGTTATAGTGTTGACGCTAAATGTAACCTTACAGTGTTGAAGGTAAATATCACGTGTTTGTGATGGGACGCTGACGCGCGTGACAGGTGCGACAATAGTGCTACTAAATGATGTTGCTAACAGCGACCGCCTTCAACCCCACTTATTGAATACCATTTCCTCGTAAACACAATTTCTTATTAAACACAATTTCTTGTCAAAAAGTTTGTTTCTTATTGAACCTATGTTTCTTTAAAATATTTCCGGACAATAATTTCAAGGAGTAAAAACTGTTGACATGTTGAATATTTTGAAAACAATCTAACTGAAAGTTCAGGCAAATTGTTTTCAAACTATTTATCAGGTCTAGAGATATATCCCCTGGAATACGTCGTCTGTAAAAACAGTGAGACGGTTAAGCACTAACTCCATTTCTTATCGACACTATTTTTTTTACCGAGAACCATTTCTTAATATATACCATTTCTTAATATATACCATTTTTTAAATAACACCAATTTAGTATCGAACAGTACTTTTAAAGTGGGGCGCAGACGGCCAACATTTTCTAACTTCCAACAAAAACATTGCTTTGTGTAAATGTTTCTCTTGAGCCGCACACGCGCAACAATTCCACGCTAAATTCTTCCTTCTCTTTTGACCATAAAAAGTCATCAGACTCCACATGTTCGCCTTCATCCATGATGTGGGCCGCCATTTTGAATCACATGAGCGCAGGGTGAACGCTGATTAATCAATGATAAAAAAGTATTTTGCAACTTTGTTAGCAAACACCGCAGACGGCAAACAATGTTTCGCTGGGCACCCCAAACGAGAGAACAATGTTAGACGATATTAAACACGCTTAATATTAGAAACATTGTTGGCGAACAATGTTTCGATGGCTTTTTACTTAGTGAAGACGGCCAACCTTTTCTGCGAAACATTGTTCTCAACAATGTTTCGAATAAAATGTTGACCGTCTGCGCTGGACTTTATCGAACACATTTCTGATTGAACAACATTCCTTATTGTACAACATTTCAATGAAAAACCGCTCCCGTTGTCGTCACATTTGCCCGTGTGGTGCTCACCTCCCAAGACCTATTATTAATTAATATTCTCGCCAAATTATTACTACCTAGTTGATGATAACAACAGCGATACGTAACAAAAATAATAATAAGAAGAAGAAGAAGAATAACAATAACAATAAGCTGAAATCGTATAAAATATGTTTTAAATATGTTTAAATTATTTCTTTCCGGCTATAGATTATACAAATGAATTTAAAAATAAGCATGCTGCTCATCCATGTAAACAATATGAGATTCAACCAATATTGTAGCCAATATGCAGAATACTTCACTAATATCGGATTCAACCAATAATGTAGCCAATATGCAGAATACTTCACTAATATCGGATTCAACCAATATTGTAGCCAATATGCAGAATACTTCACTAATATCGGATTCAACCAGTATTGTAGCCAATATGCAGAATACTTCACTAATATGAGATTCAACCAATAGTGTAGCCAATATGCAGAATACTTCACCAATATGAGATTCAACCAATATTGTAGCCAATACGCAGAATACTTCACTAATATCGGATTCAACCAATGGTGTAGCCAATATGCAGAATACTTCACCAATATGAGATTCAACCAATATTGTAGCCAATATGCAGAATACTTCACTAATATCGGATTCAACCAATATTGTAGCCAATATGCAGAATACTTCACCAATATGAGATTCAACCAATATTGTAGCCAATATGCAGAATACTTCACCAATATGAGATTCAACCAATATTGTAGCCAATATGCAGAATACTTCACCAATATGAGATTCAACCAATATTGTAGCCAATATGCAGAATACTTCACCAATATGAGATTCAACCAATAGTGTAGCCAATATGCAGAATACTTCACTAATATCGGATTCAACCAATATTGTAGCCAATATGCAGAATACTTCACTAATATCGGATTCAACCAATATTGTAGCCAATATGCAGAATACTTCACCAATATGAGATTCAACCAATATTGTAGCCAATATGCAGAATACCTCACTAATATGAGATTCAACTAATATTGTAGCCAATATGCAGAATACTTCACCAATATGAGATTCAACCAATATTGTAGCCAATATGCAGAATACTTCACCAATATGAGATTCAACCAATTTTGTAGCCAATATGCAGAATACTTCACCAATATGAGATTCAACCAATATTGTAGCCTATATGCAGAATACTTCACCAATATGAGATTCAACCAATATTGTAGCCAATATCCAGAATACTTCACCAATATGAGATTCAACCAATATTGTAGCCAATATGCAGAATACTTCACCAATATGAGATTCAACCAATATTGTAGCCAATATTCAAATTCTTCACCAATATGAGATTCAACGATTATTGTAGTCAATATTCAGAATACTTCACAAATATGATCATGATGATGATATACTGCGTTCGTTGTTCCCGTTAACTATAAGAAAATTAACACAACATGCAACGTTCAGACACCGTATTCGTTTCAAATATCAAACGCCATATTATGTGAGTCCCGTTTCCTTGAAATCGATGTACTTGGACAGTTCAGTAGTGTGTTATGACTGTTGAGTTAGTCCTAAGTGACAGTTGTCGTTTGAGAATTCTCAGTCAGTATAGAAAATAGACTTACATACTATGGCGGTTGATATTTGACACTAATATGGCGTCTGAACATTGCCTTCTGGGTAGCAAAATGATCGTACTATAGTTAATGGGGCCCTGAGAGCTTTAGTGAATCCTACATTATATAAAGAAATGCCGTCTGTCCGCCATATTGTGTATTTTCATGTTAGCAAATAGTGTAGGAACGAATGTGTTGAGTCAGCCTTTCTGGCGTTCTCTTCAAAGCGATGATGAATCCAATCGTTTTAATTATTTGCAGACCTCGTAATTTTATATTATTGGTTATTGGGTAGCGCCATAGATAAGACACGCTAATAGAGGGATCAATTTCTAGCTATCTCCCGCCCATTTATAGTCCACTTGAAACCTTTAAACTTGAATTCCCAGAATCTAATTTCCACGGTAAGCTGTTGAATATTTTGAAAGTAATTCGACTGCGGCTGATGCTGCCAGTGGAAACATACCAATTTTCAGACAAATTAGTTTCAAAGTATTCATCATAATGTTTATTAAATTGTAAATTCATCTCAAAGACCCTTTAGTGTCAGACTTTTAGATTTTTGTGACGGAATTATGTCATTTTGATTGTCACGTCAGCTGGATCGAGACATAATTGATTATGAACTCAGATAGATGAGTGACTGATCGGGTTTCTGCATTAAACGCGAGTATAGCCTCACTAAAAGCATTTACGTACATAACTCTATCAGTTAACATGACTTTAGCAAAATGCAAATGAGTCAGCAATTTACATAATTTATATGAGAGTCATTGAATAATTAAGACAAATGTGTAATCATCTTATCACAATGGATGAATCCGATCTGTCACTCAAGTATATGACGTCACAATCAATTACGTCACATGCAGGCTGACGTCACAATCGTCATTGACAGAAATGCCGTAGTGAACCTGGAATAGGCCTTCAGTTGTACGAATTACATGTCTAATATTTAATAAACATTCTGCTGAATATATTTAAACTAATTTGACAGGGTACTGTTGCTGCCAACCAGTCAAATGGGTCTAAAAATATTCAACCGGTTAGCTGCATAGTTACAATGAGATTGAGATTCTGGTAATTCAGGATCGACAAATTTATTCCAACACGCGCAAAGCATGGGCGGAGCTTAGCTAGAAATAGGCGGAACTTAGCTAGAGATGTGTGGAGCTTAGCTAGAGATGCGTGGAGCTTAGTTAGAGATGAGCAGGACATAGCTAAAAGAGGATTCATCCATTCACAATAAAACAGTATATATGTATGTGTAATGTTTCATCACATCCACATAACTTCATGCCCAGTACGTCCAGGGTCGTCATTTACCATATCTGGGAGGTCGATTGACCGTTATGTGCATGACACCTTGTATATGTGTATATCTCCTGAGATATACATTCTATCATATCTACGTGCTACACCCAGGTACATACTTTGTTCCATGTATATTGCATTGCCTGTCTCTATATTACATTACTTTTTCACATAAAGTTTACACAGATAAACAGCCTGATAAATGGGAGAGACGATGTTTGTCTCTTGCTCGTATAATTTGTGTCTAATTCCTTTGTAATTTTCTCTGTTTGTCTGCGTCAGCGAGCTGTTGTCTGGCTTTCACATCGCGTGATGATTGGTCAAGCTCGTGATCTTCTTGTTCACAAGTAGGTCTCTCAGCTGCTCTTTGGGCAAACCGATCCAATTTCTGCTGTTTCTCCTTCTCAGCCAACTCATGGTGCATCTTCACTAAATCAGTCGGCTTGTACTCCTCAGACTGCTCCAGCATACCTGAACAACAACAAAGCAATAATAATAATAATAATAATAATAATAATAATAATAATAATAATAATAATAATAATAATAATAATAATATGAAGAAGAAGAAGAAGAAGAAGAAGAAGAAGAAGAAGAAGAAGAAGAAGAAGAAGAAGAAGAAGAAGAAGAGGAAGAAGAAGAAGACGACTGCATAATCATAATTGAACGCAGCTCATTTTGGTGAACATCTGATAGTTTATTTGGTGAGAATCTCCGGTGTAACAGACTGGATCTATCTATAGGCATGGCTGAAGGCAGATTATTGTGGTGGAGATCTGATATTCTAACCAGTGAGAATAGCAACAGACTGTATACCCATGATTGGAATCTAATATTCCAATTGGTGAGAATCTCGGGAGTAGCGCACTAGGTACGCACGGCTGAACAAGGAGCATAGTGATGGGTTTCTGAATCACTTCTGATGCTCTAACCAGTAATTATAACAACCATTTTGATATGCATGACTGAACACAGCGCATTGCAATGGAGTTGTGATACTATAACTAATGAGCGTAGCAGGGGACTCGATATGCATGCCTGGACACAGCGAACTATGATAGAGTTCTGTTACTCTAAAGAGTGAGCGTATTGCCAGGCTTGATACAGTGAGCATTGAGATAGGTTTCTATACTCGAAACAGTGAGAATATTATGCGACTTGATACGCATGACTGAACATAGAGCAATGGGATGGAGTTCAGCTGCTCTAGCCAGTGGACGTAACAATTCAGACTGTATATGAATCACCGAACACAGAGCATTATGAAGGACATATGATACTCTAACCGGTACATGAATGAATGAACACAGAGCATTATGATGGACATATGATACTCTAACCAGTACATGAATGACTGAGCACAGAGCATTATGATGGACATATGATACTCTAACCAGTACATGAATGACTGAACACAGAGCATTATGATGGACATATGATACCATAACCAGAACATGAATGACTGAGCACAGAGCATTATGATGGACATATGATACTCTAACCAGTGGATGAATGACTGAAGACAGAGCATTATGATGGACATATGATATTCTAACCAGTGTTGACTGAACACAGAGCATTATGATGGACATATGATACTCTAACCAGTACATGAATGACGGAGCACAGAGCATTATGATGGACATATGATACTCTAACCAGTACATGAATGACTGAGAACACAGAGCATTATGATGGACATATGATACTCTAACCAGTACATGAATGACTGAGCACAGAGCATTACGATGGGAATATGATACTCTAACCAGTGTATGAATGACTGAGCACAGAGCATTATGATGGGCATGTGATACTCTAACCAGTGTATGAATGACTGAGCACAGAGCATTATGATGGACATATGATACTCTAACCAGTACATGAATGACTGAACACAGAGCATTATGATGGACATGTGATACTCTAACCATTGTATGAATGACTGAACACAGAGCATTATGATGGACATATGATACTCTAACCAGTGTATGAATCACTGAGAACACAGAGAATTTTGATGGACATATGATACTCTAAGCAGTGTATGAATGACTGAACACAGAGCATTATGATGGACATATGATACTCTAACCATTGTATGAATGACTGAGAACACACCGCATTATGATGGCCATATGATACTCTAACCATTGTATGAGTGACTGAGAACACAGAGCATTATGATGGACAAATGATACTCTAACCAGTATATGAATCACTGAGAACACAGAGCATTATGATGGACATATGATACTCTAACCAGTGTATGAATGACTGAACACAGAGCATTATGATGAACATATGATACTCTAACCATTCTATGAATGGCTGAGCACAGAGCATTATGATGGACATATGATACTCTAACCATTGTATGAATGACTGATAACACAGAGCATTATGATGGACATATGATACTCTAACCATTGTATGAATGACTGAACACAGAGCATTATGATGGACATCTGATACGCTAACCAGTGTATGAATGACTGAACACAGAGCATTATGATGTACATATGATACTCTAACCATTGTATAATTGACTGAGAACACAGAGCATTATGATGGACATATGATAATTAAACCAGTGTATGAATGACTGAACACAGAGCATTATGATGGGCATATGATACTCTAACCATTGTATGAATGACTGAACACAGAGCAGTATGATGGACATATGATACACTAACCAGTGTATGAATCAGTGTGAACACAGAACATTATGATGGACATATGATACTCTAACCAGTGTATGAATGACTGAGCACAGAGCATTATGATGGGCATATGATACTCTAACCAGTGTTGACTGAACACAGAGCATTATGATGGACATATGATACTCTAACCATTGTCTAAATGACTGAGCACAGCGCATTATGATGGACATATGATACTCTAACCATTGTATGAATGACTGAGAACACAGAGCATTATGATGGGCATATGATACTCTAACCAGTGTATGAATGACTGAGCACAGAGCATTATGATGAACATATGATACTCTAACCAGTGTATGAATGACTGAACACAGAGCAATATGATGGGCATATGATACTCTAACCAGTGTATGAATGACTGAACACAGAGCATTATGATGGACATATGATACTCTAACCATTCTATGAATGGCTGAGCACAGAGCATTATGATGGACATATGATACTCTAACCATTGTATGAATGACTGATAACACAGAGCATTATGATGGACATATGATACTCTAACCAGTGTATGAATGACTGAGAACACAGAGCATTATGGTGAACATATGATACCCTAACCAGTGTATGAATGACTGAACAGAGAGCATTATGATGGACATATGATACGCTAACCAGTGTATGAATGACTGAACACAGAGCATTATGATGGACATATGATACTCTAACCATTGTATAAATGACTGAGAACACAGAGCATTATGATGGACATATGATACTTAAACCAGTGTATGAATGACTGAACACAGAGCATTATGATGGGCATATGATACTCTAACCATTGTATGAATGACTGAACACAGAGCAGTATGATGGACATATAATACTCTAACCAGTGTATGAATCAGTGAGAACACAGAACATTATGATGGACATATGATACTCTAACCAGTGTATGAATCACTGAAAACACAGAGCATTATGATGGACATATGATACTCTAACCATTGTATGAATGACTGAGCACAGAGCATTATGATGGGCATATGATACTCTAACCAGTGTTGACTGAACACAGAGCATTATGATGGACCTATGATACTCTAACCATTGTCTAAATGACTGAGCACAGCGCATTATGATGGACATATGATACTCTAACCATTGTATGAATGACTGAGAACACAGAGCATTATGATGGGCATATGATACTCTAACCAGTGTATGAATGACTGAGCACAGAGCATTATGATGAACATATGATACCCTAACCATTGTATGAATGACTGAGAACACAGAGCATTATGATGGACATATGATACTCTAACCATTGTATGAATGACTGAGCACAGAGCATTATGATGAACATATGATACCTTAACCAGTGTATGAATGACTGATCACAGAGCATTATGATGAACATATGATACCCTATCCAGTCTATGAATGACTGAACACAGAGCATTATAATGGACATATGATACTCTAACTATTGTATGAATGACTGAGCACAGAGCATTATTATGGACATATGATGCTCTAACCAGTGTTGACTGAACACAGAGCATTATGATAGACATATGATACTCTAACCATTGTATGAATGACTGAACACAGAGCATTATGATGGACATATGATACTCTAACCATTGTATGAATGACTGATCACAGAGCATTATGGTGGACATATGATACCATAACCAGTGTTTACTGAACACAGAGCATAATGATGGACATATGATACTCGAACCAGTGTATGAATGACTGAGAACACAGAGCATTATGATGGACATATGATACTCTAACCAGTGTATGAATGACTGAGAACACAGAGCATTATGATGGGCATATGATACTCTAACCAGTGTATGAATGACTGATCACAGAGCATTATGATGAACATATGATACCCTAACCAGTGTATGAATGACTGAACACAGAGCAATATGATGGACATATGATACTCTAACCAGTGTATGAATGACTGAGAACACAGAGAATTATGATGGACATATGATACTCTAACCAGTGTATGAATGACTGAACACAGAGCATTATGATGGACATATGATACTCTAACCATTGTATGAATGACTGAGCACAGAGCCTTATTATGTACATATGATACTCTAACCAGTGTTGACTGAACACAGAGCATTATGATGGCCATATGATACTCTAACCATTGTATGAATGACTGAACACAGAGCATTATGATGGACATATGATACTCTAACCAGTGTATGAATGACTGAACACAGAGCATTATGATGGACATATGATACTCTAACCATTTTATGAATGACTGAGCACAGAGCCTTATTATGGACATATGATACTCTAACCAGTGTTGACTGAACACAGAGCATTATGATGGCCATATGATACTCTAACCATTGTATGAATGACTGAACACAGAGAATTATGATGGACATATGATACTCTAACCAGTGTATGAATGACTGAGAACACAGAGCTTTATGATGGGCATATGATACCCTAACCAGTGTATGAATGACTGAACACAGAGCATTATGATGGACATATGATACTCTAACCAGTGTATGAATGACTGAACACAGAGCATTATGATGGACATATGATACTCTAACCAGTGTTGACTGAACACAGAGCATTATGATGGGCATATGATACTCTAACCAGTGTATGAATGACTGAGAACAGAATTATGATGGACATATGATACTCTAACCAGTGTATGAATGACTGAACACAGAGCATTATGATGGACATATGATACGCTAACCAGTGTATGAATGACTGAACACAGAGAATTATGATGGGCATATGATACTCTAACGATTGTATGAATGACTGAGCACAGAGCATTATGATGGACATATGATACTCTAACCATTGTATGAATGACTGAGCACAGAGCCTTATTATGGACATATGATACTCTAACCAGTGTTGACTGAACACAGAGCATTATGATGGCCATATGATACTCTAACCATTGTATGAATGACTGAACACAGAGAATTATGATGGACATATGATACTCTAACCAGTGTATGAATGACTGAGAACACAGAGCTTTATGATGGGCATATGATACCCTAACCAGTGTATGAATGACTGAACACAGAGCATTATGATGGACATATGATACTCTAACCAGTGTATGAATGACTGAACACAGAGCATTATGATGGACATATGATACTCTAACCAGTGTTGACTGAACACAGAGCATTATGATGGGCATATGATACTCTAACCAGTGTATGAATGACTGAGAACAGAATTATGATGGACATATGATACTCTAACCAGTGTATGAATGACTGAACACAGAGCATTATGATGGACATATGATACGCTAACCAGTGTATGAATGACTGAACACAGAGAATTATGATGGGCATATGATACTCTAACGATTGTATGAATGACTGAGCACAGAGCATTATGATGGACATATGATACTCTAACCATTGTATGAATGACTGAGCACAGAGCATTATGATGAACATATGATACCTTAACCAGTGTATGAATGACTGATCACAGAGCATTATGATGAACATATGATACCCTAACCAGTCTATGAATGACTGAACACAGAGCATTATGATGGACATATGATACTCTAACCATTGTATGAATGACTGAGCACAGAGCCTTATTATGGACATATGATACACTAACCAGTGTTGACTGAACAAAGAGCATTATGATGGCCATAGGATACTCTAACCATTGTATGAATGACTGAACACAGAGCATTATGATGGACATATGATACTCTAACCAGTGTATGAATGACTGAACACAGAGCATTATGATGGACATATGATACTCTAACCATTGTATGAATGACTGAGCACAGAGCCTTATTATGGACATATAATACTCTAACCAGTGTTGACTGAACACAGAGCATTATGATGGCCATATGATACTCTAACCATTGTATGAATGACTGAACACAGAGCATTTTGATGGACATATGATACTCTAACCAGTGTATGAATGACTGAGAACACAGAGCATTATGATGGGCATATGATACCCTAACCAGTGTATGAATGACTGAACACAGAGCATTATGATGGACATATGATACTCTAACCAGTGTATGAATGACTGAACACAGAGCATTATGATGGACATATGATACTCTAACCAGTGTTGACTGAACACAGAGCATTATGATGGGCATATGATACTCTAACCAGTGTATGAATGACTGAGAACAGAATTATGATGGACATATGATACTCTAACCAGTGTATGAATGACTGAACACAGAGCATTATGATGGACATATGATACGCTAACCAGTGTATGAATGACTGAACACAGAGCATTATGATGGGCATATGATAC
Source organism: Chaetoderma sp. LZ-2023a (assembly GCA_034401795.1). NCBI lineage: Eukaryota > Metazoa > Mollusca > Caudofoveata > Chaetodermatida > Chaetodermatidae > Chaetoderma > Chaetoderma sp. LZ-2023a. Next base: position 21,179,971 of record CM067370.1, read on the forward strand.
TCTAACGATTGTATGAATGACTGAGCACAGAGCATTATGATGGACATATGATACTCTAACCATTGTATGAATGACTGAGCACAGAGCATTATGATGAACATATGATACCTTAACCAGTGTATGAATGACTGATCACAGAGCATTATGATGAACATATGATACCCTAACCAGTCTATGAATGACTGAACACAGAGCATTATAATGGACATATGATACTCTAACCATTGTATGAATGACTGAGCACAGAGCATTATTATGGACATATGATACTCTATCCAGTGTTGACTGAACACAGAGCATTATGATAGACATATGATACTCTAACCATTGTATGAATGACTGAACACAGAGCATTATGATGGACATATGATACTCTAACCATTGTATGAATGACTGATCACAGAGCATTATGGTGGACATATGATACCATAACCAGTGTTTACTGAACACAGAGCATAATGATGGACATATGATACTCGAACCAGTCTATGAATAACTGAGAACACAGAGCATTATGATGGACATATGATACTCTAACCAGTGTATGAATGACTGAGAACACAGAGCATTATGTTGAACATATGATACCCTAACCAGTGTATGAATGACTGAACACAGAGCATTATGATGGACATATGATACTCTAACCAGTGTTGACTGAACACAGAGCATTATGATGGACATATGATACTCTAACCAGTGTATGAATGACTGAGAACACAGAGCATTATGATGGACATATGATACTCTAACCAGTGTATGAATGACTGAGAACACAGAGCATTATGAAGAACATATGATACCCTAACCATTGTATGAATGACTGATCACCGAGCATTGTGATGGACATATTATACTCTAACCATTGTGTGAATGACTAAACACAGAGCATTATGATGGGCATATGATACTCTAACCATTGTATGAATGACTTAACACAGAGCATTATGGTGGACATATGATACCATAACCAGTGTTGACTGAACACAGAGCATTATGATGGACATATGATACTCTAACCAGTGTATGAATGACTGAGAACACAGAGCATTATGGTGAACATATGATACCCTAACCAGTGTATGAATGACTGAACAGAGAGCATTATGATGGACATATGATACTCTAACCAGTGTATGAATGACTGAGAACACAGAGAATTATGATGGACATATGATACTCTAACCAGTGTATGAATGACTGAACACAGAGCATTATGATGGACATATGATACTCTAACCATTGTATGAATGACTGAGCACAGAGCCTTATTATGGACATATGATACTCTAACCAGTGTTGACTGAACACAGAGCATTATGATGGCCATATGATACTCTAACCATTGTATGAATGACTGAACACAGAGCATTATGATGGACATATGATACCCTAACCAGTGTATGAATGACTGAACACAGAGCATTATGATGGACATATGATACTCTAACCAGTATATGAATGACTGAACACAGAGCATTATGATGGACATATGATACTCTAACCAGTGTTAACTGAACACAGAGCATTATGATGGGCATATGATACTCTAACCAGTGTATGAATGACTGAGAACAGAATTATGATGGACATATGATACTCTAACCAGTGTATGAATGACTGAACACAGAGCATTATGATGGACATATGATACGCTAACCAGTGTATGAATGACTGAACACAGAGCATTATGATGGGCATATGATACTCTAACGATTGTATGAATGACTGAGCACAGAGCATTATGATGGACATATGATACTCTAACCATTGTATGAATGACTGAGCACAGAGCATTATGATGAACATATGATACCTTAACCAGTGTATGAATGACTGATCACAGAGCATTATGATGAACATATGATACCCTAACCAGTCTATGAATGACTGAACACAGAGCATTATAATGGACATATGATACTCTAACCATTGTATGAATGACTGAGCACAGAGCATTATTATGGACATATGATACTCTAACCAGTGTTGACTGAACACAGAGCATTATGATAGACATATGATACTCTAACCATTGTATGAATGACTGAACACAGAGCATTATGATGGACATATGATACTCTAACCATTGTATGAATGACTGATCACAGAGCATTATGATGGACATATGATACTCTAACCAGTGTTGACTGAACACAGAGCATTATGATAGACATATGATACTCTAACCATTGTATGAATGACTGAACACAGAGCATTATGATGGACATATGATACTCTAACCATTGTATGAATGACTGATCACAGAGCATTATGGTGGACATATGATACCATAACCAGTGTTTACTGAACACAGAGCATAATGATGGACATATGATACTCGAACCAGTGTATGAATGACTGAGAACACAGAGCATTATGATGGACATATGATACTCTAACCAGTGTATGAATGACTGAGAACACAGAGCGTTATGGTGAACATATGATACCCTAACCAGTGTATGAATGACTGAACACAGAGCATTATGATGGACATATGATACTCTAACGATTGTATGAATGACTGAGCACAGAGCATTATGATGGACATATGATACTCTAACCATTGTATGAATGACTGAGCACAGAGCATTATGATGAACATATGATACCTTAACCAGTGTATGAATGACTGATCACAGAGCATTATGATGAACATATGATACCCTATCCAGTCTATGAATGACTGAACACAGAGCATTATAATGGACATATGATACTCTAACTATTGTATGAATGACTGAGCACAGAGCATTATTATGGACATATGATGCTCTAACCAGTGTTGACTGAACACAGAGCATTATGATAGACATATGATACTCTAACCATTGTATGAATGACTGAACACAGAGCATTATGATGGACATATGATACTCTAACCATTGTATGAATGACTGATCACAGAGCATTATGGTGGACATATGATACCATAACCAGTGTTTACTGAACACAGAGCATAATGATGGACATATGATACTCGAACCAGTGTATGAATGACTGAGAACACAGAGCATTATGATGGACATATGATACTCTAACCAGTGTATGAATGACTGAGAACACAGAGCATTATGATGGGCATATGATACTCTAACCAGTGTATGAATGACTGATCACAGAGCATTATGATGAACATATGATACCCTAACCAGTGTATGAATGACTGAACACAGAGCAATATGATGGACATATGATACTCTAACCAGTGTATGAATGACTGAGAACACAGAGAATTATGATGGACATATGATACTCTAACCAGTGTATGAATGACTGAACACAGAGCATTATGATGGACATATGATACTCTAACCATTGTATGAATGACTGAGCACAGAGCCTTATTATGTACATATGGTACTCTAACCAGTGTTGACTGAACACAGAGCATTATGATGGCCATATGATACTCTAACCATTGTATGAATGACTGAACACAGAGCATTATGATGGACATATGATACTCTAACCAGTGTATGAATGACTGAACACAGAGCATTATGATGGACATATGATACTCTAACCATTTTATGAATGACTGAGCACAGAGCCTTATTATGGACATATGATACTCTAACCAGTGTTGACTGAACACAGAGCATTATGATGGCCATATGATACTCTAACCATTGTATGAATGACTGAACACAGAGAATTATGATGGACATATGATACTCTAACCAGTGTATGAATGACTGAGAACACAGAGCTTTATGATGGGCATATGATACCCTAACCAGTGTATGAATGACTGAACACAGAGCATTATGATGGACATATGATACTCTAACCAGTGTATGAATGACTGAACACAGAGCATTATGATGGACATATGATACTCTAACCAGTGTTGACTGAACACAGAGCATTATGATGGGCATATGATACTCTAACCAGTGTATGAATGACTGAGAACAGAATTATGATGGACATATGATACTCTAACCAGTGTATGAATGACTGAACACAGAGCATTATGATGGACATATGATACGCTAACCAGTGTATGAATGACTGAACACAGAGAATTATGATGGGCATATGATACTCTAACGATTGTATGAATGACTGAGCACAGAGCATTATGATGGACATATGATACTCTAACCATTGTATGAATGACTGAGCACAGAGCCTTATTATGGACATATGATACTCTAACCAGTGTTGACTGAACACAGAGCATTATGATGGCCATATGATACTCTAACCATTGTATGAATGACTGAACACAGAGAATTATGATGGACATATGATACTCTAACCAGTGTATGAATGACTGAGAACACAGAGCTTTATGATGGGCATATGATACCCTAACCAGTGTATGAATGACTGAACACAGAGCATTATGATGGACATATGATACTCTAACCAGTGTATGAATGACTGAACACAGAGCATTATGATGGACATATGATACTCTAACCAGTGTTGACTGAACACAGAGCATTATGATGGGCATATGATACTCTAACCAGTGTATGAATGACTGAGAACAGAATTATGATGGACATATGATACTCTAACCAGTGTATGAATGACTGAACACAGAGCATTATGATGGACATATGATACGCTAACCAGTGTATGAATGACTGAACACAGAGAATTATGATGGGCATATGATACTCTAACGATTGTATGAATGACTGAGCACAGAGCATTATGATGGACATATGATACTCTAACCATTGTATGAATGACTGAGCACAGAGCATTATGATGAACATATGATACCTTAACCAGTGTATGAATGACTGATCACAGAGCATTATGATGAACATATGATACCCTAACCAGTCTATGAATGACTGAACACAGAGCATTATGATGGACATATGATACTCTAACCATTGTATGAATGACTGAGCACAGAGCCTTATTATGGACATATGATACACTAACCAGTGTTGACTGAACAAAGAGCATTATGATGGCCATAGGATACTCTAACCATTGTATGAATGACTGAACACAGAGCATTATGATGGACATATGATACTCTAACCAGTGTATGAATGACTGAACACAGAGCATTATGATGGACATATGATACTCTAACCATTGTATGAATGACTGAGCACAGAGCCTTATTATGGACATATAATACTCTAACCAGTGTTGACTGAACACAGAGCATTATGATGGCCATATGATACTCTAACCATTGTATGAATGACTGAACACAGAGCATTTTGATGGACATATGATACTCTAACCAGTGTATGAATGACTGAGAACACAGAGCATTATGATGGGCATATGATACCCTAACCAGTGTATGAATGACTGAACACAGAGCATTATGATGGACATATGATACTCTAACCAGTGTATGAATGACTGAACACAGAGCATTATGATGGACATATGATACTCTAACCAGTGTTGACTGAACACAGAGCATTATGATGGGCATATGATACTCTAACCAGTGTATGAATGACTGAGAACAGAATTATGATGGACATATGATACTCTAACCAGTGTATGAATGACTGAACACAGAGCATTATGATGGACATATGATACGCTAACCAGTGTATGAATGACTGAACACAGAGCATTATGATGGGCATATGATACTCTAACGATTGTATGAATGACTGAGCACAGAGCATTATGATGGACATATGATACTCTAACCATTGTATGAATGACTGAGCACAGAGCATTATGATGAACATATGATACCTTAACCAGTGTATGAATGACTGATCACAGAGCATTATGATGAACATATGATACCCTAACCAGTCTATGAATGACTGAACACAGAGCATTATAATGGACATATGATACTCTAACCATTGTATGAATGACTGAGCACAGAGCATTATTATGGACATATGATACTCTATCCAGTGTTGACTGAACACAGAGCATTATGATAGACATATGATACTCTAACCATTGTATGAATGACTGAACACAGAGCATTATGATGGACATATGATACTCTAACCATTGTATGAATGACTGATCACAGAGCATTATGGTGGACATATGATACCATAACCAGTGTTTACTGAACACAGAGCATAATGATGGACATATGATACTCGAACCAGTCTATGAATGACTGAGAACACAGAGCGTTATGATGGACATATGATACTCTAACCAGTGTATGAATGACTGAGAACACAGAGCATTATGGTGAACATATGATACCCTAACCAGTGTATGAATGACTGAACACAGAGCATTATGATGGACATATGATACTCTAACCAGTGTTGACTGAACACAGAGCATTATGATGGACATATGATACTCTAACCAGTGTATGAATGACTGAGAACACAGAGCATTATGATGGACATATGATACTCTAACCCGTGTATGAATGACTGAGAACACAGAGCATTATGAAGAACATATGATACCCTAACCATTGTATGAATGACTGATCACCGAGCATTGTGATGGACATATTATACTCTAACCATTGTGTGAATGACTAAACACAGAGCATTATGATGGGCATATGATACTCTAACCATTGTATGAATGACTGATCACAGAGCATTATGGTGGACATATGATACCATAACCAGTGTTGACTGAACACAGAGCATTATGATGGACATATGATACTCTAACCAGTGTATGAATGACTGAGAACACAGAGCATTATGGTGAACATATGATACCCTAACCAGTGTATGAATGACTGAACAGAGAGCATTATGATGGACATATGATACTCTAACCAGTGTATGAATGACTGAGAACACAGAGAATTATGATGGACATATGATACTCTAACCAGTGTATGAATGACTGAACACAGAGCATTATGATGGACATATGATACTCTAACCATTGTATGAATGACTGAGCACAGAGCCTTATTATGGACATATGATACTCTAACCAGTGTTGACTGAACACAGAGCATTATGATGGCCATATGATACTCTAACCATTGTATGAATGACTGAACACAGAGTATTATGATGGACATATGATACCCTAACCAGTGTATGAATGACTGAACACAGAGCATTATGATGGACATATGATACTCTAACCAGTGTATGAATGCCTGAACACAGAGCATTATGATGGACATATGATACTCTAACCAGTGTTGACTGAACACAGAGCATTATGATGGGCATATGATACTCTAACCAGTGTATGAATGACTGAGAACAGAATTATGATGGACATATGATACTCTAACCAGTGTATGAATGACTGAACACAGAGCATTATGATGGACATATGATACGCTAACCAGTGTATGAATGACTGAACACAGAGCATTATGATGGGCATATGATACTCTAACGATTGTATGAATGACTGAGCACAGAGCATTATGATGGACATATGATACTCTAACCATTGTATGAATGACTGAGCACAGAGCATTATGATGAACATATGATACCTTAACCAGTGTATGAATGACTGATCACAGAGCATTATGATGAACATATGATACCCTAACCAGTCTATGAATGACTGAACACAGAGCATTATAAAGGACATATGATACTCTAACCATTGTATGAATGACTGAGCACAGAGCATTATTATGGACATATGATACTCTAACCAGTGTTGACTGAACACAGAGCATTATGATAGACATATGATACTCTAACCATTGTATGAATGACTGAACACAGAGCATTATGATGGACATATGATACTCTAACCATTGTATGAATGACTGATCACAGAGCATTATGGTGGACATATGATACCATAACCAGTGTTTACTGAACACAGAGCATAATGATGGACATATGATACTCGAACCAGTGTATGAATGACTGAGAACACAGAGCATTATGATGGACATATGATACTCTAACCAGTGTATGAATGACTGAGAACACAGAGCGTTATGGTGAACATATGATACCCTAACCAGTGTATGAATGACTGAACACAGAGCATTATGATGGACATATGATACTCTAACCAGTGTTGACTGAACACAGAGCATTATGATGGACATATGATACTCTAACCAGTGTATGAATGACTGAGAACACAGAGCATTATCATGGACATATGATACTCTAACCAGTGTATGAATGACTGAGAACACAGAGCATTATGAAGAACATATGATACCCTAACCATTGTATGAATGACTGAACACAGAGCATTATGATGGACATATGATACTCTAACCAGTATTGACTGAACACAGAGCATTATGATGGACATATGATACTCTAACCATTGTATGAATGACTGAACACAGAGTATTATGATGGACATATGATACCCTAACCAGTGTATGAATGACTGAACACAGAGCATTATGATGGACATATGATACTCTAACCAGTGTATGAATGCCTGAACACAGAGCATTATGATGGACATATGATACTCTAACCAGTGTTGACTGAACACAGAGCATTATGATGGGCATATGATACTCTAACCAGTGTATGAATGACTGAGAACAGAATTATGATGGACATATGATACTCTAACCAGTGTATGAATGACTGAACACAGAGCATTATGATGGACATATGATACGCTAACCAGTGTATGAATGACTGAACACAGAGCATTATGATGGGCATATGATACTCTAACGATTGTATGAATGACTGAGCACAGAGCATTATGATGGACATATGATACTCTAACCATTGTATGAATGACTGAGCACAGAGCATTATGATGAACATATGATACCTTAACCAGTGTATGAATGACTGATCACAGAGCATTATGATGAACATATGATACCCTAACCAGTCTATGAATGACTGAACACAGAGCATTATAAAGGACATATGATACTCTAACCATTGTATGAATGACTGAGCACAGAGCATTATTATGGACATATGATACTCTAACCAGTGTTGACTGAACACAGAGCATTATGATAGACATATGATACTCTAACCATTGTATGAATGACTGAACACAGAGCATTATGATGGACATATGATACTCTAACCATTGTATGAATGACTGATCACAGAGCATTATGGTGGACATATGATACCATAACCAGTGTTTACTGAACACAGAGCATAATGATGGACATATGATACTCGAACCAGTGTATGAATGACTGAGAACACAGAGCATTATGATGGACATATGATACTCTAACCAGTGTATGAATGACTGAGAACACAGAGCGTTATGGTGAACATATGATACCCTAACCAGTGTATGAATGACTGAACACAGAGCATTATGATGGACATATGATACTCTAACCAGTGTTGACTGAACACAGAGCATTATGATGGACATATGATACTCTAACCAGTGTATGAATGACTGAGAACACAGAGCATTATCATGGACATATGATACTCTAACCAGTGTATGAATGACTGAGAACACAGAGCATTATGAAGAACATATGATACCCTAACCATTGTATGAATGACTGAACACAGAGCATTATGATGGACATATGATACTCTAACCAGTATTGACTGAACACAGAGCATTATGATGGACATATGATACTCTAAGTAACGACTGAGCACAGAGCATTATGATGGACATATGATACTCTAACCAGTACATGAATGACTTTGCACAGAGCATTATGATGGGCATATGATACTCTAACCAGTGTATGAATGACTGACCACAGAGCATTATGATGGACATATGATACTCTAACCAGTGGATGAATGACTGAGAACACAGAGCATTATGAAGAACATATGATACCCTAACCATTGTATGAATGACTGAACACAGAGCATTATGATGGACATATGATACTCTAACCAGTATTGACTGAACACAGAGCATTATGATGGACATATGATACTCTAAGTAACGACTGAGCACAGAGCATTATGATGGACATATGATACTCTAACCAGTACATGAATGACTTTGCACAGAGCATTATGATGGGCATATGATACTCTAACCAGTGTATGAATGACTGACCACAGAGCATTATGATGGACATATGATACTCTAACCAGTGGATGAATGACTGAACACAGCGATGGTAGTATACGTGACTGCACAAGTGGAGTTATAATACTCTAATCCCTAGCGGACAACTGATCAGGATCGAGCTTGGGACTTTTAATTTATTTCCCGGGTGCCTCGGAACTGCCAAATGCCAAGTTGCCATGACCAAAGTCTGACTGTCTCTGTTAACCTCCTTAGAGAGCAAACATTCCGCGATGCTGAAGCCACACTGTCTTATAGCTCGACTCAATCATAAAGGGCACCAGAAATTAAGACAAAAAGCTTTTGTATCACTTTTTGGTGCCCTGTAAAATTGGGGACCATGTGCAAATGTCGTTGTCGCACTACCATGCAACCCGACCGACATCTATATTACTTACGCATTTCTGCCTCGTGAATCTCCCTCAGACGGGCTCGGATCTTTTTTCTCTCCTGGAAGTCTTGAACTGTTTCAAGCTGCAATAAAGATGACATTGGATTGTGTATTTAGATGTGTAATGGAGCAATGATAGCGGGAAGTTACCGTAGCTATTATGGATAGTTAGTGAGACAAACATAGGCATCGAACCCGGAAGTCAAGCAGATTGAAATCCTTTTCAAAGATACGTGATACAAACTGACATGATATTGGAATTTCAAATCTTTTAGAAATTACCTAAATCTGTGCCTGTGTCATGAATAAAATAGTCGATCCAGATTATGCAACACACTGTAGCTAAATGGGAAGATGGGGCTTTAGACAAATCACGCCAGCAGCATATTTTATCTAATTTTTGGATAACCTTATAATGATCTGTCAATGTTCAAAAAATGAATGTTAGGCACCCATCCAACTATTGAACAATCATGAACAGATATTAAAGTGTAACTAACCTCATCTGATAATATTCAGGTGATATAACATGCCACTCATAAACTATGCACGACATTTTAAGCTTTTTATCATGTTGTTAAAGAAAGATCTTCATGCTTTAGTAGCTAAATGTTGATTCATTTCCACATCCTTTGATGGCTGTCATGATTTACTTTTCAAACAATCAGAAAAAACGTCTGTGTCTGCCTCAGTATATACGCTCACTCATAGAGGTGCCACCTTACAGTTTGACAATCGGATATAAGAGTAAGCATTCGTGTACGCTGTTGAATACTAAACTGAAACTAAAAAGTATGCATTGAGACTTACATGACACCATGCACTACCAGTCGAGGAGACAAAATGGTGGCGCTCACTATTCAACATTTTTGTGATATTACAAATCAGATACATTGTCAAACAGATATATCTTAACTGATTCACATCAGCTAGTTAACGAGAAATCATATCACCAACTTCTTGCGTCCAAAAACTAAATAAATCATACATTATTCGCTTTTCTGGACACTTTAACAAGAGAAGGCCTAAACAAGACATACTTACCGCTGTTTAATGCATTCAAACCGAACAGATATTCAAACCGATTTCTCAGAAGCATAAAATAAAGAAACATTAGATAATTTGAATCTGCTAAACTGGTGAACATTTACATTTTGAACCATTCAAAATTGAACAAACCTCGCTTTAATTGTACGGAATGAGTTGGCAAGCAAATATAACAAGATGCACACATATATTTCGGAGACTACAACATTCATAGGTTTTCAAACTAGAAACAGATATAAATGACAAATTTATCCAATACCCATGTCGTTGATATATTTTTCAATCGGCCTGCCTGTCTATTTTGGAAACTATTTTACTGAAAGTTGATGCATTTTAGCTTTTGACCTCAAGATTGGCACAAGCCTTCGGGATCCCATATTGGGAGAGGATCGCTCCGGTAAAACCAGAGTAATCGGGGGCGGGGGGGGGGGATGCGTCAAGTGTCCATTTTGAAAACATTGCTTACTGCTGACATTGTTGTTGTGTTTCAGCTTTTTGACACATAGTTTAGAACCAGAGTTATTGGGAAAATCGCTTAAGGAGGAGGACGAGGAGGAGAGGGGGGGGGGGCGAAGGAGGAGGAGGAGAGGGGAGGAGAAAAAAATCCTCGGGTGCTTGCATTAACCCTTGTGTCTAGCGAGGTTGGTGAAAAACCGACGAGGTACTCATGATGCCAGAGTTGATAATTTAAATCTTCTTGTCCCACTGAGGTAGATGCAAACTTCAAAAGCAATTAGAGACTTTTTAATTAGGCTACTACAAACTAAATTTATATTTGGCTTGAATACCGAACCGTACCCATCAATAAAAGTAACAAATAATTATATTTACACTTGCTTACAAGAGACGCAATGTTGCATTGGCTGCACCAATGACGAATGCCACGCAAAAATGATAGAATCCGTCTCAGCACAGTCACTGTAATAACTCAAGAGCGAACCACTACTACCTACCAATTTGTATATCTCTTCCTCAGTATTGATTGACTGTAAGTCTGCTGACATGATGGCGTGTTTGTGTTAGATACTCGCTAGTGGACAGGCAGTGAACTGAAATATATAAACGTCATGTAATTACAATAAATTAAAGCAATACTTGTTCTTGTCAAATTATAACCCAAAGTCAATAAACTCATTCATAGTGAGTCGCCAATGGACATTTCCAGTTTTAGCTATGCTCCGCCCATTTCTAGCTAAGCTCCGCCCATACATCGCTCGTGTTGGGATCGATTGATCCCTGAACTCCGTGACTATTAATTTCCAGAAAAGCTATACAAGTAAGCTGTTAAATATTTTGAAACTAATTTGACTGGGTGCTGTTGCTGCCTATGGCACCCAGTCAAATTAAGCTCAAAATATTAGACAGCATGTTTATTAAATAGTAACGGCATACAATTCATACAACCTGGCGGACTATTACGTGCTTAAGACAGGCTAAATCGAGTCATTCATGACGTAATGATTGCTACGTCACCCTAAACACCACGTAGTTGATTATGACGTCATTTGATGGATGGATAAACTAGAAAGATCAATTAACTACAACAATCTGAGACAATCTGCGACTGTGTTCTCATGCATAAACAATCTGAAACGGTTTGGGACAATCGCAGATCACGTACGAAGGTTACAAATTACATGAGATCCATGCTTAAGTATTCGCATGAATTGTGCGAAACTTAAAACTGGCAAAGTTAGTATCAAAGTAGTCAAATGAGGCGAAGGTATCTGCTAATATATTCAGTCGCCATGTCTGATAAAGTAGGGTAAAAACGAAGACTCGTAACTTTGACGCAAAGAGGACGATATTGGCCCTCAGCGGTGTCTTCTAATACCTAAACCTAGCTAATAGTTTTACCAGTGAAAATGTGTGTGATATGAGCTCTTAACGTTTTAAACATAATAAAGTGTTTCTGCGTGTTTTACTTTGATGGAAAGTTAATAAGATCATACCTAACTGTAGCAGTGATGTTTCTGTATAATCAGTTCAGTTGTAAGAAAATCAGTAAGAAATAAAACAAGGGAAGAAGTTTGAAAAGTGTCTCTATATTGAATCGCCTGTGCTAGTCAATGCTTGAAAGCATATCAGCCATTGATCGATTGATCGAGCATTACCATGTTCTACACTCATAATAGCCAGTCGTTGTCGAACTATGGGCTGCCCGGTGGATCGTCTAACAATTCTTGTGCGAGTGAGCTACCCGGTGTATATGGACATATGCACCCAGCTAATGTTGCCTATTCTCACCAGAATGCACCAAGCGCGGCTGACCATTGGGGTATGAAGGAGGCTCAGAAACGACAGCAGCTTGGGACAGACGACTCGGGTCAAGGTGAGCTCCAAATGAATAATAATCACGCACGCGTCGATACCGTCCACGCTAATACTGGCCAACACCCAAGTTTGTCGATAGATCAAAAACTAGACTTTATTATGTCACGGTTGAATACGTTAGAGGAGATTAAAGATGGTCTTTACGCTGTCGCCTAAAAGTGGAAGACAACAGTAATACTATCAGAGACTTACATATCCAGACAGACTCTTTAGCGAGACGTATGAAATATATCGAATATAAGTCTCGATTTGGAATCCCGTAGCAGAAGGCAAAATGTACCTTTCTTTGGGCTCGGTGAATCTGCAGGGGAAGACCCAATATCGGTAATCTTATCATTTATTGAACAGTACCTTGAAATAAAGGACGCTAATCAGTGTGTGATACAGCGCGCCCATCGCATAGGTGTTTACCGGAAGAACCGACAAAAGCCAAGACCGTTAATCGCGCTTTTCAGGGATTGCGCCGATATAGATGCTACTTTTCGTGTTGTTTCAAAACTGAGAGGCACTACATTTTCGATAAGCCATGACTATCCTCATCAAACTGTAGAGGCGTGGAATGAGCTATGGGGCGAATGGAGAAGGGCTAAACAGAGCGGTAAAATGGCAACAATCATATTCCCAGCCAAATTAGTTGTAGGATCAGAAGTTGTTGAGGACATGTTCCCAGACTGGGATGAGGTGGTATATGGACGTACCAACGAGCGACAACAGGGTAGAAGAAACGAGCGCGCATACGTCCAATCAACCCATTCGGCAGCAACAATGAAATCGTATGGACAACAACATGATATGAGGCGACCGTACACAACGCCAACAGCGCCCAATTCAGTGATGATAAATCAAGGAGGTGCTATCCCATCACTAGCACCATACGTACACTGGGCACACCATCCAGTCACGCATATCCATATGTCACTAGAACGTCCGCGACTTCGTGAAATCCATAGACCAGAGACACCATAACACAAACAGGTTATAGTAATCCTAATGAAATGCCATTCGCGAAACTGCAACCTAATACGGTATTGTTGCAAGGACCAGAAGTGGCGGTAAGCTCATTCAACATGTCAATACCAACGGCTTCACGTGATAATCCAGCAACCGTTACTTCCCAGTCTATGTCAGCCGCACTGACATCAGCTTTTGAGACATTAAATGACGTCACATATGGAGAGAACATTGAAGCACATGTGGTAGACGGACACCAAACAACTGGGCGTATGAACAATTTACCAATATATACACCTATGATAAATGCATCCTCAAACACCGCAAATACTAACAATCAAACCATTTCTAACAATATTACCAGCTCTGTAATAAACACTGATGTACGGACTCTAAACGCCACTGTCGAGGTAAACACAAATGAAAGCACAGCATGCCCAGCGCATGTGCACAACAGCACAACAGTCCCCTGGAATGCGCACCAGAACACTGACACGCATATGGACAGCATACAAACACACCGCATGCACAACCACTAGATAACTGTACTGCTTCTAATCCATTACATAATATACAAACTGTATAGGACAGGCTGGAGAAAATGCTGCATATCGCAGCATGGAACGCAAATGGTCTTATAAGCAAACGTCATAATAAGATCAAATCGCTTGTCTTTCAGAAATTAACTGACAATTCCGATGTTATATTAATTACAGAAGCTTGGAGCTCGGATTTATTTGTTTATGAGGTAAACGGTTTTAATCATATTATCCTAAATAGAACGAGACATAGAAGAGCGAAGCGTGATTCTGGTGGGCTACTTGTGCACGTGAGAGAGTGTATATCGAGTGGTATATCGTTGGTACAAACTGAAGGAGACGACATAATCTGGTTAAAATTAGAAGGACGGTTTTTTGGCTTTGACGACGACGTATACCTAGGGATGTGCTATGTTTTACCATCTGGGTCATCTAGAATAGGGGAGGTAGATATCGATGTTTTCGACAGATTAACAACTTTTGCTACCAAGAAAAAATCGGAAAATACCAACTGTAGTTTCTTAATTTGCGGGGACTTTAATGCCAGGACGAAAACACTACTTGACTTTGTTGTGAATGACAATGCCTCACATATACCGGTGTTTGATGGATATGAAGAAGATGTTAATTTACCACGTTTTTCAAAAGATCCATTGAAGTTAAATGATAACGGTCGTAAAATGTTGGATTTTTGCAAAGAAACAGGTATAAGAATTGTAAACGGGCGAGTAGGCAAAGATAAAGGGTTGGGGAAGTAACATTTATATCGGGGAATGGGGTGAGTGTTGTCGACTATTTCCTTTGCTCAGCACACAAAATACATAGTATAAATGATTTTGAGGTGGATGAACCAAATGAATTATCAGACCATTGTGTGATCAGATGTAGTTTAAAATATAATACGTCGAAATCTTTACAAATGGGTAATAGTAGTGGTGGGAGGATTAGTAGTACAAAATACGTTTGGAAATCATAGAACGCTGATGATTATAGGGTTAACATGTTATCTAGTGCAGGAGCTACTTATTAACATGAATAATCTACTAGACAATGATAGTATATTAGATAATGAAACCATAGAAGAAGCAGTAGGAATTCTTACAAAAGCGATAAAGACAGCTGCAGATAGTCTATTCTTAAAAAAGACTAACCGAAATAAGACCAGGACAAATAATTCCCAACAATATTCACCTGATTGCGAAATTAAGCGTAAGCAATGTTTTACGGCGTTAAATTGGTATAGGAGGGAAAAGACAGAACTGGCGCGTATTAATATGGTAACTTTAAGAACTGTTTTCAAAGAGTCGGTTGGAATGTATAATTATACGCAAAGTGTTGATTTAACTAATAAGCTACTAACTGCACAGTTTACTGATACAAAATTGTATTGGACGCTCCTAAAGACAAAAGATAACAGGAAAATGGGCAATATATCTATCATCGAATTTGTTAATTTTTTCAAAGCAGTCAATAACCCAGAAGATGGTTTTTTCCAGGCCGATTCTGATATTACAAATTATGTGGAAGGTTATATGAATGAAAATAACAATATACAAATAATTTTTGATGAATTAAATTCCGAAATACCTGCCGAGGAAATCTACAAATCAATAAAACAGTTGAAAAACAATAAAAGTGCAGGACCGGATATGCTCATAAATGAATTTTATCTGAACGCGATAAATGAGTTAATTTCCCATATACTAGTGCTTTTTAACGGAATTTTTAAAAGTGGGCACTTCCCGAAAATCTGGGCTGAGGGAATTTTGATACCATTACATAAGAAGGGGGTGGGGGGGAGTAAACGATGTACAAAATTACAGGGGCATTACATTACTAAGCACACTGGGAATATTATTTACTAAGGTTTTAAGTACAGTGGATCATATTTTTGTTTTAAGTGGATTGATTTCACATGTATTAAATAAGAAAAGGAAACTTTATTGTGTGTTCGTTGATTTCAGCAAGGCTTTCGATTACGTAGTAAGGGATTGTTTATGGTACAAATTGTTAAAATTGGGCGTTAGGGGAAATATAATTAATATCATTATGTCTATGTACAGCAGTGTAAAAACGGGAGTGCGAGTAAATTCTGAAATTTCTGACAGCTTCGAATGTAGTACAGGGGTGCGCCAAGGAGAAGGTTTATCGCCTTTTTTATTCGCAATGTATGTAAATGACTTAGAAGAGGAATTTAACAGGGGCGGGGTGGAAGGGGTTGATATAATATTACTTAAGTTGTTTTTAATTCTCTATGCAGATGATATAGTCTTATGTCCGAAACAAACGCGGGTATACAAAAAGGATTGAATATTTTGTTTAATTACTGCACGAGATGGAGGCTAACTAAATACAGACAAGACCAAAGCACTAGTTTTTAGACGACGGGGGTCGTTTAGGGAAGGACGATACATTCTGGTACGGGGGAAATGAAGTGGAAGTGGTAAATGAATTTAAATATCTGGGTATATTTTTCACTTCATCAGGCTCTTTTTCTTTAGCACAAGTGTTTAGCAGAGCAAGCACAGAAAGCAATATTTGCATTGAAAAAATATTCTAACAAATTCGTAGGTTTAACACCAAGTCATTTGTGTATCTTATTTGATAAATTAATTTTGCCAATTTTGAGCTATGCCAGTGAGGTCTGGGGGTGGCACACTGGTTACGACATCGAAAAGTGTCATCTAAAATTTTGCAAGCAGTTGCTAAGCGTCAAACAAAGTGCATCAAATAGTGTCATCTACGGAGAACTAGGAAGACTCTCACTCATTTTAACTAGGGAATTGAAGATGTTGAAATACTGGTTTAAAATATTAGATAGCCAACAAAATAAATTGGTTAAAAATGTATACGATGTTTTATATAAAGATTGGGAGACAAATAATCGATGTGGTTAATTGGGTGACCAAGATACAATATATGCTAATTAGAATGGGGTCTTAACGATGTCTGGCTAGCACAGGGTAGAAATGTGAGTAAAAATGAATTTATTTTAGAATATAAACAAAGGGTGTATGATATTTATTTACAAGAGTGGATGGGTCAATTAGATATAAGTAACAAAACTAAATTTTACAAACATTTCTGCGAATCATTAAGCTATAAATGTTATTCAGACAAAGTAAAAAATATAAGACATAGACAAGCTCTCACCAGGCTCAGAACTGCAACACACAAGCTACATAGTGAGACTGGTAGATGGAAACAAATACCATTATCTGATAGAACATGCCCATTTTGGATGAACGATATTGAAGATGAATACCATTTTATCATAGTATGCCCTATATACAGTAACTTAAGAAAAAGTTTGATCAAACCAGACTACTATATAAGACCAAGCGTTTTGAAATTTCTTGAGCTGCTTCAGAGTAGTAACAAAACTGTTTTACGGAAATTAGCATCTTTTTCATATCAGGCGTTTAAATTACGAAGCGAAACATTGTCATGAGCATCTTCTCCAGAGAGGGCGAGGTGGGGATAGTGTGTAATGAAGGAAGGAAGGAAGGAAGGAGGGAGGGAGGGAGGGAGGGAGGGAGGGATGGGTGGGTGGATGGATGGGTGGGTGGGTGGGTGGGTGGGGTGGGTGGATGGATGGATGGATGGATGGATGGATGGGTGGATGGATGGATGTGAGAGGCGTAGACGACGGGCTGGGCTGCAAAGAAATGTCTCCTCGTTTCATCTTTCGTCCCTAGTTTTCGCGCCTAGAAACGAGGAGGCAGGACTTGATTTTATGAATATGAATGAACAAAAGATTATATATATATATATATATATATATATATATATATATATATATATATATATATATATATATATATATATATATATATTTGATGGTGGTATGGCGGGTAGGCGGAGCGCTCTCTCCTCGATTCTCTTTCGCTCTAACTTTCGTGTTTAGAATCGAGGAGGAAAGACATCCGAGAAATCCCAAATCCATCGTCATCGCCATCATCGTCATTGCTATCGTCGTCCTCGCCACCGTCATCGTTATTGTTTTCGTTATTCAGCTCCAACACTAAGTGAGCGATGGAGCGGGAGGACGAAGATGCTGATGGTCGTGATAATACTGATGAAAACGATGATGATGAAAATAAGGATAATAATTAATAGTAATGATGGTGCTGAATATGATGGAAATTATGATGGTATTAATACTTATGTTAATTATGTGCAATTTTACAAACTTTATACAATGATTATTGAATACTAGTATCCGTCACAGAATTATGGAAATATGTACACTCAAGAGCCGATGGCTTATAGTGGAAATACACTTACTTACTCTAATATGCCCATAGAAGCTGTCTGATCAAGGAGACTTAATCTCTTTCAAAACGAAAGCGGATATGGTTGATCCCAAGGAGGTGACCGTGCCCAAAATATCAACTCCTATTTTCACTATAAAAGTGGTAGATTATCAGTGGAGTAGAATGTAAGCAAATTCGCAGCTGATTACCTAATTACTCTAGGTGTAGTCACAGTTCAAATATCAACCATTAATATAGCCGTATTGATATGGGGACTACTGGCTACTGCAAACGGCTACTTCAGTTCCAAGTACTACTGCTACTGACGAGAGCTAGAGTTACACCTCCTGCCATTGCCCCTGCTACTGCTGTTGTTTATGTTATTTTCACGGCAACTATTGGTACTGTTGCGACGACAACGACGACGACGACGACGACGATTAATGGGCACATGTTTCTCTATACTCGCAAATGTATGAGTCATATAGCATGCATAGCTAGATTTCTTTGCACACGCGGCTCAGTTTCGCAGTCTATTTAGGTACTTATAGCGCTGAAGCTCCCAGTTCTGAGAGTTGGATATCTGCCACGTTAAGCATGATTAGATTGGGGAGGGGTGGATGAAGAAGTGAATTCTCCACCAACCCCCACACTGCTTATTCTTGGAGAGCTGCCACACTAAATAGAACGAAATATAACGGAACTTAACAGGAATCTGTTTACCAGCCAGTTATCCGATTGTCATATCTAGCTCATCTTCCATTTTAAATGCTGTTCAATAATATAGGAACAGCAATATTGTCTTCCAACTAAAGTCCAGCGTTTCTGTTTTATGGTACAGTATCACGCATACCGAACCGGCGCCGCTGAAACACCATGTGCCGGGAAACTTTGAAGAAACATTGAATAATATCTGCCTCCAAAAGATAAACGGATAGTGGTAGCGAGATATACCCAGTCAACTGTCTGGTCGCATACTGGCAAACAGTTAGATTGACAGAGTAGATGAGCAGACAAACAGATTGAGAAATGGAAGTACAGAGAGGCGTAAGATAAATGAATGGATGGGTGAACGAGTGGACGGGCTCTCAGGTGGACGCAACGGCTGGCTGGTGGATGGGCGTTGAGTAATCAAAATATATGGATAGACGCATTATGTAAAACCTCAACGAAGAATTCCTTGGATATTGATTCTAAGAAAACAAAACTTTGGCGTCGGTAACAAGTCCCAACATTGCAGAGATAACCTATGTCTATCTTAACTTTGATATGAACCAGCGTTTTAATCCAATACACACAACGCATAGACGCCAAAAGTGAAACGTTAATTACAGCTTAAATACCAGTCGTGGCTAGTGAATTGGTGAATGCCTTCTCACAATCTACTTTGCTGAAATAAAGGATGCACAAATTATGCTAGCGCATCCGCAATGTAGCATGAAGCGTATGCTATTAATGAGTTGTTATGGCAACGGCATCCTGATTATAGGTATGCACAAGGTGGTGGTGCATGTTAACGTGAACTAGAATCCTTCGAACGCTGTTCCCATTATTCATCAAGATAAATGATGCTACATACGTTCCAGCTACAGTCACACACGAAGGAAACATCGACAGGCAGTAAATTCCGCGAGAACCTGAGGCGAATATCATAATGGCACTGTCATTCAGAAGATAATTTACGGAGACAAAAAAGCTGTTACGATTAATATGAATATGAATATAATCAGTACCTGAATGGTCAATCCATTTCAACAGGACTCGCTTATTTAACAGGGAGTTAGCCAGATACGTGAATGTGGTGTGTGCGTGCGTGCGTGCGTGCGTGCGAGCGAGCGCGCGCGCATGTGTGCGTGAGTGCGTGCGTGTGCGTTACCCCGAGTGTGTACCGACGTGGTAGATCATACGTTATTTGCACCCTTCGGTGAAAGCAAGTTCCTTAGGTGAAATTTCACTTACGGAAATTGTGCTGAAACGATCAGACGGGATTCAAAGTGCATAAAAAACATGTTTTACAAGGTTTTCCCCTTAAGGCTGATATGATAACAGATGTTCCCCAGAGCTGCATCATATGATAACAGATCTTCATCAGAGCTGCACCATATGATAACAGATGT
Organism: Chaetoderma sp. LZ-2023a; assembly: GCA_034401795.1. NCBI lineage: Eukaryota > Metazoa > Mollusca > Caudofoveata > Chaetodermatida > Chaetodermatidae > Chaetoderma > Chaetoderma sp. LZ-2023a. Next base: position 21,201,542 of record CM067370.1, read on the forward strand.
GCCCCAGAGCTGCATCATATGATAACAGATGTTCGCCAGAGCTGCAACATATGATAACAGATGTTCATCAGAGCTGCATCATATGATAACAGATGTTCCCAGAGTTGCATCATATGATAACATATGTTCATCAGATGTGCATCATATGATAACTGATGTTCCACAGAGTTGCATCATATGATAACAGATGTTCATCAGAGCTGCATCATATGATAAATGATGTTCCCTAGAGCTGTAGCATATGATAACTGATGTTCCCCAGAGCTGCATCATATGATAACAGATGTTCATCAGAGCTGCAACATATGATAACAGATGTTAAACAGAGCTGCATCATATGATAACAGATGTTCATCAGAGTTGCACCACATGATAACAGATGTTCCACAGGGCTGCATCATACGATAACAGATGTTCATCAGAGCTACACCATATGATAACAGATGTTCATCGGAACTGCATCATATGATAACAGATGTTCGCCAGAGCTCCATCATCATATGATAACAGATGTTCGCCAGAGCTGCATCATATGATAACAGATGTTCATCGGAGCTGCATCATATGATAACAGATGTTCGCCAGAGCTGCATCATATGATAACAGATGTTCATGAGAGCTGCAACATATGATAAAAGATGTTCGCCAGAGCTGCATCATATGATAACAGATGTTCATCGAAGCTCCATCATATGATAAAAGATGTTCCCAAAGGTGCATCATATAATAACATATGTTCATGAGAGCTGCAACATATGATAACGGATTTTCATCAGGGTTTTCCCCTTAAGGCTGATATGATAACAGATGTTCCCCAGAGCTGCATCATATGATAACAGATGTTCATCAGATGTGCATCATATGATAACTGATGTTCCCCAGAGTTGCATCATATGATAACAGATGTTCATCAGAGCTGCATCATATGATAAATGATGTTCCCTAGAGCTGCAGCATATGATAACTGATGTTCCCCAGAGCTGCATCATATGATAACAGATGTTCATCAGAGCTGCAACATATGATAACAGATGTTAAACAGAGCTGTATCATATGATAACAGATGTTCATCAGAGTTGCACCACATGATAACAGATGTTCCACAGGGCTGCATCATACGATAACAGATGTTCATCAGAGCTACACCATATGATAACAGATGTTCATCGGAACTGCATCATATGATAACAGATGTTCGCCAGAGCTCCATCATCATATGATAACAGATGTTCACCAGAGCTGCATCATATGATAACAGATGTTCATCGGAGCTGCATCATATGATAACAGATATTCGCCAGAGCTGCATCATATGATAACAGATGTTCATGAGAGCTGCAACATATGATAAAAGATGTTCGCCAGAGCTGCATCATATGATAACAGATGTTCATCGAAGCTCCATCATATGATAAAAGATGTTCCCAAAGGTGCATCATATAATAACATATGTTCATGAGAGATGCAACATATGATAACAGATGTTCATCAGGGTTTTCCCCTTAAGGCTGATATGATAACAGATGTTCCCCAGAGCTGCATCATATGATAACAGATGTTCATCAGATGTGCATCATATGATAACTGATGTTCCCCAGAGTTGCATCATATGATAACAGATGTTCATCGGAGCTGCATCATATGATAAAAGATATTCCCAGAGGTGCATCATATAATAACACATGTTCATGAGAGCTGCAACATATGATAACAGATGTTCATCAGAACTGCATCATATGATAACAGATGTTCGCCAGAGCTGCATCATATGATAACAGATGTTTATCAGAGCTTCATCATATGATAACAGATGTTCCACAGAGCTGCATCATATGATAACAGATGTTCACCAGAGCTGCACCATATGATAACATATGTTCGCCAGAGCTCCATCATCATATGATAACAGATGTTCACCAGAGCTGCACCATATGATAACATATGTTCGCCAGAGCTCCATCATCATATGATAACAGATGTTCGCCAGAGCTCCATCATCATATGATAACAGATGTTCGCCAGAGCAGCATGATATGATAGCAGATGTTCACCAGAGCTGCATCATATGATAACAGAATATGTTCCCCAGAGATGTACCAGAACCGTGGAATTATATGCCAAACAATATTAGAAACATAAACAGCTTGGAATTTTTCATACATCTGCTAAGATACACTGACACGCCTTTTTACAGATTTCTCCCATCACCAATTAATATATATATATTATTCTGAAATAGCATGGACAGGTCCATTAGAAAACTAAGATTAAACCCATTTAAGAACAGACTGGAGAAGTACTTGAAAAAAACAGGGAATCCTCCATGATAACTTTACGGCCACCATCGGAGCCGGTGGGTGCCTAGTGCGGTACGATGTTAAAGAGGAGTCTGGTGAAGAGCGCCTCTAGGACATGTACCAGAAGCAGCGCTAAGTAACACTAAGTAATACGCAGAGTCACGGCAGCTGCTTCCTAAAAGCATTTCACCACACACGTGTAAAAGACAAATTATGCCATTCTATCGTCATTCCAGAAACATGACCACACTTCGCCGTGTTCGGATTGATCGATCCCCAAATGCCCTAACTATAAATTTCCTGAAAACTATACAGGAAAGCCGTTGAATATTTTGTAACTAATTTGACTAGGTGCTGTTGCTGTCTATGACAGAGCAGCAACAGCACCCAGTCAAATAAGTTACAAAATATTCAACAGAATATTTATTAATTGGTAAAGACATACAATTCCTACAACAACGCGTAGTCCGTCCTCAAATATGCGTTCGTGGCGTACTTATCAACGTCATTGACTATGATGTCATTCTACACGTTACGTAGTTGATTATGACGTCATATGATGGGTGGATACTTTGGAAATGTGAATTGCATGAGGCTATTTAACGAGGCTATTTCAGGAGGGGTTTCCATAATGCTATTTCACAATACCATTCCGGAGGCTGTTTCACGAGCCGATTTTACGAGATTATTTCACAAGACTATTTCATGAGACTATTTCAATGTGCAATTGCGATGTGTTATTTTACAAAGCACGTTCACGAGACTATCTCGTGTGTCTTATGTCACGAACATATTTCGTGAGATTATTATCCGATTTTATTTAAGTCTATTTCACGATGCTATCTCACGACACTTTTTTACGACACAAGTTTATGAGGCTATCCAATGATGTTATTCCAGGATGCTATTTTACGCGTTTATTTCCCGATGTTATTTCACGAGGCTACGGTATTACATGATAGGCTTGCGGGTGGCTTGGTTTCAGTTTTCTGTGTTCTCCCAGTCCAAATTCCATTGGCATATGAGCTGTAGAATGAAATTACCTATATTTGAGACAGTAGAAATGTACATGCTATACAATTATTGCTAGTTTTTAACAGGTATATCATACTGCATCATTAAAGTGTAAATCTATTGTAAATAACATCAATAGCCGTATTGGTCGTAGTTGTAGTTGCGGCGGCGTTGATGTTGTCGTAGCAATACTCAATGTTCTCATCGTAATCTTTGATGTTGTCATGGTAATCACGCTTCTTGTCGCAGTAATCATCGATATTGCCAAAGTAATAGTTAATTTTGTCATTGTAAGCGTTAGTTTTGTCAGCGTAATTGTTAATGTTGTCATAGTAATAGTCAATGATGTCAGAGTAAAAGTCAATGATATCATAGTAATAGTCAATGATGTCAGAGTAATAGTCAATTATGTTAGAGTAATAGTCAATGATGTCATAGTAAAAGTCAATGATGTCATAGTAATAGTCAATGATGGCAGAGTAATAGTCAATGATGTCATAGTATAGTCAATGATGTCAGAGTAATAGTCAATGGTGTCATAGTAATAGTCAATGATGTTAGAGTAATAGTCAATGATGTTAGAGTAATAGTCAATGATGTCAGAGTAATAGTCAATGATGTCAGAGTAATAGTCAATGATGTTAGAGTAATAGTCAATGATGTCAGAGTAATAGTCAATGATGTTAGAGTAATAGTCACTGATGTTAGAGTAATAGTCAATGATGTTAGAGTAATAGTCAATGATGTCATAGTAATAGTCAATGATGTCAGAGTAATCTTGAGTGATGCCATAATAATCACTGTTGTCATAATAAAGGCAAAATACAAATTGACATCAGTAATGATAAAATAATGACAGAAATATAGGGCGGATGATGATGATGATCTAATACAAGAAAGAGGACAAAGCTAAGACCATTGTCCTCCGCCCTATATTGCTGTCGGTGTTTTATCCTTACTAATGTTAATTTGTGTTTTTCTTTTTCGATAACGTCACGTGTTTTCGTTGTTCTACGTCATACTGTGGTCTGTATCTGTCTCTCTGGGTCTTGTACTTAATGCAATGGAAGAGAACACGATATTCGTCTTCAATCTGGTTGCACACCGAAAAGTCTTTCATTCCGTTCAATGCACTCCCATCTTTTGGATTCGATTAAGAGTTGATGATTTAGTGTTATAAAACGCTGCAACGTTATAGCCACGTCATGTGGCAATATTTTAAAGTATTTTCAAAACCAAATGTAGAATTTATTTGCTTGTAAAAAGTTAAAAAGTGTAGATTCGCTCATTGTCCTTTTCCATTCTTCTATGCACAGTTATTCTAGTGTTGGCTTTGCATGCTTTACTAGCCGTTTGCTATTTGTATATTCTGACTTCCAAAGATCGTGTTGCCCTGTTATTTGTAGTATATTTCTGATTTCTTCGGTCCATTTAATTTTGAGTTGTCGTTGTGTTGTGAAATCTATGATTAGATAATACAGCATTGACGATAGTTTGCCCCCTATCCACCCCCACCCAACCCCACCGCATTTACTATATTTGCCCCAGACCGCACCATACTACATTTAATCTGTATATCTAGAGGCACTTTACAAAGTTCTCTATAGATCATCATGTTAGGTGTGCTTTTTCTCAGACTTAACATACTTTTGAAAATCTTTATTTGGCAGTTTTCGATTAAATTATTGTTCTCGTTATCCCATATTTCCTAGCCATATAACAAAATATGTACAGTCGAAAAGCACAGTCTGTAGCTCAATCGGTATGTCATATTCCTTAATCTTTCTCATTAGTGCATATATAGCTTTTTTACGGAATTACTCATTTTATATTTGGGAAAAGAGACATCTGCTTTTAATATGACGCCTAAGTAACAGTATTCATCCACGATTTCCAGTGGTTGTTCACCTGTTTTAAAATTGGGATAGTTTTTAATTTACGCTTTGAAAACATCATCACTTTTGTTTTGGATGTGTTTATTTGCAGTATCCATTCAAGGCAATAGCTATGTGTGTATGATGATAGCCATGTGGGTGTGTTGTCACGATTATTAATATGTGTCTAGCTAAAATATACAAGCAGGGGCAACTAATCTGACAAATAGTTGATAGATATACATGTACAGACACATATGTTCTTACAGAATAGACGAATTTCATATATATATATATATATATATATATATATATATATATATATATATATATATATATATATATATATATATATATATATATATATATATATATTATATTCTCGACTTCCACAGAAGATTGCACGCGTGCAGTGATGACTCCAGCATGTTCCTAAATATATCCCCGAGTCTCTTGCCAACTATCCATTTGTTATATTGAGCAGTGATTTACTGTCTGTGCTGTTCTCAGCGCTTGCTTTATGCTTTCAGTGGGCGAGCATAGCCCACATTTTGTCAGAATTCCTCTCAGCTTTTAACAAATCTGCTGCCTCTTGACTCTGCCACGAATATTTATCCGGGAATAATTTCGAGTTTTAGGGAACATACTGATCTGAATGATGTTTATAATAGCAAGATAGTGTTCCCGTCAATCAGGATTGGATCGCGTTATACACTGAGAGCGGAATAACATCACATGGTGCCAGGTGTGGTTGAGATGCATTGAACATTACAGGGTGTTGGTTTGATGTATTGGATATCGTGGTGTGTGCGTTAGCGTGTGCGTGTGCGTGTGTGTGTCAGGATTGGTCCAACTACATGGTATTGCATTTAAATGTAAGTGATTCAAATACAGCCCAGTGACATTGCATTGAAATGCTAATGTTGGCAACTTATTCAAATGCAAGTGCAAATATATTTGAATATTTGGGCACACGCAAGGTACTGAAATTCTGGAATAGGGTATGCATCTGCCATCTGCTGGTAGTGAGTATATTTAGGAAAACTTTTTGCATACCGAGAGAAAAATATGTTTTAAATTTTACCACTGGAATGACTGGCTCGCTTATTGAACCAGACATCCCAGTGTACCATTTTCAGATATAGTCTTCTCTTTTATCTGCACATGGAACGTTACTATGGAAAAATAATACTTATTTTCACCATTAAGGGGTAACCATTAAAGCATTGAATTTTCAGATTCCTAAATATTATGTTAACTATTTTGAAGTAATTTCATTGATAGTCATTGCGCCTATGGAAGCAACATTTGTCAGTCAAATCACTTTGAAAATAATTTTCAAATATTATGTTCAATATTTTGATAGAGGTTTAATTGATAGCTGCTACTGCGCCTATGACAGCAACAGGTTCCAGTCAAAATACATTCAAAATAGTTATCAGCTTATGCAATATCTATATGAATTTAACAAATATTATGTTAAATATTTTGAAGATAATTTGACTGGCAGCTGTGGGTAAGTTTTTAGTCAAATTTATTTCAAAATGTTCATTAATTTATTCACGATCTGAACTAATTCTAGCAGTTAATTAGTCATAGTGTAAATATTAACTTTGTCTGAGATCATCTTAGTCACGGATGGCTGAGTATGTGCGTATAGTCAGATTGAATGGCAGGCGCTTCTAAGCACAATGGGCACACAGTAAACTAATCTATGTCACGCAGAATTATCAGCATCTATTATATATTGATCACGGTAAATGTCCTTTTGCAACCCAACAAGACAACTTTTGCAGATTTACCACTGGAGTATCTTACCAAGTCAGTCATTTCAGTCAAAGATTTTCAAAAATCTTCTCTTGTAATGCAAATGGCCATTCAATACGCCAATCTTGACAAAGAAAGGATTAAGAGATTTCTGAATGAATGAAGTTAACAACCTTATAGATTGAGCAAATGGAGATATATATTATTAAGAGCACACTAATTACTTTGAAAGGATTTTGAAAATCAACTTATTGATTACCGCATCCACAACACTTAGTCCAATTGTTACATTAACCCTTTGGTGGCCAAACCAGCCAAAACCGGCCTTTGTTGTGCTCTTTAGAAATTCCTGTTTGCGGGCCAAGAAGAAAATCACTGAGCCAATCAGTCCAGGAGTCTTGTATGTAAGGGAGATTATTTTAGAAACAAATTAACCAAAATTTGTTGACTTGCTAAGATATCAACTGACTTAAGTCAAACTAATTCCAAAATATGCATTCTTTTACATATGCATATTGATGGCTGAGAGCTACATGTTAGAAATTCATAGTGGAATGAGTTAATAAATCAGAGAATTAAGTTTATAATTTCTAACAACAGAAATGCCATTTGTATGATTTAAGAAATACATTGGTTGAATAGTTTGAAATTAATTTGACTGGGAGCGGTCGCTGCTATTTGCAGCAGCGGATTTCAGCAAATGCAAATGAAAACCATTTCATGCAAATGCAAATACATGCGATTCAAATGCAAGTGCAAATGTGTCAGAAATTTCATAATTGCATTTAAATGCAAGTACATTTGCACTTGTACCCAAGCCTCGTGTGGTGTGAGGTCTGTGTGAGACGGTGTAGGTGCGGGAGGGGCGTGGTGATCATGTAGTGTGGGTACTGCTGTGTGTGTGTGTGTGTGTGTGCGTGCGTGCGTGCGTGCGTGCGTGCGTGCGTGCGTGCGTGCGTGCGTGCGTGTGCCCGCGCGCGTACATGCGTGCGTGTGGCCGTGCGCGTGTACGAGCGTACGCTTGGAATACGATGGACATCGTAGGGCAGAGCGTGGGTGCTATGTGTTGGATTATCACAGATGTGCTATGTATTGTTACATCGTGCTCTGTGAGACTGTGAGGTCTGGGTGAGACTTAATGGACATCGTGTGCGTTGGCTGCTAGGTGGGTGTATTCTACATCGTATGTGTCGGTGTGATTGGGAGCGAGTCGGCTGAGATATATTGAATATCAAAGTGCGAGAGCGAGTGAGCTTCGGTAATTTCGTGCGAGTGAGTGTGCGTTGAACATCGCTCAGTGCCATGTTTGGGAATAGGCATCAGGGTGTTGTGTTTTAAGAAATCTAAAGCCTGGTTTGCATTAAATTTGTAACCTGCATTGATTCAGCTGCAATGGACCTTTCCGGTTTTAGCTATGCCCCGCCCATCTCTAGCTAATCTCCACCCACACCTCGCTCGTGTTGGGATCGATCGATCTCTGAGCACCCTGACTAGCAATTTCCAAAAAAACTTCACAGGTAAGCTGTTGAATATTTTGAAACTAATTTGACTGGGCGCTGTTGCTGCCTAAGGCAGCAAGCAACAGCGCCCAGTCAAATTAGTTTCAAAATATTCAACAGCATGTTTATTAAATGGCAAAGAATTACAAAGACATGCAATTCATACAACGTGTCGGACTATTTGAGATTTGGTGACTGTCTATATGGAACCCTTTGTGACGTAATGATTATGACGTCATCATACACGCGCTAAGCTGATTATGACTTCATACGAGGTCAGATAATGGATGGATACTATGGAAAGGTGAATTGTCCCAGCTTTTCTCAGATAATTAATTGCCAACCGCTAGATTCATGTTCCCATCACATTTGGAGCAGTCATCATAGACGGTGACCTTGAAATGGAAGACAGTGTATCACACAAAATATGCAACATAAATCGTGCTTCAATCGTGCAACTTTAAATGTATTGAAATGGAATATATCTCAACATTTGATGAAGAGCTTAATATAGCGTCTTACTTTATAACGTAATAGATTTTATTTTCATTTTCGAAATTCTTACTACTCTTAAACTACTACTACTCCTACTACTACTACTACTACTACTACTACTACTACTACTACTACTACTACTACTACTACTACTACTACTACTACTACTACTACTACAGTTGAAATTCATACTTGGTATTAATACATGTCTAATATCCGATAAACATACCTGTTTAAGCGTAACAAATCTTTTGATGTCACGTGAATAAGTAGTTCTGCAAAAGATCTTTAAGTTAACTTGATTCTTCACGAAAAGTGCTTATTACCTACAAACTGGTCCCGACTTGTATAGCGGTGAAAAAAACTACAGGTGCTGGTGTCGGTGTTATTCAGGTGAGCAGTATCCAGGTAAAACAGGAAGAGAATGAGTGTGTGATGAGCCGCCAAGCTTCCTCATTATGATGATGATGATGTTATTCACAGAGGGCCACACGCCACCACGCAGCAGTTATATTTAGCAATGTAAGTAATACCATGGTAAACAGTGACCCGTCACATTAGCACTATGCAGGGAATCATAGACCATTTCTAGTCTAATATTAGCCTGTGTTCCAGGCGCTTTAACTTAAACAGTATGGGATATTCCACGATGTGCTAATTGCAAGGAATTGGCGTGCGTGCGTGCGCGCGTGCGTGCGTGCGTGCGTGCGTGTGCGCGTGCCTGCTAGTGTGTGCGTGCGCGTTAATGACGAGGTATTACATGATGAGTGTGTTAATTGCGAGATATTGTATGATGAGTGTGTTAATTGCGAGGTATCGCATGATGATTGTGTTAATTGCGAGGTATTGCATGATGATTGTGTTAATTGCGAGGTATTGCACGATGATTGTGTTAATTGTGAGGTATTGCATGATGATTGTGTTAATTGCGAGGTATTCCATGATGATTGTGTTAATTGCGAGATATTGCATGATGTCTGAGTTAATTACGAGTTATTGCCTGATGACTGAGTTAAATGCGAGGTATTGCATGATGATTGTGTTAATTGGGAGGTATTGCATGATGATTGTGTTAATTGCGAGGTATTGCATGATGATTGTGTTAATTGCGAGGTATTGCATGATGATTGTGTTAATTGAGAGGTATTGCATGATGATTGTGTTAATTGTGAGGTATTGCATAATGGTTGTGTTAATGGCGAAGTGTTGCATACTGATTGTGTTAATGGCGAGGTATTGCATGATGACTGAGTTAATTGCGAGGTATTACATGATGACTGAACTAGGCGAGGTATTGCATAATGATTGTGTTAACTGCGAGGTATTGCATAATGGTTGTGTTAATGGCGAGGTATTGCATAATGATTGTGTTAATGGCGAGGTATTGCATGATGATTGTGTTAATGGCGAGGTATTGCATGATTACTGTCTTCATTGTCGGGTGATTGTATTAATTTCACGGTATTGCGATTACCTAGTCTTCATTAAAGCTGAAATGTCATGCTAAAAGATGTCACACGAACTAATATTGGTAATATCGTGTGACCATTGTCTGTCTGTTTTCGGTAACTCGCCATTATGAGTCCATGTAGTGAGACTTTGAAAGTGAGCTGACTAATCCGCCATAACTCGGTATAAAACCATTCACTCAATACATTGTCTTGTTTAGTCAGAGAGTCTTTATGTGAGCGTATGTGCACGTAATCAGGACGTTGTGGGGCTCAGCAACAGAGCGATCACTGTACTTTGTTTGTCTGCAAAACTCTCACATCCGCTCACTGCTGAATGAATGAGCAGTGCAGTGCGCGAATAGTTGTCTATTAGACGGCGAGTTTTAGCGAGTCACTTTGAAAGGACCATTCACGGACTCCGAAACATGGCCATGCATTGGTTCAACTATATTACTGATATTGTCTAGGGTTTAACATTAAACGCACTGGACGGTCAACTGTAGATAGTCTATGAAGTGGCCCAATAAATCCCGTAGGAACAGGGGAGGGGGGGGGGGGGCCCACAGCTTACCCATCCTAGGTTTTTCCTCTCCCATATTATCTCCATAGCGCCCACCCCTACGTTTCTGCCCGACCCATAATTTAGCCACCCCTCCCCAGGTCACGTCGCATTCCTGCTAATTATGAATCACCAGCTGATCCACACACCAAAAGTATATTATACCCTGAAAACGCAGATTACTGGGCCCGTGCAGGACAATTATCGCCCGGGATTGGTCCAGTGCTGGCCCAGTAACCTGCGTTATCGGGGTACTATCCTGCGTCATTTTATCAACAGAATGAACAGAGTGTGGGTATTCATCCCAACTCAACTTCTGTATCCTAGTGAAAATTATCTTCATATACAGCCCTTGATTATTCAACCCAACGTTTGCTTAGGTACACTTGCCTTCTGAACCATGCCTACCCATACGAACTTGTCTATAGGGATTGTCACCAACACCTACATTATGTAATGTTGGCTAGAGATTGCCATGATCTTAAGCAATCGCTAGATGGACGGTGACTATATGGTAGATATAGCTTAACACACAGCATGCCCTTCCACTCTGGGATTAGCGTAACGTATGTGAGCCGTTACAATGATAAAGTTAGTGTGAGCTATTCACCAGCAATTTAGCACAGGGTCTGCAAATTTCAATATTCTTGAATTCGGGGACAAACACGTTTTACTACAGGACAGACAAATCACACGAGTTGTACTGAAGGACAGACATAAAAAATGAGAATTTTCATCGGCTGCTTAAATACTCGTTTATGATGTTTTTAGTCAGTTAATTATAATGCTTCAGTTGGGTCAGTGATCTTAGATTAAATTTAGAAAAAGGGGGCAATCTGGAAATACAGTAGGGTAACCTAACTTAAATGGAGTACAGCGGGCAACATTATATTTCCCCCATCATTTTCAAGATCTATTGTCACATGTTAAGTAGATCTCATACCCCCCAATAATCCAACATGTCATGAATATTATATTGATTTAAGACAGATATGAAGAATTTGATTATATTATACATGTACATATAAAATACAAGGGCAATATATGGTTTGTTGAATTAAAGGTTATCACGCATTACACATGACAGCTACATCTGCGGAATGATCACAGTTATGTGCTCTGACAGGCCGATGCCGGCAGTCCATCAACGAGGTCTCATTTCCAAAACATGTGACGTCATCCAGCATAATGGATCCCGGTCCTTCGCCATATGCAGAATGACTTGTTGCAACAGCCTTGCGCCTGCAGATACACAATATAATCATTGATTAACATCAAAATGCATAGATTTAATCCAAATAAACATAGAAATGCATTCACTATACATAAATGGAGTCGCTAAGTCACTATATTTTATGACTTAGTCAACCTGAAATGGATAGATTCGATCTGTCATTCAAGTATATGACGCCATAATCAATTAAGTCACATGTAGGCTGACGTCACAATCAAAATGTCAAATGAATGACGTATCTAGGTGAGTCGTGAACGTTGAATAGTCCTTCAAGTGTACGAATTGTATGACTTTAGTATTTAATAGTTTGACTACTAATTAATAAACATTCCGTTGAATATTTTGAAACTAATTTGACTTGGCGTTGTTGCTGCCATCGTCAGCAACAATACACAGTTAAATTAGTTTCAAAATATTCAACATATTACATACATAGTTAACTTGAAATTGGGATTATGGGAATTCAGGATTCAAAAATATATAAATTGATCCGAACACGCGTGAAGTGGGCAGAGCTTAGCTAGAAGTGGGCGAGGCATAGCTAGAAATAGATTCTTCTATTCCATTACATAACACTCACTAGGCCATTGCACATCATACCCAAGTAGTGTAGCGCCACGTAGCGGATACCCCTGTCAGTAGGCCTACCGTACGCTGCAAGCAAGCAATATATGACTACGCTAGAGCTGGGCAAGAAGCGATAGCGTAACAATGTTGGTTGAAACGCTACTATAATCTGTTAATATGTTGTAAAATGGCATATGATGATAGATTTAATGAAGAAATCATGACTTCTCGCTTGTTGGTATGTGCCGTGACACGTTATTCCTGTACAAGCCGTCATTATACGCATGCGCTAAGGTCTGGTAGGACGCTGTAGAGTGCTATTAATCTTCTATTCGCGGCCATCGGCAGTAACATTTATCAGTCAAATTGCTATAAAAAAATGTCTAGCTTAGCACGTTTCACATTTACAATAGAAAATACACATTTAGACTCGAACTACTATACGCTTACTACACGCTATAGAGGTATATCACCTCAACTCTGAGGCCAACATTAAACTGACTTTTATTAGCGCTATAGGAATGGTTTCATACTGGACTTGGCGCGACAGTGAGAACAATATAATCCCAAATTCGGTACAGCCAGGAGAAGCATTGTGTTACTTAGGTCACCGGCTCTCCTAACTAACTTCAGAAAAGCCGCTCAGCTGACAAGAACTCGAGCCCCTTGTCAGTGCCCATCTACATACCTAAGGGGGCATAATCTGCTAACGCCTCAGCGGATTAACAATGACAACTGAAAATTAGAAACATCCCAGACTGTGGTCTCACCGCCTCCTTAAAGCTATCATGAGGCCAGGGCATTTCAGTCAGACTGTTAACTAGTGGCCCTATCAGCACTCGGAGCTAAGATAGCACTCCTGAAACAGGAACCAGTATAACTATACGAAAAAGTCAGATCACGACCACAGATTCGACCATCAGCCGGAGCAAGCTGCACAAAGAATAACATCGCGACAGCAATACTGTTCCTGAACCCAAGCCGCCAACAACGGACTCAGAAGAAGACGATCGTCACTGATATTTTCTAATATTTTCCTAATGTTAATGATTCAGGATAACTTTAAGGACATATACGTTTAATTCTAGGCCGATTAAGGATATTTTGATATCGTTAGAATCAGCCCTTCTGAAATAGATTTGTCACGTGCAACGTAATTACGAATATTGCGAAAATAAAGAATCTCTCACTTCAGCGGTAGATGCAGAAGTGCTGACCGATGCTCCAGAGGCCGGCGTGCCATCGATGATGAAGAGCTCAGTAAACAAAGAAACTGATTCGCTATAAGAATGGGGGGGGGGGGGGGAGAGGAGGAGTCACGCGACGCTTCATAGTCATATATAAGCTGTATCGCTAAGCAAAATGATCATGAATAGGAGGCAACAACGAGCAGATCTGTGAAACCGGCGACCCCGGGATTGCGTCTCTGCTCGGCCGACTGACGATTGTTGGAAACATTGGCAATCTACACTCCTACTTGGCTCGCTCCACCCAGGAGTATAAATGGGCACCAGTGTAATGCTGGGGAAGTAACCAATAATAGACTAAAATATAAACCAGCCTAGATATGGCGTGATTGGGACCCGACTCGATAGGCGTCAATCAAACCAATAACTTCTGAAATGATCACGAACGGGGAGCTGATTGGTTAGCGTGGTCGACTGGTAATCAGCCGGGCGGGGTTTAAATCCTGCTCGATTGTCCGGCGATCAGGTGGCTATGAGTAATTGGTGGAAACATAGGCAATCTCCTTTACTCCTCGTTGCCTCTCTCCAGTGTAAAAACTGGGGAAGTTACCAATAATAGACTGAAACAAGAATTCCGCGGAATTAAATGTCTCTCCTGTCTCCTGTTTGTCACAGTTACTTTGACCTTTAACCTTCTGCCCTCAATGTTATTATGCTGCTTCCTAACATTATAGGTAACCAGGTATCCAAGTTTAGTTGCAATAGGCTTAACCAATCCTGAAATATAAGCTGAAAGGTTTTGCTAAACACAAAAACGTAATGTTGAAAAAGCAGAGTTTTGTATCAAGTTCAAAGTGAACTTGACCTTTGATCTTGTGCCCCCAACAGCATCATGCTGCTTCTTAACATTATAGGTAACCACATATCCAAGTTCAGTTGCAATAGGCTTAACCAATCTTGAAATATAAGCCGAGAAGTTTTGCTAAACTCAAAACCTTAATGTTGAAAAAGCAGAATTTTGTATCAAGTTCAAAGTGACCTTGACCTTTAACCGTGTGCCCCCAACATCATCATGCTGCTTCCTAACATTATAGGTAACCATGTATCCAAGTTCAGTTGCAATAGGCTTAACCAATCTTGAAATATAAGCTGAGAAGTTTTGCTAAACGCAAAACCTTAGTGTTGAAATAACAGAGTTCTGTATCAAGGTCACAGTGACATTGACCTTTGACCTTGTGACAACAACATCATCATCATGTTGCTTCCTATCATTATAAGTAACCATGTATCCTAGTTTAGTTGCGATAGGCTTAATCAATCCTGAAATATAAGCTGAAGTTTTGCTAAACGCAAAAACATAATGTTTAAATAATAACGATAAAGCAGCGAATACGTATATAGTGGCCATCACCCCAACATCATCATGCTGCTTCCTATCATTATAGGTAACCATGTATCCAAGTTTGGTCCCAATTGGACCAGGCATTGCTGAGATATAAGGCAATAACTTTTGTTTAATGCAAAAACTTAACATAAAATATTAACAAAGACTATACCGTGACCTTTGCCCCCCCCCATAACCTTGAGCGCATGACGTCTGCATCAGCATGCTGCTTCCTTTTGATGTATATCACCATGTACCCAAGTCCGGTTCCAATTGGATCTGGCATTGCTGAGATATAAGGCAATATCTTTTGTTTATGCAAACACCTAATGTGAAATATTAACAAAGATTATACCGTGAACTTTGACACCATAAACTTGACCTCGTGATGTCTGCATCGGCGTGCTGCTTCCTTCCGATGTATATTTCCATGTACCCAAGTTTGGTTCCAATTGGATCAGGCATTGTTGAGACATAATACAATAACTTTTGTTTAACGCAAATACTTAACGTAAAATATTAACAAAGATTATACCGTGACCTTTGACCCCATAACCGTGAACGCATGATGCCTGCATCAGCGTGCTGCTTCCTTTCGATGTATATTTCCATGTATCCAAGTTTGGATCCAATTGGATCAGGCATTGCTGAGATATAAGACAATAACCTTTGTTTAACACAAAAACCTAACGCAAAATATTAATGAAGATTATACTGTGACATTTGACCCCCATAACCTTGACGTCATGACCGCTTTATCGGTGGGCTGCTTCCATTTAATGTATATCACCATGTACTCAAGTTTGGTTCCAATGGGATTAGGCATTGCTGAGATATAAGGCAATAACTTTTGTTTAATACAAAAACTTAACGTAAAATATTAACGAAGATTATACTGTAACCTTTGACCCCTGTAACCTTGAGCTCATGGCCTTTTATCGGCGGGCTGCTTCCTTTTGATGTATATTACCATGCACCCAAGTTTGGTTCCAATTGGATCAGGCATTGCTGAGATATAAACTTAACTTAAACGTTTACGACGCCGCCGCCGGAAAAGTGATACATATGTCTCGATCCTGCTTCGCAGGCGAGACAATAAAACCAGCCTAAATATGGCGAGAATGTGAGCTGGAATCAGGCACTCGATAAACGCCAATCAAACCAATAACGTCTGAAATAATCACAGAGCTTATTCAGCATCTCGGTACAGCCAGGAGAAGCATTGTGTTACTTAGGTCACCGGCTCTCCTAACTAACTTCAGCAATGGACGTTACCTTTGATAACTTTAGGTCACGGAAGTAACCAACCAACTCCACAATCCGTCATCACCTAGAATTGTAATATAACCATTAAACCATTTTTATAACCACTTCATCTTCATGGATCATTATTGGTTTACATCATCAATGTGATGGCCACTATATACGTATTCGCTGCTTTATCGTTATTGTTTTATAACCCATGTTTGATCCCACCACTGTATTGTTGCTGCATCGGCTTTGCCGTTTCATTTCCTGGACCACGTTGTCTACAGCCGCTTCACAGAATGGACTACAAATTGTTCTTAAATATTAGAAGTTGTATCTTTGGACCACTAACTTCTACATATATTCTGGACTACTTAGACTTTCTACACGTCCTTTGACCTCTCAGCAGACCGTTTGCATCGCTTCTTTACGATTGTGATAGGAAAAGGACTTATAATATGCTACAACCACAACCTGCGATATATATATATATATATATATCAGTATTTTGTGTGGCCTCCATTGACATGCTTAACTGCTGCAACTCGCTTTGGTAGACTTTCCTGCAATTTTCTCAAGTAATCCTGTGGCATGCTATTCCATGCGTCTTGTAGAACATTCCAGAGCTCTTCTTTGGACTTTGGTTGCTTCTTGTTCTTTTCTCTGTCTAAATGTTCCCATGCTGCTTCAATTATATTAAGATCAGGGCTCTGGGGTGGCCATTCTAACACTGTCAGAGTACCGTCTGCTGTTTTTTGCTCCAAGTACCTTTTAATTATGTTGGCAGTATGTTTGGGATCGTTATCATGTTGAAATGTAAAGTTCCTACCTATAAGTCGCTTTCCGGATGGCACTGCATGATGTATCAGAATCTGTCTATATCTCTCAGCATTCATAATTCCATCAATTTTCACCAGATCTCCTACTCCATCTGCTGACACGCATCCCCAAACCATCACAGAGCCACATCCGTGTTTTACAGAAGGTTGTAGACAAGCATCAATGTACTTTTCACCAGCCCTTCTCCTGCCATACTGGCGTCTATTTGAACCGAACATTTTCGAATTTTGATTCATCACTCCACAGGACATTCTCCCACTGGTCTGCTGTCCAATTGGCATGTCTTTTAGCATACTGTAGTCTCTTTTGCTTGTTCCCAGTCCTTAAGTATGGCTTCTTGGCAGCAACACGCCCAACAAGACCATTTTTGATAAGACTTCGTCTCACAGTCGAAGCATGTACTTTGGTGTTACTCGACTCTGCTAGATCCTGAGCAAGTGCCTGGTTAGATTTCCTTCTGTCCCTCAAGGAAGTGACTTTCAAATAATGTTCATCAGCTACAGAGAGTTTCCTCGGTCTTCCACTGCGTTTTTTTGTCTACAACCGATCGAGATGCTTTGAATTTCTTAATAACACCTTGAATAGCACATCGAGAAAATCCAGTTTGGCGGGATATAGCTCTCTGTGAATCACCTTCTTCATGCAAAATTACAATTTTATGCCGGTCATATTGTGTCAGTTTTGCCATTATACCAGAATTGAGCTTCTTTCACTTTATCTAATACTGGTTGATCCCTATATAACACTAATATTCACTCATTCATATCACTGCACATTTGGTACTAAGTATGACTAAGTTCCAACTAGAATACACTCAACAGTGGTGTTAAAACTGCATATAGACTAGCTCTATTGATATGCAAATGAAGTCACTCGTTACCAGGGACTACAAAACAGCTTACAGGTAGAAAATGTACAGGTATTACAGGGTGGTTTAACAAAACAAAAATAAAAATAGCATTTAATGCTGCAATGCATTCTAAGGGAGCAACCAAAACATTTATTTATTTCTAAAATCTTTTAACAGCTTGTATTATTTTAAAATTAAGGTTTCATTTTGATTATTACATACTAATTTTACAAGCAATTTTAATATCTACTGTCTAGAAATTACATTTCAACAACAATTCTAGGGTGGCCTAAGACTTGTGCACATTACTGTATATATATATATATATATATATATATATATATATATATATATATATATATATATATATATATATATATATATATATATATATATTTATATATATATATATATATATATATATATATATATATATATATATATATATATATATATATATATATATATATATATATGGTGCGATATATATTTATATAGCAGCATCTATGGCAGTGATGATGGCAGCAACGTTCGCGCGTCCACCCAATGCCCGCCAGCGCGTTGCTCCCGCAGCCGATGGCAACAACACTGCACAGTTAAATTAGTTTCAAAATATTCAACAGAATGTTTATCAAATAGTAAATATACAATTCATACATTTGAAGGGCTATTCCAGCTCCTTGACGGATTATTCGCTGTCAGCTATGTTAGTGACGTCAGCCTACATGTCATGTAATTGATTATGACATCATATACTTGCGCAACAGATCGGATTCTTCCATTTGTGTTTCACGGCCGGATGTGAAAATGTGCAATCTCATTCAAAACTGAAAACATCGCATAAAGGTTGATATTTTTCTTAATGTAACTTGAACTTAATATTGAGGAACATGGTAGTCCGAGTATGCACTGACCCTGAAACGGCACCATGAGATATGTGGACAAACTGGCGGGCCGGGATAATCCTATCCAGCCTGTTAGTCTATCGAAATAGTTGCCACTGGGCCGTCTCCTGATCAGAGTTTGCTCGGACTAGGCCCAAGGTGGAACAGACAAACAGACCCATGACTTGTTGATCCATGTCAGAATAGACACACATGATGCTTGGCGGACATAATGCAGGAAGACAGACAAACAGACATATGGATGGACGGATTTGTGGATGGGCAGGCACACGGACAGGCAGGCGACTGGCATGTAAGTAGGCTAGTATGCAGCTAACCACACACACGCACGCACGCACACACTGCTTTATAGTCACAGAATGAGAATAGATATAGATAGATTGAATGAATGACGTGTCAGCTAATGCAATAGATTGCTATAGAATTTGACCATACTCAGGTAATCCGAGCATCCTACAGACGACCATAGCGGCATTATTATTAAAGCCATCATTACAGATAGTGCCCCATTGATCATCGCCAAACGCCACTTCCACACGACCTGCAGTGCCTCTTCTGACAACATTATTTCCAGTCATTAAGCGAATCATGAATACACCTACAATGTACAACAACAGAAAACATCTTTATAATAGATGTCGTATTAACATAGTAACATCTACTCTGACTACTAAAATCCAGCGAACCATGAGCTAGAAAACTATAAAACTATGTCCAATATGCATTGGATGGCCATTGATCTATAAACCTTAACCATTGATCCGTAGCCTTTGATCATTGATGTGTAACGTTCGACAATTGATCTGTGACCTTCGATAGTTGATCTGTGACCTTTGATTATAGATGCTCAACATTTTAACATAGATGTGTAACCTTTGACCATTGGCTTATACTGGCTGACCACTGACCTACAAAGTCTTACCATTGACGTAGCATTCGAGGAGCTGTCATGTAAATAAAAAGCTGTACTTTCTTCACATGTGTGCTTTCATCCTAGTCACATGACTTACCATCATTACAGTACAGTGCTACGTCTTCGGAATGTGAACAGCTTATGATTGGGTATGGATATGCAATCTCTTTAGTCAGACACATCAGTATGTTACTCTCATTTCCACGACAATTCAAAGCATCCAGATATATCGGACCGGCACCAGGACCAAATCGCCCATCAGTTATCACTGTGGAACCAGAGCTGGAATTTGATATAAGTACAATATAATCTTTGTTATTTGGTCAAACTTTGTTGCAGGGTGATTGATTAATCTATATTACGACGTTTGGCATTGACTATTGTTGTGATAGATACATGTATAGTTATGTAATGGACCTTTCTCAAGTTTATCCATCCATCATATGACGTCATAATCAACTACGCGACGTATTATCATGACGTCATGAATGATTCGATATAGTCCGTCTATAACACTTGATAGTCTTACACGTTGTCATAGGCAGCAACAACGTCTAATCAAACGAGTTTCAAAATATTTAAGTTAACCTGTATAGTTTTCTGGGAATTGATAATCAGGGAGTTCAGGGATCGATCGATCACAACACGAGCGAAGTGTGGGTGGAGCTTGGCTAAAATGGGCGGGAAATACCTGAAACTGGAAAGGTCTATTACACAATATCGCGACCTGTGGTCTGTCAGTGTGTCGATCACAATATCATTACATTGTCCATGAGGCATGGCCAGAAAAAACCGTGTCATGCAACTCACATTACACAGTACGTTTGTCACCTAATGCTACTTCAGCGATGCTTCTGGGCCATGTGTAAAAACCACAATGGGCAGTTAAATAGCAACAACAATAACTGGTAACTTTCTCTAAGTGTTAATTAGCCGAGGCACACATCTGAAAAGACCTCATACAGTCAAGATTGCAAAACGAATGTTGTCCTCGTGTTGGTTTGAGCTAAGGCTTGCTATTGCTTTGTATTTGCATTGCTGTATTGCTGTTCCTCTTGTTCAATTTTACCTAAATGTAATAGAACCATAGATATCGTATATACTGGCTAGATCTCCAACGACCCTATCAAAAGCTGCATTTCAGAGTTCAGTATTTCCCCACCGGATATATAGTCTCCAAAGTAATATGTTTTTGTTACTAAACCTATTACGTAGTCGAATACTGTGTGTAGCCAATACAATATTATTTCTGATAAAAATATATAAATTTACGTCTGTTCAATTTCTCTTCAAATTACCAAAAGATAATTTAGTCATATTTGAAGGCTCTATATGCAGCTGATCGTCTGCGTCAACCAGTCAGTGAATACTCGAGCATGCACAATTGCGATTTACTGAACCCACGTCAACGGCAGTCGTGATAACTGGCCCCGTATACACTTGTATGGAAATTGTCGTGGGCTTTAATTTTAAAATATATTTCTACAATGGTATATTTAAATTAAGTAGCCGTCTGTCAATGCAGTTAGAGCCCTCTTTCCATCGATATATTTTTTCATGAAAACAAACATTATTGACAATCTTTGAGCTAGAAACTTTTTAGGCATTTGCCCTAACGCCAAATCGCAGATGTCGAGTACTGCAGCTAATGAGGTCATATCTGTCTGCATACCATAACAAGAGCAATCAGAGATTGCAGCCTATCGTCCTCTCCTGTTTGTCACCTCGGAATTATTTTTGGATTTTCTGAACCCTTCGGACGTTCCAGATTTTTTCGGATCATTTCCCATTACAGGTCGAGGGTAATTAGTCAATTCCTCTATAATATCGGCAATGTTTTCACAACGGCTGTTTTAGTTAACCAATGAGGTAATTAGTCAATTCCTCTATAATATCGGCAATGTTTTCACAACGGCTGTTTTAGTTAACCAATGATAAGCATCCATTTCTAATACCATTTACCATGTTAAAGTCTTTGTCATGTTAAACAGTCCTAGTAAAATTGACAGTAACACGCACGCACGCACGCACGCACGCACGCACTCGCGTACATACTGGGGGAAAGGTGTGTAATTTGTCTTCTTCACATTCACTCAATATGGCAACTATTTCTTCATGACAGCGTTACAAGAAATTATGTACATGAATGTATGCAGATAAAATTAGTATCACTTTTGTATTCTTCATTGGGAGCGATTAGTTTCAAATGGCAAGCTTGTGGCTATTGGCTTGGCAATCTGGAAATGATGAAAGAAGAACTCTTAAAATTTGAATTGTAAGTCGGTGTTACGTGGTTAAAACCAAAATTCAAAACTGATTCACTCAGTTCTGAATATTTGAATTCCTGTTTCATCCAATCGATATAATAACATTGGCTTAGTGTTTGGGAGAAAAATCATTTTGATTGGTTGATAGCATCTGTATATCCAATTCCAGCCTCGACGGGCTCACCCATACAGCAGTACGGTAAGGAAAGTCAATTTATTTTCACAAAGTTCAGTACTCGAGGCTTCGTATGTAGTCGAATATTAAGCCGTCACGGGGTAATTCTCTCACAGCATGGTCAAGTAAAATAAAAGTAAAAAAACACCGCCGCTTTTCTGCACAATGTTCAAAGACATAATGTACAAGTCACAAACACGCGCACGCCCGCGCACACGCACACATACGCACGCACACAGGTTGACAACGTAGATACATCATGAAGCGTGCACAACTAACATTTATTTCCAAATAGTCCATGCATAATGTTAACGGGAAGACATTTTGCCAATACTTGGTGTAGTACATGTGTATTGTTCACTTAGCTTCGTATGCGCCAGGTGCAGAGGATAGCAAAGAAAGCGTGTGACTTGCTATTTCAAGTGAGTTTGTGGACCAGAGCTTATATGTTGGATTGACAAAAAATTGTGTATGGTCAAGAATCAGTTGATTGGGATTTTCAGGCTCGTTTGCTAGCTTGCTGATGAGATTTACATCGTTTTCTAGACAGGTAACAGAGCGGGGTTTCTTCACATACAGGCGTCTGCATCCTTCCATCCTTACACAAGAGGCAATGAAATGGGTTGTGTCTTCAGGAGTAGCTTGACAAAGTGGACATTCTTCGGAGACTGGGTACTTGTTGAAGCATGTGCGGCTTAGATGCATGTTGTCAGTCTTGCCTTGATTGCAGCTCTTGTAGCATCTCTGGTAGTAGTCAGCAAAGGCCCAGCAGTGATGGATGTTCACTGCACATGCTGCAATGTCCAAGTACTTGGAGTTGAATTTATCCGCACAGACAGCTTCCCATGAGGAGTGTATATCGCTGTTTATTTGAGTATCGACTAGAGATTTCCACGCTGTGTTGGTAGGCATGTTACTAATCAGCTGTAGATGCTTGGCAATTTGTACGTATCTAATAGGGATTGGCATTCCACAAACCAGCTGTTGCTCTTGCTAGACTTAAAAAAAGTTGTTTGGAGGCTATTTGGAATTTCAGAGGTATTACCTCTGAGAAGGTTTCCTAGCAATGCAAGTTTTCTGCAGTCTAATTCCGCTTGGACTGGACAAATCACCAATAAGCAGAGATGCTGTTACGGCCGGGTTTTTTTATTATAGGAACTGCAGTTGCACGAGGACAGTATGCTGGAATTGCTCAATGAAATTTAGATCCGCAGATAACCTGATGACTTGCAGCCCATACAGGAGAATTGGGGCACAGTGGATATTCAAGATATGTGCGGCGACTGCAGGGGACATACCACCGTTTCCATGCAGACCTGCCCCAATCAATGAGTAGGTAGTTCTTTGAGGTACTGTATGTATTTTTTACATTTTCTTTGCAGTTGGTCGAACGTTCTATTCCCAAATGTCTCACACTTCGACTGTTCAATTTGGGACTCACCTAGATGGATACTTGGTGTCTCATTGGGGCACTTATTGAGAAAGACTATGGCACTTTTTGTTGGATTGATGGTGTACCGCTCTTGACGTGTATAGTGGTCATCAATGCTGACCCGTTCCTGTAGATGGTTTGTGTCCTATTGCAAGCAGGATAATATCATAAGCACAACTTGACACACAGCAGCTACGTATCCGATGTTGACACCAATATTAATCCCTCCATCAGCTGAAGAAGTGTTAATGAACTTTGTAGTGAATTCTGGATAGGATTCCTCCCTGACGAATACCTTGATGTATTGCAAGCGGCTCTGACCAACTTCTGCTCAACTTAATGGAAGATTTAGCTTCTAAGTAGAGTTCCCTGATCGTGTCCCAGAGTGAAGCATCAACTCCATTGCTGTATATTATGCGTAGTAATGCGGCATGCCATACAACATCAAAAGCCTTACAAATTATCTTTTTTCAGCGCTGGGGTTATCACTCCATGTTTTATATCAGGCGGCGTATATCCCGTAAAGATGATCTTCTTCTTGTTCTTCTTCTTTTCGTTCGCTGATCATACCGCCAGTCCTGTAAGTGACTATTGACATGATCATAAGCGTTAAGTGCGTGGATCCATGGTTTATTAGAGTGTGCCGTGCGGCCTGGAACCTCCGTCTTCAGCACTCGAGGTTTCTGTCAAGGTTACCTCACCCTTACCTCCTTTAGTCGCCTCGTACGACACGCAGAGGATACGCAGAGGACACGGAAGGTGTATTCTAAGCCCCACCTACAGAGCAAAAGATGGTCTAATTCATTAGACTACTTGGGAGGGAGGGAGGGAGGGGTCATGTTTTAGATGCTCTGCTGATCGGCCGCTTTGGTGTTCTTGAATCCAATGACTAAACTTCTTAGCTCATTCTCAGTTACTGGTTTATGTTCCATTCTGGAAGGGCATGTGCTGCACAGGTCTTCAATTATTGAAAGGCTAGTCTTAACTATCGCCATATAGCTACTGTTAAATGCTGGATTATGAGGAGGGTTGGTAAGTGTAGCCGCCATTGTAGATAGATATTTGCTGGCACCATTATTTCAGCTTCTATTGTCTTCGCCGGTGCGCAATTGTTGGTATAAAACGGTTCTCGTAACGCTAATGCTAGTCATCCTTCTGATGGCTTCCATGATGAACGCATAGAAGTGCATATCCTATGAAGCAGGTGACAACAAATATATTTATAACAAGTTTACTGAAAACTATTACTACCTATAGCAGCAAACAGTTTTTCGTCAAATTGTTGTCCATAAAATCCGCTGATAACAATTTAGTTGACGAAACAACAGTCAATCAAATTCAGCAGAGCAGCCAATGTTGCAAGACTTGCTGAAGATATTTCGAGCAACCTTATTGACAGCCATTTCTGACTAAGGCAGCAACAACGTTGCCAAATTTTTATCAGAATGATCAGCATGCTTTCTGTTTTGTTAGCTAACAAGTGTAGACACAATTAGTTAGGAATATATTATATGCGTATTCCAGTGTGAAATCTGGTCGCAATGATCACGCAGTCCACCAGCATGTGCGCAATCGCCTCTGGCACATGCCTACAGCGAATAGAATAATACGCTTACCTCATGATTTACAATGAAATTAACATAATTTTCGAACATATCTGAGACAAGGTCTCGATTCAGTATATCAAATATACCTAACTAATTTAAATGCAATTTTTATCGAACAAAAAAGAAAGCCCGCTGATTATTCTTAGAAAAATTTAACAACGTTTTTGCTGCCTTAGGCTAGGATTCCATAAGCGCGGACGCGGACACGACACTTGCGAGTGTTTCAGTAGGCGTTTTAGTAGCGAGTTGTGATTCCATATACATTGAGTATGTATGTATGATTACTGTATTCTGCGGCTGTAGTAGTAGTAGTAGTAGTAGTAGAAACATCATTCAGCTGCATTCAGTCCTTCTTCGCTTTTGCCCATTGTGTCTTGTCGTCAGCCGAAATCCTTAGCTTCCTCAGGTCCATCCCTGACCTGAGTGTACCAGGTCATATTTTCTTGAGGTCACCTCCTAGCACGTTTAGCAGATACATTGAGCAATGCGCGTTTATTCGTTATTTCCTGTGTAGCTATTTAAAAGTTCATAAGCATTGGTCTAATCGAGATTCGAGAATGGTTCAAAGAACAGGTAACTGACCAAGGTGATGAGTCTTGGTAGCCGTTCTCAGCCCGACCATTACTAACACCAATTAAAACAGCAGAAGTTGAAGACACTTAAAGCCCTGAAAAAATGGACGTGCATCTGGACCTGATGAGCAATGAATTATTCAAATATGCAAGCCCAAACCACGCCCAAGAAGCCACTTCATTCTCGTGTAAGAGAGGTGCTATGAACAAAACAAGGGCCTGCCATACGTAAATGTGGGTTCATTAATAAATAGATATAGACAATTATTATGTAATACATTCACATCTGCTCTGAAGACCACCTTGATTAAGGTATCATCTGTCTATAAAGACAACTTTATTCGATTCTCTAATCCAAATATTCAATGTCGTTGTCATTTTATTATGAGGTCACCTGCTTTAAGAGACAACTTTTAACATTCTCGTTGATTATCTCATAATACATATTTTACATGTTTAACTATACATTTATTCCTATGTAAACAGGCACAAAATGAAGGCAATTTATATAGATGATGTATTATGTGTCCTGATAATAATGACTTCATTGGAATAATTATGTGGTGAATGGCCCCGTTAGCACACACATGTGCATACTGATAGTTGTTCTACACTATACTGTAGTTTTTTTGTGTGTGTAACATGTTGTGGGCGATCATAGCTATACATACCACAACAAACAAAGCTATGTTGGACCAAAGCTGGGCCAATGTATATTAATTCGTTGGCCCAATGTAGTTTTGCTCGTTGGGTTTACGTTGGCCTAGCATAGTACGTGTTTATTCACAGGTATATACAACGTCGGACTAACATAACAGCCAAGTCAAGTAAATACAACGTTGGTCCAATATAATTAATTTTTTACCACTCACCCAACGTAATCCCAACGTTGGACCAACATTTGGGCTAAAGAAATCATACATTGTCCCAACGTAAAGCCAATGAGCAATATTACGCTGGCCCAAGGAATAAAGTGAATAAAACATACGTTGAGCCAACGTACAACGAACTGGATGGTACTGTTGATTATGTGACTTCAGCAGTGGTGTAATTAGTGTGGGTGGTAAGTCAGGATTTCCGGCATTGTAAACAATTCTGAAATTTGTAATTGTAGATAGGTCCGGAACTGTCTACAATCTAGACACATTGCGAATTCTCAATGAACAAGTTAGAAAAAGGCATCTTCAACCATTCTGTTTATCACCTTTGCTTACATTTCAACACTACGGTGATGATTTAATTGTATCTAACTTATTTGTCTGCTTTTAGGATGAAATGGTTAGGTAAGTAATTTAAAGATGTCAGCAGAGGTCTAACAATTCCAACTGTTAACACCCCAGCTCTTAACGCAATTTGGTGCTTTTTAATTTTTCCGCCATTCCATTATCCACTCACAGTCCAACCTGTGTAAATGGACCAGTAAGTGGATACACCAAATCAATTATTATTCAATGGGCAGATGTATTATTTACTTGGATGTGAGACTTAAAGGGAGGTGCCTTAATAGATAGGATTGGCTGTGTTTGTCTATGGAATGTCCATAGCAATGAATGACATAATATTTTTACAAATAATAATTCCTAATATTTAGACCTTAAAACTGGGGTAATATTAAAACCACAGATAATTATACACATTTTTACCAGATCAAACCCTTATGACAAAACATTGATGAATACTATTTATATGGTAAGAAATATAGTATATACAACATACATGGTACATCACATCATCAAACCTAATACGGCATAAGCAATATATATATATATATATATATATATATATATATATATATATATATATATATATATATATATATATATATATATATATATATATATAAGACCATATGTCATATAATGAAAGATGCATCGACTGAAGGCTACCGTTACCACAGATTTCTACGAGTACAGGATTCCACATGTCCAGTCATAATTCTTATTATATCTGGAATCGGAAAAGCATGTATGGTACATATGAGAAGAAAGTTCGGCACCAGAATGACATGCACGCGCTATGAAGCATTCTGGTACACATAATTTGGCGCAAAATGTGGCATTAGTTGTTACAATACAATTAAGTATGCTCTTCCCTTTGAAATCAGAGAATGCGATAGATAACCTGTGATTCCTACCTTTAAAATCAGAGCATGCGACGGATAACCTGTGATTCCTACCTTTATAATCAGAGCATGCGTCCTATCAGTCTTACAAGCTGCATATGCAAGACCATGGAGCGCATCATCAACCAGCGGTTGCAGTGGTACCTGGAGTCAGAGAACATTATAGTTTCAGAGCAGGCCGGATTCAGAAGATACAGGAGCACAGAAGATCAAACAACACACCTTGCACAGGTCATAGAGGACACTTTTCAAGCCAAGAAGGTGATGCTAGCTGCCTTTATCGATCTGCAGAAAGCATTTGACAAGGTGTGGAAGGATGGCCTCCTCGTGAAGCTCCGGCGCACAGGCATCGGTGGCAACATGTTCCGATGGACCAAGTCATACCTACACAATCGCAGAGCTAGGGTGCTGGTGGATGGACAATCTGGACAGAATGTATTGCTGAGACAAGGGGTGCCACAAGGCGGAGTATTATCACCTACTCTGTTCATACTCTTCATCAATGACATTGTGGCAGAGCTGCCCAATGGGATCCAAGCAGCCCTCTATGCAGATGACCTCGTAATCTGGTGCACCGAGGAGTACACAACGACTGCCACGTACAGAATGCAGCTCGCCTTGGACAGAATTACAGCTTGGGCCAATCGCTGGTGTATTACCATCAACAAAGAAAAATCATCAGCCATGCTATTCACACTGTCCACCAAAACCAAGGTTGGCAATCTGACACTGGGCGGTACTCCACTCGAATACGAGGACCAGCAGACATACCTGGGAGTCACATATGACAGAAGATTAACATGGAAGGAGCACATCCAGAATGCAGAGGCAAAGGCCAGAAGAAAGCTAAACATCATGAGGAAGCTGGCAGGAACAAAGTGGGGTGCCAATGAAAGGATCCTCAAGACCATCTACCTAGGTGCTGTACGCCCACACCTTGAGTATGGATCCAGCTCATGGATGACAACAGCTAAATCTCATCAACAGAACCTCGACAGAGTACAAAACCAGGCACTGCGCATCATCACTGGTGGAATGAGATCAACACCAATAGAAAAAATGGAGCAGACAGCAGGCATTCCCCCACTTAGCAAAGGAAGGGAATGCAAAGCACTGATCCAAGCTGCAAAGTTCAAATCGTTCAATAACCACCCGATGAAGATCAGGCAAGCACAGCTGTCATCAGGAAGACTTAAAAGATCAAGTTTTGTGAAAGAGACAAAAGCACTTCAAAGGAAACACCAAGAGATGTTGCCAGCACAAATAGAAGACCCAAACCACACCCTTGATCCTCCACCGTGGGAAAACAAACTAGAGAGCATAGCTATTCGCACCACAGTACCTCATCTCACAACCAAAGATGAACACAGTGATGTGAGCAAGAAGGCCCTGACCCTAGCCATGCTGGAAGAAATGTACCCTCAGGAGACATGGATAAGGATCTACACAGATGGATCAGCCAAAGATGCAATTAGGAGCGGAGGTGCCGGACTGCACATACAGTATCCAAACGGACAACATGAGTCAGCTGCAATACCGACAGGCAAACACTGCACAAACTACAGAGCTGAAGTCGAAGCACTGGTTCATGCAGCTAATACCATCAGCAGAACAGCAGACCCTATTGCACAGATTGTCTTTTTATCTGATGCCCGCTCCGTCCTTGAGGCTATCACCAAAGGTAAGCTGCCACAACTTGAAGAAGCACTACAAACCATCAAATGCTTTCGGATAGCACTGCAGTGGATCCCCTCACACTGTGGAGTCCAAGGAAATGAGGAAGCAGACAAGATGGCAAAGGTGGGTGCAGAAGAGAATCAGACAGAAAACATGGTTACCCATACAGAGATGAAGACTATCATTAAGTCCCTCTATAGAACACCTCAATCAGAAGATGCCTACCATCATCTCTCGAGGCCAGAGCAAGTGACCATTTTTCGTCTCAGAACTGGACACAACAGACTAAACCAACACATGTACAGGCGGTTCCACCTTACGACATCGCCCGCTTGTCCTTGTGGAGAAGCAGAACAGACCACAGAGCACATACTTCAATGTTGCAGTACGTATCAGCTGCTGAGAGAAGAGATCTGGCCTTTGTCAACCTCTATTCTTGAAAAGCTGTATGGGCCTGTGGAAGAACTGCAGAAAACCACAGATTTCATCTTGAGAACGGCTCTCCAAGTGTGATACCAGCGATCGAAAAGAAGAAGAAGAAGAAACCCTTATGACAAAACATTGATGAATACTATTTATATGGTAAGAAATATAGTATATACAACATACATGGTACATCACATCATCAAACCTAATACGGCATAAGCAATATATATATATATATATATATATATATATATATATATATATATATATATATATATATATATATATATATATATATATATATATATATATATATATATATATATATATATAAGACCATATGTCATATAATGAAAGATGCATCGACTGAAGGCTACCGTTACCACAGATTTCTACGAGTACAGGATTCCACATGTCCAGTCATAATTCTTATTATATCTGGAATCGGAAAAGCATGTATGGTACATATGAGAAGAAAGTTCGGCACCAGAATGACATGCACGCGCTATGAAGCATTCTGGTACACATAATTTGGCGCAAAATGTGGCATTAGTTGTTACAATACAATTAAGTATGCTCTTCCCTTTGAAATCAGAGAATGCGATAGATAACCTGTGATTCCTACCTTTAAAATCAGAGCATGCGACGGATAACCTGTGATTCCTACCTTTATAATCAGAGCATGCGACATATAGCCTGTGATTCTTACCTACGAAATCCGAGCATGGGACAGATAACCTGTGATTCCTACCTTTAAAATCAAAGAACGCTACAAATAATTTGTTATTCCTACCTTCGAAATCAGAGCATGCGACAGATTACCTGTGATTCTTATCTTTGAAACACGAACATGCGACAGATAACCTGTGATTCTTACCTTTGAAATCCGAGCATGGGACAGATAGCCTGTGATTCTTACCTTTAAAATCATGTGATTCTTACATTTTAAATTAGAGGATGGGACAGATAACCCGTGATTCTTACTTTTGAAATCCGAGCATGGAACAGATAACCTGTGATTTTTACCCTTAAAATCCGAGCATGCGACAGATAATCTGTGATTCTTACCTTTGAAATCCGAGCATGGGACAGATAATCTGTGATTCCTACCTTTAAAATCAAAGAACGCTACAGATAATTTGTTATTCCTACCTTTGAAATCAGAGCATGCGACAGATTACCTGTGATTCTTATCTTTGAAACACGAACATGCGACAGATAACCTGTGATTCTTACCTTTGAAATCCGAGCATGGGACAGATAGCCTGTGATTCTCACCTTTAAAATCCGAGCATGTGACAGATAACCTGTGATTCTTACTTTTGAAATCCGAGCATGGGACAGATAACCTGTGATTTTTACCCTTAAAATCCGAGCATGCGACAGATAATCTGTGATTCTTACCTTTGAAATCCGAGCATGGGACAGATAATCTGTGATTCTTACCTTTAAACTCCGAGCATGTACAGGGGAGCAAGTAGGGGTTTTCTGGGCCAGTCTGTTGTCAAAGGATGTCATATATCAAAATGATCCTCGAGGCATAGGGAATGATATCCTACTAGACATCTTTGCAGATGTTGAAGGTAACAATGACCTTGAAATGTAGGTCAAGTTCACGTTTGTAAACACATCCGTGGTATTTCACTTAGAATAGCTTTTAGAGACTTGATATATAATTCCCACTGACTACTAAGATGCTCTATGGTGATTTAGACATATTAGGCCAATACTCAGAGTATCATTAACCCTTTACACTTTTTTCTTTGCAATAGATGGACTGTTATATTGAATATTTAGAAACACACGTGGGCTGGACATATCAACAAAGCAAAATCAGTAACAGCGTCCTGTCCAAGTAGTTAGATTATTCAGCGTCTTACCTGTGTTTCCACTGATTCCAAATTCCGAAATCTCAGGAATGAAAGGGTTAAAAGCGTTAAGTAGTCATAATTTCCAATGACTACCTGGAACCTATTGCAATCAACATAAATTTCATACTTCCACACGAGATGTTTATTATTGTGAATTATGTGCACAAACTAATACAAATGTAGGGCTATTTTCCACTGGTTGCATTTGTTGGTAGATGCAAATTATCAAGGAAAGATTAAAGGAAATGATACCATCATTCTAGACACCATGTATTTTACATTCATTCTAGTGGAAACATCATCATTTGACATAAAAGCATGAATCACGTTAGTTTTTCTGATTTTTGTAGGAACTAAAACCAAGATAGATCAACTTCTCAATCCTACAGTTTGCTAAGGATTTACAACAGTCCTTATCTAAAATCGCTATGTGAAAGTTGAAATGAAATGATAAAAAGCACTGCAGTTGTATTCATTACCAATTCTTTCTATTATCTGGGCGCGGCTACGTTTCACAATAGACCTTCTGTACGCACGGCAACATAGCAGGACATGAAATGTTTTCGTTACAAGAACAGTTGATTTTGCAACTTGTAGTATAGCTCCAATTGAAAGTCTTTCCCAATCGTCGCTGGACATGCAACCGACACTGTCACAAAAAGAAGAGGTTTGTTGTTTCAAGGTTTCCAGGCATACTCGGTAAACAATGATAGATCTGGTTGTGTTATGTGGGCACATTTATCAACAAGTGTGATATATCGAGTACGCTTCAAGTACTCCTCAAATGACAATCGAGTATTTTCAGTTGGACAGATCTGAAACTGAGACAGTGAACCTCTGACCTCTCAATTCTGGTATGCTAATATGCTGGTCTGCACTAGTCCGATGTATTGCCTTTCGTTGATGCGTAACTTGGTTAATTATTTCCTAGCTGGTTTCCTTCTCGCATGAATTTGCCTCAAATGATGTTTTCTTTCACTATTGTGTGCAATAAATTAACCTTTTCACATTTTGATGTGGGAAAGCGGGACTTAGAGGGTGAATATCTGCCACCGATGATATGTAGAAATGTAATCAGGTGAAATAATTCAGAATTCGACTGTTCGATATTTCATGACTTGCAAGATATTTGCTTAGGTCTGTTCGCACTCACAACTTTTGTAAGATTCTGGATCATGTGTAGTCGGTTGCCATGCATATAACATGAGTATCCTCGCTGCATAGTACAATTCTACCTGCCAGTTCCTCCCTTGCAGCATAAGGGGTATGCAGAATGAAATGTTGATCTGCATTCCAATGTGTAGACATTAGGCATGGGATTGATTAAATATAGATGTTAGTGACTACTCTTTCAGCTTTATCACCGAATCAACCAGCCAAATATACTAGAATATTGGAGTCCAGATACACAGTAGATTTTGCATTTGTTCCACAAACATTGTAGAAAGTTGTACTTGTTTATAGAAATTGCAAAAAAACCCATCTGGGTCGCGAGCCGAAAAACAAATCCATAACATTGTGCATTTTCAAGACTTGCCAGGTGTATCAAGTCTGTGTCGTCTGTGCTTATCTGAAGTGGCCTTGGCATCTTCGACTCTTCATTTCTTGTGCATGAAACGTATTCAGCTTTACAATTTCCTTCCCATGGTCTCGTTCTCTGTCAAGTGTTTTCTGGAGGGATGTGTGCCCTAAGGCATCAACATTTATGAGGTCATTCTGTACTTAGTCATTACAATTACAGCACTAATGCTATTAATTAAGTGTGCTCCGGGCCTCTTGAAATGGGCAGGTTTCATAGCCTTGACTGTCAAATGTAAGTGTGTTCTCGATCTTGGTGGTTTCGCCACTACCATGGTTTTGTATATCCACTTTGCCTTTTCCGCCCAATTGAGGGTTATGCAACCCATACCACTTTCTTTCTTAGCATCTTAATGATATGGCTGCGCTACCAGCATGTCTGGTGATAGGATGTTATGGATTCAATGTCCATTCCACTACGAAACCGCTGTATGTATGTATGATTACTGTATTCTGCGGCTGTAGTAGTGGAAACATCCTACATCTGCAATCAGGCCTTCTTCGCTTTTGCCCACAGTGTCTTGTCCTCAGCCGAATTCCTTAGCTTCCTCTGGTCCATTCTTGACTTGAGTGTACCGAGCCCTGCTTTCTTGAGGTCACCTCGTAGCACGCTTAGCAGATTTATGCAATAGCGTCCTCTCCTGGATTTGTATTTGCTGGCTCCGAGTAGGGCAAATTCCAAGGCTCTCTGTGCTGGTGTCTCTTCTGGCATGCTAAGCACATGTCCAAACATGGACCATCTTTGCTGGGCGACTTTTACAGACAGCGACGACGTATTACACATCTTGTATAGTGCATCGTTGGAAATTATGCTGTCAGTGTTTACTGTGGCAGGCATCAAGTTTATCTAGAGCTGCCGAGCTGTTACAGCTATACAGCATCAAGGATACGCAAGTTGCATTGTATAACCTTAGCCTTTTTATAAAGTGCATCTTTGATCTACGAATCCATAGCTTCCAGAAGGACTGGAGTGAACTCTGTTTTGGATTCATTCATAAAGAGATTCTCAATTTTTAGTTCGCTTGCAGCGGTTGGGAGAAGTTCGTCAAGGGGTTTTTGTTCCTCGTCTATGAAGTCCACATCGTCGGCATATTCCATCTCTAGTGGCATACTCAGTATTGACATTGGGGGTTTGGTATTTTCCCGCACAGATTTCAATGCGGCAGCACGGTAGCAGGTGGAAAGCACCGGAGATAGACCATCTCCCTGTGGGGAGCCGATTGATGTCTCAAACTCTACAGACTTCACTGACTTGAGTCATACTCTCAGCTTGGTGTCTGCAAGCAGTAGAAACACTAGTCGTCGCTCATCTTCATTGCAACTGGCCTGGCGTAGTACATCTAGGACCTTTGAATGCTTAATTGTGCCGACCCGTGACATGCCAATGCCCATTTTGTGGAAGTCCCAGTGTTTGGACATGACTACCGACACAAGCATGCGTTGAGCCCATACAATGTCTGCGCAGCTGCATCCACGTTTGAAGCCACTTTGACATGATCCAGTGAATTCATTGATCTTGTCCCGGATGCGGCAAAGAGTAACATTGGATTGGTTTTGAGATAATGTCACTTGCATATTTAAATAGTTCATTGCTCATGCGATAAGGTCCAGATGCACGTCCATTTTTCAGGACTTTAGGTACCTTCTCAACTTCTGCTGTTTCAACTGGTGTTAGTAATGGCCTGGGGTCTCCTGAACTGTTCCTTGCACCATTCTTGGATCGCCTCGGCTTTTCCCTGGTCAGTCCCGTTAAAGTGTCCTTCAGAGTGTACAGTGAGTGGTGTCGTATAGTTAGTAACTCTCAGTGCTCGGGCTGCCCGAAACATTTTGTGACAGTCATCCATGGCAGTGATTTCATCTGCTAGGGAGGCTGCAAGTTCAATAGCAAGATCTTTTAAGCGTTCGCTAATGTGGCGCAGAATGTTATTGCGCTCCCGGCATAGTTTGGTGCAATCTTCACTTTGGCCACTTTGATAGATGCGCAGCTGTAACGCTTTCTGCTCTGCTGACAGTTTTACTACTCGAGGTTCGTCAGTATACCTAGTTTGGTTGTTTTTTAAGAACACCTATGGTGCTGGTAGCTGATGCTTCCACAGATTTCAGTATTTTGTTAGGGCTTCGTTTGGATCGGAGCTGACGTCGATGTTAGCTATCTGCTCCCCGAGGGCCTTTTTGTATGACATGTGAGTGTCAGTGTCGCCGATGAGCTTGGGTAGGTTGTAGGCGACTCTACCCTCTTGCCTGGTATGGCGTTTACATATTAGGTAGAGATCGTTCATCTGAAGGCGTGTAATGACTAGCTTATGGTCAGAATTGAGGTCTGTGCCTTCATACGAACGAGCGTTCTGGAGTAAGGGTTTTATTTCTATCATGCATAGTATGAAGTCTATTTGGTTGAAGACAGCTGTTTTAGCCTTGGAACCTTTTGGGGCTTTGCGATCAGCGATGTGTCCGGTCCATGTTGTCCGGTGACAGCACATGTGTTTGAAAGACGTATTTGTGGCAAATAGACCATTGGAATTAAGGAATGCCACCAGTGCATCTCCATTGCTGTTGCGAAACCCTGTCAATCATTGCAATTGGAACCAAAGGGTCAATTGTTGGTAGATGGTTCGTTCATTAAGTAAATAAGTAGAGACTACTGGCCGTACCCATAGTTTCTGGTTGTTGCTGTAGTTAATGGTAACATCTTGCCAGCTTCAGAGATGACTTTTCCAATGTGCCTGTATAATTACTTAGCTATATAACATAAATCTGTGTACTGTATCAACCATTCAAAAAACTATTAACTGCACAATGACTGTTGGTTTATCAGTATTGTCGTCCAATAAATATTGCCGCTTGTCTATGGTATCCTATATGTCACCTAACCTGTCACTCTAACAGCTAATTTGACATTATATTATTTGCTACAAACTGTCTTAGAAAATGTTCAATATCCTCTTGCCATACAAATCTGCCATTTTTCCGTAACCACTCTTCGAAAGTCTATAGATACAAATAACGACATGGTAATTGTTCAAGATATCGGTTAGTCCACAAGTAACACACATCTCTTTGTGATAGAGTTCTGACCAGTGTAGACGATTGTGTTTTGAGTTCACTGTTTAAAGAGCCAATACCCGGTAAACCTCAAAACATAATATACAAACGTATGTGCATAAAACGGATCTAGTGTGGCAATACATACACTTGAACATCGTTTCTTATAAATGCGATCATTCAATAGGAGACTCTTTCTGTAGGAGGTGGACTTCGCATTCCGTAGATGTGTTATGGTTTATGAGATATTGGTGTCGCTCTTTTTTGCCACAAGCTTGTAGGCTTTCTTGTGTGTATGTATTGTAACGCCTGGGATGCCACTTTGGTATCCTGTTTTCTACCCCCATGTGTCACAATTCATATCACAGTGACACGCAAGGTGTTTTGCGATGTCATCTTGTCAGAAATGCATTACCCTTATAAGTTTATCTGTCGATGCAATATCAGTTTTGCATCGAGCCTGACACAGTATACATTTTTCATAATCTGTTTTTGCAATGGCTACTGCTTTATCTCTTGCATCCGTTTGTTACAATATCTGTTACTGTTCGGCAGGTAGTGGAACCAGAACATAGAACATTTGTTTTGGAGTTTTCTATGCCAGTAACAAACATCAAAACCAAAATCTTCAGCACTCTTGTAGTATCTATTGTCATTGTTTCTATTTCTGCTATAATGTCTTAATTTTTATCTTAAGCCAGTCTAAATGCATTACACTAGATATAATTTGAACATACTAATATATTTTGTAATTCAGTTGACATAGGCACATTATAACTCACGCTTAGATCGGATTTTCAAGGCAGATATCCATGATTCTTTACAATTGCGACTTTGACCAACATTTTAGGGTCAAAGTGACATTTAACATCCAGATCCGCAAGGATGTCTAGTGAGATGTTATTCTACATGGATCAAGGATCAATTTGGTATATGCCATCCTTTGACAGCAGATCGCTCCCAAAAGTTGAGCACCTTGTTCCCCAAATAATGCGACAGATAACCTGTGATTCTCACCTTTGAAATCAAGCATGGGACAGAGAATCTGTGATTCTTACATTTTAACTTAGAGGATGGGACAGATAACCTGTGATTCTTGCATGTGAAATCAGAGCATGGGACAAATAACCTGTGTTACTTACCTTTGAAATCCGAGCATGCGACAGATAACCTGCGCTTCCGCGTCAACAAATCCATCATCACACAGACTTCCCCAAGTGTTGTTGATTTGAATCTCAACACGACCAATGTTTGCACTAGATCCACCAGCAAGACGAACACCCACATTAGTTGGAACTGAAGAAAAACCAAGTAAGCCGATCTCACCATACCTTATCCATGTTGGCTGTATGGCGCTTGTTGGCACCCCACCCCTTTAGATCTTGTTGTTACTGGTTACTGTTGTTGTTGGATATGTATGTGTATTTGTCTAGCAGCGTGTCGGGCGCACCTTCCTCTGGAGGGATTGTCACTAAAGCTGGATCGGATATTGGGCGATGGTAATCAAAAAGGGTGTGGAATGCACACAGTTATCTGATGTCATAATCAAATCTGTCACTTGTTAGCTAACGTCACAATGACGTAGTTCCATCAGGAAAATCGCAGTCTGCCACGCGTACGAATTGTGTCATTGATAATTTACAATTTAATAACCAGTCTGTTGATTATTTTGCAACTAATTTGACTGGGAGTTTTCACCGCCATAGGCAGCAGGAGTAGTAGTTGTGGTAGTAGTAGTAGTAGTAGTAGTAGTAGTAGTAGTAGTAGTAGTAGTAGTAGTAGTAGTAGTAGTAGTAGTAGAAGCAGTAGTAGTAGTCAAAGTGAACGCACGCGTTTATTTAGCTCTGCAATTGCTGCCCGAATTTGCTAGTTTCTAGCGCGATTTTGTAGATAAATTTTATACATATATTTCGTATTAGTATTTCATTTCAAACTTTATGTTTAATTTGTAAATTCTTGTCTTGGTTGGAGAGCATTTTGTGTCTCCATTTTCTAAAGGCATTCCTCTTAGCTATTTCTATAGTTCGTAGGCTAGCGCATTATATTTGGCAAGATCGCTTGAGTGAGTGGATTTAATTCCTTTGTCATTTGTAAGCACAAGCCTAGTTCTTTAACTATATAAATCCTTATAGTCAGTTGGCTGTCCCCGGTCAACTCGAACAGACTAACAATTATATGACTGTACTATCTATTCATATATTTGTTAGTATACTTTAATCGGCTAGGTGTTAGTGAACCACTTAGAAAGTGGTTCAAACTAACAAATAGACGACTGTACTCTCTATTCGTATATTTGTTGGTAGACGTCAGGGTTTCAAAAGGGGACACTATTTATTTAGTGTTTAGCTCTTTCCCTGACGTCCTGGTGTTATATAAGTACATATTTATTATATATTGTAGTAGTATGGGGTTCCTCCTTTGATAAACAACCATGGCAACCTATAAGCGTACTCTAAGCCTTAAAATAACAACTAAGGGGTGGGGTGTTACGGCTATCGACGTGTATCATGGGTTAAAAGACGTCGTTGGCGCGGGACCTGCTACTTTGCAGGGGCTTATCAATGTTACTAAAACTGTATGGAATGTAACCGTGTCAAATGAGGGGGTCAAGAAAAAGCTTCTGAAAGATGTTCTTATTGTAAAGGGTGAAGTTTGTCACGTAGAGGAAATCGAGTCAGATAGGTTGCTAGTGAAGATGAAAGTTCCACTAGAAATTCCAGATGACAGAATCATGAGTGAACTCAAGAAGTATGGCAAAGTGCAAAAGATTGAACGGGAAACGTATCCCTTTGACAGAACACTAGAAAACGGTGTAAGACGTATTTGGTTTGATAAAGTGGATAGCCCTTTACCGAGCAGATTGACGCTTGATGGCAGCTTTGTCCTGCCCTTATGGTATAGAGGGCAAATTAAAGAATGCCGGATCTGCCTAAGTACTGACCATTTGGCAACAGATTGTCCCAATCGAAACAAATGTTTGCTCTGTGGTTCAGTTGACCATTTTAAATGGCGCTGTCCAAAAAATCAAAACAAGCCCTCAGTATCAGGAGATTATCGCCCATTAAAGGATGCAACTGAGTCAAATGCTTCTGAAGCAATCGCTAAGGAAGCTGTTGTTGTGGTTCAGGCCACTGCAAATGACACAAACAGATCATCAAATCCTGTTAAAGTAACTACAGTTGATGAAATTCATGTATTAGAGGAGGGTATAACCTTAAGTCAAGAAAACACTCAAAATGCAGTGGAGCCAAACGTTGCTGTAAAAGACACGCAGGAAAATGATGATCTTACAGAAGAGACAGTTTACAATTCCTTAGAAGATGAATTAAAATTAGGACAGGATAAGTTTAGGACTCAGAAGACAGAAAGTTCAGTCGATTTTCCGCTAAGCCCACTTGATTTAAGTCAGCTTGAAGATATGGTAAATGATGCTCCTGCCAAATGTTACTTAAGTAGCAATAAGCGTCATAAAGAAGACAATAGCTCAGAATCTGAGATTGAAGTAAATGATATGGATGATGATACAATGTCAGTTGCAGAATCAGATGTGTCCATTCAAACACAGAGTTCCCAGATGAAAGATGAAATGGTAATGTACCGATCAGAAGGGGGTGAAGTGTTAGTGCCATATGTAACGGCGAGAGGCGTGAAATATCGTCTACTTCGCCATGATTCTGATATTTCCAAATATGAATATTTGTCTGTGGTAGAACTAGGAAATAGTGAATTCGCAGGAAAATTAGGTAAATGGTCTAAGAAACGAGCTAAAAAACCCAAATCTAGTTAATTTAATGATGGTGGTTGTAAACATCATTTTACAAATTATGATTATCTGCACCATCAATTGCAGAGGATTAAATACCGAATTCAAGCAGCGCCACTTGCTTGAAGAATTAGCAAATGAGAGAGTTGATATTGCTTTTCTACAAGAGACCAAAATTCAAAAAGCTGAAGTGTATGAATCTCTCAAAGATATTTCAAAAGGGCAGATTTTTTTTTCTTTATCACAAGATAATAGTGCGGGAGTGACCATTCTTATCCTACCCCGCTGTCTCAACTATGTTGACGTTATATCGTCGTCATCAGATACAAATGGACGATGGATTTGTGTATCTATTGATGTACTAAACACACGTTTAAATTTGTTGTGCCTTTATGCACCTACCTCTCATCAATTGTGGCGTGAATTTCTAAATGATGTTTCCACAATAATTCAAGACAGAACGCCTGAAAACCTAATTATGGGCGGTGACTTTAATTGCATATTAGACGAGGCTAAAGACAGAAA
This sequence comes from Chaetoderma sp. LZ-2023a, assembly GCA_034401795.1. Classification (NCBI taxonomy): domain Eukaryota; kingdom Metazoa; phylum Mollusca; class Caudofoveata; order Chaetodermatida; family Chaetodermatidae; genus Chaetoderma; species Chaetoderma sp. LZ-2023a. The sequence goes on from CM067370.1 coordinate 21,242,683, forward strand.
CTCTAGGTTTAATTTTAATGACACATCGCATAATATTTTGAAACACATTTGTGAAAATAAAAGCTTGTTAGACACTTATCGGATTGAAAATCCAGAAGGCCAGGAATTTACTTGGTTTTCAACCGATGGAAGGTTAGCTTCAAGGTTAGACAGGATCTATGTAGAACGTTCATTGAAAGGTTACATGTGTAAAACTAACATAAAACCAGTAACTTTCTCTGATCACAATATGTTTTCCATCACATTAGACAATGCTGACTGGGTCAAACGAGGAGATGGATTTTGGAAACTTAATGTAGCATTGCTACGAGATAGTTGCTACCGCAAATGTGTGGAAAGTTGTTGGAGGCATTGGGATGAAAGATGAGGTTCGTATGAATGTATAACAGACTAGTGGGAAGATGCTAAATCAGACCTGAAATATATTTCAAGGCAGTATTCCATTAGGAAAGCACGTGAAATACGAAAGCGTAAAAAGGCGCTTCAGAGGTCGTTGTGTAAAATGAATAAGAAAATTAATGATGGGGAATATAATTATTACGAACTATTAGTTAAATTAAAAGGTAGACTAAATTGACAAACAAATCATCAAATCCTGTTAAAGTAACTGCAGTTGATGAAATTCATGTATTAGAGGAGGGTATAACCTTAAGTCAAGAAAATAATCAAAATGCAGTGGAGCCAAACGTGGCTGTAAAAGACACGCAGGAAAATGATGATCTTACAGAAGAGTCAGTTTACAATTCCTTAGAAGATGAATTAAAATTAGGACAGGATAAGTTTAGGACTCAGAAGACGGAAAGTTCAGTCGATTTTCCGCTACGCCCACTTGATTTAAGTCAGCTTGAAGATATGGTAAATGACGCTCCTGCCAAATGTAACTTAAGTAGCAATAAGCGTCATAAAGAAGACAATAGCTCAGAATCTGAGATTGAAGCAAATGATATGGATGATGATACAATGTCAGTTGCAGAATCAGATGTGTCCATTCAAACACAGAGTTCACAGATGAAAGATGAATTGGTAATGTACTGGTCAGAAGGGGGTGAAGTGTTAGTGTCATGTGTAACGGCGAGACGCGTGAAATATCGTCCACTGCGCCATGATTCTGATATTTCCAAATATGAATATTTGTCTGTGGTAGAACTAGGGAAACATTGAATTCGCAGGAAAATTAGGTAAATGGTCTAAGAAACGAGTTAAAAAACAAATCAAGTTAATCTAATGATGGTGGTTGTAAACATCATTTTACAAATTATGATTATCTGCACCATCAATTGCAAAGAATTAAATACCGAATTCAAGCAGCGCCACTTGCTTGAAGAATTAGCAAATGAGAGAGTTGATATTGCTTTTCTACAAGAGACCAAAATTAAAAAAACTGAAGTGTATGAATCGCTCAAAGATATTTAAAAAAGGGCAGATTTTTTATTCTTTATCACAAGATAATGGGAGTGGCCATTCTTATCCTGCCCCGCTGTCTCAACTATGTTGACGTTATATCGTCGTCATCAGATACAAATGGACGATGGATTTGTGTATCAATTGATGTACTAAACACACGTTTAAATTGTGCCTTTATGCACCTACCTCTCATCAATTGTGGCGTGAATTTCTAAATGATGTTTCCACAATAATTGAAGACAGAACGCCTGTAAACCTAATTATGGGCGATGACTTTAATTGCATATTAGATGAGGCTAAAGACAGAAACTCCAGGTCTAATTTTAATGACACATCGCATAATATTTTGAAACACATTTGTGAAAATAAAAGCTTGGTAGACACTTATCGGATTGAAAATCCAGAAGGCCGGGAATTTACTTGGTTTTCAACCGATGGAAGGTTAGCTTCAAGGTTAGACAGGATCTATGTAGAACGATCACTAGTAACTTTCTCTGATCACAATATGTTTTCCATCACATTAGACAATGCTGATAGGGTCAAACGAGGAGATGGATTTTGGAAACTTAATATAGCATTGCTACGAGACAGTTGCTATCGCAAATGTGTGGAAAGTTGTTAGAGGCATTGGGATGAAAGAAGAGGTTCGTATGAATGTATAACATACTGGTGGGAATATGCTAAATCAGACCTGAAATATATTTCAAGGCAGTATTCCCGAGAAATACGAAAGCGTAAAAAGGCGCTTCAGAGGTCGTTGTGTAAAATTAATAAGAAAATTAATGGGAATATAATTATTACGAACTATTAGTTACATTAAAAGGTAGACTAAATGAAATAGAGCAATATCAGTTTGATGGCGCCAAAATACGGTCAAGAGCACAAATGCACACCGAGGGCGAAAAGCCTACACGTTACTTTTGTAACTTGGAAAAAGCAAGAGATATTGAGAAATTAATGCGCTCACTGAATACTAATGATGGAGTATCAGTGTGGTCAAATGCAGAAATGATGGAAACAGTATCCGAATTTCACAAATCATGAGGGAAGCGATTAAACTGCAACTAGAGATGTTTTAGCTAATATAACAAAAAGACTTCCAGATTCATGTCGTGAAAGCTGTGACCAATCAGTAACAATTGATGATTTGACAAAATCCCTCAAAGGTATGAAGTTAGAAAAGTCTCCTGCATGCGACGGACTTGTAGCATTGCTACGAGATAGTTGCTACCGCAAATGTGTGGAAAGTTGTTGGAGGCATTGGGATGAAAGATGAGGTTCGTATGAATGTATAACAGACTGGTGGGAAGATGCTAAATCAGACCTGAAATATATTTCAAGGCAGTATTCCATTAGGAAAGCACGTGAAATACGAAAGCGTAAAAATGCGCTTCAGAGGTCGTTGTGTAAAATGAATAAGAAAATTAATGATGGGGAATATAATTATTACGAACTATTAGTTATATTAAAAGGTAGACTAAATGAAATAGAGCAATATCAGTTTGATGGCGCCAAAATAAGGTCAAGAGCACAAATGCACACCGAGGGCGAAAAGCCTACACGTTACTTTTGTAACTTGGAAAAAGCAAGAGGTATAGAGAAATTAATGCGCTCACTGAAGACTAATGATGGAGTATCAGTGTGCTCAAATGCAGAAATGATTGAAACAGTAAACGAATTTTACAAATCATTGTATAAATCTGAGGGAAGCGAGGAAACTGCAACTAGAGATGTTTTGACAAAATCCCTCAAAGGTATGAAGTTAGAAAGGTCTCCTGGATGTGACGGACTTCCAGTTGAATTTTATCAAACATTCTGGCACATATTTGGGCCAGTATTAGAAGAAATAGCAACCAGCATTTTAAAGCAAAGGCATCTCCCTCCATCGATGGCCCAAGCACATGTTCGGCTTATATACAAGAGGGGTGACAGAAATAAAATACAGAATTATAGACCAATATCTCTACTCCATGTAGATTATAAGATTATTACTCAGGTAATAACATTAAAACTTGGCGCAGTCCTAGGCGAAGTCATTGACGATGGTCAAACCTGCTCTGTGCCAGGAAGATCAATATTAAACAACACGTTACTTATACAGGACATTATTCAATTAGTTGAAAAGGATTGTATCCCAGCAGCAACAATAGCACTTGATAACGAGAAGGCGTTTGACGGACTAGAATGGGATTTCTTGTTTACGGCTTTAGACCATATTGGCTTTGGTTCAAGATTTATTAAATGGGTAAATATTTTATATACTGATATAACAAGTTGCTATTTAGTAAACAACCAGCTATCCAAACATGTAGGGTTGGAACGAGGTGTCAGACAGGGTTGCTCACTATCCCCGCTTCCAATCGTCATAGCTATGGAATCTTTGGGGGCCACATTGAGGCAAAGCAATGACTTTCAAGGAATATGTATACATGGCGTAGAAAGGCCACTAAAGGTTTCTCAATATGCAGATGATACGACTGTGTTTGCCTGTAAAAATACGGATTTTAGAATTTTAAATAGAGTATTAACAGATTTTCAAAAGGCATCAGGGCAAGTCAATAAAGTCAAATCTAAGGGTTAATTTTTGGGCGATTGGAGGGGCAGAACTGACAATGTGATGGATATTAACTGGTCAAATGATGCCATAAAGATTTTGGGTATTTATGTTAGTAGAGAACAAAATGTATTACTAAACTGGGAAGAAAGGATGTCCAAGCTAAAGTGTGCATTACTAAATTGGAAACGACGTCGCCTAACTGTCTTTGGCAGGACATTTGTCCTTAATAATTTAATTTTATCTAGACTGTGGTATACCGCTTCTGTAGTTCATATGCCCAAATCAGTAGAGTCAAAGATCAACACGTTACTTTTATCCTTCTTATGGGAGGACAAAGCCCATTTGGTATCAGTCAATCCTCACCAATGAAAAGCATGCCGGAGGCCTGGATTTGGTCAATGTTTCAGCAAAGTGTGCTTCTTTAAAATTGAAATTCTTGAATAAGTTACTTACTTCAAACTCATCTTGGTCATGTGTTTCAAGGGCATTTGTCCAAAGGTACGTAGACCCATTTCCAGTACAATGTTTATTTATGTGCAATAAACTTCCACCTAACCATCAAAAGATACCAAATGTATATAAAGAACAGCTCGAAGCCTTAAAAATATTTACACGAGCAATGCCACAACCAAATTGTTGGGAAGATGCCTTAGAGCAACGACTTTGGGGCAATAAGTTGATTCGTGATAATAATGATGTATTATATTTGCCCTCTATGGCCAAAAATGGTATTCAATATTTACGTGACTTAGTAAATCCGAAATCTCGTAAATGGATTGTGATGCAAGATGTAGTAAGAATAACATCAATGAGATATATTGATGCTTCATTCTTGTCGTCATAATTAATGCGATCTTTGCTGTAACGTTGCGGGGTGGGGTACTGGAGGGTTTACAATTAATTTATGGTCAAAATTTTTGAAAATTATTTGTCTGCCTTCCATTCCTGTTTCGTTCCGCTTGCTTAGTTTAGGTTTTGTGCTTCTTTATAGGCCACGCCTACCCCGCCATCATACCTGGAGTGCCACAAGTTTGTCAAGGTCGTTTACAAAGACCATGTCTATTAGCGCTGTTCACCATGTAATGTCGCTAATAGGTGTGATGTATGTTCAGTGTGGCCGGTCAAAATGTTAGTCAAGTTCCTTTCCCAGAAGGACTTGGCTGGGTCTGACGCAGGGTCAGGTGGCTCGAAAGCAAATCGTTGAGCGTCTGTTTCAGCCCGGGGGGGGGAGGGAGGGGGGAGGAGCCATCTTGTATGTCTCCATGGCAGTCCCATCGGGCTCCAGCCTGATGGGTTCTGTCTCTCTGCGACCACCTCCGGGTGGTCCAGTAGCGGTGGCCGGTCCGTCAAGCATGGGAGCCGTTCGCCAGTACGGCTCCGGTGTCTCCTCATCTGGTGATGACTCTTCGGGGTCTGAAGATGAGGAGGCCGAGGAGGAGATACTGTTACGGCATGAGATGCTGCTGGTGGAGAGCATGGAGGTCGATTCCGTCCTGGACGGAAACGCCCTCCATCTGTCTGGCTTGCCGCAAGCCAGGTCAGTCGCTCCGCCCGTGGTTGAACCGTGAATACGTCAATGGGTGATGTATTCACGGGAGTGTCCTCTTCGGAAGCAGACTGGTCCGAGGCTCTGGCTTGGCTAGCCATGGTGGACCCGTCTGTGGCTTCGGCCACAGCTGAAGAGGATACACCCCATCCGTCGATTAGGACGGGGGTCTTGCCTGCAAAGGTTTAAGGAGTTGTTAGATGCTATTTATAGCAAGCAACTCCTGACCAAGGGCCAGCTCCCTGCGGCCTCCAGGGAGGTGCGGGCAAGGTGTATTCCCCGAGCGGAGTATGACAAATATGGTGTGGTTCCAGCAGTCACCGAGGATGACCGCTGGGTACTTGGTGACCAGAGTGCTGGAGCGGGTGGCCCCGCTTCGGCGCTTGTGGACTGGTCACAGGTACACCACGAGGAAGTCCTGGCCCTAGGCGATGAGGGAGTGAGAGCTACAATGAGTGCTGTGAATCATTTCTATCGCCTTCTTCAGTCGGTGTGGGCTAAAGCGGGGGCAGGCCACCCTGTGCCACCTGTGGCGCTATCATGTGTCAATGACGGCCTGGTTCTGTCAATGGACACATTGGCAAGGGTGCAGGCGCGAGTAATGACGTCCGGGAGGCAGATGGTCCTAGACCATATGCGTCCAGCTACTGCCGTCAGGGAGCATTTGCTTGGAACGCCCCATAACAGCCCTAGCATCTTTGGTGGCCAAGTGCGGCCATCTTAGAGGACAGAATCGGTTGGCTGTGAGTCTACACGCACTAGAGGCTGTAGCCAAGCCGCTGACCATACAACCGTCTTCCAAGAAACAGAAAATGCATAAGAGCAATGTGAAACCCAAGCCAGCTTCTGCTATTGCTGGGTCTTCACAGCTGCCTCCGGCTGGGAAGGCGAAGAAGGTTGTAGAGGTTCCTGCCCACCCCACTGTTGGTCCTGATCGCCAGAGAGGCGGGAAGGGCAAGGAGATGGGGAAGGGTAAGTCCTCAAATGGCGGAAAGAAGGGAGCTCATCGTACATGAGGGTATGGACGCTCCCTTCATATCTGCCTGGAGCGTGCCTGTGTGACAGGAACAGCGGTGCCAGTCAGACCAGTCAAGCCAAGACCAAAATGGTTCTCTCTCTCTCTCTCATCAAGAGAGGGGGGAGCGGATCGCGAGCCATGCACCCATGTTAGGCATCAATGCGTCTATAGTGGGTGGAAGGCTCATACATTTCTTCGAGGCTTGGTAAGGTGTGACGTCAGACAGTCTGATCCTGTGATGGATATCCCAGGGGTACATGCCAGAGTGGTGGGATTTTCCCCCACAAAATCTGTCTTTGGCACCTGTCTGGACACCCGTACCAAGGGAGCCAGACAAGTGAGAAGCCATTCAAAACGAAGTGTCAGGTTTGCTTCTGAAGGGAGCAATAAAACCAGCAAACCAGAACACTCCAGGCTTCTATTCAAATATGTTCCTTGTCCCCACGAGGACAGGGTGGTGGAGACCCGTACTCAATCTCAGGCCATTGAATTGGTTTATCCATATACGCCTCGGTTTCAGATGGAAACTCTGAGGTCGGTAATGGCAGGATTGAGGAAAGGAATGTGGTATGTGTCAATCAATCTGAAAAATGCATATTTCCACATTCCAATGAACAGGGGTTGTCACAGGTTACTGAGATTCGCGTTTCAGAATCAGGTATGGGAGTTTGTAGTCCTCCTATTCGGCCTGTCGACAGCTCCGAGGGTTTTCACCAGAGTAGTCCTTGCGGTGACAGCGTTTCTCAGAAGAGAGAACGTGGCGGTTCACACCTACATAGACGATTGGCTTATCAAGGCGGACACGCCAGCCAGGTTAGGAGTGGATACTCCTCTGACTCTGAAGTTACTTTCAGATCTAGGCTGCCAAAAGCAGAGTTTATGTCAAAGAATCAATCTTTGAACTATCCCGGCAAACCGATCATTATACCGAAACTAACTAGGTTTGATCGTGATGCCAGTGGCTGCTGCCCAGTCCGTACTTTGACTAAGTACAAAAAACGGACGGACTCATTATGGTCGAATGATAGACATCTGTGGATCTGCCATAAGAAGCCATATGGCGCCGCATCCATGGATTCTATCTCTCGTTGGGTGGTAGAATGCATCCAAACTACCCACGAGATTGCGACTGGGCACCAGGTGCAATGCGCAAGGGCACACGATGTCAGAGGAATAGCCGCTTCGACCACACTCTACAATGGTATTCCGTTAGAGGACATCATGGCTGTTGCACAATGGCACTGCGAGTCCTCTTTCATGGGTTACTATATGAGGGATGTGTCAGACTCCGCCAATCCGCTCGCTTTAGCTGTTTTGAAACGATTGTTAAACAGCCTTCTACCTTTTGGTACTTGAAAAAGCAAAAGTTATAGAACAGACATGGTCAAGCGAGAGGAGTACAACGAATATTGTCATGGATGGTCGAAAAAGTGCTTGGTTGAAGGCTCCACGTCTGAAATCCAATATTCATAAGGTAATTCAAGTTTGCCATTTTTTTGTATTATGTTTATATATCATGATCATTCATATTATATATTCATGCTCATTCCCAGGCTAATATATGCAGAGCAGTTAACCATCTTATTTCAGGCGAGATGCATGTTCGTGAGTTCTCTCCCTTTTCTTAGGAGATAAGGGGGGGGGCGGTGATGCGAATGTGATTCGGTTCCTAAACTTGTCGGTCCTTTTAGGTCTCCATATGTCAAGTTTAAGTCTAAGATCTTTCTCCAGGGGCAAAAGAAGCAATTGATGGCTTGCTCCTTCCCACCAGGTTACTGTTTAAATCTGGTGTTATCAGAAGTAATAGAATGGTAAGTATTGATCGAAGGAGAATGAAGGAAATTTCAATTTTCCTTTCTCCGAGATCTAACAATACTTACCATTCTATTATGGACCCTGCCTCCCAGCCCTATGGAGGCAAGCCATAGGTATTTTCTTGTTTGGTAGCTTTGCAAACAACATGAGCCTCACTGGCAGACAGGTACTCATTTGTTGGGAACCAGGTACCCGGTTCCAGGAGCCGATAAAGCTTACTAAATCTAGATTCCTAGAGCCAGCTCGCTTCCTAGCTTGTTATCAGAAGTAATAGAATGGTAAGTATTGTTAGATCTCGGAGAAAGGGAAATTGAAATTTCCTTCAATTTGCACTAGTACTGATCACCTGGCTAGTGTGTGCCCCTATAAAGACAAATGTTGGATATGTGGGTCTGGTGATCATTATAGATCACACTGTAGAGAATCGTACAAGAAACCAGAGGCTGAGGGGAAGGTACCAGGCGAAAGAGAGATGAATGACGTAAGTGAGGAGTGGGTTGTAGTAGACGTCCACCAACCACCTAAACTGCGTAGGACAGTAGATACTGATGCAATTGAAGTGCTGGAGAGCGGTTTTGTGATGACGCCTACAGGAAAAAATGATGAACAGTTTTCCGATGCAGAGAGCATAGCACCAGGTCAAACAAAATTCTGATCTCAGTGGACGACCCGGTCGTACTCTACCCAGATCGTCAGAGGTGACGGGGGCTGAGGATAGATGTGATGACAAATCAGAAAATGTTAGCAGAGTGAAGCGACAGATTGATCAATCTAGCTCAGATTCTCAATCTGAAGTTGGTGAGGATGGTGAACATGATACGCCATTTGAATTTGATGATAGTGTATTTGTTGCGGAGTCGGATATATCTGTTAGTACACAGGCTTCTCAAAATTCTGAGATGGTCATTTATCAGTCTGAGAAGGGCCAAGTGTTAGTTCCCTATGTAAGGTGCATTATTGGCATCTGCGCACTGACTCAGATATTTCTAAATACCGACATCTAACAACAATTGAATTAAGTACACCCGAATTCAATGATAAATTGAGCAAATGGACAAAGAAAAACTCGAGCATAAAAAAACCCAACAAATAAAGATGGTGGTCTTAAATACTATTTACGTGCTAATGATAATTTGTACACTAAATTGTAGAGGGTTAAATGACGAAATAAAACAGCATGTTCTATTGGAAGAATTTAAAAACAGAAATGTTGACATTGTGCTACTTCAGGCGACAAAGTTGTAAGGCATTGAAGCTATCGGAAGGTTCAAACAGTTAATGAATGGTGAACTGTTTTACTCGATCCGAGTGTTGGAGTTGCAATTTTGTTTCTTCCTAAATGCCTCAGTTGTATAAATATCACTTCTACGTCTGATGATAATGGACGATGGGTTAAAGTAAACTTTGACATAGCGGGGTCAGATGTTACCCTACTGTCTATTTATGCTCCCGCATATCATTCGCAGAGATCTGCATTTAAGTCTATAATTGCATCTATTGTTCAAGATAATTCTGATAACATTATCATGGGTGGTGACTTCAACTGTGTTATTGACGGAGTACGAGACAGGTGTTCTCTTGCCAGTTATGGGGATGCATCTCACTATAGGCTTGAGACGCTATGTGGCAAGGAAAATCTACTTGATAGCTACCAGATACTATATCCAGAGGGGCGTGATTTTACATGACATTCAAGTAATGGGCATATAGCCTCTCGCATAGACAGGATATATATTTATAGAAATCTAAAAGGTAAGCTGGTAAATACAGGTGTGTATCCTATTACATTCTCTGACCATAGCATGTTTCACATGCTTGGTATTCAGTGGGTAAATTAATCCATCAAGATCCTAGGCATTCCCTTTAGTCGCACAGGAGATGAGGCACTTAATTGGTAAGAAAGAATATCTAAGATGAATAAAACAGTTAATGCTCGGAAACATCGCCATTTAACCATTTTTGGTAGGATTTTGGTCATAAATACACTAATTTGATCAAAATTGTGGTATACAGCATCTGTAATTTATATGCCACAGCATGTTGAAAAGGGAATTAATAAAATTGTTTTGGATTTTTTTGTGGGAAGGTAAAACATGCCTGGTGTCTATGGAAGTTTGCACTAATCATATTTTTAAAGGGGGTCTTAATCTAATTAATGTTAGATCTAAGAGCATGCCATTACTTTTCAAATATTTTATTGATCTGCTTTATTCTAACAACCAGTGGGCAATGGTATCAAAAACAATAATAGAACGATTTATAGAGCCATTTTCTGTGAGAGGTTTCTTTTGTGCAACTGACCCACCTCCTAACTATAGGCACATTCCTCCAGTGTTCTTGAGTTGAAAATCGCTTTCGATGGTTTTATTAAAATAGAAGTCCATCCACCATGCTGGGAATCTGTTTTAAATGTTAATCTGTGGGGCGACAAAGTTTTATACTACACATCCGTGGCACGGAAAGGAATAAAAAATGTTTGTGATATTGTTGACCCCATTACCCAGAAATGGAGGAGATTAAGTGAGATCACTGTTATCACTAATGTGCGACCAATAGATGGTGACGCGTCCTGTGGATAGGATTCACGCAGCTATATCAAAAGAACGGTTCTCCCTTATAATAATGATACAAAATTAAAAATCATGTATAATGACAATGAATTTTCATGCAATATGACAACAAAGGTGTGGTATAAATTACTTTTGGAAAGGCGGGCTAAACCTTCCAAGTGCATTACTGCTTGGGAGCAACATGGATACATTATTGTGAACCGGGGCGTGATATGGCAGAATATACATTTACCGCATATTCCAAACCAGGCAAGAGATGCTGTGTGGAGATTAATCCATAGGAGACTTTGGGTAAAACATCTTATGGTAAAAGTCACAGTATGCCGTGCCTGCGATAATAACGGTATTTTCTGTATGAACTCAGACGAGGCTATTGTCCATCTGTTTACTGAGTATCGTGTCATGTCACAGTTCTGGGCTTTTGTAGAGAACCTCATAGTTCAACTTATGGTACCAAGAACTGAGATAACGGCTAGGAAAATATTATTCCACGATCTGGGAAATGATTACATGCATAAAAATGATAAGCTCGTTATTTGGTTTTGCTTGAGTATTGGTATTTGGAACATTTGGCATTACAGATGCTCTTTGGTTTACGATAATATGACTGGCCTGACAATAGATCACCCAAAGGCATTGAACGCCATATTTTATGTGTCGTGGTCATGCAGCATTAAGGGGGAATACGCAATATTTGTCAAAGCAAAGAAAATGAGGATTTTTTTTACAAATGTATGGTGCAGCGATAAATTTGTCTCTGTTGATAATCAATATGTGCTTATTAAACCTATGCCATTATGAAAGCTATCTGTAAGATTAGCGTGTATGTCTTTTGTTTGTCATTACATTTGTCTTTGCATTTAACATATTTAATGTTGATCATCGAGGAAGATTTTTTTTAATAATATATTTATAATGCAAATTAACACGTAATCCTTTCAACTCCGATCTCACTTTCATTGTACAGGTAGGCTGTTGGATGTTTTGAAACTAATTGGATTGGAACAATTCCCAGTTAGATTTGTTTCAAAATTTTCAATTGAATACTTAATAAAATGAAAATGCGTTTTCGTTTTTGGGCTTTCTGTGTCAAAGAGTTAAATGCAGAAGTCTTTTGACTGGAAACCGGTGCTCCCTAGGGTAACTGCTGCTTCCAGTCATTCCGCTTTTAAGATGGCCAGCCATATATTATTTGTGTTGGAAAGCTCATAATGCGCTAGCGGGATGCAGGTCTAAAAGTATTGTAGTTAATTTACAACAAACGATCCCGGATAATTTTTGAATCCCTATCCCAAAGTAAATAGATTTTGGCTTTTGAGTAGCGGCTTTGTTTGGTTTTGCTTATCTTTTTGCTTATCTTTAAATTAGTCTAAGCAATCCCGGATAATTTTGGAAATTGCCACTCAAAGTAAATTGGAGATATTTACTATTGTTCGCCGCACAGCCGACAAAACGTGTGTTTTTAAATGCTCGTGTTTTGTCAGGTAGATAAAATTACCCGGGTCAATTCATTAACTGGTAATAGTAGTATACGTTCGGCGCTTATTTTATTAGTACATATATTTAATGAGAATCTATTTTGAATTATATTATTTATAATGGAAGACTGGTAGATTTGTGAGTTCTTTTTCTTTTTCATTTGACATTTGTTTACTCTTTGTTTATTGTATGATTTGTACGTCAGCCTTTTATATATTTTTGGATGGGAAAGGTTTTCCGCCCGATCCATTGATTAGTAGTAGTAGTAGTAGTAGTAGTAGTAGTAGTAGTAGTAGTAGTAGTAGTAGTAGTAGTAGTAGTAGTGCAATTGTTGCCCGAATTTGCTAGTTTCTAGCACGATTTTGTAGATAAATAGTACACATATTTCGTAGTAGTATTTCCTTTCAAACTTTATGTTTAATTTGTAAATTGTTGTCTTGGTTGGAGCGGATTTTGTGTCTCCATTTTCTTAAGGCACTCCTCTTAGCTGGCAGTTTCCGCCATTTAATAGGGCTCCTCTGACTGTGGTCAATGCAATACATTTCTCCCCGTGCCAGTATGATATTTCTATAGTTTGTTGGCTAGCTCATTATATTTGGCAAGATCGCTTGAGTGAGTAGATTTAATTCCTTTGTCATTTGTAAGCGCAAGCCTAGTACTTTGATTATATAAATCTTTATAGTCAGTTGGCTGTTCCCGGTCAGCTCGAACAGACTAACAAATATATGACTTTAATATGTTAGTATGCATTAAGAAACCACTTTAATCGGTTAGGTGTTAGTGAACCACTTAATAAATGGTTCAAACTAACAAATATACGACTGTACTCTCTATTCGTATATTTGTTCGTAGACGTCAGGGTTTCAAAAGGGGGCACTATTTATTTAGTGTTTAGCCCTTTCCCCGACGTCTTGGTGTTATATATTTGTATTATATATTGTAGTAGTATGGGTTTCCTCTTTTATAAAACACCATGGTAACCTATAAGCGTACCCTAAGCCTTAAAATAACAACTAAGGGTGGGGTGTCACGCTATCGACGTGTATCATGGGTTAAAGGACGTCGTTGGCGCGGGACCTGCTGCTTTGCAGGGGCTTATCAATGTTACTAAAACTGTATGGAATGTAAGTGTCAAATGAGGGGGTCAAGGAAAAGCTTCTAGATGTTCTTATTGTAAAAGCCGAAGTTTGTAAAGGAGAGGAAATCGAGTCAGATAGGTTGCTAGTGAAGATGAAAGTTCCACTAGAAATTCCAGATGACAGAATCATGAATGAACTCAAGAAGTATGGCAAAGTGCAAAAGATTGAACGGGAAACGTATCCCTTTGACAGAATGCTAGAAAACGGTGTAAGACGCATCTGGTTTAATAAAGTGGATATCCCTTTACCAAGCAGATTGACGCTTGATGGCAGTAGAGGGCAAATTAAAGAATGCCGGATCTGCCTAAGTACTGACTATTTGGCAACAGATTGTCCCAATCGAAACAAATGTTTGCTCTGTGGTTCAGTCGAACATTTTAAGTGGCGCTGTCCAGAAAATCAAAACAAGCCCTCAGTATCAGGAGATAATCTCTCATTAAAGGATGTAACTGAGTCAAACTCTTCTAAAGCAATCACTACGGAAGTTCATGCCACTGAAAATGACACAAACAAATCATCAAATCCTATTAAAGTAACTGCAGTTGATGAAATTCAAGTATTAGAGGAGGGTATAACCTTAAGTCAAGAAAATACTCAAAATTCAGTGCAGCCAAACGTGGCTGTAAAAGACATGCAGAAAAATGATGATCTTACAGAAGAGCCAGTTTACAATTCCTTAGAAGATGAATTAAAATTAGGACAGGATAAGTTTAGGACTCGGAAGACGGAAAGTTCAGTTGATTTTCCGCTAAGCCCATTTGATTTAAGTCAGCTTGAAGATATGGTAAGTGACGCTCCTGCCAAATGTCACTTAAGTAGCAATAAGCGTCATAAAGAAGACAATAGCTCAGAATCTGAGATTGAAGTAAATGATATGGATGATGATACGTCAGTTGCAGAATCAGATGTGTCCATTCAAACACAGAGTTCACAGATGAAAGATGAAATGGTAATGTACCGATCAGAATGGGGTGAAGTGTTAGTGCCATATGTAACAGTGAGAGGCGTGAAATATCGTCTACTGCGCCATGATTCTGATATTTCCAAATATGAATATTTGTCTGTGGTAGAACTAGGAAACATTGAATTCACAGGAAAATTAGGTAAATGGTCTAAGAAACGAGATAAAAAACAAATCAAGTTAATCTAATGATGGCGGTTGTAAACATCATTTTACAAATTATGATTATCTGCACCATCAATTGCAGAGGATTAAATACTGAATTCAAGCAGTAGCAAATGAGAGAGTTGATATTGCTTTTCTACAAGAGACCAAAATTTAAAAAACTGAAGTGCATGAATCTCTCAAAGATATTTCAAAAGGGCAGATTTTTTATTCTTTATCACAAGATAATAGTGCGGGAGTGGCCATTCTTATCCTGCCCCGCTGTCTCAACTATGTTGACGTTATATCGTCGTCATCAGATACAAATGGACGATGGATCTGTGTATCAATTGATGTACTAATCACAAGTTTAAATTTGATGTGCCTTTATGCACCTACCTCTCATCAATTGCGCCATGAGTTTCCACAATAATTCAAGACAGAACGCCTGAAGACATAATTATGGGTGGTGACTTGCATATTGGATGAGGCTAAAGACAGAAACTCTAGGTCTAATTTTAATGACACATCGCATAATATTTTGAAACACATTTGTGAAAATAAAAGCTTGGTAGACACTTATCGGATTGAAAATCCAGAAGGCCGGGAATTTACTTGGTTTTCAACCGATGGATGGCTAGCTTCGAGGTTAGACAGGATCTATGTAGAACAATCACTGAAAAGTTACATGTGTAAAACTAACATAAAAACAGTAACTTTCTCTGATCACAATATGTTTTCCATCACATTAGACAATGCTGACTGGGTCAAACGAGGAGATGGATTTTGGAAACCTAATGTAGGATTGCTACGAGATAGTTGCTATCGCAAATGTGTGGAAAGTTATTGGAGGCATTGGTATGAAAGAAGAGGTTCGTATGAATGTATAACAGACTGGTGGGAAGATGACCTCAAATATATTTCAAGGCAGTACTCCATCAGGAAAGCACGAGAATTATGAAAGCGTAAAAAGGCGCTTCAGAAGTCGTTGTGTAAAATTAATAAGAAAATTAATGATGGGGAATATAATTATTACGAACTATTGGTTAAATTAAAAGGTAGACTAAATAAAATAGAGCAATATCGGTTTGATGGCGCCAAAATAAGGTCAAGAGCAGAAATGCACACCGAGGGAGAAAAGCCTACGCATTACTTTTGTGACTTGGAAAAAGCAAGAGGTATAGAGAAATTAATGCACTCACTGAAGACTAATGATGGAGTATCAGTGTGCTCAAATGCAGAAATGATGGAAACAGTAAATCTAAGGGAAGCAATGAAACTGCAACTACAGATGTTTTAGCTAATATAACGAAAAGACTTCCAGATTCATGTCGCAAAAGCCCATGTTTAAGACTATATGCTCGGCATCAACGTGGCGCAGTGGTGTAACCCACTGGGTGAAAATCCAGACATTTGGAGGGGCTAACCAGAGCATTTGCGCAACGCTAATGAAATGACACTTGGAGATCGAATCAACCGAAATGGTGCTCGCCCTGTGAGGATCCGCCAGGCAGGTGCAGCGCCAGGCTCCACGCCTCGAAGGAGCCCACCCTCAGCTACTGGAGCTCCCATCAACTAGTCTTGTGGAGCCAGGGGCCGAGGATGGAGAGCTACTGGCCAAACGAAAGAGAAGACCAAACCAAAGAGAACCCCAGTATCAACATCATGCACTAGAACGCAGAAGGGGTTACCAACAAGAAATCAGAGCTCGAACAGTTCCTGTACGAAAACAACATTGATATCTGCTGCATCCAAGAGATACACCAGCAAGAAGGAAAACCATTTAAGATCAGAGGTTACCAGATTTTCCGGTGTGATCAAAGAGGAAGAAAGAAAGGCGGGGTGATCATCTTGGTCCAAAACAGCATGAACGCCAGCCAGATCAAAACCTTTATGGAAGAGGCAGAATATATCAAGATCAAGGTAACAAACCAGCAACTCTGTGATTGACATTGTGAATTATTACTGCCCTAATGACAAGAATCTCTCACTTGACACAATCCAGGTCCCGGACTGCCACTTCCTCATTGCGGGAGACTTTAATCGCCAGTCCCAGAGCTGGGGATACAGAACACTTGATAAACGAGGAGAAGACATTGAAGCATGGCAAGATGAAAAGCACCTTTGACTTGTCAACGATCCTACAGATCAGCCTACCTTCTACTCGCGCCGGTGGCACTCGACAACAACGCCGGACTTGGAATTTTGCACAGAAGACATTCATAGAAACCTCAATAGAGTGGTCGGATCGCAGTTAGGAGGAAGCGACCACCGCCCAGTCCTCATCTCTCTTTCTGGAAGTACCTCAACATCCAAGGTGGAACTACAAAAAGGTAAATTGGAGTCTGTTCGGCATTCGTTCCAATGAGCTTACCCAAAATATAGCAGTAGAAGGGAGAAACATCAACAATGTGGTCAAGGAATTTAATTCAAGTATCCTCAAGGCTGCCAACGAAGCGATTCCTCGAGGGTTCAGGAAAAACTACTGCCCCTACTGGACAATAGAACTGCAAGCAGCACATGATAAAGTAGACAAGGCCAGAGAAGATGCAGAGGGTAATCCCTGTCATGAAAACCACTTCACGCTACAACAAACTAAAGCCAGGTATCTAAAGACCAAGCTGGAGGGGAAAGACGACAGGGTTTAATTAGAGAGACACCACAAAGCTATGGAGACTGACTAAAGCACTGAATGATGAGGGTGTCGGGGGAGACAAGATTACTCTTGAAGAAGATGGACAAACACTGACAGGAAAGATGGCTGCAGATGCCTTTGTGAAGGCATATGCAAAAGAAAGCAACATTTCTATACCACGAATGCGTCAAAAAGAGGTTAGAAAACAGCAAAAGGAAAGAACAGACACCAATACTCACGATGCAATGAATGTTGACATTAGTTTAGCAGAACTGAAGAAGGCTATCTACCAATTGAAGAAGAAGAAATCTCCCGGGCCAGATGGCATTACGAATGAAATGATCCAACACCTTGGTAATGCATCTCTTCGCAAGTTGCTAGACATCTTTAACCTCAGTTGGACCAGTGGAGAGGTTCCTCAGTGCTGGAAGGAAGTCAGAATGACGCCTATTCTGAAAAAATGGAAGAACAAGACGAAATTGCTGAGCTACCGTCCTAATAGTCTTACACGCTGCATATGCAAGACCAGGGAGCGCATCATCAACCAGCGGTTGCAGTGGTACCTGGAGTCGGAGAACATTATAGTTTCAGAGCAGGCCGGCTTCAGAAGATACAGGAGCACAGAAGATCAAACAACACATCTTGCACAGGTCATAGAGGACACTTTTCAAGCCAAGAAGGTTATGCTAGCTGCATTTATCGATCTGCAGAAGGCATTTGACAAGGTGTGGAAGGATGGCCTCCTTGTGAAGCTCCGCTGCACAGGCATCGGAGGCAACATGTTCAGATGGACCAAGTCATACCTACACAATCTGGACAGAATGTATTGCTGAGACAAGGGGTGCCACAAGGCGGAGTATTATCACCAACTCTGCTCCAGACCAGCAGACATACCTGGGAGCCACCTATGACAGAAGATTAACATGGAAGGAGCACAGAATGAGAGGCAAAGGCCAGAAGAAAGCTAAACACCATTAGGAAGCTGGCAGGAACAAAGTGGGGTGCCAATGAAAGGATCCTCAAGACCATCTACCTAGGTGTCGTACGACCACACCTTGAGTATGAATCCAGCAGCTAAATCTCATCAACAGAACCTCGACAGAGTACAAAAGCAGGCACTGCGCATCATCACTGGTGGAATGAGATCAACACCAATAGAAAACATGGAGCAGACAGCAGGCATCCGCCCACTTAGCAAAGGAAGGGAATGCCAAGCACAAATCGTTCAACAACCACCCGATGAAGATCAGGCAAGCACAGCTGTCACCAGGAAGACTTAAAAGATCAAGTTTTGTGAAAGAGACAAAAGCACTTCAAAGGAAACACCAAGAGATGTTGCCAGCACAAATAGAAGACCCAAACCACACCATTGATCCTCCACCCTGGGAAAACAAACTAGAGAGCATAGCTATTCGCACCACAGTACCTCATCTCACAACCAAAGATGAACACAGTGATGTTAGCAAGAAGGCCCTGACGCTATCCATGCTGGAAGAAATGTACCCTCAGGAGACATGGATAAGGATCTACACAGATGGATCAGCCAAAGATGCAATTAGGAGCGGAGGTGTCGGACTGCACATACAGTATCCAAACGGACAACATGAGTCAGCTGCAATACCGACAGGCAAACACTGCACAAACTACAGAGCTGAAGTCGAAGCACTGGCTCATGCAGCTAATACCATCAGCAGAACAGCAGACCCTATTGCACAGATTTATCTGATGCCCGCTCCGTCCTTGAGGCTATCACCAAAGGTAAGTTGCCACGACTTGAAGAAGCACTACAAACCATCAAATGCTTTCGGATAGCATTGCAGTGGATCCCCTCACACTGTGGAGTCCAAGGAAATGAGAAAGCAGACAAGATGGCAAAGGTGGGTGCAAAAGAGAATAAGACAAGAAAACATGGTTACCCATACAGAGATGAAGACTATCATCATGTCCCTCTATAGAACACCTCAATCAGAAGATGCCTACCATCATCTCTCGAGGCCAGAACAAGTGACCATTTTTCGTCTCAGAACTGGACACAACAGACTAAACCAACACCTGTGCAGGCGGTTCCACCTTACGACATCGCCCACTTGTCCTTGTGGAGAAGCAGAAGAGACCACAGAGCACATACTTCAATGTTGCAGTACGTATCAGCTGCTGAGAGAAGAGATCTGGCCTTTGTCAACCTCTTTTCTTGAAAAGCTGTATGGGCATGTGGAAGAACTGCAGAAAACCACAGATTGAATCTTGAGAACGGCTCTCCAAGTGTGATACCAGCGATCGAAGAGAAGAAGAGATGTCGCGAAAGCTGTGACCAATCAATAACAATTGATGATTTGACAAAATCCCTCAAAGGTATGAAGTTAGAAAAGTCTCCTAGATGCGACGGTCTTCCATTTGAATTTTATCAAACATTCTTGCACATATTTGGGCCAGTATTAGAAGAAATAGCAACCAGCATTTTTAAGCAAGGGCATCTCCCTCCATCGATGGCCCAAGCATATGTTCAGCATATATACAAGAGGGGTGGCAGAAATAAAATACAGAATTATAGACCAATCTCTCTCTGTGTAGATTATAAGATTATTACTTGGGTAATAATATTAAAACTTGGCGCAGTCCTAGGCGAAGTCATTGACGATGGTCAAACCTGCTCTGTGCCAGGAAGATCAATATTAAACAACACTGCTTATACAGGACTTTATTCAATTAGTTGAAAAGGATTGTATCCCAGCAGCAATAATAGCACTTGATAACGAGAAGGCGTTTGACAGACTAGAATGGGATTTCTTGTTTAACTCTTTAGACCATATTGGCTTTGTTTCAAGATTCATTAAATGCGTAAATATTTTATATACTGATATAACAAGCTGCTATTTAGTAAACAATCAGCTATCCAAACCTGTAGGGTTGGAACGAGGTGTCAGACAGGGTTGCTCACTATCCCCGCTTCCAATCGTCATAGCTATGGAATCATTGGGGGCCACATTGAGGCAATGCAATGACTTTCAAGGAATATGTATACGTGGCGTAGAAAGGCCACTAAAGGGTTCTCAAAATGCAGATGATACGACTGTGTTTGCAAGTAAAAATACGGATTTTAGAATTTTAAATGGATTATTAACAGATTTTCAAAAGGCATCAGACTTTAAAGTCAATAAAGACAAATCTAAGGGCTTATTTTTGGGCGATTGGAAGGGCTGAATTGACAATGTGATGGATATTAACTGGTCAAATGATGTCATAAAAATGATGGGTATTTACTTTAGTAGAGAACAAAATGTATTACTAAACTGGGAAGAAAGGATGTCCAAGCTAAAGTGTGCATTACTAAATTGGAAACGACGTCGCCTAACTGTCTTTGGCAGGACATTTGTCCGTAATAATTTTATTTTATCTAGGCTGTGGTATACCACTTCTGTAGTTCATATGCCCAAATCAGTAGAGTCAAAGATCAACACGTTACTTTTGTCCTTCTTATGGGAGGACAAAGCCCATTTAGTATCACAGTCAATACTCACCAATGAAAAGCATGCTGGAGGCCTGGATTTGCTTACTGTTTCAGCAAAGTGTGCTTCTTTAAAATTGAAATTCTTGAATAAGTTACTCACTTCAAACTCATCTTGGTCAAGTGTTTCAAGGCCACTTCTCCAAAGGTATGTAGACACATTTCCAGTAGAATGTTTATTTATGTGCAATAAACTGCCACCTAATCATTAAAAGATATTAAAGAACAGCTCGAAGACGTAAACATATTTACAAGATCAATGCCACAACGCAATTGTTGGGAAGATGCCTTAGAGCAACGTCTTTGGGGCAACGAGTTGATTCGTGGTAATGATGATGTATTATATTTGCCCTCTATGGCCAAAAATGGTATTCAATACTTACATGACTTGGTAAATCCGAAATCTCGTAAATTGATTGCGATGCAAGATGTAGCAAGAATAACATCAATGAGATATATTGATGCTCAGCGCTTATTTGTTAGAATAAAGAATGCAATACCTGCTGTATGGTTCAAATTGCCGAAAGCATGTGGCAACATTGATATGTTGCAACCAACATTAGTATTTATGTCAGAACATATAAAATACAACATGACATCTAGAGACTGGTAGAGAATTCTAATGCAAAGTCGGAGACAGACTCCTATTGTGGTTAGGCATTGGAACAATTTAGGATGCGTGACAAAGAACTGGAAAAATGCCTGGAAAGCAATACATCTACCTTGTCTATCAGGAAACGCACGTGACCTGGCATGGCGATTACTCCATCGAAGGCTATGGGTCGGCCATCTTACTTATATGTGTAAAATAACAAGTACAGACCGGTGCTTATTATGTAATACTGAGGAGGAAACGATAGACCATCTATTTACTCAGTGTCGCATAACTACAGGCCTTTGGGTATATATCAATATGCTCCTTGCTAAATTTGGAACCAAATATGTGAATTTAGTGGCTGAAAAAATTTTGTTCAAAGATTGCTCAACTATCGGATGAATCATTAATAGCAAGGAGAAAGAAATGTTAATAACACCGTTATCTGTAGGAGTGTGGGCCATCTGGAAGCATCGGTGTTCAGAGGCCAGAGATAAAACCGGCAACAACCACCAAAGAGCCATACAAGCTATATTTCGATCATTGTTGATAAACTGCATTCATTGTGAATTTTACAGGCTAGTTGAACATGGGAGAGAAAGCAGATTTAAAGATGTATGGTGCAAAACTGGCCTAGTATCAATTGAATACGGATATCTAAAAATATCAGAAGTGGAACGTATATAAACTAGCACACTCGCTGCTTGCTGTATATTGATAAATGCTATTTTAATTTAATTTAATTGCCTTTATTTTAAAATTTTAATGCCTTAGGAGACTCTAATCTTGACGAATATCTTAACCTTGGGAATCAGTATATTTAAATATCAAATGAGTATTATGTCAATATTCTGAAGGTGATCAGATTTTCAAGTTAACAGAATGTGATATCTTACAATTAGCTTCCGGTTGTAAATGTTTACTGTGGGTGTATTTGTTCCAGGGTAATTTGTAAAAACTTACAATGAAGTAAATTTAGAATGTGAACCCAAAGCGCCATCTATGTAGTCATATTTTGTATACTTTTGCTTTGTGCATTATATTACATAAAGGCTACTACGTCCATCGGGCATTTAAGAATCGGCTAACTGGCGTCAATGAGTGACTTTTTGTTACTTATTGACGAGTGAGCTGCACTCGCCGTTTGGCCCTACTACTATACAGTGTGCTACATTAAACTACATATGATCTACTTAGCCTGTCGGTCATGAATCGGCTCAATGGCGTCAATGAGTGGCAGTAGCTTACTGCTAATTATTGATGAGTCGCTTTACCACTTGTTGGTTAGCTATGCTCGCCATTTGGGCCTACTACTACACAGTGTGCGAATAGTAATGGCTTTGTTGAATTATGTTATGTTATCAGCTCTTTATTAATTGTGTTTTCTATGTAGTATTTTAGCTTGCACTGTTTTGATATGTTAGGTTTGTATTTTTATTCTATTAATAAAGCTTGCTATTTCATCCGATTTTTTATGGGGGTTTGCAAGCCTTTTTTAAAGGAGTTCCTCCGTGAAGTGTAATCGGATTTTCCAAAACAAAAGAAGTAGTAGTATCAGAAGCAGCAGCAGCAGCAGCAGCAGCAGCAGCAGCAGTAGTAGTAGTAGTATTAGTAGTAGTAGTAGTAGTAGTCGTAGTAGTAATAGCGGCAGAAGTAGTAGTAGTAGTAGTAATAGCGGCAGAAGTAGTAGTAGTAGTAGTAGTAGTAGTAATAGCGGCAGAAGTAGTAGTAGTAGTAATAGCGGCAGAAGTAGTAGTAGTAGTAATAGCGGTAGTAGTAGTAGTAGTAGTAGTAGTAGTAGTAGTAGTAGTAGCGGCAGTAGTAGTAGTAGTAGTAGTAGTAGTAGTAGTAGTAGCGGCAGTAGTAGTAGTAGTAGTAGTAGTAGTAGTAGTAGTAGTAGTAGTAGTAGTAGTAGCAGAAGTAGTAGCAGCAGAAGTAGTAGTAGCAGAAGTAGTAGCAGCAGAAGTAGTAGTAGTAGTAGTAGCAGCAGAAGCAGTAGTAGTAGTAGCAGCAGAAGCAGTAGTAGTAGTAGTAGTAGCAGAAGCAGTAGTAGTAGTAGTAGTAGCAGCAGAAGCAGCAGTAGTAGTAGTAGTAGTAGTAGTAGTAGTAGTAGCAGAAGTAGTAGTAGTAGTAGTAGTAGTAGTAGTAGTAGTAGTAGTAGTAGTAGTAGTAGTAGTAGCAGAAGTAGTAGTAGCAGAAGTAGTAGTAGTAGTAGTAGCAGCAGAAGCAGTAGAAGTAGTAGTAGCAGAAGTAGTAGTAGCAGAAGTAGTAGCAGCAGAAGTAGTAGTAGTAGTAGTAGCAGCAGAAGCAGTAGTAGTAGTAGCAGCAGAAGCAGTAGTAGTAGTAGTAGCAGAAGCAGCAGTAGTAGTAGTAGCAGAAGTAGTAGTAGTAGTAGTAGTAATAGCAGTAGTAGTAGTAGTAGTAGTAGTAGTAGTAGTAGTAGTAGTAGTAGTAGTAGTAGTAGTAGTAATAGTGGTAGTGGTAGTGGTAGTAGTAGTAGTCGAAGTGAACGCACGCGTTTATTTAGCTCTGCAATTGCTGCCCGAATTTGCTAGTTTCTAGCGCGATTTTGTAGATAAATTTTATACATATATTTCGTATTAGTATTTCCTTTCAAACTTTATATTTAATTTGTAAATTCTTGTCTTGGTTGGAGCGCATTTTGTGTCTCTATTTTCTAAAGGCATTCCTCTTAGCTGGCGGTTTTCGCCATTTAATAGGGCTCCTCTTACTGTGGTCAATGCAATACATTTCTCCCCGCGCCGGTCTGCTATTTCTATAGATCGTAGGCTAGCGCATTGTATTTGGCAAGATCGCTTGAGTGAGTGGATTTAATTCCTTTGTCATTTGTAAGCACACGCCTAGTTCTTTAACTATATTACTCCTTATAGTCAGTTGGCTGTCCCCGGTCAACTCGAACAGACTACCAAATATATGACTTGACTATTTAATCATATATTTGTTAGCATACTTTAATCGGCTAGGTGTTAGTGAACCACTTAGAAAGTGGTTCAAACTAACAAATATACGACTGTACTCTCTATTCGTATATTTGTTGGTAGACGTCAGGGTTTCAAAAGGGGACACTATTTATTTAGTGTTTAGCTCTTTCCCCGACGTCTTGGTGTTATATATTTGTATTATATATTGTAGTAGTATGGGGTTCCTCTTTTTATAAAACACCATGGCAACCTCATATAAGCGTACCCTGAGTCTTAAAATCACGACAAAGGCTTGGGGTATTTCGGCAATTGAGGTGTATCATGGGTTGAAGGATGTAGTTGGGGCAGGGCCACGGGTCCTTCAAGGTCTCGTTAATGTTTCCAAATCTGTATGGAATGTCACCGTAGTTAATGAAAGTGTGAAGGAAAAGTTGCTCGACGAGGTCCTTGTCGTGAAGGGTGAGGTGTGTAATGTGGAGGAAATAGATTCTGATCGTCTATTAGTCAAGATGAAGGTTCCATTAGAGATCCCAGATGAACGGGTTATCACTGAATTGATCAAGTATGGCAAAGTGGACAAAGTAGAACACGAGACCTATCCATTTGATCGAACCTTAGAAAATGGCATCAGAAGAATTTGGTTTGAAAAGGTAGAACAACCTCTCCCAAGCAAGGTCACCATAGATGGTCGATTTATCTTGCCATTATGGTACATGGGGCAAATCAAAGAGTGTAGAATCTGCTTAAGCACAGAACATCTTGCAACAGATTGCCCTAACAAAAACAAATGCCTAGTTTGTGGAGCATCTGATCATTTTAAGTGGCGATGCCCGCAGAACAAATATGTCAAAAAGGGTGCTGATAAAAGTGCAGAGCAAGTTGTCTCTAAAGAGAATGTCATAGAACCGGTAGCTGCTGAGATTGTAGCGGAAATTCATACTAATGGGAAGCACGCTGCTAAGGAAAATGTCATCGAACCAGTAGTTGCTGAGATTGTAGCTGAAGTCCATGTTAATGAGAAGCATGGGGGAAAAACTAAGAATCCAATCGCTGTAGTTGCAGGCGATGAAATAGAGGTTCTAGATGAGGGGCTAAGTCTTGCTCCAGTAACAAGTCAATCCAAGTTTGATGACAGAGAGGCTAATTCCACACAAGTTGAAGATGATGATCAATACCCTCTGGAAGAGAGTTTTAATTTAGGACAAGTAAAATTCAGGTCGCAAGATACTGAAACTAACTTTGAATTTCCAATGAGTACACTCAATCTAGACGATTTAAATAATATAGAGAAAGTAATTGGTGTCTCGGATCGATTGAGTGGAACAAAGCGACAGAAAGATGGAGAGAGTTCTGAATCAGAAATAGAGGAAAGTGATATAGAAGACGATAATATGTCAGTCGCTGAATCTGATATATCCATTCAAACACAGAGTTCTAAATCACCTGATGAAATGGTCATGTACAGGTCAGAGGCAGGAGAGGTGTTAGTTCCATATGTGACGGCAAATGGTGTTAAATATAGGCATCTGCGTCATGATTCAGATATATTAAAATATAAGCATTTGGAAAAAGTTGAGCTAAGTAATGCAGCGTTTGTGAGTAAAATAGGTAAATGGTCTAAGAGAGGGTCGAAAAAACCAAAATCTAGTTAGCTTAATAATGGCGGTTTTACACAGCATTTTATTACCTTTTATGCTAATTTGCACACTCAATTGTAGAGGCTTAAATAGTGACATAAAGCAACGTCACTTACTAGAGACTCTGAAAAATGAGCAGATTGACATTGCTTTGATACAGGAAACAAAAATTCAGAAGTCAGAATTATACGATAATTTAGAAAAGATTTCTGGATCCAAAATATTTTATTCGTTATCTCAAGATAATAGTGCAGGCGTAGCAATTGTTATACTCCCTCGTTGTTCAGCCTATGTAAATATAATCTCTTCAGTATCAGGTGCAAATGGTCGCTGGGTGAGAGTCACGCTAGATATACAACAAACACGTATCACGTTGCTGTGTATATATGCACCTACATCTCATCAACTACGTCGTAATTTTTTTAAGGAGATGTCTAAAACAGCACTACATAACATCACTGAAAACTTAGTAATGGGTGGTGACTTTAATTGTGTCTTAGACAAAGAAAATGACAGGAATGCAACTTCAACTTATACTGATACATCACATAGACTCTTAAAAGAAATATGTGATAATGAAAATTTAGTGGACACCTATAGAATATCAAAACCTCATGGTAAAGATCTCACATGGTTTTCGGTAGATGGTAAAGTTGATTCAAGGATCGACAGAATGTATGTGAATAGTTTGTTAACAGGGTACTGGAGAGATGTTAATATTAAGCCAGTTGCATTCTCTGATCATAACATGGTTTGTGTAACCTTTGCCAATGCTGACTGGGTAACAAAAGGGGTCGGGTTTTGGAAATTAAACACAACACTGTTGGGAGAAGAATTTTATAAGAATAATATAGAGAGTTGTTGGCAACATTGGATTAATAGGAAAGCATCATATAAGAGCACATTGCAATGGTGGGAGGATGTTAAACTGGATTTAAAGTATGTTTCCCGAAAGTATGCTATTAGAAAAGCACAGGAAATACGCAAACGCAAGAAAACACTTCATCGATCACTGATGAAAATTAATGCTAAAGTAAATAATGGTGAAGAGAATTATTATGAATTACTGGTTAAAATTAAAAGTAAAATAAGAGATATAGAACACTATGAGTTTGAGGGTGCAAAAATTAGAGCAAGAGCCCAGATGCACGCAGAAGGGGAAAAGCCAACCCGATATTTTTGCGCATTAGAAAAAGCACGGGCAATAGATAAGGTGATGTGCTCATTAAACATGCCGGATGGTTCAACCGTCTTTACCAACAATGAAATGAGTACTATTGTATGCAATTACTATGAGTCATTGTACAAGTCAGAGGGAATTGATGAAGATGCAAAATTGGATTTGTTAGCAAATATAGACAAAAAGGTGTCAGACACAGGCAGTGAATTTTGTGATCAACCCTTAACACTAGAAGATTTAACTAAATCCCTTAAAGGTATGAAACTAGAAAAATCACCGGGGTGTGATGGCCTTCCAGTTGAATTTTACCAAACGTTTTGGCACCTTGTAGGTCCAATAATGGAAGAATTAGGCACTGAAATTTTTGAGAAAGGCCATTTACCACCAACTATGGCTAGGGCATACGTAAGGCTAATATATAAAGGAAATGACAGACGTCTAATTCAGAACTACAGACCAATTTCTCTACTATGTGTAGACTACAAAATAATATCCAGAGCACTAACATTGAAACTAGGTAGTGTTTTAGGAGAAATCATTGGAACAGAGCAGACATGTGCTGTACCCAGGAGGACAATTCTAACCAATACCATGGTAATAAGAGACCTTATACAATTGGTTGAGAAGGATAGCATCCCTTCAGCTGTGATTGCCTTGGACAATGAAAAGGCATTTGACCGTGTGGAATGGGATTTTCTTTTTAATTCTTTGCAATCGTTTGGGTTAGGCTCAAACTTTATTAAATGGGTAAAGATTTTATATACGGATATCAAGAGTAGCTATTTAGTGAACAATCAATTATCCAGAGAAATTGTCTTAGAACGTGGGGTTAGACAGGGGTGTTCCCTATCGCCATTATTATTTGTTATTGTGATGGAATCACTTGGCATAGCATTGAGGCAAAATAATAACTTTCAAGGCATATGTATTCGTGGCATAGAAAGACCACTTAAGCTGTCACAATATGCTGATGACACAACTGTGTTTACCAGTTCAAACAATGATTTTGCAATTTTAAACCACGTACTAGAAAAGTTCCAAAATGCATCTGGTTTGAAAATCAATAAAGGAAAATCCAAAGGATTATTTCTGGGGCCATGGAAAGAGCGGAATGACCAGCCACTTGAAATCAAAGATTTTAGGCATCTATTTTGGCAGGAAACCGAATACAATACAAAATTGGAATGAACGAGTATCTAAGCTTAAGAGAATATTAGCAAATTGGAAGCGTCGTCGTCTTTCAATCTTTGGTAGAGTGTTTGTTGTCAAAAACTTGGCATTATCTGGGCTATGGTATACAGCATCGGTTGTACACATGCCAAAACATGTAGAAAAGGAGGTTAATGAGTTGATATTGTCATTCATATGGGAAGAAAAGAATCATTTAGTTTCCCATCGTGTTCTCAATAATGCTAAGTTAGAAGGAGGACTTGATTTAATTGATATTAAAGTGAAATGTGTTTCTTTAAGGTTAAAATTTTTGGATGATCTTATTACATCAGATGAGACGTGGGCATGTGTTTCACGAGCTCTCATGGAGAGAATTGTAGAACCATTTCTGGCGGAGCATGTGTTTACCTCAAAGAAGCCACCTCCGAATAGCCAAATGATACCAGATGTGTTTAAAGATCAAGTTAAGGGGTTAGAAATATTTGACAGATACATGCCTCCACCTACGTGCTGGAAGGAAGTACTAGAACAGCAATTGTGGGGCAATAGTAATATATGTTATAACAATGCAGTACTTTATCTACCGTCCTTTGCAAAATATGGCATTCAACATTTATCGGATATGATACACCCTCAAACACGTAGATGGATTTCAATGCAAGACGTAGCTAGAAAAACACATATGAGGCATATAGATGTCCAGCGGTTGCTAAATAAAATAAAACATGCTGTACCAATTGAATGGTTTCGTCTGCCAAATGTAAATAATAATAGTTTGACTCCACAACCCGCATTAGTTCTTGATGATGAGATGTTAAAATACAAGATGAGATCCAAGGAATGGTACCATATTATGAGACGAAAACAAGTAACACCTCCCATAGCAATTAGGAGATGGGATGACTCAAGCTATAAACCATCCAGTTGGAAAAATGTATGGAAAATCTTACATTCTCCATCCATACCAAATATGGCTCGTGATTTATTGTGGCGATTACTACATCGACGTCTATGGGTGGGACACTTGACATACAAGTGCAATATTACGACTTACGAAATGAGATCCAAGGAATGGTACCACGTTATGAAACGAAAACTATGGGTGGGACACAAGTGCAATATTACGACTTCTGATAGGTGTTACTTATGTCAAACAGACGAGGAAACAATCGAGCATTTATTTGTGGAATGTCCAATATCGTCACAATTTTGGGACTATATCAGCCAAATCTTGGCAAAATTTGGAGCGAAGCCCATTGTTCTACAAACGCATGTAGTCTTATTTAGAGAATTTGGATCAAGCGGTGTAAATATCATAAAGTCTGAAAGGACTATTTTAATAACAATACTAACCATAGGTGTTTGGGCCATTTGGAAACATCGGTGTGCACAGACGAAAAATCCATCTATGGGCAATCACAATAGAGCAATAAAGGCAATATTTCGTTCATTGCTGCTGAATCATATTCCTTGCGAATATTTTAGATTAAAGCAGCATGGTAAAGAAAAAGTATTCAAGGACATATGGTGCAAAACAAACATAGTTTCAATAGAGTTGGGAGCTGTAAAAATAAATGAGCCTGCACTAGCTTAAATCATTTAATTACTACAGCTGATTTATCTGTGTCTTTTAATTAATCTGTGTCATGTAATTCATTTTAGTCTGCACTTTGATATTGTTATGTTTAATAATTCATGTTAAGAAATAAACAGACTGGGGTAATTTAATAATCAATCGATAAAGTAATTTGCCATTGAATTATAAAATTGTCCCAGGTAATTTTAGGAATTTGCACAGAGTTTTATAGGGTTATTTGTTCCCGGGTAATTTACAAAACCTTACAACAAAGTAAATCAAAAATGGAAACAAGAGCGCCATCTATTTCAATCTATTTTTCTGTAATTTTCCTGCTGACTATATATGTTATGCTACCTGAATGCTACTACGCCCGCTGATATTTAAGACTCAGCCCACTTGCGTCAATGATTGACTTATTTGTCATTGATGGACGAGTCACTTTTCATTTGTTGAATAGTTGCACTCGCCACACGGGTCTACTACCACACATGGATTGAATGGTAATTTACAAAACCTTATAATAAAGTAAATTGAAAATGTAAACAAGAGGGCCATCAATTTTTCTGGAATTTTTCTGCCGACTATATGTATTATACTAGCCAAATGCTACTACGCCCGCTGATCTTTAGAGAATCAGCCCACTGGCGTCAATGATTGACTTATTTTTCATAGATTGACGAGGCACTTTTCATTTGTTGGATAGTTGCACTCGCCACACGGGTCTACTACTACACCTGGGTTGAATAGTAATGCCTTTGTTAAGTTTTGTTTTGCTATCGGAGATTTATCAGCATATTGTTTTGTATCTATACTTTTTAAGCCATATGTATTTATAGATTGTATTAATGCTCATTATTTATCATTGTTTTGGTGTAATATTAATCAAGATTACTAGTTCACCAGGTTTTTTTCTGGGGGTTTGCAAGCCTTTTTAAAGGAGTTCCTCCGTGAAGTTTGTCCGACTGCGTCAGCGTCGGTTTTTCAAAAAAAAAAAAAAAAAAGTAGTAGTAGTAATAGCGGCAGAAGTAGTAGTAGTAGTAGTAGTAGTAGTAGTAGTAGTAGTAGTAGTAGTAGTAATAGCGGCAGAAGTAGTAGTAGTAGTAATAGCAGCAGAAGTAGTAGTAGTAGTAGTAATAGCGGTAGTAGTAGTAGTAGTAGTAGTAGTAGTAGTAGTAGCGGCAGTAGTAGTAGTAGTAGTAGTAGTAGTAGTAGTAGCAGAAGTAGTAGTAGCAGAAGTAGTAGTAGCAGAAGTAGTAGCAGCAGAAGTAGTAGCAGCAGAAGTAGTAGTAGTAGTAGTAGCAGCAGAAGCAGTAGTAGTAGTAGTAGCAGCAGAAGCAGTAGTAGTAGCAGAAGCAGTAGTAGTAGTAGTAGTAGCAGCAGAAGCAGCAGTAGTAGTAGTAGTAGTAGCAGAAGTAGTAGTAGCAGAAGTAGTAGTAGTAGTAGTAGCAGCAGAAGCAGTAGTAGTAGCAGTAGTAGCAGCAGCAGAAGCAGTATTAGTAGTAGTAGTAGTAGTAGCAGCAGCAGAAGCAGTATTAGTAGTAGTAGTAGTAGTAGTAGTAGTAGTAGTAGTAGTAGTAGTAGTAGTAAACGCACGCGTTTATTTAGCTCTGAAATTGCTGCCCGAATTTGCTAGTTTCTAGTGCGCTTTTGTAGATAAATTTTATACATATTTCGTATTAGTATTTCCTTTCAAACTTTGTTTAATTTGTAAATTCTTGTCTTGGTTGGAGCGGATTTTGTGTCTCCATTTTCTAAAGGCACTCCTCTTAGCTGGCGGTTTCCGCCATTTAATAGGTCTCCTCTTACTGTGGTCAATGCAATACATTTCTCCCCGAGCCAGTATGCTATTTCTATAGTTCGTTGGCTAGCGCATTATATTTGGTAAGCTCGCTTGATTGAGTAAATTTAATTCCTTTGTCATTTGTAAGCGCATGCCTAGTTCTTTAATTACATAAATCTTTATAGTCATTTGGTTGTCCCTGGTCAACTCGAACAGACTAACAAATATATGACTATTATCTATTTATATATTTGTAAGTGGTTCAAACTAACAAATATACGACTGTCCTATCTATTCATATATTTGTTGGTAGATGTCAGGGTTTCAAAAAGGGACACTATTTATTTAGTGTAACTCTTTCCCTGACGTCTTGGCATTATATTTGTGTTATTCCCCATTATATATTGTAGTAGTATGGTTTTCCTCTTTTTTTAAAAACACCATGGCAACCTCCTATAAGCGTACCAGAGTCTTAAAATCACGACAAAGGCTTGGGGTGTTTCGGCAAATGAGGTGGATCATGGGTTGAAGGACATAGTTGGGGCAGGCCCACAGGTCCTTCAAGGTCTCAATAACGTTTCCAAATCAGTATGGAATGTCACTGTGGTTAATGAAAGTGTGACGGAAAAGTTGCTCGACGAGGTCCTTGTCGTGAAGGGTGAGGTGTGTAATGTGGAGGAAATAGAATCTGATCGTCTATTAGTTAAGATGAAGGTTCCGTTAGAGATCTGAAAAAGTAGAACATGAAGATGTCATTTCCTGCCTTAATCCGGAATCCGCCTTTTGGGTTAACCAGTTACCGGAAGTAAATAGTATGAGAATTAGAGTGTCAAAATGCGTTAATCGGATCTTATGTTTTAATACTAGTAATCAAGTATCAAAGGTTAAATCCTGTCCTACACATTCAGTAAAGGAATGTGACAGTGGCAACGCGGTAAATAACAGTGTGATAGCTAAATAAACTGTATAAAATGGCAGTCGCAGATTTTGGCGAATTACGTGGTATGAAGACATTTAATATGACAGGTGATTCGAGTATGGTGAGTCTACGGTGGAGAGCATGGTTAGAAGAGTTTGAGGTGTATGCTGATAGCAAGGGACTGTTTGTAGAACCCGATTCTGAGACAAACCAAGCCCAAAGACAAGCACTTCTCCTGTACATAGCTTGCCCACCCCTGCGTGAAACATTTAAAGCTTTGTCTGAAACTGGAACTGTCAAAGAATATTTTTAAGCTCTCGACGCATTGAATACACATTATGTTGTCAAAACGAATGTTACATACCAGAGACATATATTCAGAAAAACGGTACAAGGTGATGAAACTGTAGCGCAATTCGTAACACAATTACGCAAAGCGTCCAATGGATGCTGATAATCAGATACGTGATCAAGTTGTCGAACATTGTAAGTCAGATAGATTAAGACGGAAATTCCTGGAGGGGACACTCTCACATTAACAGAAATGTTAAAATTAGCAGGAACATTTGAGGCGGTAGAGACAATTGCATGAAATGAAAATTGCTGATAAAACTAAACGTTGTCCACCACAAACACAGGTTAGGCGCAAAACCAAAATCTCAGTTCGAGAAAGCTAAATGCTACAGATGCGGTCGTACTGGTCATTTCGGTAGGGACAAATCATGTCCAGCGCGAGGACAACTGTGTACGTCATGTAACGGCTGGAACCATTTCGCAAAAAAAATGTCACTCTCAAAACACTTCCAAAACATGAAGGCGAGAAACAGAATAAAAACTGGAGAAAACGAAATTACTTTGCTAAGAAAGTGAACAATGTAAATGCTGACAACTCCGAAAATGAAAGTAGCAGTGATAGTAGCTATACCCTTTAGGTGAATAGAAAAGCAAGGACAGACGTTGATAAAATATCGGTTAAGATTGACGGTGTAGATACGGACGTCAGTGTTGATTCTGGAGGTGACTGTAACATTATAGATCATGAACTGTGGGAAGAGCTAAAAATTCAGAAGATAGTTTGCAAATCACAGAAATGTTCACGAAAACTTTTAGCGTATACATCTAATGAACCACTTGCAGTATTAGGTTCATTTACAGCTAAAGTAGAAGCGGGAAAACAGGAAAATGGTAGCCACGTTCGTCGTGATCAAGCAATCAGGTGAACCCTTGCTCAGTAAACAAACTGCACTCGAGTTAGGTGTTCTGAAAATTGGACTAAACGTTAATTCGTTGAATTCAGTCTTCAAAAGAGGAAATCGTGGCGCAGTATAAGACAACTTTGTGAGTGTCAGGTTAAATTAAGCATAACTCCTGATGTAAAACCAATAGCTCAACCTGTTAGGCGTATTCCGTTCAGTTTTCGAAAGAAAGTCGAGGCTAAAATCCAAGAACTAATTGACAAAGACATTATTGAACCTGTGGAGTCACCAACGCTATGGGTTAATCCAGTAGTCATTGTTCCGAAATCAGATGGAGAAATTTGTATGTGTCTGGATATGAGACGGGCTAACGAGGCTTTTATGCGAGAACGGCACCCAATACCGACCATGGATGAGATTCTTCAGGACATGAGTCAGCGTCGCATGTTTTCAAAGCTAGATCTGAGGTGGGGCTACCATCAGTTAGAACTCCATCCTGACTCTAGAGACATTACAACATTTGTCACCCATTGTGGACTTTTCAGGTACAAAAGCCAAATGCGGTATCTGAAATCTACCAACATGAGATTCAAAAAGTACTACAAGGAATATCTGGTGTAGCCAACATCTCAGATGATATAATTGTTCATGGAGCGAACCGAGAGGATCATGACAAACAGTTAGATCAGGTCATACAAAGACTTAGATCAGCAAATCTTACACTAAACGCATACAAGTGTCTATTTCGTATGTCGAGTATTACGTTCATGGGACATCAGTTAACTGACAAAGGTATCCCTGTGAAGACAAGATCAACGCGATAGTAGGTGCCAGAGAACCTGAAAATGCAAGCGAAGTGCATAGTTTCCTAGGCTTAGTGAACTTTTGTTCAAGATTTATACCAGACTATTCTACCCTGACAAACCACTTAGATGGCTAACGCGAAAAGATCAACAATTTGTGTTTGGCCCACAGCAGAGAGTGGCGTTTCAATCATTGAAAGACAGACTAGCTAGCAGTGAAACATTAGGTTACTACGACCAGAAGGCTTAAAACAAGGATCATTGCCGATGCGAGCCCGGTGGGACTTGGTGCTGTTCTAATCCAGGAACAGAAAGGTGATTGGAGAGTGATCAGTTATGCCAGCCATAGTTTACACGATGTTGAAAAACGGTACTCACAAACGGAAAAAGAAGCTTTAGGTCTTGTATGGGCTTGTGAAAAGTTCCACCCATATGGAATAACATTTGCAACCGTAGCTATTCAAAGTGATATATACTCCGGGTAGGAATAACATAGCCGACCCACTGTCTCGTTTGTTGAGTGGGAAAATATAAGCTCGAAGGAAAAGCAGAGCAGTATGTAAAATTTGTCGTGATAAATGCTACACCCACTGCCATGACAGCTCGAGAAGTTGAACGTGCATCTGCAAGATGATCCAGAACTGGACAAAATCAGACAATGCATAGAATTCCGGAAAATGGGATGACGGTGAGCTAAAACAGTATCTGGTAGTAAGCAGTGAACTGTGTCGAATAGGCAACATGGTTTTACGAGGGACTAGGATTGTTATCCCCGAAAAACTCCGCCCACGGATCTTAACACTAGCCCATGAAGGACATTTAGGTGTTGTCGGGACAAAACAAAACTTAAGATCTAGAGTGGCCGGGTATGGAGAGGGATGCGGAGAAACATTGTAAGACATGCTACGGATGTCAACTAGTCAGTAAACCAAGTGCACCAGAACCGATTCGTAGTACTGTTCTTCCCAGTAAACCCTGGGATGACTTAGCTATTGATTTCTTGGGACCTCCTCCGTCTGGTGAATCGTTAATGGTGTAGTCGATTAGTACAGTCGTTACTCCGAACTTGAAGTGATGCGATCAATAATAGCTGAGAAAACTGTGTCAGCATTAAAACGTATCTTTGCTAGACATGGTTTACCAATTTCAATATCTTCGGACAATGGATGCCAATTTGTGTCTGATGTGTTTGCAAAATATATGACAGATATGGGAATTGAACATCACTGTGTTACTCCAAGGTGGCCTCAGGCAAACGGGGAAGTTGAACGTCAGAACCAGTCTCTTGAAAAACACATGAAAAATGCTCATGCTAGTGGTAAGGAGTGGAAAGACGCGTTATTAAGTTATGTTATGGCTTACAGAGCCACACCCCATACGACAACTGGTAAAAGGCCGGCAGAACTGTTGTTCGGAAGGAAAATTCATACAAAACGTCCAGAACTTACACCTGACATTGTAGATCAGGAGGTTAGAGATAGGGATTGTGAGATGAAGGGGCTGTCCAAAATGTATGCAGACAAGCGGCGTCATGCAGCTGGGTCTGATCTATCACCTGGCGATTCTGTGTTATTGAGACAGGAACGGCCAGGAAAACTGGACACTCCTTTCCGACCGGTTTCGTGACTTTGTAATGAAGTGACTTTAAACATCATTTGATTATTTCAGACAGTAATTTTGGTTAGGACGATCAAACGAACAGTTGACAAATTTCATGATCAGACATTACATTTCATTAAACTAATGATTATCTTTAAATTGGTAATTAGTTAAATTGAACATGTTGTTGTTCAAAACTTTCTATGGCTAATTTATGTCTTCAAGACTGTTACTATTGTTGAACTGGTTAATCATAAAACTTAAACTCATAGTTATATTCTAGATAGTGATGACAAGGTTTATCTAAAAGGGAGGGATGTCATGTCCTGCCTTAATCCGGAATCCGGCAAATCCGCCTTTCGAGTTACCCGGTTACCGGAAGTAAATAATATGAGAAATAGTGTCAAAATGCGTTAATCGGATCTTATGTTTTAATACTAGTAATCAAGTATCAAAGGTTAAATCCTGTCCTACACATTCAGTAAAGGAATGTGACAGAAACCTATCCATTTGATCGAACCTTTGAAAATGGCATCAGAAGAATTTGGTTCGAAAAGGTAGAACAACCTCTCCCAAGTAAGGTCATAGTCGATGGTCGATTTATCTTGCCATTATGGTACACGGGGGCAAATCAAAGAGTGTAGAATCTGCTTAAACACAGAACAGATTGCCATAACAAAAACAAATGTCTAGTTTGTGGGTCATCTGATCATTTTAAGTGGTGATGCCCGCAGAACAAATCTGTCAAAAAAGGGTGCTGATAAAAGTGCAGAGCAAGTTGTTTCTAACGAAAATGTCATAGGACCGGTAGTTGCTGAGATTGTAGCTGAAATTCATGTTAATGAAAAGCATGTTTCTAAAGAAAATGTCATAGAACCGGTAGTTGCTGAGATTGTAGCTGAAGTCCATGTTAATGAGAAGCATGGTGAAAAAACTAGAGTCCAATCGCTGTAGTTGCAGGCGGTGAAATAGAGGTTCTAGATGAGGGGCTAAGACTTACTCCAGTAATAAGTCAATCCAAGTCTGATGTCAGAGAGGTTAATTCCACACAAGTTGAAAATGATGATCAATACCCTCTGGAAGAAAGTTTTAATTTAGGACAACTAAAATTCAGGGCGCATGATACTGAAAATAACTCTGATTTTCCACTGAGTACACTCAATCTAGATGATTTAAATAATATAGAGACAGTATGCTATTAGAAAAGCATGGGAAATACACAAACGCAAGAAAGCACTTCATCGATCACTGATGAAAATTAATGCTAAAGTAAATAATCGTGAAGACAATTATTATGAATTACTGGTTAAAATTATAAGTAAAATAAGAGATATAGAACAATATGAGTTTGAGGGTGCAAAAATTAGAACAAGAGCCCAGATGCATGCAGAAGGGGAAAAGCCAACCCGATATTTTTGTACCTTAGAAAAAGTGCGGGCAATATATAAGGTGATGTGCTCATTAAACATGCCAGATGGTTCAACCGTCTTTGCCAACAATGAAATGAGTACTATTGTATGCAATTACTATGAGTCATTGTACAAGTCAGATGGAATTGATGAAGGTGCAAAATTGGAGTTGCTAGCAAATATAGACAAAAAGGTGTCAGACACAGGACACTAGAAGATTTAACTAAATCCCTTAAAGGTATGAAACTAGAAAAATTACCTGGGTGTGATGGTCTTCCAGTTAAATTTTATCAAACCTTTTGGCACCTTGTAGGTCCAATAATGGAAGAGTTAGCCACTGAAATTTTTGAGAAAGGCCATTTACCACCAACTATGGCTATGGCTAGGGCATACATAAGGCTAATATATAAACGAGATGACAGACGCCTAATTGAGAATTACAGACCAATTTCTCTACTTCTTCTTTTCGTTCGCTGATCATACCGACAGTCCTAAGTGACTATCGACATGATCATAAGCGTTAAGTGTGTGGATCCATGGTTTATTAGAGTGCGCCGTGCGGCCTGGAACCTCCGTCTTCAGCACTCGAGGTTTCTGTCAGGGTTACCTCACCCTTACCTCCTTTAGTCGCCTCTTACAACACGCAGAGGATACGGAAGGTGTATTCTAAGCCCCACCTACAGGGCTACATTTCTCTACTATATGTAGACTACAAAATAATATTCAGAGCACTAGAAAAGTTCCAAAATGTGTTTGGTTTGAAAATCAATAAAGGAAAATCCAAAGGATTATTTTTGGGGCCACGGAAAGAGCGGAATGACCAGCCACTTGACATCAATTGGTCTAATGATACCATTAAGATTTTAGGCATCTATTCTAGCAGGAAACCAAATGCAACACAAAATTGGGATGAACGAGTATCTACGCTTAAGAGGATATTAGCAAATTGGAAGCATCGTCTTTCAATTTTTGGTAGAGTATTTGTTGTCAACAACTTCATATTATCTGGGCTATGGCATACAGCATCTGTTGTACACATGCCAAAACATGTAGAAAAGGAGGTTAACGAGCTGATATTGTCATTTATATGGGAAGAAAAGAGTCATTTAGTCCCCCCCCCCCGTGTTCTCAATAATGCTAAGTTAGGAGGACTTGATTTAATTGATATTAAAGTGAAATGTGTTTCTTTAGGGATACATTTTTTGAATGATCTTATTACATCAGATGCGACGTGGGCATGTGTTTCACGAGCTCTCGTGGAGAGAATTGTAGAACCATTTCTGATGGAGTATGTTTTTACCTCAAAGAAGCCACCTCCGAATAGCCAAATGATACCAGATGTTTTTAAAGATCAAGTTAAGGAGTTAGAAATATTTGACAGATACATGCCTCCACCTACGTGCTGGAAGGAAGTACTACAACAGCAATTGTGGGGAAATAGTAATATATGTTATAACAATGCAGTACTTTATCTACCGTCCTTTGCAAAAAATGGCCTTCAACGTTTCTCTGATATGATACACCCCCAAACATGTAGATGAATTTCAATGCAGGAAGTAGCTAGAAAAACACATTTGAGGCATACAGATGTCCAGCGGTTACTAAATAAAATAAAACATGCTGTACCAATCGAATGGTTTCGTCTGCCAAATGTAAATCATAATAGTTTGACTCCGCAAACTTCACTAGTTCTTGATGATAAGATGTTAAAATACGAAATGAGATCCAAGGAATGGTACCACGTTATGATACGAAAACAAGTAACACCTCCCATAGCAATTAAGAGATGGGATTACTCAAGATATAAACCATCCAGTTGGAAAAATGTATGGAAAATCTTACATTTTCCATACATACCAAATATGGCTCGTGATTTATTGTGGCGATTACTACATCAGTGGTTATGGGTGGGACACTTGACATGCAAGTGCAATATAACGACTTCTGATAGGTGTTACTTATGTCAAACAGACGAGGAAACAATCGAGTATTTATTTGCAGAAGATTGTCCAATATCGTCACAATTTTGGGAGTATATCAGCCAAATTTAGCACAATTTGGAGCTAAGTCCATTGTTCTAGAGACACATGTAGTCTTATTTAGAGAATTTTGATCAAGCGGTGTAAATATCGCAAAGTCTGATAAGACTATTTTAATAACAATGCTAACTATAGGTGTTTGGGCCATTTGGAAACATCGGTGTGCGCAGACGAAAAATCCATCTATGGACACTCACAATAGAGCAATAAAGGCACTATTTCGTTCATTGCTGCTGAATCATATTCCTTGCAAATATTTTAGATTAAAGCAGCACGGTAAAGAAAGGGTATTCAAAGACACATGGTGCAAAACAAACATAGTTTCGAAAAAGTTGGGAACTGTAAAACTAAATGAGCCTGGACTAGCATAAATCATTCAATTAATACAAATGTTTTCTCTGTCTTAATTAATCTGTCTTTTAATTCATTTTAGTCTGTTATGTTTAATACTTCATGTTAACAAATAAACAGACTGGGGTAATTTAATAATCAATCAATAAAATAAGTTGCCATTGAATTATAAAATAGTCCCGTGTGATTTTAGAAACGTGCACAGGGTTTTATAGGGTTATTTGTTCCCGGGTATTTACAAAACCGTATAATAAAGTAAATCGAAAATGTAAACAAGAGCGCCATCTATGTTTCTGTAATTTTCCTGCCGACTATATGTGTTATACTACCCAAATGCTACTACGCCCACTGATCTTTAAAGAATCAGCCCACTGGCGTCAATGATTGACTCCTTTGTCATTGATTGACGAGTCACTTTTCAATTGTTGGACAGTTGCACTCGCCACATGGGCCTCCTACCACACATGGCTTGAACAGTAATGCCTTTGTTAACTTTTGTTTCACTATCAGATCTTTATCAGCTTATTGTTTTGTATCTATACCGCTTAAGCGGTAGTAGGTATTTATAGATTGTATTAATGTTCATTAGTTAGATATGTGATTTATTTGTTGTTTTGGTGTAATATTAATCAGGCTTACTAGTCCATCAGATTTTTCCCGGGGGGGGGGGGGGAAGGAGTTCCTCTGTGAAGTTTGTCTGACTGCATCAGTGTCGGATTTTCAACAAAAAAAGTAGTAGTAGTAGTAGTAGTAGTAGTAGTAGTAGTAGTAGTAGCCTGCAGCTAACACTAATATACATACTGTCTTGGCAGCTGACGCCAGCGTCTCTCCAGTGAGCGCAACCAAGGATATTTACTGTGACTTTTGGACATTGCGTTATGGAGGTTTCTGTGCCCCGACATCCTACTCTATTATACACTATGTTTCCATTTCCTTGTCCAAAATATGCTCTGGTTCGTGAAAATGGCATTGCACTGTAAGTAAGAATGCTTGTTAGCGCTACAATGTTATGCCAGGGATAGATGCAATGTTGACAAACAAACAATATGAATGGAAGATTACAGTTATCTCGTAGCCGCTTGCCAAATCCTAAACACTTCCCGATGACAACAATCTGAGAGTGCCCTAAATCTAGCAGACCTGAACCGCCATGAGTTTTCTGCCTAGATTGCATTACAGAGACTTTCTAAATACAAACTCAGTACGTCCTAACCACTTAATCATAACCGATGAGCGTCCTAGATGCCTTCTAAACACAATTTCTGAATAACTTTAGCAATTCTTAAAGCGCAGAAATGAGCGAGTTGTCATCTAATCTCCATGTGTGAACATCCTACGCCACCTTTCTACCCCCTCATCTCGTCCTAAACACATTCTAAGCACTGCTTTTGTACATTCTAACAGTATTTTTCTGTGAGTACTACACCAGTTTCAGCAGTTCATATCAGTGACCTAATACAATCAATCTCTAAGGTTCACCTCTAGACATTGTAAACACAGTTTTATTGGGACGGTAAGGTATGCTCCCAGGCCATATTGCTTATGGAGCTGCATCAATGCACAGGTTTGGTCCTACATTGTATATAATAATCAGATAGAAAGCTGTCTTTCTTGATCGAGGTTTCCAGATAATTTTGATTTGCAGTTGAAGGTGTCATATCACGTCTGTATTATATCAATACATTTCTTGGGCCATAAGATCATGAGTCTGGAACATGTGATCTTTAGATAATATCTTCTAATATCCAATATCTTCTTGCTATGGAAAGATTGGTGATAACTCGCCCGTCATTGAACATATATATATAATATATATATATATATATATATATATATATATATATATATATATATATATATATATATGTATATATATATATATATGAAATGATAATAGATTTAATATTCATAATGTAGACTACATACGTGGGCAATCCCATCATTCGACAAATGACTCTAGCATCAGCGAACGACCATGAATCATCACAAATTGTACCCCATGTTTGGCCATTATTGAATGTAAGCTCCACCCGACCTTCAGCATTACTGCTTCCATTCACCAGACGTATCTGTGGCTCAGGGGCACTCGCACCACCTGTATGATTAAACTACTAACGCTAGAAAGAAAGCATCAGATGGTCACAAAACAGTAAAGTTATTACATGTCATAGCCGACCTAGTGCGGAATTACCAAACCGTTGAGACTATTGATTGTCACTGATTCAGGATTATTGAAGAAATGAGAATGTGGGACTCTAGACACTACATGTACATGCATGAATTTGTAAGGGGGGCGGGGGCTATACAATAATAAGCATTATATATATATATATATATATATATATATATATATATATATATATATATATATATATCAACTTACCAGCACAAGAAACTACTGCATCATAAAGATGTGTACATGTACTTATTCTTCCCCATCCACCATGTGGGCACAGAGCTATGTGTGTCTCGCTATCTCTACAGTACACACTGTTTAGCCAGATGCGGCCGGTTCCACCAGGGATCAGGCCATGCCTATAAAATCCGCGGGCTCCAGTTCTGAAAGCAGCACAACTATGTGTAATATCATCAAGTCTCTGTGTTAAACATACACTGCACTGACGACAGTGTGTAAGATAGTTACGACGACCACCAACTGGCTTAGCCAGTGACGGGAATCTATGGTGTAAGACCAAGTTTTGGGGTTGCGAAACTGGGTTGGATCTGAAAAATATTGCGTGATGGTTGCTAGACTAAGGGACAAGGCTGAAATCCGCCACACCCCACCGTACAGCTGTGTAACTGACCCATGCAATATGTATAATTACAGTACAGCTATGTGTGCAAAATAGTCAGGACGAGTGCTAATCCACGCTGAATTTCTGATGGCAGTACAACTACATGTGCAAAACGGTCAACAATAGGGCGATATCTTGCACTTTCCATGTAAGCGATATCGTGCACGTTTAAACTTCAACAATAAGGTGATATCTTGCACTTTCCATATAAGCGAGATATCGTGCACATTTAAACTTCCGTACGTCACCATGTGTCCATAATATGCCGCAAAAGAGCAATACGGTTCTCAAGCTAAGCACCAGCAGCAAAAGAGGACAATCAAAAGGTCATCGCAATAAGCTCGCAACAATCAACCCCTGGAAGATTGACCGAGAAATTACTGACCCTACAAATGACCAATGAGAATGAGCGATACAATGAATGTCGCGGTCTTACATAGTATCCAACATACTGTTAAAATTTTGCATGAGCCTATCTACAATTTTAATCAGGACAAATCTATTTTACATATACTATATGGATTCTTTTCTATTGCAAATAAAAAATTTATACTTTTCGAAAAAGGTCGGGATACTGCAATTGTCTGTCCATCCCTCTGTTACTCTCTCTATTCCTAAACCGACGCATCGACGACCCAATCTAGTTTAATTTTATGGCTTTACATTGTGCCAGAGATTAAAACTAGGTGAAAATAGATGGATGATGATTTTTTAACCTTAGATTTTATGAAAGATTTAACGGTAATTGTCAAAAGCGGTTAATGAGTAGTGACTCCTCATTAACCGCTGGGTGGATTTTTTTTATCTAATTTGGCTGGAAATACCCTAATGTTTTTGGCATGAGAACATGTATACACAATTTCGATTGGTCAATATTTTTGGTGAAAATCTTAGATTTTATTAAATTTGTACCGGAAATTGTCATTATGCTACTCCTTATTAACCGCTTGGCAGATTTCACCTTACTTTGACTAGAAGGAACCTATAGTGCTAGGCTGCAGATCTTGTATACAGAATTTTGATTGGTCAAGTTGTTTGGTGAAAACCTTAGATTTTATGGAAAATTTACCGGAAATTGTCAAACCCCTACCCCTTATTACCATTTGGACAGAGTTTACCTTACTTTACCTCTATGGGGCTAAGCTGCAGAACTTGTAAATATAATTTTGATTGGTCAAGTTTTTTTGGTGAAAACCTTAGATTTTATGAAAAATTCAGAAACTATCAAAACTCTACTCCTCATTAATCGCTTGGCGGATTTCAACTTACTTTGGCTGGAATGACTATGGGGATAGTATTCAGAACATATATACAGAATTCTCATTAGTAAAATTTTGGGGTATTTACCATAAATTGTCAAAACGCTACTCATCATTAGCTACTTGACAGATTTCAACTGTAGATTAGCTGAACCCCATATTGCGGTACGCTCCAGAACATATGTTAAAATTTTAATGGTACAATTTCTTTAGTGAAAATCATAAATTGTAAGAAAAATTTACTGGAAATTGTCAAAATTCATTTCCATAACCAGTTGCTGGATTGTAACCAAATTTGGCTGTAGGGATTCTATAGTGGTAGGCTCTCGTACTTCTATTCAGAATTTTGGTTGGTCGATTTTTGCAGGCAGGCAGGATTTTTCAAAGCTTTCCACAACTATTTGAAGCACTACTACTTAATTAGTGGCCTGGTTTCAACGAAACTTCGGTCGAATGATACTATGGCAGTAGACTTCAACATATCAAATGAGAAATTAGATTGACCAATTTCTTTGGTGACTAATTATTCATCCAATATTTAAATGTGGATGGTTCAAATGCTAATGGATCAGTTTTGTGTTAGAAGCCTCTGGGCCTCGTGTTGTTAATGGTACTGATAAGCCTTCTATATTTATTTTATGTTTGACATGGAGCTTCATACT
Organism: Chaetoderma sp. LZ-2023a; assembly: GCA_034401795.1. Taxonomy (NCBI): domain Eukaryota; kingdom Metazoa; phylum Mollusca; class Caudofoveata; order Chaetodermatida; family Chaetodermatidae; genus Chaetoderma; species Chaetoderma sp. LZ-2023a. The sequence goes on from CM067370.1 coordinate 21,287,374, forward strand.
TTATTGCAGTCGTAAGGTCCAGCTAGATGGTTGCATTGCAACCACATTTCTGGTTTCCTTTCCATAGGCCCCGATGTATACACGGTTACAATCATCAGCTAAGGCCATCAATACAAAACGAAGAATGCTTGTAATTGTAAAAATAGAGAGCAACTATCTATAGGTGATTTTATCAAAATCTGTTTGCCATCGATGGCTCCAACACAATGTGAGAGGTTCCATTTTTCCTTGAAATTAAATGAAACCAGTCTCCATTTCTCAAGAGTTTGTGGCATCTTAAGAAAGGGCTGTCTCATTGTCTCCCAAATGGTATTATTAAATTTTGGGTGAAAACGTCAACGGTCAAGATCATGGTACCCTGAGAAATTAATTCTCATTATGCAATGCAGACATGCTGTAACTAAATAATGGGAACGCATTTGCCAGAATGACTGTATGATCTGTGTTTCACTCAACTTCACAGTTGATTATTCTGTTGTATTTTTATCATTGTGTTGTTTCAGGTCTCAAATGGAACCAAGATGGTCAGGTAGATGTCAACCAGCAAACAATCAACCTCGCCTTCACCATCATATGAAAAGATGAACGAGGAGGGACCTTGTGGCTGACTCAAAAGCTGGAACAGTTTGAAAACGACATGGAGCTACATAAGGGGGTCAGCGGGTTTATATTATGATAGGTGAGAAAATGGCCAACTTTCCTCGACAGCAACAAGGCTGGAGAGGGCCAATTTGCACATGAAGTCAGAATAAATGCTCAAAACATCACATCGCCACAACCCACACATTTTCACGTGTGACATCCACCTCTTCCCGCATCCACCACAAACACAGCAAATACACAACACACTCGGCTCACCCGCACTTCACTCTCGGTATGCAATATTACCATCTGTTCATACACCCATTCCAACACCATCACTTGCTACAACCACCATGGCAAGACAAGTTGACATGGAGGACAGTTCATTTCTAACCCTTAGCTATGCAGACCACTTTCAACACCATCAATGAGCTATACTCTGTCAGGAAAATTACGGGAAGAGTAGGATGGACATATTTATATGGACTGAACTTGTTTTTGCCGCGGTACTAGTGCTGTGCATCACCCAAACTGGATACGGAGAATGGGAAAGACGTGCCTTGTTAACTTAGATAATTCCATGTATTCTACAGTGCAGTGTTTGTCGAGCGATTATTTAAGAAATTAAGAGCATGCTAAAAATAAACTGCATATAAAATCTATGATCCGCGTCTTCTTGTATTGACAGCATGTATTATGAGGAACAGTAGGCTGATGTTTTGACATAAGTAAATATTCCCCTCTTAACTTTCACAGTTTAGCTGAAATTTTCAGAATCATTGTAACAATAATCTACCTAACATGATACAGTATATCAAATATCAGCTGTTAATATTAGAAAACTTCCACCATTTAGCTCTATAGAAATATATGAGCCAACTGAATTAGAAAATACTACTGTTCTGCTTATGGCATTTGTATGATAAATTTATATAGAACCAAATGGTGAAATGTTGCTATTATTATCAGTAGACCCTTAAAATTTACGCATTGCAAGATTTATGTTTTTCACATTTTTAAACTCTTGATTTGGATCCGCCGAATCACGATTAAAGCTTGGAAATCCGAGTGTTTGCATATCCACCCTTGTTCTAATATTGAGCCAAACTGGATCAGTACTTTTCTGTGACATCCACCTGAAATTTGATCCGATCTAGATCATGACCAATCTATTCACTTTTACAGCAACACCATTTCTTGTGTTAAAATTTGACCCCAGTAGAATAAGTAGTCTCTGATATATAGCTCAGGACAGACATATTGTCAGTCTTTGTTTAGCTTCTAGCGGTTCTCTACCCAGTGTCCTCTTCTGAATCAGAGGCCCTACAACGCTCAGGACAAATTTCTCAATCAACATCTTGAGGTACTCAGCTGACATCTTGAAGTACTCATGGTCTTTCTCAGCCGATATCCTGAAGTACTCATGGTCTTTCTCAGCCGATATCCTGAAGTACTCATAGTGTTTTTCAGCCGACATCTTGAAGTAATTATGGTGTTTCTCATCCAACATCTACTTAGTGTTTCTCAGCCAATATCTTATAGTACTCGTGGTGTTTCTCAGACGACATCATTAAGTACTTGTGGTGTTTCTCAGACGACATCATTAAGTACTTGTGGTGTTTCTCAACTGACATCGTGAAGTACTCATGAAGTTTCTCAGCCGATATCCTGAAGTATTCATGGTGTTTCTTATTCGATATCCTGATGTACCCATGGTCTTTCTCAGCTGACATCCTGAAGTATTCATGGTGTTTCTCACCTGACATGGTGAAGTACGCATGATGTTTCTCAGCTGACATCGTGAAGTACTCATGATGTTTCTCAGCCGATAGCCTGAAGTATTCATGTTTCTCAGCTGACATCCTGAAGTATTCATGGTGTTTCTCAGCTGACATGGTGAAGTACGCATGATGTTTCTCAGCTGACATCGTGAAGTACTCATGATGTTTCTCAGCCGACATCGTGAAGTACTCATGGTGTTTCTCAGCCGACATCCTGTAGCACTCATGTTTCTTAGCTGACATCATGAAGCACTCATGATGTTTCTCAGCTGACATCATGAAGTACTCTTGGTGTTTCTCAGCATTAAGTTGTAGCTCTATACTTATGTGGTAATATGTCCCATATTCTTCCCTTTTCTGTACAATTTCATGCTCTTTTTTGGTTGCTTGGCATCACATACTCCATCATACGAATGTGATATCTGTCATTTGTTCAAATAATGCATAATTTCAAGTTTATCGACCCAGTGTAAAAAGCCATCGTGGTCAAGCCAGTTGGTGGGTAAAAATGTCCCAGAATAATGTCTCGTGTACCAGATTATGCCTTGTGTACTGCATTATGAGTTGCGAACTTGACAACCTTCACACGCTCGCCGGAGAAAAGTCTGTCATCGATCAGGGTTTTTTCGTGCGCGATGAACCTCGTGCACATGGAAATATACTCATAGATTTCCTCTACTTTTGACTTTAACTCGAGCATTTCCGTGCACGATATCGCTTACATGAAAAGTGGGCCTAAAGCCTGAAACACATTAAGCCTGAAACACATTAGCGCGAGTGCGAGGACGATAGATAGTGTATGGTGGCCCAGAGATGCCTTACAGGAAATATGCATATGTAAGAAATTTGTAATTTTCTGCATGACAACTCTGGCCAAACATGCAATAGCTATTGCGCTCGCGCTCACTTCCCCTCTCGCAATCGCGCTGTGTCAGGATTTAGCGTGATTGGGAATGCGAAACCGAGCGCAATAGTTACTACATGGTGGCCCAGAATTGACATGCAGTCATAATTTGTTACACCACCTAACATAAACTATCAGATGTGTGCATGCGTGAGTGTAGTGCCCCTATTAGCGATCACAAAGAACATCTTTACTAATAGCTAATGTCATTATCTACTCGATTTAACATACGTAGAATATCCTTTCATACGACAGATAACTTTGGCCTCATCATCGCCCCACGAATAACCACAAATTGTGCCCCATTCATTTTGGTAGAAAACCTCCACTCGACCAGAGTGATTGTTGTAAGCATCCACAAGACGTACTGTGATATTTGATAAAAAGTTACCTACAAGAGAGAAGCGGTAGTATTAGTGTTATGAATAACGACTAGTGGAAATTACTCTCGGGAACACGCATCAATAAAGCTGCCAACAATGTGCTGCTAGGCAATGCTGCGCTAATTGAACAGTAAGATCGCCCGCTAGCCACCCCCACCCCTTCCAGGTTTTCCCCTCCCATAGTGTATCCCCATAGCGACCCATCACCTAAGCTTTGGCCCAACCCGCAGCTTTGCCCACACACACACAGGCCAAAATACGTTCCCACACCCATGTTCAAGTGATTTAATAAAGAATTTCCCTATATTATGTTAAGCTCCGCATAATAACTGCCATAACAGTATGCAAAATCCAGATATTTCATACAATAAACGTATACTCGTGTGCCAACTATGACTAGATCAACAGGAAGTCACTAAGATGCATCCTGAACAAATTTAGCTAAGAGGTTGCCTTCTGACTTCTGAGGAACTCTCGGGATTTTGGGAGTTAAATTGTAAGAAGTCAAGGGTCAAAAGTTATGTAAATGCGCGAGTATGCGGGACTAAGAATTATTCGGAATATGTGTTCTTTATGGCTCTTAGATCATACAACACTCAAGTTTCACAGTATGCACATGCCAGCTCGGTGAGTGCAATCTTGTAAAGCATGAATAATAATAACTCCGCCCTAACACAAGCTGCACGGCATGCTGGTACACTGCCATTGTGTTGTTGTTGTTGTTGTTGTTGTTGTTGTTGTTGTTGTATACATACTGTCTTGACAGGTAACACCAGCATCTTTATAATGGTGACAATTATTTATATTAGTTGAGGTTTTCCTGCACTCATCTATCGAGTTTTCTGTGCCAAGGCATATTACGTCACTATACACTATATGGCCGGTCCCTTCTCCAAAATACGCCCTGCCCAGTGCGAATGGCATATCGCTGTGAGTAAAACAACAAAGAATGATATTACTGAAGACCTCGGTACCAATGACGTTGTTAATATGAAAAGAAAAATATAACCTAATGTCGGACTAAACACAGTGGAGACGCTATCACTGGTTAACCTGATGTTGGACTAACTACAGTGGAGATGCTATGACTGGTTAACCTGATGGACTAACTACAGTGGAGATGCTATGACTGGTTAACCTGATGTCGGACTAACTACAGTGGAGATGCTATGACTGGTTAACCTGATGTCGGACTAACTACAGTGGAGACGCTATGACTGGTTAACCTGATGGACTAACTACAGTGGAGATGCTATGACTGGTTAACCTGATGGACTAACTACAGTGGAGATGCTATGACTGGTTAACCTGATGTCGGACTAACTACAGTGGAGACGCTATGACTGGTTAACCTGATGTCGGACTAACTACAGTGGAGACGCTATGACTGGTTAACCTGATGTCGAACTAACTACAGTGGAGATGTTATGACTGGTTAGCCTGATGTCGGACTAACTACAGTGGAGATGTTATGACTGGTTAACCTGATGTCTCTCTAACTACAGTGGAGACGCTATGACCGGCTAACCTGATGTCGGACTAACTACAGTGGAGACGCTATGACTGGTTAACCTGATGTCGTACTAACTACAGTGGAGGCGCTATGACTGGTTAACCTGATGTCGAACTAACTACAGTGGAGATGTTATGACTGGTTAGCCTGATGTCGGACTAACTACAGTGGAGATGTTATGACTGGTTAACCTGATGTCTCTCTAACTACAGTGGAGACGCTATGACCGGCTAACCTGATGTCGGACTAACTACAGTGGAGACGCTATGACTGGTTAACCTGATGTCGTACTAACTACAGTGGAGGCGCTATGACTGATTAACCTGATGTCGTACTAACTACAGTGGAGGCGCTATGACTGGTTAACCTGATGTCGGACGAACAACAGTGGAGGCGCTATGACTGGCTAACCTGATGTCGGACTAACTACAGTGGAGACGCTATGACTGGTTAACCTGATGTCTGACAAACTACAGCGGAGACGCTATGACTGGCTAACCTGATGTTGGACTAACTACAGTGAAGACGCTATGACTGGTTAACCTGATGTCGGACTAACTACAGTGGAGACGCTATGACTGGTTAGCCTGATGTCGAACTAACTACAGTGGAGATGTTATGACTGGTTAGCCTGATGTCGGACTAACTACAGTGGAGATGTTATGACTGGTTAACCTGATGTCGGACTAACTACAGTGGAGACGCTATGACTGGTTAACCTGATGTCGGACTAACTACAGTGGAGACGCTATGACTGGCTAACCTGATGCCGGACGAACTACAGTGGAGACGATATGACTGGCTAACCTGATGTTGGACTAACTACAGTGGAGACGCTATGACTGGCTAACCTGATGTCGGACTAACTACAGTTGAGACTCTATGACTGGCTAACTTGATGTCTGACTAACTACAGTGGAGACGCTATGGCTGGCTAACCTGATGTCGTATTAGCTGCAGTGGAGACGCTATGACTAGCTAACCTGATTTCGGACTAACACATTACATTTTTAAGCTGCAGCATGTACAGCCAGTATGTTATCACACGTTATATGCACGAATGACAGCTTTGTAAGCAAGACTCCGTGCCGTGTGTGCTATTGCTTTTTGATATCAGTATCTTATTGCATTTTATAAGAACCACCACCTCTCGTCTCTTGCATTGCCATATTCTCTAAGCCGCCATGGTAGTTTATCATATTGTTTTAGCAGCACTGTCGACATCCCACATGCTACCGCATTTTGAAACCAGCCATGTCTGCCCCACCATTGCTTATCTCATTCAGTAACCAGCCATGTCTGCACCATCGTGGCTTATCTCATTTTGTAACAAGCCATGTCTGCACCACCATGGCGTATCTCATTATTTAAGAACCACTGTCTGTACCACGTGGTTTCATAACATTGTCTAAGCACCGCTGTATGCACAAAGGTAGGTTATCGCATTGCTTAGGCTGGACTGGCTGCGCCCACTAGTTATCTCAACTTGAACTTGAAGACCTCATGACATCACAACAACACACAACAATCTTTGTGATGTTATAGTGTATACATTTCGTAAACACATAAACTACAAATTGAACAATTCAATGATTCATAAAATATTACCAACAATTCAGCAATGGTTGTATTCGACTGGGACTTTTCCGTAGAGTAAATTTACGTGCGCAGTGGCCAAAATGTGTTCTACGCAAACGTACCAGTCGAATGAAAAACACCCTATCAGTATGGAAAGAGCAGAAACAAGATATTGCCTAGATTTTACAATAATCTTGAAAATACCCAGTCGAAATATATAAGATGCGCATACATTACATACATAATGTGACCTCTATTATGACGTGTTAAAGAGCACGGGCAGTGATCATTAGAGAACTGAAGACAGGGTTAGCTGAGAAAATCACGCTTTGTGTCGTACGATGGCAAGTGTTGGAGACAGAGACACGTGATCCGCCGATCATATCTGAGTTAGTGTTTTGTTATGGTTTCAAAAGATTGATGATGTCTCGACCTGTTGGATATCTATACCGACTGTATAATATGTCAGATTTAATAGTCTCAGTGGAAAATACATACGTGGGCAATCCCAGCATTCGACATATGACTTTAGCATCCTCATTTGACCAGTAGGTATCACAGATTGTACCCCATGTGTGTCCATTATTAAACGTGACTTCCACACGACCTTCAGAATTTGTTGTACCATTCACCAGACGGACTTGTGGAGCAGGGGGACTGGGACCACCTGTATTAACAAAGCACCAAAATTAGAAATTCCTGCTTTATTGTTTGTGATCGATTTGATAAGGGGTGTTTTAGTAAACGTTTTGCTAAAAAATATATAATATATCGACATGCATACTGAATAATCGTATATAATTTCATACTTTATTGTAAATGATTTGCTATATGACAATTGTTTGTAAATGTGACTGATTTTAAGCATATTTAATGTAGTGAATATGTTTGATGAATTATATTGTAAACAGCTGTCGGTGTTGGAATTTTATTAAGTAGGAAGTTATTCTTATATTTGTTTGTTTTCCTTTTTCTCTCATTTTCTCACTCTCGCCTGCTGTATCTGCCAGTGGGTGAATGCTGTCACTCTCGCCTGCTGTATCTGCCAGTGGGTGAATGCTGTCACTCGCCTGCTGTATCTGGCAGTGGGTGAATGCAGTCAATCTCGCCTACTATATCTGACAGTGGGTGAATGCGGTCACTCTCACCTGCTGCATCTGCCAGTGGGTGAATGATGTCATTCTCGCCTGCTGTATCTGCCAGTGGGTGAATGCGGTCACTCTCGCCTGCTGTATCTGCCAGCCCAGTGGGTGAATGCTGTCACTCTCGCCTGCTGTATCTGCCAATGGGTGAATGACATCATTCTCATGCTGTATCTGCCAGTGGGTGAATGCTGTCACTCTCGCCTGCTGTATCTGCCAGTGGGTGAATGCCGTCACTCTCACCTGCTGTATCTACCAGTGGGTGAATGCTGTCACTCTCGCCTACTATATCTGCCAGTGGGTGAATGCAGTCACTCTCGCCTACTATATCTGACAGTGGGTGAATGCGGTCACTCTCACCTGCTGTATCTGCCAGTGGGTGAATGATGTCATTCTCGCCTGCTGTATCTGCCAGTGGGTGAATGCGGTCACTCTCGCCTGCTGTATCTGCCAGTGGGTGAATGCTGTCACTCTCGCCTGCTGTATCTGCCAATGGGTGAATGACATCATTCTCATGCTGTATCTGCCAGTGGGTGAATGCTGTCACTCTCGCCTGCTGTATCTGCCAGTGGGTGAATGCAGTCACTCGCACCTGCTGTATCTACCAGTGGGTGAATGCTGTCACTCGCCTGCTGTATCTGCCAGTGGGTGAATGATGTAACTCTCGCCGGCTGTATCTGCCAATGGGTGAATGACATCATTCTCATGCTGTATCTGCCAGTGGGTGAATGCTGTCACTCTCGCCTGCTGTATCTGCCAGTGGGTGAATGCTTTCACTCTCGCCTGCTGTATCTGTCAATGGGTGAATGACATCATTCTCATGCTGTATCTGCCAGTGGGTGAATGATGTCATTCTCGTCGCTGTATCTGCCAGTAGGTGAATTTCGTCACTCTCACCTGCTGTATCTGCCAATGGGTGAATGCCGTCACTCTCGCCTGCTGTATCTGTCAGTGGGTGAATGCGATCACTCTCACCTGCTGTATCTGCTAGTGGGTGAATGTGGTCACTCTCGCCTGCTGTATCTGCCAGTGGGTGAATGCGGTCACTCTCACCTGCTGTATTTGCCAGTGGGTGAATGATGTCACTCGCCTGCTGTATCTGCCATGGGTGAATGATGTCACTCTCGCCTGCTGTATCTGCCAATGGGTGAATGCCATCATTCGCATGCTGTATCTGCCAGTGGGTGAATGCCATCATTCTCATGCTGTATCTGCCAGTGGGTGAATGCTGTCACTCGCCTGCTGTATCTGCCAGTGGATGAATGCCGTCACTCTCACCTGCTGTATCTGCCAGTGGGTGAATGCTGTCACTCTCGCCTGCTGTATCTGCCAGTGGGTGAATGTCGTCACTCTCACCTGCTGTAATTTCAAAAATCCAAGATGGCTGCCAGGCAAATTACCGACCAGCTTCATTTGAACAAACGTGTATGCCCCATGTATGCTTTCTGCCAAATATGCTTGCAATTTCCTATTGCTTTAGTACATGGGAGTTTCTGGTTGGAAAATGATCCATGATGGCTAGTAAACCGTTTATCCGACAGTTTCGAAAATGGCAAATTTGAAATCAGAATATTCAAAAACATATCAAACCAATTTCGGCTTCAAAATTCGTCAAAATAAAAAAGTTCAATATGGCCACCAATGGGTGAATGCTGTCACTCGCCTGCTGTATCTGCCAGTGGGTGAATGCGGTCACTCTCGCCTGCTGTATCTGCCAGTGGGTGAATGCTGTCACTCTCGCCTGCTGTGTCTGCCAATGGGTGAATGACATCATTCTCATGCTGTAGCTGCCAGTGGGTGAATGCGGTCACTCTCGCCTGCTGTATCTGCCAGTGGGTGAATGCGGTCACTCTCGCCTGCTGTATCTGCCAGTGGGTGAATGCTGTCACTCTCGTCTGCTGTATTTGCCAGTGGGTCAATGCTGTCACTCCCGCCTACTATATCTGCCAGTAGGTGAATGCGGTCCCTCTCGCCTGCTGTATCTGCCAGTGGGTGAATGCGGTCACTCGCCTGCTGTATCTGCCAGTGGGTGAATGCGGTCACTCTCGCCTGCTGTATCTGCCAATGGGTGAATGCCGTCTGAATCTGCCAGTGGGTGAATGCCGTCACTCTCACCTGCTGTATCTGCCAGTGGGTGAATGATGTCATTCTCGTCGCTGTATCTGCCAGTGGGTGAATTTCGTCACTCTCACCTGCTGTATCTGCCAATGGGTGAATGCCGTCACTCTCGCCTGCTGTATCTGTCAGTGGGTGAATCCGGTCACTCTCACCTGCTGTATCTACCAGTGGGTGAATGCTGTCACTCTCGCCTACTATATCTGCCAGTGGGTGAATGATGTCACTCTCGCCTGCTGTATCTGCCAATAGGTGAATGACATCATTCTCATGCTTTATCTGCCAGTGGATGGGTGATGTCATTCTCACCTGATGTATCTGCAAGTGGGTGAATGTCGTCACTCTCGCCTGCTGTATCTCCCAGTGGGTGAATGCCGTCACTCTCGCCTGCTGTATCTGTCAGTCGGTGAATGGCGTCACTCTCGCCTGCTGTATCTGACAGTGGGTGAATGGCGTCACTCTCGCCTGCTGTATCTCCCGATGGGTGAATGACGTCATTCTCGCCTGCTGTATCTGCCAGCGGGTGAATGCAGTCACTCTCGCCTGCTGTATCTGCAAGTGGGTGAACGCCGTCACTCTCACCTACTATATCTGCCAGTGGGTGGATGTCCTCACTCTCGCCTGCTGTATCTACCAGTGGGTGAATGATGTCACTCTGGCCTGCTGTATCTGCAAGTGGGTGAATGCTGTCACTCGCCTGCTGTATCTGCCAGTGGGTGAATGCCGTCACTCTCGCCTGCTGTATATGCAAGTGGGTGAACGCCGTCACTCACCTACTATATCTGCCAGTGGGTGGATCTGCCAATGGGTGAATGATGTCACTCTGGCCTGCTGTATCTGCCAGTGGGTGAATGCCGTCACTCTCACCTGCTGTATCTGCCAGTGGGTGAATGCTGTCACTCTCGCCTGCTGTATCTGCCAGTGGGTGAATGATGTCACTCTCCCCTGCTGTATCTGCAAGTGGGTGAATGCCGTCACTCTCGCCTGCTGTATCTGCCAGTGGTTGAATGCTGTCACTCGCCTGCTGTGTCTGCCAGTGGGTGAATGCTGTCGCTCTCGCCTGCTCAGTAAAGGGCATCCGGTTCGAATCTCCACATACGATTTAGCCAGCATACAAATGTTGGAACCAGGGATTCTCATAAGGGTCCTTTTGAGGGTATATACACCCAAAATGCAACTTGAGACCCCCAAAAGTAGTGGCAAAATCTTGTATGATGGTATTTACTAAGTAGTTTTGTAGGCTATTGCACAAAATCACCAACAAAATACAGCTTTGTACCACCATAATTCATACTTGTGAATCCAATTTTAGCATGTACTGAGCTTGGGAACACCAGATTTCAGTTTCGGGACCCCCTTATTTCAGCTAGGAAACCCCAGATTTCAGGGTGTGTGGTCCCTGGGACCGCCAAAATGTAGATACCATGAGAAACACTGGTTGGAATACTTGGTCGAACGTGAGTCAATCAATTCCGGACATGAATTCGATAGTAGGTCAATGCAAACATATGAAGTTAGTTGTAGATAGACGTACTAAAATTAACAAATTTATTAACTGATTTGCACCTTTCCGTATAACAGTTCATTGTATTATGATTATATGGATACTACTTGTTTTGTTTGTTCGCTGAATCAATACGAATTTACGAATGCTGTCGGAATTACAGGCATATATTTGCATGAGAAACATACTTACCAGGGCATACAACTGAGGCATCGTCAGTATGTGAACAAAAAACTCCGATTCTCCCCCATACATGTGGCGGACATAGTGCTATGTGTGACTCGGTGCCTAGACAACCCACACGGTCCAGCCAGATACGACCAGTTCCAACAGGAATCATACCATGGTGAGAATACGCCCGCGCTCCGATGCTGGAGACAATAGGATATAGGTAAAACACGGACAGGTTTAACACTAAAACCCACACTCCAGTTCTGAAGACAGTAGAGCTTTGCGCGAAAGACACTCATATTAACCCCTAAAACAGTATGTGTATGTGGAAGATACATATATTATATGTCTTTACTGTGAATCTTTAGTGCTCCATAAGGTCGTTTTTGATAACAGCTTTGATTATAATTAAAGGCATAACCATTATCTGTACAATTGTACATACGTAGAAAATCCGGCCATTCGACAGATAACTCTGGCATCGCTTGCACCCCAATAATCACTACAAATAGTGCCCCACTCATTCTGGTAGTATAGCTCCACACGACCTGAGTGGTTGCTGTAGCCATCCACAAGACGCATAGTGATGTTTGATAAAAAGCTGCCTGTAAGACAGAAAAGCACACGAGCAGACACAAAACAAGGATTCCGTGGAATTAAATGTCTCGCTTGTCCCCCTCTTTTCCAATAAACATCGGGGTTCATATCAAATTCATTAGGTAGTATAAATAGGATATTTAGTTTGGTAACCAATAAAACAAGATGCTAATGGTATAATTTGGATGAAATAATGGTTTAAAGCCGGTAACTTGTTAAGAAAACATTAAAAATGTTGTTGTTCTTAAGTGTAACAAGACGCCCAGGGCCCTGTATCGCTCACCTGCAACATAGGCATTTCAACTAGAAAGGCCATCAACAATAAGTAACACCCTAAGAATTGTAACAAGAAACCTGAGGCCATGTTCTTTTGAACAAACCTTAAGAATCATATCGCCCAAATTTTGGCCCAATCCATTCAGCGGTTCTGGAGACGGAAGTCGTTTTCATGAAAACCCGGTCCTCCAAGATGACTGCTAAAGCATTAGGCAATCAAGTTCTATTGAACAAGCTTGGTTCAGCTGTTTCCCTAGATAACCTGTCATGAGTTTTGAATCAATCCTCCATGCGATTTTTAAAGGAATTTCAAAAATCCAAGATGGCTGCCAGGCAAATTACCGACCAGCTTCATTTGAACAAACGTGTATGCCCCATGTATGCTTTCTGCCAAATATGCTTGCAATTTCCTATTGCTTTAGTACATGGGAGTTTCTGGTTGGAAAATGATCCATGATGGCTAGTAAACCGTTTATCCGACAGTTTCGAAAATGGCAAATTTGAAATCAGAATATTCAAAAACATATCAAACCAATTTCGGCTTCAAAATTCGTCAAAATAAAAAAGTTCAATATGGCCACCAAACATGCTACATTTTGATTGACCCACGGCAGACATTTTTGCTGGATCAACTTCCCTTGAACAAGCTTTAATGGCCTAAATTTCTGCCTGATCTTTTCAGCAGTTCTGGAGTCGTTTTCGGAAAAAATAGGTCATGCAAGATGGCCGCCGAACTACTTAGCCAATCAAGTTATCTTGAACAAACTTGTTTCAGCTGTTGCCCTAGATCATCTTTAATGTTTTGGATCGATGCCGTTTCAGAGATTTAAAAATATATTTCTGAAAATCTGCCAAAATCCAAGATGGCCGCTGGCCAAGATGGCCGACTGGCTTCATTCGAAGAAACTTGAATCTATATGCCCTAAGGATGCTTCCTGTGAAATTTAATTGAAATCGGCCCAGTGGTTCTCGAGAAGACATTTTACATTTCCCATTGCTTTAGTATGGGACCTTTTGCTGGAAAATGATCCAAGATGGCCGCCAAACCATTTACCCAACAGATTCGAAAATGGCAAATTTGAGATCAGAATACCCAAACCATTTATAAAACCAATTTCGGCCTCAAAATACATCAAATAACAAAATCCAATATGGCCGCCAAACATGCTACATTTTGATTCGCCCACTGCAGCCATGTTTCTTTACGGATTGACTTCCATTTAATGGCTCTTAGTCCCTAAACATATCTCCCAAATTTCGGCCTGGAGAAGTCTTTTTCACGAAAACTATGTCATCCAAGATGGCCGCCGAACTATTTGGCCAATTAAGTTCCCTTGAACAAACTTAGTTCATCTCTTTCCCGAGATCATTTTAATGAGGTTTGGATCGATGCGCCAAGCGGTTTTCAGAGATTTTAAAATCTATTTTTAAAAATCGGCCAAAATCCAAATTGGTCAACTGGCTTCATTTGAACGAACTTGAATCTCTATGTGTAGTGTCTGTCAATGTTAGCAATCTGACGGCTATCTGGCAACGATGTAAACGTTGTTGTTTTTTATGACCAATTAAATGGCTACCTGTTAAGTTAGATTGTATGTCTTATTTCCAAAGTACAGTTTAGGTTAAATCCGAATTAAATCCGTAGAGATACAACTGGCGACGAGGATGGCTACCGCATTGGATATCGGAGGATTGCCAGTATTCGATGTAAAGGCGACGTAGCTAGCATAGCGCCATGGTGGAAAAGATGGAAAAAGGCATTCAAATATTATTTAATCGGGCGAGGCGTAACTGATGTGAGGCAGCAAAAAGCACTACTGTTACATTTTGCGGGTATGGAAATTCAAGATATTTATGAAACATTAGTTGATCCAAGTGTAGCTGCAGGGCAGTCTGATAATGCAAATGAATATGAAAAAACTGTACGTACACTTGATGCTTATTTCCAACCATAAATTAACATTCCGTATGAAAGACACCAATTTAGACAGCTAAAACAATTAGATGGCGAAACTGTCGACCAGTTTGTGTCGAGGCTTAACAGACAGGCTTTAAATTGTGACTTCAGCGGAAATCAAACTGATGGTCATAAAACTGGAGAAATTACATGTTTTCGGTGTTGTAGGGAAGGCCACATGAGTAGGGATATGCAATGCCCAGCTAAAGACAAAGAATGCAATAAATGTCATAAAGTAGGACATTTTGCCAAATGTTGTAAAACAACCAATGCACCCCATTTCGCACGGAAGCTTAAAGCTGAACCGTCAACTCAAAACAAAAAAAATGGGAAAAGATAGGTAAAATGAGCGTTTTGTAAACACATCAAATGAAACTAATAGTTCTGATAATGAGTATGTATTCTCAATTTCAGACATGGAGCAGCCTAAAATCCTTGTAAATGTAGGCGGTGTCCCCAATATTGATATGATTATTGATTCTGGTGCAAGTTGTAATGTTATTGATAAGCAACAATAGGAAATGCTTAAACAGAGCAAAATAAAATGCACCTCTAGGAAAAACCAACAAACAATTGTATCCGTATGGTAGTGCAACACCATGACAAGTAATTGGATGCTTTGTAGCTACTACTACAATTGGAAACCTGTCAACAGAGGCAGAATTCATGGTAGTAGAGGGAAAAGGTCAAGCATTGTTGGGTCGTGAAACTGCTACAAAGTTACAAGTTTTGAAATTTGGTATTAACACGGTCAATTACCCAACTCAAAGTGAAATTTTTGAAAAGTACAAATCATGTTTTGAGGGACTAGGGAAATTAAGAGATTTTCAACTTGAAATTCCAATAGACCCAAATGTAAAACCTGTAGCACAATCGTTGCGTCATATTCCATTCAATTTGAGAGATAAACTCGAGAAGAAGATTGAAGAACTTGAACGGCTTGATGTAACTGAAAAGGTACAAGGTCCAACTCCATGGATTTATCCAATCCATATCGTACCAAAATCAAATGGCGATATTCGCATTTGAGTCGATATGAGACAAGCAAATACTGCTGTTTTACGTACTAGGCAGACGAAGTACTACAAGATTTAAATCAAAGTACCTTGTTCAGTAAGCTCGATATTAATTGGGCATTTCACCAAATTGAATTGAATGAGAGGTCAATGTCAATTACAACGTTTGTAACAAACAAAGATCTCTATGGATATAAAAGCTTAATGTCTGGCGTAAGCTGTGCACCTGAAATGTATCAAAAGGTAATTGAACAGGTTATTCAAGGTTGTGATGGTACACGCAATATCTTTGATGACATCACAGTACATGGTACTACTGTCGAAGAACATAATGAACGACTCAAGAACGTTCTTCAGCGGATTAGTGATAAGGGATTAACCCTAAACAAAGAAAAGTGCAACTTAAATATGCCTGAATTGGAATTCATCGGTCATTTATTATCTGCACGTGGTATCGGGCCAGCTAAGTCCAAAATTGAAGCGATAACTCAAGCACGTAGGTCTGAAACAGCAGCTGAAGTTAGGAGCTTTTTGGGTTTAGTTAACCTTAGTGCTAGATTCATTCCCGACTTGGCTAGCATCTCTGAAGCGCTGAGAAAATTAACAAAGAAACATGAAATGGTTTTTTTTAAACATTTTTATTGTTCAAGAGACAATACGGATTGAGTCACAAGTTGTCTCTAACTTAGTTACGATTCGCTCCGAATACTATACAATGGATTGTAATAATAACGAAAATGTGCAGTTTATAAGAACTTATACCATAATGAATATAAGATTTAAATGAAAATTAATATAAAATAATTAAGATAAGATTTTGAATTGTGTTCATATATGTGTGTATATGCATGCACCTGATTTTAGAAGTTAAGTAGTATGTAGAAGTAGCATTGTTGTGATCCGTGCGTGAATATGTATGTAGATGTGCACCTGTTTGCGTGTTTAACACAATAAAGTACTTGTGATATATCTACTAAGTATCCGCGTGTGTTATGCATTTGTGCGTGCCTGTATTCGTTTATTCGTTCGTGTGCGGGAGCGTGCGTGCGAGTATATTTATGCAATTTAAACAATTTCATGCGTGTATGCCTGTTGATCTGTTCCATTGTGCGTGCTCACGTCAACTTCCTCTTAAAGGTGCATATTCACACCAAAATTCTCCAAGACAAGACTGAAGGAATTTAGCGCTTATAGCGGCCTAAGTCGTGTGCCCAGGTGCAATGAAACGAAACGGATCCCAAATTATGACACGTTCATAAAGCAAAAGTCTATATAATTTAGTCCCCAATTCAATCTCACAACAAGACCCATCCAGCCCCACCACACCTAGGCACACAATCCATGCCTCCAAAAGCTTACCACCATCTCCAAGAATCCCGGTGGGAACATACACCTCAAAGTTTTCCTAGCTTTGATCAAACCTTTTGCTACTGCGAATATATTCATGGACATTTTGAAATATAAATATATTCTGGTTATTTTCGAGGTCAGCATCTCCATTTAACAGTAGATTCACTGACAGGTCGTGTGGAGAAAGAGGTCTTAGAGCGTTTAAGAGCTTGCGTCTTGGATTATTGTAATGATTACATGTAAAGAGGTAATGGTTGTTATCTTCTATATGGTCGCAGTGTGGACAGTTTTGGTTTGCTACTATGTTAAAACGAAATATGTGGGCATTTAAACGTTTGACTGGAGTCCTGAACAAGAGCAATCATTTGTTGGGCTAAAACAAAGACTTACAAATGCGAACACGCTAGGCTATTACAATCGCGATGCCAAAACGTATGTTATCACGGATGCAAGTCCTGTCGGACTCAGTGCAGTACTTGTTCAAGAACAAAATAATGAACACAAAGTAATTTGCTATGCTAATAGAACTCTCAGTAATGTTGAAAAACAGTATTCCCAGACTGAGCAAGAAGCATTAGGCATCGTGTGGGCTTGTGAACGATTACATATGTATTTGTATGGGACAGAGTTCGAACTGTTGACCGACCACAAGCCACTAGAGTTCATCTACTCAAAACGGTCAACACCTAGTGCAAGAATCGAACGGTGGGTTCTCAGATTGCAACCTTATTGGTTTAAAGTACGCCATATTCCGGGAAGAAAGAATGTTGCAGATTGTTTGTCGCGTTTAACGCAAACTGAACCAAATGACGTCATCATTGACAACGAGAACTATATCAGATTCGTAGCAGAAAATTCAACACCATCAGCTTTGTGAACTCGTGAAATAGAACGTGCGTCAGATGACGATGTCGAACCATCAAATGTTCGAAAGTGTATTAAATTCGGGAAATGACATAAGCTTCAAAATAAACAGTACCTTCCAGTCAAACGTGAACTTTGTAATATTGGAAAGTTAGTATTGCGTGGTACTAGAATCGTTGTACCAGTACAGCTACGTGAATGTATTCTACATCTTGCTCACGAAGGACATCCAGGTATCGTGTGCATGAAACGTCAGCCTCGTAGTAACATCTGGTGACCAGGCACAGACAAAGAAATCGAACAGTTCTGTAAAACGTGTCATTCGTGTCAAATCGTTATCTTGCCTGCTCCGCCAGAACCTATGAAGACAACAGAAGTACCAAACGGGCCATTAGCAACATGTCGCGGCAGATCTTATGAGTACGTCATTACCATCTGGACATTACTTATTCGTCATTGTGGACTACTATCGAGGTAGATGTTATGAAATCTACAACTACTGATAAAATCATTAACAGTCTTAAGCAAAAGTTCCTCACACACGGCTTACCACTCTCGATAACCACTGGCAATGGGCCACAATTTATAAGCGAACAATTCAAAACGTATACCACTGAACAGGACATTCATCATAGGCGAGTTACACCTCTATGACCTCAGGCTAATGGTGAGGTCGAAAGACAGAACCGTTCTTTGTTAAAGCGAAGTAAAATTTCCCAGATCGAAAAGAAAGACTGGAAGGAAGAACGTAACTCATATTTGACAATGTATCGAACCACTCGCTTTAGTACTACTGGAATTAGTCCTGCTGAACTATTATTTCGTCATAAAATTTGTACTAGAATTCCAGGAATCGATGACTATGCAGCAGATGACAATGAGATTCGTGATCATGACAGTGAGCAAAAGGAGAGGGAATGTGTATGCTGACAACAAACGCAGAGCTCGTGATAATGACATTGGGTGTGGTGATCCGGTGTTACTGAAGCAGAGACCTGAGAATATGAACCATATCGTGTCATGTCAAAGTCGGGTAACAGTGTAGTTGTTCAGTCACCTGAAGGGGTTTCGCATAGACGAAATTCAACTCATGTGAGGAAATTTATTGAAAGAGACAAACATTCAGGTATAAACAATTCGGACATTTATCGCCATGTTGTGAGCGATCATGTTGACCGTGCCGTGGGAACTCCGTCTGTTAATGATCATAATCATACCTCACAAAACACTGATGTTTCACCAGATTGTTCCACCTCTGATTATTCTCCAAGACCAGTCCGTTCGAGAAAGGTACCATCTCGATACAAAGATTTTGATATGTTACCATAAAGTAATAACCATAACTGTTTTATGCTATCAGTAGCATATATTATTGCAAACTTTAAATTTTAATACAATACGCATATGAAGGGTTTCATAACAATCATAATACTGACAACTATTAAAATGGTATTATGTAAAGTAATATACACAATAACTAAGTTCTATATTCATGGAACCGATATCATTGATCGTATTATCTATAAACATTAGGTAGATATTTCTTGATTGTTTTAATATTTCCCACTAGTTTTGTTTTCTGACGTCATAATCAAAAGTTTATTATGGATAACTTTCTAACCAAAGAGAGGAGGGATTGTAGTGTCTGTCAATGTTAGTAATCTGATGACTATATGCCAACAATGTAAACGTTGTTGTTTTTTATGACCGATTAAATGGCTACGTGTTAAGTTAAGTTCAATATTATTTATTTCACGGTTTCTGTACATTTAAACAGATACTGCAGGCAGTCCATCCAAGGCAATGCCTATAAAATGATGGGACCCCTTACAAATATATATATATATATATATATATATATATATATATATATATATATATATATATATATATATATATACATGTATATATCACACTACATACCAAACAAGAGAGACACAAAGAGGACAACAATAAAAAGCATTCACATAACTTACAATACATAAAAATACATATGAAGAAATTAACATGTACTGTTTGTTGTAAAACATGTTTGGGGTGGGGTTGGGGTGGATGTGGTCGCCATTGTTGATTACAATACATATCATACCATATTTATGTATCATACCATATTTATGTAGCATCATTAATTCTTAGGCCCGACCAATTTTATCACAACAAATTGGTATGGCCTTATGCTATAAGTAACATTAGTATTATTGTGATCATCAATATAATCATTAACATAATTAATTAATTAATTAATTAACACTTGTTGTTGTCGTGTTTATTATTATTGTTAACATCATTATCTTAATTATAGTCAACTGTTCCTAATTATCATCATAGACATAATTATGTACATCAGGAACATCATTAATTTAATTTGTGTTCTGACTGAATACATCTTCCCTGTAACAGCCATGGTGATCTTTGCATCATAGCCCTTGAAACACTGTTGATTGGGTATTAGGATTTTGTCACTAATTAATAGATGAGAATAGGTGTCCATTTTGGCTACAATGCTGGCCTCATGGCAGGTGTCTTCTCTGTCTGTTTGGCAGCATTGTTACCAAAATGTACCCCTGTTTTGGTGACCATTGGGTTGATGTTGGGGACTTGCAGTGTGCCAAGGGTTATTTCAGTAGTTTCCTATTAAAAGGTTCTTTACAGTTTTCTTGTGTGAGGTCTTAGTTAAAATTTGTGTGCGAACGTTTGCATCTATATTATTCCATAATTGTATTGCCCTGTGTGGAGGGTTGTGCATAGATGTTCGTGTATGGCAGTGGCTCATGTAAAGGTTCTGTTTTGTTCGGGTGTTATATGAACGTATTTCGGTGTTGTTTTTGAAGAGATTTGATAGTGATGTCGGTAGGTTGCCGTTGTGGTAGTCTTTAAGGATTTAATATAATTGGATTTTCCCAATGTCTTCTAGCTTAAGTAGATTTTATGTTTTGAAAATGCTTTGGCCCTCTGCTATTTGTGCAAATAGCTTAATGCTTTTCTTTTGTAGTGCTTTCACTTTTGTTAGTTTATTTTGGTAGGTGTTAATCCAGATCATATTGCAGTAGGTGATGTGCGGTAATATTAATGTGCTGTACAGTGTTTTTAATAAATTTTTTGGCAAGTATAGTTTTAGTCGTCGCATGATACCCACATTCTTTGCAACTTTAGCTGTAACAATTTCTATATGCGTCTCCTAGGTAAGATTCTTGTCTTGAATTTTGCAAATTGAGCTTCATGTATTTCCTGGTTACCAATAAAGAGTTTTGTGAGATTTTTGGATCTCAGTGCTTTTGTGAATAATAAATAATTAGTTCTGCTTACATTTAGTGACAACTTATTTACTTTAAACCAGCGGATTACATTTTCCATTTCATGATTTACATTTTTATATAGGGTATCTATATCTCTGTGGCTACAAAAAGCATTGGTATCATCTGCAAACAGGATTAGTGATAGTTGGTTGCATATGGTGGGTAGATCATTCATATATAATAGAAAGAGCAGCGGGCCAAGTATTGATCCTTGAGGAACACCACATAATAATTTTCTATTTTCTGACAATACTCCATTATATTGGACGCATTGCACTCTGTCGGTTAGATAGCTTTTAATCCAATCGAGTGCTACGCCGTGTATTCCATAATAGGTGAATTTTTCAATTAGAATTATATGATCTATGGTATCGAATGCTTTTGACAGGTCTAAGAATATTCCTAAAATGTGTTCTTTATTTTCAAGCGAATTTGAAATCTTTTCTATCATGTCCATGATGGCCATCATAGTTGAATGTTTCTCTCGGAATCCATATTGTGATTGATAAATAATTTTTGTCTAGATATTTCATTAGTCGTTCAAAAATGTCTTTCAAGTAGCTTTGAAAAAAGTGGTAGTACTGAGACAGGCCGGTAGTTAGTGAAATCAGAGCAGTCCTTGGCTTTGTATATAGGTGTTACTCGTACCGACTTTAGTTTTGATGGGAATACGCCTTGTGCTAAAGAAAGGTTGCAGATATGATCAAGTGGTGTTAGTATTTGGGGAATTCAGTTTTAAAGATGTTCCATTTAAAATTATCAATTCCGGCACTTTTGTTTGGATTGATTTGCATTAAGATTTTCCGAATCTCCTGTCTCAGTGGGGAATAGAAACATTGAGGATTGATAGCTGCCTGTTAAGTAATATCGTATTGTGATGTCTTTATCGGTTTGGATATTTTTAGAAAGTGTTGGCCCAATATTAATAAAATAGTCGTTAAATTTGTGAGCAATTTCTTGGTTATCAGTTATTACCTTGTTATTGTAACTAAACCTGGATGGTTCCAATTTGCCATTTTGCTTGTTTAACAATGTTTTTATTAATTTCCAGGTTTCTTTGATATCATATTTTCGCCCGTTGAATTTGTTTATCTATTCTGATTATTTGACTTAGTTTATTTCGATATTTTTTGAATTGTGTATCATTATATTGTGTTGGGACTCTGATGAAATTTAGGTACAGTTTATTCTTTTTATGACAGTTAGATTGTATGTCTTATTTTCAAAGTAAAGTTATAGGTTAAATCCGAATTAAATCCGTACAGTAGAGATACGACATTATGCCCTAAGGATTTTTTTTTTGTCCCAGTGGTTCTCGAGAAGACATTTTAAATTTCCCATTGCTTTAGTATGTGAGCTTTTGGCGGGAAAATGATCCAAGATGGCCACCAAACCGTTTATCCGACAGTTTCGAAAATGACAACTTTGAGATAAGAATATCCCCCCGAAAAATACATAAAACCAATTTCGGCCTCAAAATTCATCAAATAGAAAAATCCAATATGGGCGCCAACCATGCTACTTTTTTATTCCCCTTGAACAAACTTTAATGGCGCTTAGTCCCTAATCATATCTCCCAAATTTCGATCTGGTCCCTTCAGGGGTTCTGGAGAGGAAGTAATTTTCACTCAAATTAGGTCATCCAAGATGGCCGCCAAACCATTTGGCCAATCAAGTTACCATGAACAAACCTGGTTCAGCTCAATATTTTATGAGTTTTGAATCGATTCCCCAGCGGTTTCAGAGAGGAAGATTTTTAGACGTTTCTAAAAATTGGCTGAAATCCTTTGTTTGAACAAACTTGGATCCCTATACCCTAAGGATGCTTCCTGCCAAATTGAAATCGGCCCAGTAGTTCTTGAGAAGTCATTTAAAGAAAAGGTTTAGAGACGGATGGACGACTGCCATGGCATACGCTCACTTGACCTTTCAGGCAAGGTGAGCTATAATTACCTTTAGAAGTGAAAAGTAAATTGGTGAAATAAAGGTTTAAAGTATGCAGCTTGTTAAGAGACTGACCGTAACCTTTAACCTTAATATCACCATGCTGCCTCCTTATTGTATACGCAACCATATGTCCAAGTTGGGCTCTAGTAGGATTATGCAATCGTAAATTATAGGCAAATATGAATTGCTAAACGCAAAAACTTAACATTAGAAATACAGACAGCAATACAGAGGTAAAATAGGACAGCTCCGATGACCTTGACCTAGTGATGTCACAATCAGCAGTCAGCTTCCTTATGGTAAAGTGAACCATATGTCCAAGCTTAGTTCAGGTAGGCTTAAGAACTCCTAAAATATAGGCAAATGTGATTGGCTAAACGTAAGACGTTAATGCTGGCATTATAGACATGAATGAGGTCAAATATCAAGGCTACGCTGACCTTGACCGTTAACCTTGTGATCTCATATTATCATGCTGCCTCCATATGGCATATGCAACCATGTGTCCAGGCTTGTTTCCAGTAGGCTTAAGCAGCCCTAAAATATATGCAAATGTCATTTGTCAAACGCAAAAAACTAATGTTGTAAATACAGACGTGACAAGGTCAAATATCAAGGCTACAATGACCATGACCTTTGACGTCGCTTTCAGCACGCAACTGCCCTATGGTATAGAGAACCATGTGTCTTCCCTATGGTATAG
Source organism: Chaetoderma sp. LZ-2023a (assembly GCA_034401795.1). Classification (NCBI taxonomy): domain Eukaryota; kingdom Metazoa; phylum Mollusca; class Caudofoveata; order Chaetodermatida; family Chaetodermatidae; genus Chaetoderma; species Chaetoderma sp. LZ-2023a. The sequence continues at coordinate 21,311,053 of CM067370.1, forward strand.
AGAACCGTGTGTCTAAGTTTGGTTCCAGTAGGATTAAGCAATCCTAAAATATAGTCAACGATGATTTTCTAATTGCTTCACAGGCGAGACAAAAGCGATTTATATGTAGGCTATTATATGGCATTACGGTAGTGTAATTATTTAATTATACACACCACAAGATTCATCCACTTAATGACGGTTTTACCACCATGGCTCTTCGGGTAGAGGAATGATTCACGACCATTGGTGTACAACACACTGGACCACCGCCCCCCCCCCCATTGTTACATGGTGTGCAGGTGGATGATAGACCATACATATCCACTCCATGGCCAGTTTCATCCTTATGGGTTCATCCACCCTATAGTCAGTTTCACCCGTATGAGCTCATCCACGCCATGACCGATTTTGCCCTTATGGTCTCATCCACCCCATGACCAGTTTCACCCTTATGCGTGCATACACACCATGGCCAGTTTCGCCGTTATGGGTTCATCCACCCCATAACCAGTTCCGCCCTTATGGGTGTATCCACTCCATGACCAGTTTCGCCCTTATGGGTTCTTTTACTCCATGAATTGTTTCACCCTTAGGGTTCATCTACCACGTGACCAGTTTCGCCCTTATGGGTTCATCCACTCCATGCCAGTTTCGCCCTTATGGGTTCATACACACCATGACCAGTTTTGCCCTTATGGCTTCTTCCACTCCATGACCGGTTTCGCCCTTATGGGTTCATACACCCCCATGACCAGTTCCACATTGTGGGCTCATCCACCCTATGACCAGTTTCACCCTTATGGGTTCGTCTACTCCATGACCGGTTTCACCCTTATGGGATCATACACCCCTATGACCAGTTTCACCCTTATGGGGTCGTCTACTCCATGACTGGTTTCGCCACATGGGTTCATACACCCCCATCCACCCCATGACCAGTTTCTCCCTTAAGGTTCTTCCACTACATGGCCGGTTTCGGCCTTATGGGTTCATATACCCCAGGGCCAGTTTCGAACTTATGGACTCATCCACCCCATGACCAGTTTCAAACATATGGGTTCTTCCACACCATGCCCAGTTTCGCCATTAGGGGTTCTTCCACTCCATGACTGTTTTTGCCCTTATGGGTTCATACACCACCCATGATCAGCTTTGCCCTTATGGACTCATCCACTCCATGACCAGTTTCGACCTTATGGGTTCTTCCACTCAATGACCAGTTTCGCCCTACTGGGTTCATCCACCCCATGACGAGTTTCACCCATATGGGCTCATCCACCACATGACCGGTTTCTTCGTCCTTATGGTTTTATACACCCCAAGGCGAAGGATGGATTCAAACTGACACCCTTGGTGTATGAGTTGGACCTGTTGACGTTGAGCCACATGCTTTATTTTAGGGTTTCACATAGTGGGAAGATTGTTCGTTCTATCATGGGTGTCTCTCAGTGTGTAGGCAGCTGATTGACCATAATCATTACTAATGAAATAGCTGATGGCCGTATATAAAGAAGATTGTTGACGGCAGTGGTCTTATTGTTGTTCTTGTTGTTGCTTTGTTGTTGTGTTGTTGTTCGTGTTCGTCGTTTATGTTTGTATTTATACATACTGTCATAGCAGCTCACGCCAACATCATGCCTGTGGCTACATTGACGGAAGTTTGTAGAGGTCTTGGAACATTGATCTATGGAGGTTTCCGTGCCATGACATCCTACCCTATAGTATGCTATGTTACCTGTACCTGCTTCAAAATATCCTCTGCCTCGTGCAAACGCCACTGTACTGCAAATAAGATAGTGTGATATTACTTCGTGCTTCAAGAGGCAACCATTCTGACCCAAATAAATCGCAAACGTACACTTTATATGCCATTCCATGTGATTCTGAGCAAATAGTGAATAATAACTACGAACGTCATTTTGGTTTCAAATGAAAGATAGTGGTGGGTTCAACCATATTCTTTTATAACAGAAAGGCTTCAGTGCAATTCAATGGGAAACATGACATCAGTGTTACACTGCCATGATCTTGGCGAAAACTTTGGCATATTGGATTTCCACATGCCAATCAGATTAGTTTCTGTATCGTTAGACACAATTAAACACTCACACTCAAAGATCATAGATGTACTACACAAGGACAGTTGCAAAGAAGGTTAGATACGACTATTGAGACTACTGCTTGCAAACACCAAGCTGAGAGCCACACATCAATCAGCTCCCCACAGGGAGATGTTTATCGCATGTGCTTTTCACGTGCTACCTTGCTACTGCATTGAAATGTGTGCGGTGAAATTCCACAAGACCAACACCACCACCCCCGCCCCACCCCCGCCCCCACCCCCGCCCCCTAGTGATCACACTGGGTATTCCACTAGAGATGGAATGTGCCGATGATGTGGACTTCATGGACGAGGAAAAGGAATTCTCCGACGAACTACTCATAATAGCTGCAAGCGAAAGTAAAAAGTGAGACTATGAATGAATCCAAAAGAGCTGACCCCACATATACCTATCAGCAAATCATGAAACCAGATCCAATTTGTGGCGGTGAACCACCAAGGAAAACTAAAATCCTGGACTCACTGCGCTGCAAGCCAGTCCTTTTGGAAGCTATAGATCAAAGATGCGCTTGACAAAATTTTGACTAAATTTTGACAGATGCTTCCCTATAGATGACGTCACAGAGACATTCCAAGATAAGATCAGGTTAGCCAGGTCAACAGTCGTTTGTGAATAATATTTTGGAAACCAATGGGTAGCTACTCCGTAAATCACATATTCACATGTCTACCTATATCAAGTGGATGAAACACAATGATATTGACGTCAAACGTTAAGGTGATTGTAACACTTGTATAATATGCAGATTTTAAGTTAGGTTTTTCTACTTAGCTCATCTTATCATATAGTTACATAACCAATCGGAGCAGCACAAAGAACATTCACAGTTTTAATGATACAAATCTGTATTTTCATTGGGAAATGCAAAATGCCAAAATTTTCCTTTCTTCTCCAATATCACTGACATATTGCTTCACATTGTGTTGATCAGATGATGAGTCAGGTAATGAAACCAGTTAATAATGATTCAATAATATACGGTGGAGATATAATGTCTATGAGAAATATTGCTGATCATCTCGTGACTCATTCGAATGACTTTGTGAGGTGATATGATGTGTAGCGCGCGCACACACACACACACACACACACACACACACACACACATGGCACCGTTTTTAAAGCAAGCAGTAGTAGATATAATAGGGCTGCCAGAACATAGAATCGGTGGTTACAGGAGGGAGGTGGGCTGTCAGAACAGAGGTGTGATAACGTTGCAGCAGCTCGTCCGAACATCCATTTAGAGACACATCCCCAGTGGTATACCGATCACCTGTGATCAACCACACATTACATGGTTCGAACGCCCATTTAGAGACACACATTCTATATGGTATACCAATCACACATAACAGGTCTAATCATTCGGAGACGAATCTGATCAACATGAGTGCTTCTCCTGACCTAATAGTAGACAAGTTTCTTGCCATTTACAGCCACCCGCTAGAACTATGGAGTTACATTTTTTGGATTTAAACATATTTTATTGTAACAATTGCACAATGAGATCGGGCACAAGTTCTTACAACTTAGATTTGCCCTCTCCCTAGTTACATACACGGTGTGGGCTGTGCGGGATGGCAGGAAAAGGTGGCAAGATCATTACATGGCCTGGGTGACTATGCAAATAGATCTCTTGAGTCCTGGAGTGCTTCTCCTGACCTAATAATCCCAAACAGTAGTAGACGAGTTACTCGCTAGAAATCCACCAATAGTACAGGAGTAAGAAGCTATCCACTGACAGAAATGGCATTAACACAATTATGGAAGTATTTAGATCATCTGCAACGGCTCTAATCTCTCCCGACCCAAATTTTTTTACCATCTCTAGTTGGATATCATACATTCCTCAGAACTGCTTATGCTTTGCTTGCAGCAACAGCTATATTATTGATGCAGACAATTATGCTCTGCTTGCAGCAACAACTCTTGAGCAGGCTGCGGCAACGTATCATATGCTCTCCAGAGCGAGACTGCTCAAACAAACAGGTAGTCACGACCAGTGTCACATCAGCATGAGGGGATTACCCACAGGCTCTTCAGCTGCCTTGGCAAAGCCCACTTGGCAGAATGCTAAAGAGCCTACCATCTGCACCATGACAGACTCTGGCATGTTCACAGGTGATACAGAGGATCTGGTGCCACCTCAGCTGCAGACAACCACGTGCATACCTTTCTACAGTGGCAGGCAGACTCAATTTCCGGGTGAAATCGCCGCAGATGGTCGCGGAAGGGATTGTACTGAGGCTTGTCTTGGAAGTGGGTCCACTTGGCATCTAATATCATGGCTGTATGTGAGGCAGCCACCACTGGTATGAGCAGTAGTATAACCAGCGAGGGTTAAACTGAACAAGGTGAACCCCTCGAGAAATATCTGTGTCAGATCGAGCCCTGTGCCGGCCTCGATGCTGATCTTCATCCCATCTGAGGCAGGTCTTAGCTGCTTCACTTTACCACCAGCTAGAAGCCGCACCTCTAACATAATGGGTATTGTTTGCGGACATGTGAGCCCGACACGCTCGAGCAGCTTCACTGAGCCCTTCGGCTTCGAGGAGTGCGACACACCCTCTATCCGCAGGATGCCATCCTACATATTGATGGCTTCCTCTGGTCCATCAAAGGGGTGACGCAGCAGGAGCTTTCCTCCAGTGACCCCAATCCTATGACCCAGTGCAACTAGGGTTGTGCCCTGTCCTAAATAGGTCAGGAAAGAGGTCGGCCAGTTATAAAGCTTCCGGACCATGCCATCCTTCTTCACAATGGTGGAGAGTGGGGTGATCTCCAGGTCAATAACCACTAAAGGTCCATATAGTGGCACCCACGCTCACCAGCGCAGTACCACACAACATACTTTTCGAAGACTACCTGCAGCTGTTTCACCAGGGTAAAACCACATCATCATGTGACATCGGTGGTGAATGATTCACAGTCGGCTCTAAGACATGAAAGCTGAGGTCAGCGTCCAAGGTGTTAACATCCTCAACCTTGTCTAGTGACTGTTCTATCAGGGGGTGAAGGATGAACTTCTTCTTTGGGAAGTCATAGTGGAACACTATTTTGTCCCCATCCCTCTCTCGACCCAGACGTTCCTTCGAAACATCATTTAGGTCAGTGAGCAGCTCTACACCATCTCCATCGACGGGATGGAGGGAGTCTTGGAGTCTGCTCCATATTGGAGGACAAACGACTTGCTTTCCTTAACCTTGACAGCATCAACGTCGTACACGTCCACGAGATCAGCTAGACCTGTCGAGTGAGCAAATATGGTCTCCATTGTTTATACCTCTATAGGGGTTCAAACGGAATGTCATCAGACCATCTCTAGTTGGTAGACATGCGGTTCAGTATCGCATAGAATGGGTTCTCATCATGGTAGCTCAGCATTCCACCATGTACGTACATGCCGATGTGTTACATCCACCACCGGGAAGTACCTACCACAGCTCACTGACTGAAGTAGGGTTAGACGTGATAGAATATCTGCCAGGAGCCACCAGCAAGCTGTGGAAAGCGATCAGCCCCAACATGTTCACCCATGTAAAGCACCTGTTTGACAGCTCCACCATCAGTCTATATGCCAGCATGTCTGTCGGATGCCCAATTTGAGTTTACAATGCTACTACTTATTGACCTATCATCATGATATCATATCGGGCATTCACTGAGATGTGGAAAAAGGGGATAGTGGAGCAGCCACACACCTTCTCCGGGATGGTAGATATAGTGGTACAGGAAATGCGTTGTTGACAAGAAGGCGAGCGACTGCAGTGGGTGAGCTGGTATGAACAGAACGCCAGAGAGGCAGGGAGGAGACGAAGGGACTACAACTCTGTCCAAGAATGGGAGAGCCTCATCCGGCAGGAGGAGGGCGTTGTAGGACCACACGTGTATGCTTACTTGGATGACGAGTATGATGAGTCTGTAGAAGTCTTGCAGTGGGAAGAGGAGACATATAAATCCAAGAAGTTCACCAACGGCGGGCGTACTATCAGAGTGACAAGGTGAAGTTCCAGATGTCATGGCTGCGCAAGCTACTGGCCATTGGCATTATGCTGGATGAGGGGTGTTTGAGGGAGGTATGCTTCCACACCAACAAGCTCGTTCGGTTCGCCAAACTCTCCAAGATGAATCCCACAATGACTCATCAACAGATCCTACAGGTGATGGCACGAGTTTAAGACCTAGATATACCATGGCTAAATCCGAGTGGCGAAAGCAGCCTAAACTATATCCTGCCCAGGCAGAGTGTAGTACAGTCTACGGCTGGCGACTCCAGCAGATTGACACCATCAGACAGAATCTCATCCACGAGACAGAAAAGTACCGCAGAATACGCAGGCGATATAAAACCGCCTACAACAGTCTGGCATGCACAACCTCAGCTGCGGGTGTGATTGGAGCCAGTGCTGGTGTGGCCGCCGTTGCCACCTTCGCTACAGGGGTGGGTGCAATCTTGCTATCCCACTGGGTGGCATGACCCTTGCCGCTACTGTCATGGGCACCGGCTTGGCAGTTGGACAGCGTCAGATCACCAGGAAGCTGGAGAAGCATGCTAAGTATGTAACACTGGCACAGAGCAGCTTACGGGCTATCGACGAGTCTGTCAGCAAAGCTCTCGAGGATGGGCAGGTTAGCAATGAAGAGTACCACCATATATTGAAGCTTCAAACCCTGTACCACACAGAGAAACCCAAAGTGCACCAGCAATACCGCAAAGGCTCCAGCGGGCGGGTGACCATGGAGGAGTTAAAAAACGAGATGCTGCAGCGGGGCCGCATCAAAGATCTCTACGGTGGCAAATAGTATGTTGCATCCGCGGCTGGAACAGCAGCTTTAAGATGACTACTATAGATGACATTCCTGACGAACCTCACAACAATCGACCAGAGCCAACCGCACCTCCTGGGTACACTCTTAACCCACTCGAGAGATGGACTATGTGGTCTACTGGATGACATACTGGACCTAACACCTATTTTGATCACAGTCGACGGGCGGTCCCGCATCAGATTCTCCATCAATCCACGACAACTGACCAACCTTGTAATCACCATCAAGGATGCGAAGAAAGCTCATATACCTGGATGACAGGCCCGAATCTCTTGTTCTGGAACCAACAGCTGAACTTTGCCATGTGGTGTGCCACAGCAGGATGCGGCGTCGGCGTGGGTTTGCTGCACTCCTAATCTGGTACCCCGAAGCTGTGCTCATTGCCAGCTGTCTCAGATTCCATGTGTACTACACGGTGCAACGAATCCTCCATAAGCTGGGCGCAAGCCTGCCTGATACCGCTAACTACAGCCTCTCAGCAGCCAATAAACTCCAGTGAGAGTTCAAAGCCCACTTAGACTATCGGTGGCATGGTGGTGACAACAAGGGCCTGGGGTATTATGTATGGTGACCCGAGATGAGACTACTCAGGCTTCCCCTATCAGATACTATGGAAAATCGTCCGTCAGACGACAGCGACGTTCTCATTCAATCCAGACTCAAGAGCCTGCAACGAGGGTGCAAAATATGCACATAACCGGCATCAGGCAAGACACCCCAGATGCCTGGAAATACTTTATCCCACACACAACTTCAGGGCTTACACCAGCGGGGATCATTTGAATCAACCAGTCCTTAGAAGTATTATGTTATTGTCTTCTGACGGCCCAGACCAAGCTGCGCCACTATAGACGGGGTGAGTGGCAGAGGTGCAGGATATGTTCAGCTGTCTCGTCGAGGATATGATCATCATTGCAGACCCTAGCAGCCTCATTGCCAAGTTCCAGCAAGCCTTACAGAAGACCCGCCGGCAGCTGGATCTTGCCATATCTCCGCCCTTGCGGCTTATTCCGAGCAACCTGATCGTGAATATCGGGGACCTGGTGGTCAGGGGTTATAACAACATGATAGCCCGGTGTCCACTTTGGGTTTAACACTGACATCAACTCGGCCGCACAAGTTGTCCCGACGCCCATGACACCTAGATCCCTGTAGTCTCCTACGAGAGCCAATGCTACCATCGTTCCGACACACAGAGTGCTGGACGACAAACGGCGACCCGTGCTGACACCCACCACCCCGCCCGGCAGTGATAGCAGGACGATAGCCCCACGAGTGGTGTCAGGTCTGGCTATTGCTGTGCTCGTCACCAGTCTGTTCCGCCACTAGTAGATCCAGCTCTTCGAGCAATAGATCAAACTGACTCTGTTGCGGTGCGGGAGTCGTGGCAAATGAGATTGCCTGAACTAGCCTGGCCTGCCCGACAGGCCCCAAACACGCCATCAGCATCTCATCTGGAGACTTCTTCTTGTAGTCCTTCAATTCGGTGTGGAAGACGTCATAGTACTTAGAGCATAGGTCCTTGGTTTAAGCCGCTATGTGTAGTGCTATGGATATTCCCGAGTACCAATCTAAGCAGCTGACAGATGCAGACTGGTTAGAGCGGCTTAGCGCTCTAACGGTAGAACGTACACATTTAAACGTGTTGTATACGCAGGGCTTAAACAATGATGTCAACGGTACAGATTGTAAAGCAACTTCCGGAGAGAGCCAGGCGAGTCTCCAGAAGGTGAAGCTGCTCAAAAGAATGACACAGCAGCTACTGACACAGGCTAAGCCCCTGGCCATTCATGTTGCCAGTAACGTGGTGGCGAATGTGGCCATGGTAAAGATGATGGTGGTAATGAGGTTATTCCTGTTGCTGGAGCCGCTGTCCTCGCTACAGTGGCGAGTACGGTTGTCGACCGCTGTCTAGGAATAACACATCCCATCCCAAAGATCATCATCGGTGGTGCCTCCTATACTGTTGCTGCCGCTGCCCAAATTATGGGCGAACGCATTCCTCTAAATGAAGCCGCACTTCTAGGGCTAGCGACGAGTGCTATGGCTGAGATCACCGTGGCCTATGTCTAGCTTTAAGATAGGTATATATAATGGAAGCCTGGCAGGTCCATGCCACTACAGTAGCCTATGAGGCATGGCGGGCTATGCCAGAGTCAGTCACGCATAGTCGATCACACGGACTGAGGATTTTCAATGCCCAGAAATGGTGGTTAGCCCACAAGGTATGCCCCTGCAGGGAGGGCCAGTATCCTGAGCACTGCTACCTATTTCCTTGGCACATGGTCCTCCTACGCCCATCTGTTTCACTGGGGATATGACTAGGTTTAAGCTGCTATATATACCGAACAATGTCTCTATCACTTACAGACCTAGAAAGCAAGGAGATTGGGGAGTTGGCCCCCTTAGGTGAGGCACGCCTCGACTCAGAGGACATAGTTGCCCCCATCTCCTTCATGGACTTCGATGACTAGGGAAAACCATGGGAAATCCGTGGTACCGTACCAGTCAGAGACCTCATCGGAAACGTACAATCCATAGGAGCCTCGGCCCTTAGCAGTGCCACCGCTGCATACAAAGGCATGACACTGGAGGACAGGCTAATTGTCAAAGGTGTACTTGGGACGAGTGATGAAGGAGCCATCAAGCTGTTGGCTGAATTACAGGCACATGAGCTCGTTCAGAACCTGTTCAAGAGCAGAAGCTACTTCCAACTGGATGGAAGTAATCTAATGATTGGTCAGTGATGTTAGCGTCACTGGTGAAAAAGGGGCTGCCTCTACCTCGGAAGAAGTGAGGGATCTTTGACTTACCGTTTAAGATCTCTTAATAGACATGACCTCATGTGCTTGCCTCATATGGATACTCGATGTTCTGGACACTGCTACTGACACAGGCCCTATGCGTTACCTTCTCAGCTGTTGTTGGGATTTCATGCTCGACACCTCCATCACATCATTTGTCTCGGCTGGCTGTACAACGATGCCGGTCCTGCAGGCAATACAGCTCATACAGGAAATGCTTCCATTTAAATTCCCAGATATAGACGAGGCTACAGCCAAACAGGTGCTGGCCATCCTTCACGGGCATGCGCAGTAGACTGGCCGATGCTGGGCAGGTGGTATTAATCATCGATCCTTCGGGACATGGCGTGTTGCATGCTATGAGCGCTACATACTCCTGGTGTCCGACTCTGCCGGCGACACTGGCCAGTAGTATAAGGAGCCAATTGCCAAAACGCGGAACCTACAGGCACTAACGGAGAAGCTGCTAGCAGCTCTACTGACAGACCCACTTGTTCTAGTCATCGATGACCCTGCAATGGACCAGAAGACGGTCACCTACCTCAGCGACATCACAAGGCGCATCCGTCACACCAAGATCACTGTCTTTATCCTCTTTCAGAAGTACGCCCATGAGATCTCGCCTGATATCTGCCACAATGCTCGGTTACTGTACTTCAGCAAAGTGTGGGCATGCCCTGCTGGAGACCATATATGATAGCCTGACCCTCAACGAGACCAAACCAGACTTTATCCCGGATGTACAGAGGGTGGGCCAATGGTACCAATTCAGCAACAAGGAGACAGGTGAGTTGTCACACTTCAAGCCTTCTCTGGAGAAAGCAGATAACTTCAGCTACAAGCTGGATCCCGCCAGGAAGCTAACGCGAAAGTGTCAGCGCAGGAAGCTGAGCCACGACAGTAGTAGTAGCGGCGGGGACGCTTTTTCAGGGTCGAGGACCCTCGTCAGAAGCTTGAGGAACTTCAGAAGCTTGAGGATCTTCGCCAGCTTGAAACTTTATTCTTCTGAAACTTCTCACACAAGACCGACTCCATCCATGACCGCTTAGCATCTGCCTTGAGAACAGTTTTGATGGAATATTCTAAATGCTGCCTCATCTCTCGCCAGCCGCTCGCGCCCTCTTTCGTTGAAGATGTGCTCAATGGCCTCCTTGTGGGGGAGTGGCCAACCCCTCCTCTCTACCTTCAGTGTGACCAGTGGCATGCTCAGCCTCGTGGCCCTGTCACAACTGTACTAATCTCCGCTCGGAAGCAATCTGTGGCTCCTGTCTGTATATCATCCAACATCCGGTGTTCGTCATCAGTGTGGATATCGAATACGAGAGCCCACTTCCCTACCGTTAGATCTTTGGCATCAACCCTAGCCTTCTGGAGAGCTAGAATTACAGGACTCTTAGTGGGTGTCCTGGGGAGATTTAGTGACTTGCCCTGGCCACTGTCAAACTTCCGGTAGAGCATCCGAGTCAATAATTCCTTCATACTACGGGCTGGTGTGGTCTCTTCTATGGCAGTCAGAATCTCAGTATCAGACGGAGGTGAGAGCTTGGCTCGCTCATGGATAATGTTGACATCACGAAGTAGTCGTCGGACCCTGTCAATCGGCAGCTGTACTGGTTTCTTCTTGGGAGGGCGAGACGAGCTCGTACTTTATACATCGCCGTTTAAAACCTGTATATACCTAGACGTTAAACATGCAGCAGTATGTACAGCATCCAGATGGGGCAGGTGAACCTGCGGCCTCACACCACACTGATCCTCGGAAGGACTGTCTGACAGTCATTCGACCTAGTATCCATGAGGCGAACCCTCTATCCACAGCAGGGAAGTTCATCGACGTCATCCTCTCGGGACAGATCCATGAGATTAGGCGCATGACGCTCATGTTCAAGAAGGTAGAACTCCCGCAGGTGGAGTCTACACTGCTGAATACTTCGATGTCTGCTGGGGATTACTGTCTGCAAGAGACCAGCGAAGACAGTGGTCATCATCTTTGTTCATTAATCACGGCACATTTTCGCTTAATCGAAGTGGGGAGATTGATGTAAGACCCACCACATAGTGGTTGATATCTGGCGATGTTGAGGTACAATGCATCAACCTGGTCGACTGCCCAGCTAGACCCCTCGCGGGTGTAGTTCTCAAGGCCTTGCAGCACCTTGGCTTTGGCCTCCTTCACAGCCTCACTAATATCGCTTGCCTTCAGGATGCATGCTGCTGAGACCAGAACAGGGGATTTGTGGTGAGCTCTGAACTGTCATTCTTTTCCTTGTGGATGGTGATCTTGAGAGCAAGGCAGAAATTCACCCCCTTCAGGTCGATCTTGTCCAGATTTCTATCCATGAAAGCTGTTGGCCCTTTTTCCCCCATGTCCAGGAAGTTCCCATCCCCGCAGATAGTTCTGGATTGCATGTGAGACCTTCACAACTCCTTGGAGTATGTCCCTCATTTTCTGGAATATAGCATCTGTGAACTTGGGTGGGTTTCTAGCTCTGGGTGGGGGGAGGGCTTCTCAGAAAGGAGAGCTAGGGTTGGCTTGTCGGGAGTGGTTGGTAGCTTCCTGCGTGGGGCTGGGGTTGGTTTCTCGGGAGTGGTTGGTAGCTTCCTACGTGGGGACTGGGGTTAGCTTCTTGGGAAGGAGAGCTGGCAGGTTCTCAGCATAAGTGGTACGGCTAATAAGCCCCCGCTGCAACAATCTCACCAAATTTTGAAGTACTTCATCAATGTCCATAGCAGACGTGTGTACCTATCCAGTTGCATTTCTCTAATATGGGGATTTCGATGGTATCACATGCTGGTGGAGGCCGGCCTGGGGGGGGGGGGGAGCAAACAGACAGACCACTGACAGACTGTTCACAAAACAAGTTATCCAGTGTGCTCTACTATCTGTCAATACTGTTTACATTTACTACGGCCTATTAAATATATAGCGAGATTTGAACCGCCAATTTTTTTAAAGTGTAATTCAACATATAACGAATAACGCATTAGCCATCTCATGTTATCTATGATATGGAATTAATATCCTGTTAGGAAAATCTGTACACATTATAGACTGCCGTCTATATCTTTTTGTAACAGTATTGAGGTTTGTAGGTGTTTTATGAGGATAGTATTAATTCGGTAAGACTGTAGTGTGTGTAATTTTTTATGTGATTGGAGTAATATTTCACGAATTCGCACTGGTTTCACAGAGCAGAGGGACCATATGCCTACAGATTGCCATCTGTAACGCCAGTAAGCATACAGTAGTAGACTGTTGTCAATAATTTCAAAATGTAGACCATTTCAGAGATAAATGCGCAATTTACATGCGTTAATATCAGCGTTCTGGTGGCTCAAACTTTAGAGGCTAGACATTTCGAACAAACCCAGCCATGGATGGGTTCAAACCCTACTCAAAAGACCTCACCTAGATAGTACCCAAATTTCTAAATAAACCGAGCACACAATAGGGTGCAAGGATACGATAACTAGAATAGAAATCAAGGACCACCAGATAGCCGCCCCCCCCCCCCCAGTGCTTCCCCCCCCCCTCCCCCCCCCCCCCCCGCAGTGCTGGGTTAAAGCACACAGCAGACACCAGCCGGCTGGAATATCAACATGGTTAGAAAATTGTCCCACAGATAGAAAAACTCCCGACGATATCGATCAGGATGAGAGAGAAAGGTCAGACACTGGCCGATATTGTCGGGAGTTCTCCCGGAGACACATGGGGTCCGTGCGGGAATTTTATATAACCTGGGTGTGGCCTCCCTCTGTTCTGACAGCCAACCTCCCTTGGCCAGTGGCCGACCCTTTGTTCTGACAGCCCACCTCCCTCCTGTAGCCGCCGATCAGCGATCCTCTTTTCTGACATCCCTATTATATCTACTACTCAAGCTTAGTTTGTTAAAACATGAATGTCATATTCTTTCCATTCATGTACTGGCGTGGGATAGGTACATTACATATTTTACAGTCTGCCTGCTGGGTGCGGCTGCTCACCTGTGCTTAAACTGCATATCTTGCTCTGGCAGATTTATAAAACACTAACCACTCTAACACTCAAGATTGAATATGGTAAACTAAATATGTCATGTGTTTCATTCAATAAAGCATAAGATGGGCCAGCATGAACAACCAGTAGTATATTAATTTAACTATTTTTCTTCTGCCAGGAAGAGTTAAACGGCCCCTTTTTTTACGGTAATGCTGTCACTGAAGAAATGCTCATTTTCCTTTTGGGGCAACTTTTTCAAGTTTGAAAGGTGTGTGGTTTTGGAATATATACTACATAATTTAGCAGCACCGTAAATTTCAGGAAGAAAGCTTTATCTTTGTTATTTTTAGAGGCCTTTTTCAGTGCTTTTCCATCAAAAATGTTCTCTCCAGTTTGGCAACAAATGTGCATAGCTTTATGGCATATTTTATTGGATAAATAATTAAATATATATGCTTTAAATTATTTATCATACCACACTTTCACCTGTCACATTGAAATTGTTTACTATTGTTCCATTAGATGATTATTGCAGCCTCAAGTATGTCATGCCAAAATTCCGTCAAAATGTGCCATCTCCAGATAGCCATATTTCGATGTCTTGCAGTGTGTCTATCGATACTATTGCTTAATTCTGCGCAAAAGAAATACAGTTTGGCCTACTAACAATCACAATGATACTATTCCTTCTTGTGCTTGATATTGTTGAGAACGGTATGATGCAGCCAACATCATTCAGCATGACAGATTCGGTGGCGGCAGTGTCATGGTGTGGGCTGGAATCCATGAAAATGGCAAAACAGATCTCATCGGTACTGTGAAGAAGTTGTCACCCCTGTTGTCATCCCTTTTATGCAGCATCATGCATACTTTATGTTCCAGCAAGACAACACCCGTCCTCATTCAGCTAGGGTCACCAGTAATTTCCTTGAGGCTAACAACGTTCCGGTGTTGGACTGGCCAGCACGCTCACCGGACCTGTCTCCTATCGAACACGTGTGGGACATTATTGGCCGTATGGTGCGTGAGAACCATCCACATCTTCACAACGTGTGGGAGCCTTAATTCTAAACATGAGAAAGCGATGTACAGCGGTGGTTAATGCGCGCTGAGGTCACAACCCGTATTGACAGCTAAGTGTCATTATTTAAATTGGACTCTTCCGTTGAATGATGCCGTGTTAAAGGCGCGATGCTAGCATTACAGTAATAAAAGACTGTTGTTCAAATTGGAAAATTACCTATCAATTAAATAATATATTTGAATCAATTTATTGTTTTTGTTAAATAACATTTATACAGTAATATTCTCAGTGTTGCTAAACCTTTTTAGTTCAGTATATATATATATTGCTGGTGTAATCATATTTCCTGCTCAGAATAATGAGGATAATTAGATATATGCCATCTGTGCATCAGAACTATTTGTAGACAAATATGTGCTAAATGTTCAAGTATATGCTGCCTAATGTCAAACAGCATAAAAAGCCAACAATATTCTGATATAAGAAAATTAACAAGTGACGGCATAGCTGACCAATTTGACAGATGAGCAGCAAATGGAAGAGGCAACATCGAGCTGCATGTAAACTAAAGTAATCAGACTTCAGATGAACTAGCCTCTAAATTAGCTGAAAACCCGCCTACAAAACAACAGAAGGATGAAGGATAAACCAAGAGTCAGAGCCGAGAAACTACACAAACAAAAACTTTCATTCAATCCAGGGATATACAAGTCATTATGTTTGACCGAAACACATGCATGTGCACCACTTCCTCAACTAACAGCTCACTAATCACTTCTAGTAAATGTGCATAACGATGTAAAACTTGTATGCATATTAATATAATACTGTCTCGTATTGTTTGTTAGGGGACCCATCGGATTCATAGGCTGTACCTTTGATGGACTGTCCATTTTCAATTTACATATATGTAAAATATGTTATGAAATAAACTTTGAACCTTGAAAGTATGTACGTAACCTTTTCCTGGCATGGCCTAGCATCAAGTAATATATGTCAAATATGTGTCCTCTCCAGGACAGAGTTGATTCTTCAGAAAGACTATTTTCTTGAAATAAGTTTAATTGTAATCATTAACCATTGTCTTTGGTTTCTAAACCAATTCGGGTGAATCCAATTTAACAAGGCGTACGTGTAGCCGTGGTTACAGAATTTTCACATTCAAGTTTTATTATTAAGGAATTTCAACAATTCAATAAAGATTGTTTGGAATTTTGTAGAAATATGATGTATTTTAAAATAGTATGTCAGCTAGATCATGTGGTTTGTACAACCAGAGTAAAATAGATAACGTATTAAGAAAAACAGGATGCCAAAACGTGTCCTCTCCAGGACATATTTTTATAGCATTTTTCACCAACACTTCATAGCATAGGTTTATAAATTTTTTTTTTAATTTCTGGATTCAATACTCGAATATCCTTCCCTTCAATTTAACATATCAATCATATAAAACAATTGTATTGCATTTCATAATTAAGCAGATAATCTTACTTATCATAATATCACACCAGCTAACGATCAGGCGATACCAAATTCATGGATTGGCACAGGCAAAAACAAGCCAATAGATTCATAGATAGTCAAAAGGCAATGTTAACCATACATTCGAGACAACAGACTTGTAATTCACAGAATGTAAAAATAGGCGTGAAATTTACAATATTCAATATTGCAATTTCTAGATAACCCGCATGAGAAGTAGTCAATCTATTTTTTATTCCATAGCAATATAAAATCAATGTTAAATCTATTGTCACATGAAAATTTGTCAATTCTTCATTTTAACATGACTTAATAATCCTGTTATAAAATACATACGTGGGCAATCCCAGCATTCGACAAATGACCTTAGCATCATCATTTGACCACCCATAATCGCAGATTGTACCCCATGTTTGCCCATTATTAATAGTGACTTCCACACGACCTTCAGCATTTGTGGTTCCATTCACCAGACGCACCTGTGGAGCAGGGGGGCTGGGACCACCTGCATTAACAAAGCAGTAACGCTACATATATATATAAACATCATAATGCTGATAGGTATGGCGATTTATCCAAACTTGCGTGAATTATGCCAGTATTGCTTGTGCCCCACGTATTCTGCAAACAGGTTGCTGCGGGGCACCTATTATCAGATACTCATAGCCTTACTCTGTGCCGATGATACCGTCTTAATTCCAAATCAAGCTAAAGACCTACAGAAAGCATTGACTGAATATAACAACTACTGTGACAATTGTAATTTAAAAACAAATGCTGGTAAAACAAGTTATTTTCGGCAGCACTGCACGAAATGTTAAAATTCAAATTAGGAAATTATCAATTAGAGATCGTTGATAGCTGTAAATATCTAGGGATAATTTTTACGAAAAATAAGATTTGGAGAAACTATTGAACATCTAACAGAACAATGTAGGAAAGCAATGTATAGTTTTTATAGGGGCATTAGCAGTGTTGACCTTCCCATAGACTGTCAACTTAAACTGTTTGACGCAACAATGCCTATTGCAATGTATGGATGTGAAGTGTGGGGTATGAAAATTTTAAATCGATAGAAACATTACACCTACAATTTCTTAAATCTGTCCTTAATGTAAGATGAACTACCCTATAAAAATTAATATCCAGTGCAGGATGATAGACTTCTGGGCCTCACTTGTATCGGGTAAATAAAGTAAATTATCTTGCCAAATTTATAAATATATGTACAAACAATATGATAATGAGGGTGTACAATATACATGGATACAATTTATTAAGGCACTTCTAAATAACACGGGCTATGGTTTCCTATGGACTACATAACAGATTACAAACCACAAAAGCATAATCGCCAACATTAAGTGAACAGTAATCGACCAGTATAAGCAAGCATGGGCAGGTGAGATAAATAATTCATCTAGGGGTGGGAGATACGGAGCGTTCAAAACAGAATGATGTCTAGAACATTATCTTTTAAAGCTAGGACAACGCTACCGGAAAATTATCACCAAGTTCAGAACTGCTAACCATCGACTTCCTGTTGAAACTGGTAGATGGGTTAATGCACTAGAAATACACAGTAAATGTAATTTATGCTGTAAAATGGCATCGGCGATGAGTATCATTATCTCTTTACATGTCACTTTTTCAATAACGAGTGAAGGGCATTATTGCCAACGTATTATACTAACAGGCCAAATTATTACAAATTTGAAAAACTTTATCGACATACAAAAAGGCTCTACTTATAATCGTCTCTGCCGATTTATTATGATAATTATGAAACAATGCTCACAATGAGTAGGGATGCATATGATGAAAGGAATATTACTATGACTGCTGCTGCTGTCACTGCTGTTGGTACCACGACTACCCTTACCACTGCTGCGTCTACTATTGTGCTACTACTGCTACTACTACTACTGCTGCTGCTGCTGCTGCTGCTGCTGCTGCCACTACCACCACTACCACCACTACCACCACTACTACTACTACTACTACTACTACTACTGATATTGTTATTGTTATTATTGGTATTACTATTAGAAGTGGTATAATGTGGAATGCCCATTACCAAGCTGGGGAAAGGCTTTTGTTTGAAAATGTACCACTGGAATAACTGGCTCGAGCAAGGCATTCCAGTGCAACATTTTCTGGAAGTCTTCTCTTGGCCATGGAGGAGGACACTTCTAAACACAATTGACGGGGGGGGGGCCTCCGTCATTGATAAAACATTGTTGTTTTTTCATGTTTAAAGGTCTGTGATAAAAATAGTGAAATTGTGAATGAATGTTTAATGATTTTAATAATAATAATAATAATAATAATAATAATAATAATAATAATAATAATAACTAGAGTGAAGTAACTGTAAATCTGCGATGACAGAGCATTACGGATTTTTGTAAGGTTTCATCTTATATGACCGCCATTTTGAAAAATAAATTTAAGATTTAATTGACTCAATCAACTTAACAGGATTACTAATTTGACTCCTGATTGACCTTGAACTTGGTCGGGTCACTTTAAAACCATCACCATTGGATTCGGAATGCATGATATACCTTCAGTAGTTTTCATGAAAATCAAGGATAAAGCCCTGAAGTGTCAAATAACCGAGAAATTAATGAATTTAGTTTGGCCCAGGTAGGCGGAGAGAATTGAAATTCATCAGATTTAATTGACTCAATCATCTTCAATAGGTAAAGGGAGGTAATTCATGCCAAAAAAAAAGAATTTGACCCCTGATTGACCTTGACCTTGGTCAGGTCACTTTAAAACCATCACCATTGCATTCGGAATGCGTGATATACCTCTGGTAAAGTTTTCATGAAAATCATGGATAAAGCCCTGGTGTCAAATAATTGAGAAATTAATTAATTTAGTTTGGCCCAGGTAGTCAGAGAGAATTGAAATTCATCAAATTTAATTAACTCACTCAAATTCAACAGGTAAAGGGAGGTAACATCCTCACCAAGCATCGTAGTGATCCAATCAAAACTCTAGGTGTAGTAGCACTTCAAACATCCATTTGAATCCCAATGCATTTCCTATGGCTGTTTTTTGTTCATGCATAGTGGGGTCAAAGGTCTGGCGACCATTATGAGAACAAATTTTTTTCAAAAACAAATGGCCAGTGTTAACATCCCCAGCAAGTATGGTAGTGATCCATTGAACACCCTAGCTGTAGTAACAGTTTAAAGTACAATTTTGAAAATCCCCATACATTTCCTATGGGACTTTTTTGCCCACTCAGGTGAGTAGCTCGAAAGTTTGGCGTTGGTTGGATGGAAACTGTAGGAGGAGATAGGTGGCAAAAATCGTGAAGAATAATAATAGAGAACATTTACTGGAGTAACTGTAAGTTTACGATGACTGGGTATTAAGGAGTATTATAAGCCCTCTTCTCATATGATCATTGAACATGTCTGATGCTGATCTGATAAAAAGTCTAAGTGTTGTCACAGTTCAAAGATACATAAGTTGAAATTCCCATACTTTTACACAGGGTATGGAAAAGCTGATTTCTTGAAAACCGATAGCGTTGACCCTAAAGTATAAAATAATGTGTCCTGATTTGCTGTAGTAAAACCTTTACCAAAATCAAGGAAAATGCCATTAAATGCCAAATAAAGGACAGATTAATGAATTAAAGGTAAAGGGGAGGCAATTCATGCAAAAAACCTGTAATTTTTAGTTTTTGGCATGAATTACCTCCCTTTACCTGTTGAAGATGAAGTGCAGGTAATTTATGCCAAACATGAAAACTGGAAAGTTTACCCATGAATGGCCTTGACCCCCAACGGCGATATTAAAATTTATATTGGAAACTTTTTAAATCTCTCAATGGTCTAGAATCTGGCCAGGTTTGAAGAGAATCAGAAGATAACTATAGGAGATAACACTGTTCCAATATTGTTCCCATAGGTTTACTATGGGGATGTGGCACCCAAAAGCTGATTTTCTAGAAAAATGTTGGTCGAATCAACTATAAATTTGATATCAAATCAAGTCAATATGAGAGCTAGAGGTTCACCAAATTTCAAGTCGATCGGAGCAAAACTCATTTTGGCGGCCATTTTGAAAAAAATTTAGTTTTCACCAGGAGTTCATTTCTGCATAAATTTTTTTTTCATTTTGATCCCAAAAGGTTCGCATGGTCATTTAAAAAAAAAAATTGCCATCCCGAGTTCATTTCTGCAAAAAACGAAAACCGGTAATTTTGGCAAAAAATTCTTCATGGCGGCCATTTTGAAAAAAATATTATTTTCCCAAATAATCATCAGTGGAAAAATCCTACCCAAGTATGGGAGTGATCCGATCAAAACTCTAGGTGTAGTAGCACTTCAAACATTCATTTGAAATCCCCATACATTTCCTATGGGCGTTTTTCTCATGCATTGGGGGGTCAACGGTCTGTCGGCCATTTTGAAATTTCAAAAACAAATCGCCAATGGTAACATCCTCAGCAAGTATTGTAGTGATCCGTTGAAAACTTTAGCTGTAGTATCACTTCAAAGACCAATTTTGACATTCCCCATACATTTCCTATGGGACTCTTTGCCCACTCAAAGGTGGGTAGCTCGAAAACTATTGGGTGGATCCAAAATAAAAGTAATAGCCATCGATTGTGCTATGGGCCCTTGAAGTTGACCAAGTTTGGAGTTGATCGGATGAAAACTATAGAAGAATAAGAATAATAATTTAAAAAATAAGAAAGATCCTGAGTAAAAACAATAATCTGCGATATGTCACATTTGTGATCTGGGTTTAATAAATAAACTTGAAACTAAACGCATATCTATAACAATTAAAACTGTTTATATACGATAGAAGAATTTGTCGCATATCCAGTATTCCTGTTCTAGATATTCTACAGTGATAAGCTGAGCATATATGTCATGCTTAAAACGGATTTGTAATACTACACTATTGCCTTGAAAACTCACCAGAGGATTGAATGATTGATTAGACCCCCCCCCCCCCCCTTACAATGAGTAATTCGAATATCTGTCAACATAATATATAGCAAATTACTCCATTAGTCATTGTTGTATGTGCTACAGATAAACACTGATAATTGGATGTGATAAAAAAAACCTGATGAATCAAACAAGCTATACGGCCAGCCAGTATGTGTGTGCATATGTGCATGTGTACGCGTGTTTGCATGTCACATACATACCAGGGCAAACAACTGATGCGTCTGTAAGATGTGTACAGCTACCAATTCTTCCCCATCCACCATTTCTGCACATTGCAATATGTGACTCTGTACCTTGACAATCTATATGGTCAAGCCATATACGACCAGTTCCAGTTGGAATCAAACCATGATGGTAATATCCTCGTGCTCCAACACTGGAAAAAGTGCATGTATATGTGAAATGTCACCAGACGTCACACTGACTAATCTACATTAGTTGGGAATACAGTACAAATATGTATGCAGCATAGTAATGGAGGAATCCGGTTTGAGCTATGCCCCACCCCATATTTAGCTAAGCTCCACACATGCTTTGTCTGTTCGATCCCTGCACACTCTGAATCTCAATGTCCTTAAAGCTATACAGGTATGATGTTAACTACTTTGACTGTGTTCTTTTTTGTTTGAGAACACCTGGCCTGTACAGAAAACACGACGACTATGGTTTCCAATAGTTACAACGATTATGGAGTCAGGAAATTGCATGCTGAGTAACATTGCACACTGGGTCAACTGAACTGAGATCAACATGCATCTCATATCTCGTGCAAATGTTCTTTATTCAATGGGACAACGGGCAATTCAGACTATTCTCAAGAAATCCTGCAATCTTTCAGATATCAGTTGAATGTTTTCGGTGGTCACTATGTAAATAAGCGAAGAAACACTCGAATTCATTTAATTTCATCAATCTCAAATGCTGCATATTCAAGGTTATTTATTATGATTTATTAGAACTATTGTGGACAAACACAGTCGTGTTAGTATTATTATTCTTGATCTTATTCACCATGTTTATCAAGTAGATATTTTTTCAAAAGGGGGAATGGGTTTGTGATGTTCCTAGCTTGAATCATGACTGATGATTTCGTATCACATGTTAGTATGGCATAGCAGGATTGGTAGGTTCAGGGCTTTAGCAGTTATGTCTATTTGGCATGGTTTTGCTTATATTATAGATACCACCTGTCATCTCTCTCATTAACCTGTATATCAAATTTTCGTTTGAAATGATAAAATGGCCCTGTGCCAGAGAATTTCTAAACGAAGACAGAAATTTGATTGATTAATTATTCAATTCTGATATTTTTTCTGAAATTGTTCAGTAAGAAACTATTCCTCATTCACCGACAGGTTGATTGCAATCAAACTGAGCACACGGAAATTTGATTGGTCAATTATACTGATGTCATCTTGGATATCTGAAGAAGTCCAGTCAATCTTTTAAGTCTACTGTGACCTGGATATTGACTGTTTTACCAGCATCACTCCTCTAGGCGAGGTGTTAGGAGCAATGGGAATGCATTAATCATTAACATTATTTTCCGTTAATAATAATCATAGCTGTAGTTTCAGCTGTTCACTAGTAATTTTAAACAGACGTTAAACAATTTGCAACAACAAAATCGTGATGTTTTATTTTTGTTAATTTTTGGGACACTAAATTAGTTGGGCACATAAGAGTAGAGGAGGGGTAAGCTGGTCGCCTGTGAAAAGTAGTTGCTGTGTCAGAGCAACCAACTGATTTGCATCATTATCACCTTTTTTCCTTTGATCTTTGCCGCCTTTGTGTAAAGGTGGGAAAACAGGCAACAAGCTCTCCCCCATTCTGATTGGATGTTCGATGTAGAGGGTGACGGTGACCATAAGCCCCGCCCCCTCGTTAAGTCACGTGCCTCCTGTCATCCAATGCAGTGAGACTAATGGTAATTATCGTAATGATTGACAAGGGTTAATGACCGGATAATTAAGGATGATTGACAGGTTACATGTCTGGGCTCGTTCAATCGTGAAGCCCCGCCTCCTCATTAAGTCACATGCCTCCAGACATTCAATAAGGCGAGCTTACGGGTAATTAGCATAATACTGATTGACGAGGGTTAATGGTTGTAATTAAGGATGATCTCTTGTAGCCATGCCAACCGCTCAAGGGTTAATGTATTATGTAATGAGGGAAGACTACGTTACATGTTTGGACACATCTTCTCCTGGGAACTCGTTTGATGACGAAGCCCTGCCCACTCATTAAATCACGGGTCTCCAGCTATCCAATGAGGCGAGCTTAAGGGTAATTAGCCTAATGACGTGTGACGAGCGTTAATGGATAGTCGTTAGAGTATAAAAGCAGCATTTTAAAAATCTGATTCATTAAGAGTTAACGATTTTGATTTTTGTTTAAACAGTTTGTTCCATGTTTATTATAAGTATGAATACAGGCTATTTTATGGGTTGTCATGTGCCCGTAGTGCTCGGTAACAATGTACACGTACTCGATCTTAACCATAATGACGAATTTGTAGTAGACATACACGAGTTTAGTGTTGGTAGTGTTTACCCCATCAAGCGAGGCGTGTTTATGTATGGTAATACATTTCGAAAGTTCGCTGCTATGATGCCTGCATTTGAAGAAACTGTGCTTAGAGCTAGGTGTTCCGACAGAGTAGAGCAGATTAATTGCATATACGAATTAGAACCTCAATTAAAGGTCACTATATCAGCACTAAATATCCGTACGTCAGGCTAACTTGTTACTTTACTCCACCAGGTCAAACCGAGCAAAAACCATCGTTCAGGAGCGTAATATTCCCTAACAATTCGTGGAGAATTCTGAAGGACTTGCACAAAATTCTTGGAGCTATAACAAACTCTATGCTAGTGTAAGCGTTTTATACCCCAAAAAAATAAACCGAGGATTTCTATTACACTTCTAACCAGGCTTAGTGTGGGTGCACAATATTGATAATGTACACCCGATCGTCGATATATAGATAAAAACGCTCAATGGTTGACGCGATGCTCTCCAAAGATTACAGTGATCAGCTATTAAGCATTAGATTAATGGCTGATTCATGTCACTCGGATAATGGTCAGAGATAAATAGGCATATGCAGTAATGTGGCATCACTCTCTGTCTTTAAAGTCAGTTTAAAGTTAATGGTTGACGAAGACGTTTGGTTTGAAATAGTCAGTACTCTGACCAGCGATGTAAACCATAACTCAAAGTTAATATTGGCCGGATTATACATTACTACTATGGCTGAAGAACTTAAACTACAGACAGTTTTAGCGGGTGACACAGTAAAGACTAAGGATTCCATATTCTTGAGTCTGCATGACTCGATTGATGAGATTAACGTCTAAGCAACCGTGTAACATTGTCGATGTTAACGATGCTGATGCTGAAATAGACAGAGCCATTCAGACACTTATCGAACATGTATCCCCAGAGACTGTCGGAGTTACGCTATTCAACAAGCGTCTACGAATGTAGAGGAAGAAATACCATCGGGATTCGAACCCTTACATGATACGTTGGATTCTAATGATTTATAGGATTATGAAGACGAGTGTTTTACATCGCCCGACTCACCCGCTGCTGTAGAAACACGCCCGCTACATTCTCCACCCACATGGCCGTACTCCTGGTGGTCATACCAAAATTCCAAGTGTCATGCACATCCCTGGCCATATGTGCAATCATCCCCAAAGTTTCAAGTTTCTATCTGAAATGGTCTAGGGGTTGCATTGCAATCGATTGGTGCCCACTTTTGACCCTGCCCATACCCTCAGTTTGCCCCAGGATCAAAATAATTGATGCTGATTTCAAAACACCCAAGGTATTACCCATTGGGCAAGCATAGCTTGGAGACTGAACCATAGTCTTTCTGCCAAGAAGTAACCAGAAGTCATTACTCATTGTAATGACAACTGGCCCCCTGGGGCTAACGAAAAGGCAAATGGTCCAAACATAAGCAAAATTCATAGTCTGAAAAAGAAGAAACATCAGCATAATACATATTTGGATGTGAAATGGTCTAGGAGGAGTTAAGTTACAATCGATTGGTTCCCACTTTTTACCCCCGCCTCCTACTCTCAGTTTGACCCAAGATCAAAATAATTCCTTGTACTGCAGTCTACTGATCATTGGCTTGAAAATGATCTGTGACATGACCACCTTTCAATAAAGTACATTTTTTACCCACAGTCCCATACCCTGGGGTCATACCAAAATTCCAAAAGTGTCATGCACATCCCTGGCCATATGTGCAATCATCCCCAAAGTTTCAAGTTTATATCTGAAATGGTCTAGAACGAGTTGTATTGCAATCGATTGGTTCCCACTTTTGACCTTTTGACCCCGCCCCCTACCCTCAGTTTGACCCAAGATGCAAATAATTTCTTGTACTGGGTAATTCTATGGTAATTACCAATTTTGTGTCCCATCTCGTAGGATTGATTGTTATCGATATCAACTACAAATATGTGTACAAAATGAATGCATAGCTTTTACATATCCATTGTGTGATCATATTCAGCAGAAAAAATTAATCTTCCATAATTTTTTTACTTGGTATGATTATAAAACCACCATAGGGGTCCTCAAATCTGCATGTCCCTGGATTGCTTTTCTGATATGATTTTTAGTTTTTCGTCAAGATATGAGTGCTTCCAAAACATGTTCTTTATGGATTTATATTGTTTCAACACCCTTTAATTAAGTGGAATACAGTAAAATATGCACATCTCTGGATAATCTTGACAAAAATAGCCTTCAATCTGCGTCCCTGTGCTCAATGTCATGGAACGCGACCATCAGTAATTAGCATTGAGCTTCAACTTCAAATAAGGGAGACAACTCTCGCTGGCTCTGTCAAGCACGCACGTCAAGCCATTTCTCGATACGCGTTAGCAGACGACGAGCTATATCTACATTACATAGGAACTTCGATCTAAGGTAAAGTTACGATAATTAAGACGTCATTACCACGAGTTACACACAGCTAACATATAAAGAAAATTAGTTTGTTAATTATGTCCAACAACAACGGCATACGATCTGGTATTGCTTGATCACAGAACATAGGCCAGCTATGCCATTGTAATAGCGGGAATCTCCATTATGGAGTGCATATATCATTACCGCGACCATCACGCCCGCGACCATCACCTGGGTCGCTGTAGTGACTACCATGTCGCGGTAGTGACATGTTTTCACAAAATACATTTGTAAATTAAGATATGACCTTTAATGAGTCCAGAATGTGAGGTGGTAGTGGGCAACCCAGTGCTGGGGAACTAGAATGTGACTACATGTATGTACATGCACGCATGCAACCTACTGCCATTGACGTTGTCATGATGTATTGATAAAAACAATTCCCCTCACATGCCATCGCAAGGATAGTCTGGGTGTAACAAAGAAAACTAAAGCTGACTGTCACCACCATCCACTCTGAGTTGATTAACGAGAGTAGGCATATGCCTCGACCCACTCTTGTCGAGTGGTGTGTGCGTGTTTGGAGGTGGGTGGGTGGGTGGGTGGGGTGGGGTGCTGAATGTACTGAGCCAGATGAATTAGTTAAACAGACTAAATATAAGAAAAGCTACTGGAGGTCGGTAGGCATATTTATTGAATGTGGCCCGGCTCAACTGTATGTCTGTCTTGCTGTTTGTCTGTCAGTGTTATTTATTGTGAACTACTGGACTGATTTGGTTCAGATTTTAACATTAAGAAATGTTGTTGTCATTATCCAGATTTAAACATCCAAATTATAGATTAAATTTTATTTCGAAATTAATGGTCCAGATTGTGGCTTCAGATTGTAACACACTAGATGTTCACAGTGTAGACTACTATTCCCACTTGGAGAGCACATCGAAAGCTAAATCTTTGCTTTGTATTCGACAAATTTGGAAAGAAAACGCTTCTTAGAAGTCTATATTTTTAAACTACCTTGACAGCGAGTCATTTATCATAACCCTTTAACACCTTGATCCGTCCAGGCAAACGTGATACGGTTACCTACACACACATAAAGAAACAACGACGTTTGTTGTCCCAAAGTTTGCAAAATTTACATTTAAAATTTGTGTCCGTAAACACAGATATATGTATATCGTATTCAATGTTCTGCAGGGTTAAACCTTTCTGGATCCAGAAGCCAAACATTCGGGACCGAGAAACGTGTGCATGCAAGATGCATGAAAACTTACAATTTATGGCCTGTGCATTACATAAGATTGGTGCACTAGCTTGCAATGATTTAGATACCATTTCAGCATGGCTCTGTTGCGATACAAAGCTGCAAAAATGCATGTACAAACAATGTGAACATTGCAAAGACCACAAATTGCATCTAGAGACAGGATTTGATGGAGACAGTACAGTAAAGTGGAATGTGTGGAGGAGCAAGAAAGAAAAGCGAGAAAAGGTGGGTCGAACTGGAGAGAAAACTCCCATCACTGTACATATTACTGTAAAAGATCAGGAAGAGGCAGCTGTAAAGAATCTTATTGAAGCATTTAAGATTGACATGAAGAAATCATTAAAGCACCTTTTCAACATTTATCATCAATATATAACGATTAGACAACTTAAGCAATCATTTACAGACAACGAATTAGTCATTCACATCGATTTTTCTGAGAACTACAGTTGTAAAGGCCATAACGAAAGTCAAAGTGCTCACTTCGGAGCATCACACAATCAGGTCACCTTACACACAGGATGTTCTATATTTTAAGGATAACAACGTACAGTCATTTTGTTCTGTATCAGAATCGATGCATCATGATCCGTCGGCCATTTGGGCACGCCTTAAGCCAGTATTGGCTGATATTAAAGCATCAAAGAATTTTGCGTTGTTTTCAAAACTTATTTTCATACATGGATTCAATATGGCAACGTGGAACTTCCTAGAAGCTGGACATGGGAAAAGCGCCGCTGATGGTGTTGGGGGGTTATCAAAAGATCAGCTGATATATTGGTGGCTGAAGGGCAAGATATATCTAATACCCATCAATTGTATATGTCAATGGTGCAAACAGGTACACGTATAAAGCTCTATAGAGTATATGAAAATGAAATAGCAAAGTTAGTTAAATATATCAGCAGTCCTGGGAACCATGGGTGTTCATCAAATTGTAACAAGCAAACATGGAGGAGAGGCATCATTTCGAATTGTTAGTTGCTTTTGTGAAAAACCTACCTTTTGCACTTGCTACACCCCTAAGAAATATGTGTTGATTCCAGACACTGATTTACCGCCAACTACAACAGGCATAGTAATAGAAACAGAACAACAGTCAGTCGGGTTAGATAATGTCTCAGATAATTTCATTAACAAAGAGATGGAAGGCACTATAAAGTACAATGGGTGGGTTGCCACTATGTATGAGGCTGACTGGTACGTTGGTATAGTAACAGACATAGATGAGTCGGAAAATGATTGTGAAATTTCATTTTTGGAGACATGCCTATCTAAGGGAAAGAAAACATTCAAAAAGCCAAAGAATGATGATATCCTCTGGATTCCTTTTACAAGCATTGTCTGTACAATAGCGCCACCTATTCCACTAGAGAAGTCCCAAAGACATGTTAAACTTGCAGACGGTAATTATGTCAAAGTTGAGAATAATTCAGTTAAATAGACCGCACGCAGATCCATGTTTCTGAATATGCATGACATATGGGCTATTGAAATGATGTTGATTAGTACAAGGCGTTCTCTCCTAAAACTTTAAAAAGGTCTATCTATGTACAATAAATGAACGCCCTTATTCCTATCAATATCAGCAACATATTTACCCTTTCACTCCTGAAATGTGCGTACACCAAATTTTTTGTCTACTCCTGTAAAGTTGTTACATATTTTCGACTAATTCCACTAGAAAGTGTTGTTACATCTTGTCCAATCGAATTAGTCTTAAGATGTTTAACAGACAGGTTGTTATACAATAAGATGAGGTGGCTCATCTATAGTTTCCTTGTTAGTTTAATGTAACACATTGGTTCGTCGCTGGATTAAGACATACTCTAACAGAACTAGTCTATAGCCACTTGCATCCAACAAAATAGTGACCACACATCAACATATTAATCATTTGGAGATACATTCCAAGTATGTCAATGGAGAGACCCGATCTGTCACTCAAGTATATGACGTCATGACTCATAATCAATTACAACACATGTAGGTTGTGAATCAAAATGTCGCAGGAAATGACATACTTATGTATGTCATGAACATTGACTAGCCATGCACATGTACGAATTGTATGCCCTTACTGTATAATAAACGTTATGTTGAATATTTTGAAACTAATTTGACTGGGCATTGTTTGTAGGCCGCAACCACACCCAGTTAATTATAGTTTCAAAATATCCAACAGGTTACCTGTTTAGCTCCATAGGTAGTGGGATTTTGCAAAATCAATGTCCGATTGATCCCAGCAAATACAGAGCGTGGGCGGAGCTTAGATAGAAATAGATGCGGCATAGCTAGAGATGGGCTACTGTGAATCAACCATATGTCTAAGATATTGAATATTTTTAAATTAATGTGCCTGGAAGTTGTTGCTGCCTTCTTCTAGTCAACTATATTCTAAGTAGGCCGCAGAAGCAACAAGCAGTCGTTTTCATCTGTAGTATGTCATATAAGCGGCCCCTAGCAGCATACTGTAATAGATTTATTCCGTCTGTGTAATAATTGATTGCATCGTGGGGTCGGGGTGGGTATGGGATTTCTCATAGCAATCATCATGCTTAAAATCTGCTACAAGTTTCCTTATTAAAGTTTGTAAAATGATATAGCTACTTTTCTGTCATATGTAAATCAACAATAATCAATATTCACTCATTTCCCCTGTGTTCCAACCATAAGCATTCTATAATAATCATTACCGCGACCCGGTGTCATACCCGCAACCAAACCATAAATGTACATTTTTTTACAGTCATAGACTAATAACTGCATTTATTCTGTGTCTACTAATAAAAGTAGTATTTATTAGTGAAAATGTGCGTATAACCTCTTCAGTTCTACTTTGTTTTGGAGACTAGAAAGCAAACGTTGTGATAGAATTGCGCTAATTCTCGCATTTCTATATAATTGCTACACAAAATTAAGAACATTTAAAAATAATTCTGAATTTCCAGTTGTATATTTTCGGTGACAATATTTAAGGTGACATGGTGCATAAAAAGATGATACTATATATATTGCATATGACTGTCACATCATTTAACATTGGTCGCGGTAATGACATTATAGTTGTATTAGAGGTATTAAAGAGAATGCAGTACATTCGTATCTTGCAACTGATCACTGCTTGGTGTTATTTCTTAAAGGGGAGATATCCCTAGAATGCATCAACATCAACAAACATAGAAACAATGCATTTTGCTTTTCACCTTCACCTCTACCATTTTTGGTAGTTACTGTAGAATTACCCTACTGTAGTCTACTCATCATTGGCTTGAAAATGATATGCGACATGAAAATCTTTGGAAAGTTTTTATTTTTGACCCCACATTCCCCACCCCACCCCTGGGGTCATACCAAAAGTCCAAAATGGCATGCACATCGCTGGCCACATGTGCAATCATCCCAAAGTTTCAAGTTTCTATCTGAAATGGTCTATGAGTAGTTTATTACAATCGATTTGTGCCCACTTTTGACGCCACCCCCTCAGTCTGACCCAAGATCAAAATAATTCCTTGTACTGTAGACTACTTATCATTGGCTTGCAAATGATATGCGACGTGACAATCTTTTGAAAAATTCTTGACCCCACATTTCCCACCACAAGGGTCCTGCCCCTGGGGCCATGCCAAAATTCCAAGTGGCATGCACATCCCTGTCCATATGTGCAATCATCCCCAAAGTTTCAAGTTTCTATCTGAAATGGTCTGGTCTAGGAGTTGCATTACAATCGATAATTACCGGTCAATTTTGCCCATAGGTATAATCATCCTCAAGATTTCAAGTTTCAAAAGCAAGTCTTTGCTGATTAAATTGTCATTTGAAAAAAACTTAACCACAGCATAATACATAACCTGGATGCAAATCAGCCATAAAATTATCAAAGCTCAAATGCCGAAAGAATATGGACATTTTTTGAAAATCAATTTACCTTTTATGTGGACAAGTCATAAGCATGGTATAGAACACATCTGTGAAGTTTTGTTAAAAATCGGATGATCCCTTGTGGATGCAAATGTCATTTAAAAAAAGCTTAACCAAGAAATTATGAGTATAAATTGGATGCAAATCAGGCCTAAAATAATTAAAGTTCAAAGATAAAGAAATTTTGTTTTTTTTAATTTTAAAATCTTTATTTTTAAAATGGACACAAGTTATAAGCATGGTATACAACACACCTGTGTTTTTTTTTAGAAATCTGATGACCCCTTGTGGGCGCAAATGTTATTTTTCAAAAAACCGTAACCATAGAATTAACATTAAGCTGGACACAAAAATTATTCAAAGTTAAAGTTACAAAAATCGATATAGTTTTGATGTAAACTAGTCCTAAGCATCGTATAGAAAACATCTGTGAAGTTTCTTTTAAAGTCAGATGAACCCTTAGGGGCGCAAAGTTATTTTTTAAATCTTTAACCAGAGTGGATGCCAACATTTGTCCACCATCTCCCAAAATCTCTTTTTCAACTTCGTGAAAATGCGAGATAAAAATCAGGTTTACTTGACATAAAATGGACCTTTAAGGAAATGCCATTGATTAAATATTTTTCCTGAAGGAAAATGTCGGAATGAATTCTACCGATCATTTCCACAGGGTTACTTAGGGCAATGTTAAGTTTTCTACGAGTATAATAGTCGTGCAGCAGAGGCCAGCTAAACAGGAGGGTACTGGGACCCGAAGGGTAACATTTGTCCTCATGGCTAAAATTGATCATTGGGATGTGGAGATCATGAAACCATGTGATGACATTGCCAAAAGTGGGTGCAAATTGCATACGCCGCCATCTTCCAAGATGGCCACGGCGTCAATATCTCAGAAACTATGCCATGTTGGAATGCAATTTTGGTGTCCAATTATATGTTTTCAGGGTCAGTGAATTCGATGAAGATGATTTCAGGCCATCTAGATGAACACTCAACCATATTTCCAAATGGCAGATTAAAGTGGCTGACTTTTCAATGATAGTATTCAATAACTCGGAGAGTATGGCACATATAGAGATTGGCTGCGCATCTTATTTTGTAATTATCAGTAAACAGATAACATATATGGGACAGTTAGTTCATGTTGTAGTCCAATACGATAACACATGGCAGCGAAAAATGATGGATGCAATTATATCCACTAATATCCATCATTACTAACCATCAGTAAATTACTATTTCGTGGAGTGTAGAATCGGTTCGTTACTTAGACTAAATTGCAGTTACAGATGGAAACTTAGCCCTATAAAAATGTCTTCTAAAATGTTTGATTTAATATCTGAATCATTTGCATTTCACCGCAAGCAGTCTCCGCATTCATGGACACATCGTTGTTGTGTACTTTGGCGGTTTTCTTCATGTCAGTCATGGTTTTCACAAGTGATCGTTGTAGAGTATCGTAAAACGTAATCTTTCTACCTTCTTTAGGCACAACACGTCTTTCCTCTATTAACTTTCTGACTCGACTGGAACCCGTATCTATGGCAGCGAGCATAGACCTTTTAACTGCAGGCTTCACAGCTGTACCAGTAGCAATATTAACAAACTCAGTAGGCACATTTACTAAATCAAAATGGTCAAGTTATGTCTCCTTGAACATCTTGGTAATCAGGCTGACATCTCTATCCCAAAGTTTTGATGCTTGAGTACCAAGGTAGTAAGACGGATGGTTATCCTTGATTTCAGCAAGGCTTTTTTCGAATTTGCTTTGAGTATTGCGCTGTTATGGGCCTACTAAGGAACCGCCGAACCAATTCAGGTCCTCTGAGTGTCAGACCTATGATGCCTCCAGCACCTTTCAATGCCTTATTCTCTGTTGCTTCAATATTATAGTCCATCCATACAGAATGAAACTTTCCCTGTGAAATCTTACTAATAAGTGTCCTCCTCTAAAAGCTTCAAGAATATCATGTGGCAGTCTCTGCAGCTGCAATAGAACTACTGGCATATATCTGGCATAGTTGGATCGCTTAGTGGCAGACAAAAAATGTAGAAGCTGCGATGTCGTTGATTCATACACATCCTATTCACCATGTCTAGTTGCACTTATGTAGATTTTCACAGGACGCATAACTTTGAACAGAATGAACAGAAAGTCGTTCCAGAACTGGAATGTAGGTGATTTACTCTGCCATGTTCCTGGAATTCATTTAACAATGACTCAATCTTTTCTCCAATCTCGTCAATGAGCTTCATAAGTTCCTCTTGATTAGGGTTCTTATCCATAGGTGCTGATAATGCCATTTTGAGTTGCTGCAGTAGCGGATATCAGTCAAGGTCCGAGTACCTTTTGTACATTACCTGCAGCGAAAACACCAGACACGTGGAGCATTTGCTTCAGACCAGCATCAACCTACAAGTACCCTACGGCAGAGATGATACTCATCAAAAAGTGCATACCGCCATCAAAAGGAATGGCCCAAGTGGTATCTAATGCTTTCATCAGACGGCCCATGCCAAAGAAAAGAGGAGCATTTGTCTGAGGTTGTTCATTGACTCCTTTATGGGTCTTAGCGTGGTGTATACTGTTTGATGATCCACTTGGTTTGTCATTATTATACAGTTGAAGGATGCGATCGAGACTGAACTAGTGGCTGTCTTCAGAGTAGCATGGAATAAACCCCATGGAGGAACATTATGTTCTTGCCTCTTGTGCACAACACCTGATCTTGCTCTGTTATACACTGTTCCCACGGTCGTTATTTTCTTGAAGGCAGCTTTACCATTTAATGCCTCAATTTCTTTGGGAGATACTGAAATTGTGGCACAGATCTCGATCTAGGTTCCAGGTACGTCAGAAGCTTTGACAGATTACAACGCTGGATAAATTCCAGATTAAGTTTCTGTTGTGGGATCTTCACAATTCGTGGATACAATCTTTTGTTATTCACCTGTTCGTTTGGATGAAGATGGATGTCATAGCATGTGTAGTCTGCTTGCCATTAGCGTTTCTTTCATTGTGGTCCCAGTTATCGGCACCTCCGATAATGGGATGTTCTCCGTCATGCTTAGAAGTAATTCCTGATTGCTTATATGGACCTAATGATGTTAGTTCCTGTGCGGTGTTAACCTGTTCTGCAGAAGTAAGGAAGTGGCATAGTTCAGTATACGATATGCAGTAGTCCATTATCTTTACACATTTTCTGCTCCAAAATTAGCTAAACCGATGTGATATGGGGAAATCACCGATGTTTTCAGTGTAATAAAGTTGGCCCTTGTATTCATACAGGGAAGAGTAGGATCACTCGCTGATGTGTTAGCAGCATTATCATACAGTTCTTTGTTTGTGAGCCAACACACTGCCTTGTATAAACGTGGATCAGTCCATTTTTTAGTTGAGTAGTTGCTACGTCCCCAGGACGAGTGACATATGTCTCTGCAATATACCAACAGCTTGGGAATTATACTATCCTCCATGACATTGTCCAACGTTTGTTATGGTTCCTCCTCAGAGTGTGCAGCTTCATTAAGTAACTGAGCTAAAACATTAGCCTTCCTCAGCACCACGCCACCAGAAATGTCATTTCAACATACTAAGTCCAACATGCCTGGTTGAGGTATGAACGAAATGTCTGGACACCCACTAGTTAGCTGTTTCCTCAACGACTCGGCTTACACAACACACGTGTTGTTAAACTCTGCTAAACTCGCCCAAAAGAATTTGCTCAATGATGTCATCACCATGCCATGCCAACAGTACGACAGTAGTGTTGACAAGACTAGCCCATTCGAATGTGCTCCCTATCGTGTCTCCTCTACCCCCACCCAGAGGTTTACTATAGACTTCTGGTTCACACCAACCCTGGTTTAAACAAACTGAATATAATGTCTTAAATGTCTGCACCATTATAATAAGTAATGTCCGAATGGACTTCTGGTAATGTTATTTAGCTTTGTAGCGTTATCGTCAAACGAACAAAGCAGTAAAAAAATGAATAGTTAATCACCAGGTTTTGTGAGGGGTAAAAAAACAGGATATAGCTATAAAAGGCTTCAGGAGCTACAAAATGATTTGAGAATAGTTTCATCTTATTCGCTGACCCGGAAAACATATAATTCGACATCAAAAGTGCCTTCCTACATGTTATAGTTTCTGAGATATTGACATTCAATGCTCACATTGGTGGAATGGAGGCCATCTTTGAAAATGGCGGTGTATGTGATTCGCACCACTTCTGACAATGTCATCACGTGGTTTCATGACCTCTACACCCCAATGATCAAGTTTAGCCATGAGGACAAATGTTACCATCCAAGTCCCACCTACTCAAAAACTAAGCCACTTTCAGGGGTTCTGCTGCAAGTTCGAGTTTCAGGTGTATGCATCAATTTTTTTTATGGAGTTATAGCCCCTTTCGACTTAAGAAATACAAAAAATATTAGCTTTCCGCACTTTTTTTCCGCACTCCTTCAAGATATTTAAGCGAAAATCGTAAATTTTTCATGGAGTTATGCTCCTTTCGACTTATGAAATACGAAAAATATTAGTTTTCCCGCACATTTTTCGCAGTCTTTCAAGATATTATACGGAGAACTGCTACATTGCTTTGTTATGAGAAGTTACAGACCCAGTTGGAGCTTCAGGCATAAGCGTAAATCTTTGATGGATTTATGCCCCCTTTCGACTTAAGAAATACAAAAAAAATCAACTTTTCACACATTTTGCACTCCTTCAAAATATTTAAGCGAAAATTGGTGCATCGCTTTAGTGTAAGGAGTTACAGAGCAAATTCGAGTTTCAGACATTTTCGTCAATTTTTCATGGAGTTATGCCCCCTTTCGACTTATGCAATACAAAAAATATTAGTTTTCCGCACGTCTTTCAGGATATTATACTGAGAATTGCTACTCCTTCAAGATATTTAAGTGAAACTCGGTGCACCGCTTTAGCCTTAACGTAAATGTAACTGAGCGAAATCTATGTATTCGTCACCGCTTCCAGAGACGAAAAACTCCAGGCTTCCCCCAGAGTTAGACAGACTTTTAACGGGTTGATAACTTTTCCAACGAGCTTTGTAGTCATTACAGGTTTCAGTAAAGAAATCTAATTCGCTTTTAGTTCAGTGGCAAGTAGCCATCTTATTAGTTAACTAACTATATCCACTCGTTTAACGTTTCTGATGATTAGGGTTATGCTTCGAATGACTTCTGCGTAGCTAATCATTGACCCCTCTTAGCATTTTTGGGTCTAGGTCGTGAAATAGCTCCAGAGATATTGTTACGAGCTAACGCTATGGCTTTTGGTACGATCGCTATACCGCATTCAAAGCCCTATTTTTAGGATGTTTTAAATTTTTTACCAGCCAAAACATCCTCAGCCACAGGGCTCGCTTACCCAAACTTTTTCCAACACTTTTAGCTAATTTCATGGCTGCTCTGAACAGCGAACCTATAATATTTCCTAGCCTGTGACCCTAGCGCCTACGAACACAGGTAAATGTCAGCCAGCTTGATTACCGTAATAAGTTCTCAACATAGCTGAATCCGGTTTACATGCATAAGTCTTTTTTTTCTTTAACTTTTTGTTTTTTACAGTTAAAATGTTTAGTTGCGATAATAGAGCACTTACGCGTAAATTCTTAGACCTTAGGTCTAAAATGTAAACCCACGTATGCTCAGTGATGCCCCATCTTCAAATGGTATGTTCTCTCCAGTCCTATCACTTATAACCACGCCTATCGTGCCGATGTAATTCTTAGATACAGTTCTATATTGAATATCAGGAAATGTCCATTGACAAATATCTTCGCCGCATGACTTCTAGATAATGACACAACTCTTAACAGAGGAGCTGTAGCGTCTCCAACTACATTATGGCTTACGATATCGCAATATACGTAAGCAGTAGTTTTATTACTTTTATGCATTGATAGACCTCCACCAGTGGGGGTTGGTCCACTAATGATATGCTTGGTATAGCCTAAGATTTTGCCGATGTAAGCATCAAATTCAATAGCGAACATTCGCTTAACATTTATTTTTACGGGATTGATTAGATCCGTGACATAGTTGAATCTAATAGTATTTTTATAACGTGTGTGGACTTTAATCTGCTTATTTATAAACTCTATTAGAATTTTAATGGTATAGAAAAAAGCCTTTAGATATTTCTATTCATTCGACGCAGATGAAATTCTGCAGCTTTATGTCAAACCTCGGAATTCACTGGCTCTACTTGTAAATTATTAGTATGACTAAATTTAACAAAGATTTCATCAATAGCGGCCGCAGCGCTTTTTAGTTTTTTCTGCTTCTGCTTAGGCTGAACTTTAGGCTTAAAGGGTTCATAAGAATGTAGCAGGATCGTCAAAGGCTTCGCTAATGTTAACCAACTTCTCGGATACAATATGGATGACAAGCCGACTTCCCATTCCCCAGAGAATCTTAAAGGCGTTTGAAGATGCATTCTGAATTCTGAAATCTTATTATCAGGACAGCAACCCATGCTACTGCTATTCTATCTAAACCGGCAACAGAGTCAAACGCTCAACTTTGGCCGTTTTTATACTTGGCGCTGGTAATATATATCACAAACACCCGGACGCTAATGCTATCCAAACACCTTTATCTCAATTTTGAATGCTTAGATTTATTAAACACGTTACTATTATAATATAAATATTTATAACCTGAGAGATCTTATCTCGTGTCTGGGTACCTTTCCACCGCAAAATGACCAAGGATAATCATTATTCCATATTTCTGGACTGTTTAGCGACATTTCAACAATTTTGCGATGTTAGGGTGGGCGGTTGGTGGCCATGTAGGGCTGCACTCGTAGCTCTGTAATGGTTCTAAATACGTTTAAGTTCTGAATAACTTATCCACGATTTAAACGAATTAGGATAACTGGTCCATTTGACATAGACTTCTCGCTTATTATCTTTCCTACACCTTTTAATAATTCTTTCTACTCGATATAGCTGACTGTTAGGTTCGTTTAAACAAATTGTCTGCAACTCTTCGGAATAAAATGTACCAATAATGGGATTTTGATTATAATTATTGAGCTTAATTACACCCGATCTGTGAGGTAGTTTCAAACTTATTTTGAATATCTCCTCGCTCCATGTCAGTCTATAACCCTTGGTAAATGGACATCCTTATGTCATCACCTACGCTCAAATCACTCGGCTTTACCGATGCTCTCGAATTTGCTTTCGAGTACATATTACGCCAAGCTAACACCCCTGTACTGCAGTCAACATCTACAGGTTTAATTTTTGTACTACCGTGTACAGATCTAATGTAAGATCTTACCAGATTAGGGTGTCGATATATCAATTGGTATTTTTGTAATTCATATTTCCATAACTCAGCCTTTCTGGTGCGTTAAACGCATTCAACGATCGCAGCCTTCGTGAGAGTTCTGAGATGTGTAGAAATGTATACCTTTAGACATTAACACATGTCTAACGGTAGCGTTCACGAATTCACCCCCTTTATCGCTCTGAATCGAATCGAGTCTTCTAGAGAGTATTCAGAAAAAACTCCACCGCTTGAGCTAAGGTTTTCGCAGTTTTATTCGTTTAAAGGAATTATCCACAAATAAAGTGATAGACAATCTATTATGAACAGTAGATAACGTATAGTTATTATGTCTGGCTAAACTAGTAACCTCGCTCAGATACATTTGCCATAGCTGATCAATGCTGGTTAGTTTCAATCAATCTCTTAAATTGTATTTGCTTAGGTCTATGCAAAGTATACGTAGGTTGCTCTGCTAACCAGCCTCGTATTAAGGCTTTAAATATTGTTCCATTAAAGGCCCTATACAGTGTTTCCAAACCACCAAAAGACGCAGTGTTTGCTATCGTAATATACACGGTTCTTGCTAGCTTTTTTTGCCGTAGTTTAACCAAGTTTTGGACAGCTTAGCATCTCGAGATCTCAGATTTCTAGGTAAAGAGCGTTGAGCTGTCGCGACCCTTATGTTAATGAGTGTAGATCATAAACCTTTAGCCTCAGGTTCGTTTTTTCGCTCTAGACTCGCTATGTTGAAGGCGCTGCGGTTGTTCAACGCCTTCGTCTGTATTATGAATCTTAGCCCAAGTCTTATGCCTACCCGATACTTGTCTAGGTATGTTGGCATCGGCTAAGAGTCTATTGAAGGCTGTCAGTAATTTAAGTTATAAAACATCCTTAGAATTTGTATAAGGATTCTGCGTCACTGTTGAGGCTATTAAATCTACCAGATTGCTATTCGGATAGGCTACAACGTCTATGGTGATACGATTGGAGTTGTCTAATGATAAGTCTGGGGCCCTATAATTTAAGATTTCTATCAATCTCTCGCCTTTATTCCTTAAGCTAGGGCTCAACGATTGAACTAACTCTTTAATTCTAGCATTATCCAAATGTAAACCCTTAGGCGCTGAAGTCTGGAGATCCCACGAATGCTGAGAATCATCTGACGACTTAACAGCTGAACCAAATTGCTTAGACTGATCTAGCTAAACTTTTGAAGTGTTTGAGAATACAAATTTGACTTTCTCAAGCCGTCAAGTCGCTATGATTTAGAATTTGTTCCATCTCTTGATCTAAATTCAACACCGATCTAAGGTTTTGATCGCTATTTAGAATATTAATCTTGGATATTGTGTTTATACCGTCTATCATATTATCCGGTACCAACACCATTTTCTGACCGCTTTCCATCGCTATTATTGTTATTATTATCCAAATAATTTAGAAATAAGCGGTAATACTAGGTGTAAGAAAACCCCTCTTTGAATAATTTGTCGTCTTTCATATAATGGCGTCTTGCTTTTACTGATCAATCTAATGTTACCCCAGTATCTGTGTAAGCATTTATGTTGTATTCGATTTAATTTTGTTTCCATGAATTAGGTTTAAACAGCATTCGGACACAGCATCGGCTAAACCATTATTACAACGTTCTAGAATTATCTTGCATTGGTTGGGGTTGGCTTTAAACTCTGTAAGACTGGTAATTGATCTGAGATATTGACAGCTCTACATCCTCTTTTAAACTTAGACCCATGTCTAACCATGCCCCTAGACCGTCTATGCTTATTATTCTTATTATTATTAGCGTTACTCCGCCTGTTAGCCATTTTTACTTTCTTAAGCTTTCTTACTAGGCTTAGGCACGTGCACTACGCAAACTTGGCTCGGTAAAATATTGGTATGTAATCTCAGATGTTGTCTTACAGAGGTCTATGAGTAAATAACCGTGAACTCGCGTAGTGGTATCGCTATATGAATCCTGCAATGTCGAGTTATGTCTAGGATACATTTGACGAGCCAATGTAGTTATACTGGATGCATCTCTAGGATTCTTAAATAGGATTATGTAATGACAATTCAGCAAAATATTTCTGTGGTGCTTATTTTTTTAGAAAATATTCTGAATCAAATGAATTATCGTTGAATTCTCGTGGTGCCCTCGTCTCGTAAACAATGCAATGATGCTACGTCCTCCATCAGATCGTCAAGGATAATTAGATTAGCTACGTTGGAATTTATTTCTAAATCTTGAACTCCTGAATATAGCTCTACAGCTGCACAGAGTCTCATAATATAAATTGTGTATACATTTTGTGATGTTGTTTTACAAAGTTGAAGAGCGCTAGTGTGTATCGGGGTGTACAACGTTTTAAACCTCTTATTATAATATTATCAAAATCATGGAAGCATATGTTCGGTTGTATATGGCTGAGCTCGTCGAGCTTTGTGACGACAATAAGGCTGAAATCGCTGGCTCGATGTATAGATTAATTTGGTTTACGCTAGCTTCATGTGTCAATTTAGGCAGAATTTTAGTCATCCTAAGAATGTGTCAATTGCTATTAGAAACTTATGAAATCGATCTATTCCCTACGGTTTGTGCTTTGATCCTTAGCTATTTCAAATTTGAAGCTTGACCAAAAATGTGTTAGCGTACTAATCCTGCACCTGTGTGTCTCAAATATTAAGGAGCTTACCGTTTATTCAAATAACTCATGAACATGGGAACTCGTTAACGTTCAATAACTGAGCAGAGAACGCTGTGTCTGATACTTTTCAAGGGATACATCGATAACTGGGATATCCCGATGATGCGGTCACAGATGCGCAGAAAGACGTGTATGTTCTGCAATATTTTGAACGTGAAGGGATTAAATTAGATAACTCGTTGAGCGTTCAAAATAGGGCCTTAGTGGGGTTATTTCGCCTCAACCCCTACCCTAAGCACAAATACGTCGATTCGTGTAGCGCGATGTTTAAGTTGCTGCTGGCTAGAATGATTTTGCGCGATGTTTAAGTTGCTGATGGCTAGAATGATTTCTGTCAAAGATATCCATGTAAGCAATGAGATCACTCTCTTAATGCGCTATCATGAATTGAACCGATTCATGCCGGCGGATAATCGTACCAATATCGTGATCGCTGCGTTTGTCACAAGTCATGCTAGGGTTCATTTGCTATGAAGCCTTGTAGCGGTAGGCTCGAGTTGCATTTATCACGATACAGATTCTATCGTGTACGTTCAAAATCATGATAAACCTCGCCTAATCCCCGTTTACCTCGACAGACTCCATTATTTCATGGACGAAGTTCCTTCCCGCAGTGCAATAACAGTTTGTCGGCACTGGCCCGAAGAGTTACGCATACAAACAGCTAGACGGACAGACTGGGCATATCAAGAATGTCTGCAAAATTAAGGGCTTAACGTTGAATTACAGGAATAAGGAGTTGGGAATCGGTCAACGATCATAATCTCGAAAAATTCATAATACTATCACTAGGAATAAAGATCATAGACTTTTGAGTAAGGATACTGAGAAATTGATCATAGACTTTTGAGTAAGGATACTGAGATACATTTCGGATTTACTTACAAAAAAC
This sequence comes from Chaetoderma sp. LZ-2023a, assembly GCA_034401795.1. Lineage (NCBI taxonomy): Eukaryota > Metazoa > Mollusca > Caudofoveata > Chaetodermatida > Chaetodermatidae > Chaetoderma > Chaetoderma sp. LZ-2023a. The sequence goes on from CM067370.1 coordinate 21,353,308, forward strand.
GTATCATTTTTAATGACTATCATACTAAACCATATGGCTTTCAGGGTTTCCATAGGATCTAATTGTTGATAGCCTGGGGTGGGGTTGGGGGGATGGTGCGAAAGTTGATGATGTATGCAGGTTTGAGCGTGAGCGAATTGGAAAAATGGGAGGGGTGGGGTGGGGTGGGGGAAATGGTTGAGCTACCATGTTTGTACTATGTATAATGTTCTAACACATAACGTAGATGATTACTAGCATACCCTTCATCGAGGGGGAGTAAGTAATCTTCTGCTTTATTATTATCGGTTAGATATGTGCAGTGGGTGATACGTAGTTATAGATGAGAGTGGGGTTGGGGTGGGGGGTTGAGATGCTGTTTGTACTATGTATACTGTTCTAACTCATAATATAGAAGATTACTAACATACCCTTCATCGAGGGGGAGTAAGTCATCTACTTTATTATTATCGGTTAGAAATGTGCACGTGTGTGAATTGGGGGGGGGGGCAACACAGCAACTACTTTTCACAGGCGACTAGCTTACCCCTCCTCTACTCATAAGTACATACGGCTAATTGGCTAGTTTAAGGACAGCCTTATGTTTCAGAAATAATACTCCTTGAGATGTCATTAACCAACAGGGGGCACCATTGGAGTAAGACTCATAGAGCGCATTATTATAATTATGCATCTTTAAAATGATGTGTGATTACACGTTTTAATGTGTAGTCAAACTTATACATGTCTTAAGGTATGCGCTAGCAATTACGCATTATCCAGGCACCTTGCATAATTATGCGTTTCCAAATGATGCGTAAATTATTACCATCAACATAATTTTTCAATTGACCCATGAGCAATCGATAAATCTGTCATGACGCTTGGTCATAATGTTTTCTATTTGTGTGTACATGGAGCATAATAATGTGCAATATGTTTTACACTATAAAGCATAGTATAGGTATGTATGAGTCATGAATTATAGAGTAAAGCATATACTGACTAATCCATAATATGCATTTAATAAATCTTTGCAGATATATTCGATGCACATACAACTTCATAATGCACAATATAATTGATGTGTTAGTCGTAAAATCGTATATTTAGCCTCAATTATAATCCTGTCTTTAGCAGCTCAGCGGCAGTGGCTCTGTTTGTTGTAAAATACAATTGTATTGTAGGCTGATTATTTTTCCAAATTAATTCTTTATAAGATTACGTATTATCTAAAACACATTCATGTAGAGGCGTCCATCAATCAATTATTTTAAAATGTAAAATGATGCTTCTGCACTCGTATTTAAAAGGAACCGGGGTGGGATGGTGGTACTGGCTGTGCTGACAACGGACGCCCGTCAGTCCTACTTTGGAACCCGAATTGTGCACACCTGTCACCGGTTCCTTAAGCCCCTGTTGGGGAGTAACATAATGTACTAGTAGTATATTACTACAAATGGTGTCATGCATTTTCAGGTATTGAATATTTTGAAACGAATTTCACTGGGAGCTACTATGGCAACATCTTCCAGTCAAACACAATCTACATGATTATACATACGTAGAATATCCTTTCATACGACAAATGACGCGTGCGTTTGCATCGTCCCAGACATCACTATTCCTCCAGTTATCACCACAGATAGTACCCCATTCATTCTGATGGAAGATCTCCACACGCCCGGACTGCTGACTGAAACCATCCACAAGCCGTAAATCACCGTTTGTTAAATGTCCAGCTGAAAGAAAGAAACTGAATGAACAGACAGAATAAACGATCCAAGACAATGCTCTTATGGTCAGAAACGTCCGGTTTCATACATGTGCAAGCATGAGCTGTTCTTGCATGAGATGATATGTTCTGCTAAGTTCTGGAATTGTTACTGTTATATGAAGGACATATGTCTAGGTAACCATCCTAAATGTGGCATGCCTATCGTTATGGGATTGTCCAACAAAGAACAGAATGGTGTCAAAGTAAGTGAAATTGTAAATATGCCTAAATTCAATCCACCAGATTCGGTTAGCTTTAGCAGACCCCATGATTGGCCAGAATGGAAAGAAAGATTTAAGCGATTTCGCCTAGCAACGAAACTGCCAAAGGACGACCGAGACGTGCATGAGAGATCGTTAATTAATGCAATGTGGCCAGATGTAGAAACGCGTATAAATCATTTGCATTACACAAGCAATGGACAATGACAATTTTGATGTTGTCCTCCAGAAATTTGATGAATTTCCTAAGCGTAACATTATTTTTGAAAAATTTCACCAGTGCATCTAGATGGCTCCGGTGTCTTCGTCAAGTGACGATTCTTCGGGGTCTGAGGATCAGGAGACCGAAGAGGAGAGGTTGTTGCGGCCTGAGATACCGCGGGTGGAGCGCATGGAGATCAATGTCGTCCTGGACAGAACCACCCTCCATTTGTCTGGTTTGTGGCAACCCATGGCAGCTACTCCGCCCGTAGTAGAGGCCACACCGGTACCGGGCACCCATCCAGTGCTGTTTCTGGCCAGGCATGGTATACACCTATCTCGGCTGGTCCAGCGGCCACACAGGGTGTCTTTGGCGCGTGTGTATGGCCACGGTTCCGTAGCTGCTACGGGCCCACATGGTTTTCCGTACGGGCCTACTCCATGGAACAGTATGTTTCATGGGGTGGCAGCGGAACCACACGATACCGGTGTTGTTGACTACCCAGCTGTGTCTCCTTGCAAGGAGGCCGCTGCTGGTAGCACCGTGAACACATCAACAGGTGATGTGTTTACGTGGGTGTCTTCCTCAGAAGTGGACTGGTCCGATGCTCTGGCTTGGCTAGCCCGAGCGTTATGGTGTGGTCCCAACGGTCACTGAGGATGACCATTGGGTTCTTGGCGTCCAGAGTACAGGAGCGGGTAGCCCCGCTCAGGCACTTGTGGACAAGAGCCAGGCACACAGCGAGGAAGTCCTGTCCCTCTGCGATGAGGGGGTGAGGGCCACTATGAACGCTGTCATCCATTCCTACTGCTTGCTTCAGTCGGTGTGGGCCATCCTGTGCCACCTGCTGCACTTTTGTGCGTCAACGACAGCCTTGTGCTGTCGATGGACGCACTGGCTAGGGTGCAGGCGCGTGTGACCAAGTCTAGGAGTCAGATGATCCTTGACCATATGCGTCCGGCTTCGGCTGTCAGGGAGCGTTTGCTTGGAATGCCCCCGAACGGCCCTAGCATCTTCCGTGGCCAAGCGCGGGCCAACATTGCGCAGTTGTTTAGCAGTGAACCTACAGCTGGAGCTAGTGCTTCAGGCGAATGCACTAGGGGCTGTAGCGAAACCGCTAGCTGCTCAGCTTTCCTCCAAGAAGCAGAAGCATAAGAGCAAGGCGAAAGACAAACCAGCTCCTTCTGCTCTTGCTGGGCCTTCACAGCCGCCTGCGGCTAAGAAGGCGATGAAGGTTGTGGAGGCCCCTGTCCACCCTAGTTGTGGCCCTGATCGTCCGAGAGGCAGTAAGGGCAAGGGGAAGTCCTCCAAGGGCGGAAAGAAGGGAGCGGATCGTACCTGAGGGTATGATAGCTCCCTTCGTATCCGTCTGGACCGCACCTGTGCACCGGGAAAAGTGGTGCCAGTTAGACCAGTCAAGCCAAGACCAAGATCGTTCTCTCTCGTTAAGAGGGGGCGCGGGGGGGGGGGGAGGGAGGACGGGAAGTGGATCGTGAGCCAGACACCTGAATTAGGTGTCAATGCGTTTCATCAAGGCTTGGCGAGGTGTGATGCCAGACATTCTGGTCCTGGGATGGATATCCCAGGGGTACATGTCAAAGTGGTGGGATTTCACCCCACAAAATCTTTCTTTGGCACCTGTCTGAACTCCCGTACCAAGGGAGCCAGACAAGTTAGAAGCAATTCAAAACGTGTGTCAGATTTGCTTCTGAAGGGAGCAATAAAACCAGCAAACCATAACACTCTGGACATCTATTTAAACAGGTTCCTTGTTCCCAAGAGCACAGGGGTGGAGACCCGTACTCAATCTCAGGCCATTGAATTGGTTTGTCCATACGCCTCGGTTCCAGATGGAAACTCCCGAGGTCGGTAATGGCAGGTTCAGGAAAAGAATGTGGTGTGTGTCAATCGATCTGAAAAATGCATATTTCTACATTCCAATGAACAGGGGGGGGGGGGGTCACAGGTTTATGAGATTCACGTTTTAGAACCGTGTCTCGGAGTTTGTAGTCCTCCCATTCGGCCTGTCGACAGTCCAAAGGGTTTTCACAAGAGTGGTGCTAGTGGTGACAGCGTTTCTCAGAAGAGAGAACGTTACGCTTCACACCTACATAGACGATTGACTTATCATGGCCGACACGCCAGCCAGGTTAGAGGTGGATACCGCTCTGACTCTGAAATTACTTTCAGATCTAGGCTGGATAGTCAACAAGGAGAAATACGAGTTGACGCCCACTCAGCACTTTGTTTATTTAGGGATGCGATTCGATCTCGAGGAAGGCAGGGTTTACCCGTCAGAGCCCAGAGTGGTGTCTCTGTTAGCCATTCTTAAGAGTTTTCGATTGGGAAACCACATTCAGGCGAGATTTCTTCAGATGCTGGGCATGATGGTCTCCATGGAGCAGGTAATCCCGTATGCTGCTCTAATGCGAAGCCCTATCCAGTTGTATCTGATGTCCCTGTGGAAGCAGAGAACAGAACCCCTGTCAAAACTGGTACCAGGTTTGGAGCCAATAATGTCGTATCTTGTATGATGGAAGGAGCGTCAGAATCTCCTACCCCACCCCAGCTGTCCGTATACACGGATGCATTGCTGAAGGGGTGGGGGCCTGCCTGGGAGAACACCAGGTTTCGGGCACATGGACTCTCCAAGAGAGTCAGCTGCATATCAATCTGTTGGAAATGATGGCAGTGGAACTGGAAAAGTTTCTTCCACAGGTCCGGGGCAAGGTGGTATTGATAGTCGGACAATTCGACAGTGATATCATACATAAATCGCCAAGGAGGGACCAGGCCCCACACAGGTGTGGCACTTGATTCAATGATGCAGGAGTTACTCAGCTGTTTTGAAAGCAGCTCACATCGCTGGGCGATTGAACATTCTGGCGGATACTTTGTCTCGCAGACAGAGAATTCTGCCAACAGAATGGTCTCTCAACCCTCCAGTTCTACGAAGGATCTTCGAGCATTGGGGCAAACCAACCGTGGACTTGTTCGCCAAAAGGAAAATGCTCAAATCATGACTTATGTCTCGCCAATTCCAGATCCAAATGCCGTCGATACAGATGCTCTGGCGATAAGCTGGAGAGGGATGCATGCATACGCATATCCACCCACCAGCCTTCTAGCGAAGGTCTTGGTGAAGATCAGGGAGGAGCCGTGCCTGGTCCTGCTAATAGCGCCATATTGGCCCAGCAGGGCGTGGTTCACGGATCTTCTACATGAGCGGTTCGAGATGTTCAAATTGACTACGTGGATGTTATCAAACAATGTTCCACGTCAGAAGGCTTTCCCCAACAGGCTGCAAGTTTCTTTGCAAGCGCGAGGAGGTCAACCTTCAAGTCATATAACCACAAGGTTAACAAATTTGCAGAGTGATGTGAAGGAAAGGGTGTTGATCCCTTTCAATCCACTATTCAGCAAATAGCAGACTTTCTCTATGAGCTGTTCTTTACAGGACTAGCTCCTGTCACGATTGCTGGATACATGTCAGCTTTGGCATCAGTTGGCATCCAGAGGTGGCCCAATTAAACGTGATGGTGAAGGGAATGAGCAATCCCCAACCGAGACAACCGGTAGTCATTCCAGCCTGGAGTCTATCTTTGATGCTTAATGTGCTAGCCAAGCACCCTTTCGTACATTTGGGTTCGGCTAGTCTAAAGCATCTGACTCGTAAGGCGGTCTTTCTATTGGCAGCTTCCTCAGCAAGAAGGCGTAGTGAGATCCATGTGCTTTCAGCAGAGAGGTACCGATTGATTGTCTCTGGAAGAGGGTCTGCGACTGCTGCCAAGAGCATAATTTATGTCAAAGAATCAATCTGAAATATCCCGGCAAACCGATCATTATACCGAAGCTAACTAGGTTTGATCGTGATGCCAGTGCCTGATGTCCAATCCGTGCTTTGATCAAGTACAAAAAGGACAGACTCTCGACAGTCAAATGATTGACATCTGTGGATCTGCCATAAGAAACCATATGGTGCTGCATCCAGGGATTTTATCTCTCGTTGGGTAGTAGAATGCATTCAGACTACCTACGAGATTGCGACTGGGCACCAGGTGCAATGTGCCAGGTCTCACGATGTTAGAGGAATAGCTGCCTCGACCGCCCTATCCAATGGTGTCCCGTTAGAGGACATGATGGCTTTTGCACAATGGCACTGTGAGTCCTCTTTCACGGATTACTATATGAGGGGCATGTCAGACTCCACTCGCTTTAGCCGTTTTGAAACGATAGTCTAGTGGCCACACTGCTCATCTCCTTTTGGTAACTTTGAAAAGCAAAGGTAGTTAGAACAGACATGGTCAGTCGAGAGGAATTCAACCATATGTGGCACGTTTGTCAGAAAGCGTGTTGGCGCCACGTCTGGAATCCAATAGTCATGACGTAATTCAAGTTTGTTTATATATCATGATTATTCATCTTATATATTCATGCTCATTCACAGGCTTATGTGTGTCAAGAGCTATTAACCCTCTTGGCACACTTGTGTTTCAGGCGAGAAGCATGTTCGTTAGTTCGCTTCCCCTTTTTAGGAGAAGAGGGGGGGGGAGCGGTGATGTGAATGTAATTCAGTCCCAAACTTGTCGGTCCTTCTAGGTCTACGTATGGCAAGTTTAAGTCTAAGTTCTTTCTCCAGGGGCAAAAGAGACTTTGTATGGCTTGCCCCTTCCCACTAGGTTACTGACTAAATCTGATGTTATCAATAAGTAATGTAATGATAAGTATTGGTCGAAGGAGAATGAAGGAAATTTCAATTTCCCTTTCGCCATGAGATCTAACAATACTTACCATTACATTACGGACCCTGCCTCCCAGCCCCACGGAGGCAAGCCATGGGTTGTCTCTTGTTTGGTAGCTATGCAAACAATATGGCGTCTCTGGCTGGCGGGCACCCGGTTATTGGGAACAGTGTACCCGATTCCAGAAGCTGGTAGATTGTTCTAAATCTAGATTCCTAGTGCACAGCTTCAGTTGAGCTGTTATTCAATAAGTAATGTAATGGTAAGTATTGTTAGATCTCGGAGAAAGGGAAATTGAAATTTCCTTCAATTCCTCGCGATACTCAGTTACCGATTTACACCAATTGCAGCACTGCACAGCGATTGATAGGAAGGCAGTTACATACAACACTACCTATACTTCTGCAGAAACTTGAACCTAATTTGCCTGATCTCACGCAGGTGCGCAAGACAGATAATGCTTATAAACTATCTGCACAAACCTTTTATAACAGACACCCTGGTACAAAACAACTCACCGAATTGAAACCAGATGGTCTGGTTGTGACCAGATTAGATTCTGAGAAATTGATCAGGACAAGTGAAATTATCCGCAAGTGTGTTGAGCGGACATTTACATTTTGTTGGTTGGTGACTTACTAACAGTAATCAGTGCATGGGAGAAAAATCTTGTGATGTAGACCTCTCTGATTACCAATTCCAGGTGTCATCTGATCACAGATGTGACTTTCTGGATCCTATACTTGAACAGCCTATCAGGACAAGGTTAGGGCGCCTTGTTTACAGACCAGCTCGATATTCCTAAAATGACTGTAAAACCAATCCAGAACTTTTGGATTATATAGCTGTTAGTATACTGTATTGATTACATAACTTGCACAATCATTTAGTCTTATTGAAACGACAATAAGTTGTTATTTAATTAAGATTTTTTTAATAGTGTTCAACTACATTCTTAATCAATAATGGCCAGTGGCTTTTCAAAGGAGGGAGCTGTTATCTGTAGTACATATGTCTATGTAACCATCCTAAATGCCGTATGGCCATCGTTGTGGGCTTGTCCATCGAAGAACAGAAGTTAATACTTGTCACAAAAATACATATGATCTGAGCATTAGATTGCCGTATACGTTGTTATTATTATAGTTGTAGTAATTGATATCAAAATTCTGTCCATATTGTAGATATGGGATTGTCTTGTGGGAAGTCATGACCCCGCCGGATATCTTATATTTACGAGTAAGTCCTAAATGAAATTCATATTTGAAAATACCAGGTGAGCTAATGGACCAAGTTATTATCATATACATTATTATTTAAATACGTATCACGCCGTACTGGTTGACATCAACCAGTGCTGCTGATGTACAGTTTCGACGAAACTAAGTCGAAACTGAATAAGAATGTCGAATGATGTATTCATCATTAAAGTTAAATTAAATGGAATAGGACCTCCGGTTCTGAGCTGATGTGTCTCTGGCAATAGTTGAGATAAAAGTTGTTGCTGTGGGATCAGCACACACTTTTATAATATTCAGCAGTTGTTTTGGCCAGTGGTTTAGGAAATAACCGAGTGATAAGAATCGATGGAATCATACGTGACAGACTGACTATAGTTGATGACGGTAGGCATTCCGACTCTCTTACGAGAATAGAACAACACCAGCTGGCAATGAGATCATACAGCTCATGTGCCTATTAACGATCGTATCCTACAGGCTTATTCATGATAGGCAATGGACAGGACAGAGACATTGTAGCGTCCTATAGGGATTAATAACCCAATCGAAATTTGTATATCAACTATATGTCAATCATTCGAAGGCATGCTACAACAACACATTAATGTTGTTAGTTAGCTGACAGATCACATCAAATCAGAACCAGCCAACACCGCTTTGACCCAGTGCAGCAGTATCTCCATAGAAGAGAAGCCCAGAGTTTTATTAGTCGGGATGACGTCATGATCAATGAGCATCGATCAAACTCTGTGGCAAAGAATAAAGAAGAACATGTTTCAAAGTGAGAATCGAGATATAGATGATCATGGATTGGTCAGGTCGACAACAGTAACAAGTAGAAGCGTTGATTGGCGGACTGAGTATCCAGACCAATCAAGCTGTGCGTATAACCTACCTAGAAGAATCATTGAAACAGAGAATATATATTACGATATGTATATATCTATATATCGTAATATGTATATAACTTCGGGTACACCGAAATGAATAAATAAGGCGCTTTGCCTATTGTAGGATTAATCAATCCACCATCAGGATTCCGTAGACATACTCTATGCTACGATAGTCAAAGAGAGAATAGTCAAGCTACGATAGTCGAGATACCGATACAGTAGATAAGTATAGCTGAAATTATATTGATCTTAACCAAATTATTTTTATCATTGAATCATTCAAGTTTTAGTTTAATGTAAAGTTAGCATAAATCGTAATAAAAGCCTCCTCTTGCAAAAAGCAAGACAATAGTTTGGGTTGTGTTTAAGAGAACTCCAGAGTGCAGAGCAACACTGCACCAAAGCCGGAATCTTCCATCAGTCAGATAGGCCCGATTGTCATCAATAAATATCGTTACGCTCACCAGTAATGAGGCGAGCCGACAATCATCTTCTACTGCTTCATTGGTAAGAGGCTGTCGCAGCAACCTATATCATCATAATCTTGCCATTGAGGTAGTAGGAAACCACATCGAGTAGCGACCACCCGGAGTCCCAAAATCTTCAATATGTAATAGTGCATCAACCAAGATGCAGCAACCATTATTCCCTTACTTCTTCCACATACCCCTTCCCGCGCCCCAACACACACACACACACACACACACACACACACACACACACACACACACACACACACTTGCTGGTATTCCCTCGGTTTATTAAATATCATTATTCTTCTCATATGCTCCCCTGACCATTGATTTTTCAGCTGTCTAACGACAGGATTTCATCATGTACAGATATGTATTACACAATGTTGCTACGAAATCATGACGTCATAGACGACACCTTAACACACATGACTGCACTATTAACCGTAAGCATACACTGGGAGTATTACCACGCACTAGCACGCCTCTTAGCAAAGAGACAATTAAGACTAACAGACTTGAGTTTTATGTAAAGGAGAACTAACGTTAACAATGGATGTTTAGATAGCTGAACAGGGGTTTGTAAATGAGTTTCTTGACGTGTTGGCTAGATGTTTGATCATTAGCTGGACAGAGGTATGTAAGTGAGTTGAATGATCGCTAGTGTTAGATAGTTAGGAGACAGGAGACCAGTACATTTGCATTAATAGTAATGGGATGCCAACATAATGTTCAGTTGTATAATACTTGTTTGGTTTCATTCTCTCATTGATCCAGCTATTTTAGTTAATTAATATGTATACGATACGATGACATTATACATAACATGGCCTAAATAACATGCATGCTTCTGTCAATATCTGCTTCCGTATTATGATATGAATCATAGCGTAAGTCATACCTGGATAGCAAACAATGCCTACATCGCGTCTGTGATCGTCACACCACGTTACCTGGCGATCATAATAATTGTGCTCACATTGTGATAGACTCTGTTCAGTGCCATTACATGTGATCTTCTGTATGTGTATGGGCATACTTCGGGGAGCTCTACCAAAATATGAGAGCTTGACTGGCGTGGGTCCGGTACTGAAGAAAACAAGAACTATGAACAAGAACCTATCAAGACGGATTAGCTAATGTTAAAGCCCTTAGGTCCTAATACCAATAATGCAATTTACCTAGCATACAGCGTTCATACGTTAAATCATATCAAAGATCAGAAGGTACATTGTGTGAGTATTGTTTATAACAGAACTTTTCAAACAAAAAATGGCTCAGAATTCATGCATCGCTTTTTTGTGACGTCAGCTAACGAGTGACATATTTTGATTATAACATCAGATATTTGAGTGACAGATCAGATCCCTCAATTATAAAAAAGCATTTGCTCTAAGAATTATTAATTGCTAAAACAAGGGAACAGCTTGACAGTTAAAATGGTAGTACATTGCGTGTATTATCATACGAAAATAAGATGCATGTGTTTTCCATGACTATATTTCTATCCATTCGTAGGCAAATCAAGCAAATATTGTAACATTTCAACCTGGATACTTTTCCTTACCACGATTCTGCATATGTGTTTGTTCAGATGGAGTAGTCAACCGCCCATTATGCTACAACGGCGTATTCTTAAAGTGAGTGGTTATATATCGATAGTTCTGGACCAAATACCCCATTAGAGACCACACCTCTGGACCACACCCCTCTGGGTCACGCCTCTAGACCACACCAAAGGACCTCGTCTCTGGACAACACCCCAATAGACCACGCCCTCCCTATGATGTGGTGGAGCAAATCTCACCTACCAGCTGGGCTACACGACTGAGCCTGCTCCCCCCCCCCCTACCCCCACGGTTCTGAAATGCAACTCGAGTTGTCGCTGATACTCTGGCGATCTCAGCGTCTGTTCCCATCAGGGCTGAAACGCAACCCGAGTTGTGTCTGATACTCTGGCAGAGCTCAGCGCCTGTTCCAGCTGATCTCGAAATGCGACTCTAGTTGTGTTTGATACTCTGTAATCTTAGCCTCTGTTCCAGGTGAGCCTGAAACGCAACTCGAGTTGTGTTTGATACTCTTGCGACTCTCCGCTGAGCCAGAAGTTCCAGGTGAGCCCGAAACGCAACTCGAGTTGTGTTTGATTCTCTGTGTGGTTTTAGCATCTGTTCCAGGTGAGCCAGAAACGCAATTCGACTTGTGTTTGATACTCTGGCGAATCTCAACGCCTGTCCAGGTGAGCCCGAAATGCAACTCGAGTTGTGTTTGATACTCTGTGTGGTCTTAGCATCTGTCTGGAACTATTGCCAAGCAGCGCCTGTGGCTCTCTTCTTACCAAACTTCTCGTGGAAGATCCACTTCTTCGATGCTTTCTTAGCATCTGCCTTGCGGGCAGTCTCGCGGAGCTAGCCCTTGCAGTTGCCAGGGAACTCCACAATGCTATATTCTCCTGTATCTGCTTCCGGCCCTCGGCATTGAATGCGTGCTCAATAGCCTCCTGGGCACCGGTAGCACGACTCACCTCCATGCGAGTAGCACGACCCTCCTCCATGCGAGTAGCACGACCCTTCTCCATGCCAGTAGCATGTCTAAAGTCGAAGCCTTCATCGTGGCCTGTAACTTGAGTTCCATTTGGGAGTATTCGGCGTTCATCGATAGTGTGGATATTGAATGCACATGACCACCTCTCGACTGTCAGCAGATCCTCAGGCTTCGGAGTTGCCTTTTGAAGCGCCAAGATAACAGGACTCTTAGTGGGAGTAGCTGGGAGATCCAGTGTGGGACTGTCAAACGCTTTGCATGGGATTCTGTTCAGCAGCTCCTTGTCCGATCATGACGCACCCTGCTCATCCAGCGGGGCAAGAATCTCTGGGTCAGTTATCCAGACAGAGTGGCTGAACGCGCAACCTCACATCAAACAGATCCACGGAAGGACTGCCTGACAGTCATTCGACCTGGTATCCATGATGAGACCCCTCTCTCTGCGGCTGGGAAGTGCATCAACTTCACTATCTCAGGACAGATCCATGAGATTAGGAGCATGATACTCAAATTCAAGCTCGAAAGCATTACAGTTGCTCCTTAGACACCACCTGCGTGAACGATGAGTACTGAGTCCTGGCTCCACTCACTCGTGGACCTACCTACTATATGAAGAGGAAAGGGTACTATGACGTGGGGTGTAATGAGAGTTTCACAGAATTCAGCTTACAACCAACCGTAGGCAAGCTGGTTGCGGTGCCACTCTTCTCCCTCCTCGAGAACACACATGTGAACCCGGCCATGATGTGGTTCCGGATGTACACTTAACATCTTGATGCTGGAATGACGACTAAAACATGTGGCCTCTAGACAGCAAATCCTACGTGTAGAGCGAGACTACCAGCATGTCCAGACCACATATAATCAGCACCTAGAGTTGACATTACAAGGTGTCTCAGATTGCGTAGCTGTACCAGTCCTGGTTCAGAATGGAGGGGTGGTCCAGCAGGTGGGTGAACGAACAGGCACTTGTTTAGTAGGCATAGCAGTGCTGTGCTTCGGCTATGCCAAGGTGTGTGTATCACACACGGCTGGTATTCAGTTTGAGTGCATGTAGAGCATGATTCCTGCCATCGCAGCGCCACTATTATGGCCTCCGCCATCTTCTGAGCTGCTGATGGGACATAGTCGAGCATTGACTCGGAGAGCTTTACAACCTTGTAGTACTCGTCAACACTCTCCAACCTTGTAGTACTCGTCAACACTCTCATCTACCTCTATAGTGGTAGAAGACTGTTGCTATGTATATTCACGAAAACTCTAGCCAATAATCAACTCAAACTGGGTACCCAGAACATCAGAGTGTTCATGAATATACATAGCAACGGTCTTCTACCACTATAGATGCTAGGCTCTAAATGGAGTGCAGAACTGGAAGTGGGGCCCTGATCAGTGTTCCAGAAGCGTGGTCTATAGGCGTGCTCCATTGGCGTGGTCCAGAGGTGTAGTCCATGGTGTGGTCAAGAGGCGTGGTGTGGCCCGAGTGTCTCCAATGGGATTGTTTGGTCCGGAACTATCAATACATAACTACTAGGTGTATTACAGAATGCGCTGAGACACATGAGTGTTGATGTTTCAATGCGTATCACAGACAATTCATGAATCCATTTCCTGAGTCAATCATATAATGTCTAGGATGATGTCATAATCATTACGTCATGAATGGCTCGATTTTTTCTGTCTTAATAGTCTGTCAGGTTGTATGAATTGTATGTCTTTACTCATTTTAATAATAAACATGCTTGGCAGCAACAACAACCAGTCAAATTAGTTTTAAAATATTTAACAGCTTACCTGTATAGTTTTCCGAAAATTGATATTGAGTTCAGGGATCGATCGATCCCACCACGAGCGAAGTGTGGGTGGATATGGGCGGGCCATAGCTAAAATTGGATTTCTCCATTCCCAGCAATGTTAACCTATACATGATTATCATACATGCCTCGATAGACCTGCCTGTCGACACGCTACTGCAGCCTCATTGCTCGTCCAATGGACATCGCAGATAGTTCCCCAGACACCACCAACATTGAGTTCAACACGACCATCAAACGACTCATTTCCCTGCATCAACCTTATCGGTAACGCTGGTCTTGTATCTTCAACAAAAATAAACATTTCACAGGATCGTGTATTAGCAGACAATACTGACTATGAAAGCTACGTGAGCTTTTTAATGATTGTTGTTCTTAAAGATGGGTAAGACCTAAATATGAAGAACTGATCCATTTAGTGAATGAAATAATAATTACAGATTTAATTACAAAATGATTTATTACTAGATTGTCTTGCATCGGTCGGAGAAACATAATGTGTGGATAACATGTCCTGTCTATGAGACCAGGATGGAGGCCCATGTAAAATAGTTCATATGCGAGAAAATGTGGGATTGTCGAGTGTGGTAGCCATGAATATAGATTAAAGCTCTCTGTACTTGTCTATTGATAGACTAGACCAATGATGTTAGATGGTCAGTTATTATCATCTAAATGGAGGATGTTTATATACTATCGTACGAACAATGTGAACTATGACGAAAAATAACTGAAAGTGAATATTCTATGACGTAAATTCACCAATCTCTCACTCTGGAAGACGATGATAGATTCCTAAGCGAAAGACCCAACAGTCTGATTCATACAGATTACGTGGGTCGAACAAATCAATATTCGACTGATGGAAAAAGTATCTACCTGACTAATTTTCACCTCATTCAATGTCGCTGGAAGCGGGACATGGACATTACATTGGGGGTCAACCTGTTAAGGTTTCCCATAGACACAAACACAGCCCTCTACTCTCCCATGAATATGAATGTCGTTGGAAATCGATATTGACATGATGCAGTATTTTACTTGGCGAACTGTAGCAGTCCACTCCATAACACAATGCCGGGAGATTCAGACTCATCACTTAGGGATTGTGCGCTACATAGAGGATCCAACATCACAAATGAACTTTTAGATATTAAGCACCATGGCAGAGCAGTTATACCCAGATTGACAGAAAAACTAAACACAGAACAAAACAGTGGTTCATAAGTGACCACTTACACCAGAACGGCGAAGTGATATGTTGATTAGGAAATGGCCACTTAGTGACTAGACACCACAGTGGTATACAGGATCACAAGTGACCAGGTCCTCTAAAATCTACCTTGCCATCACAAGCCCATTAATTGCTGGTTTCTGGAGCTACAATGTTGATATTTTAAATTCAATCCAAAGGACAGTATATAACTAGAACACATTTACTGATGTAACTGTAAATCTGCGATGACTCGGCATTAAGGAGTATTATAAGGCCTCTTCTCACATGATCATTGAACATGTCTTATGCTGATCTGATAAAAAGTCTAAGTGTTGTCGCAGTTCAAAGATCCATAGTTGAAATTCCCATAGTTTTACACAGGGTATGGAAAAGCTGATTTCTTGAAAACTGTAGTCTTGACTATAGTCTAAACTATAAAATAATGTGTCCTGATTTGCTATAGTGAAGTTTTTACCAAAATCAAGGAAAAGGCCATTAAATGTCGAATAAAGGAGAAATTAATGAATTAAAGGTAAAGGGATGCAATTCATGCAAGAAACTTACCAATTTTTGTTTTTGGCATGAATTACCTTCCTTTACCTGATGAAATTGACTGAGTCAATTCAATATTGTAAATGTAAGCGTGTACATTTCATAGGGGGCATTTTGGGCACGGATAAGCGTATTCCTTGGAAATTTTTCGCTGGATCCAAAAGAAAAATAAAAGCATCCCAGGCCCTAAGGTTTACTGAAAGTGTCTGAAGTTTGGAGGCTAGAAATCGCAAATAGTACTCAATGGACCAGGAAAATATGTAGGTGTCAGATGCGGGGTAGTGTCGGGCCGTTCCGGTGTATCATGTCGACTCGCCGCGCCGCAAGTACAGGACGAATGATGACGCTGGTTAGCATACGGTCTCGGGGTGATGGACCTTGTACGAGACTGCCCTGCGGGTAACAAAAACTGGCTCCTAAGGCCGGTGGAACATCGTTCCGGTGGGGCCGTGCGACCATCGTCGTGAACATTAAATACAATGGTCTCATCCCAAGAATTTGTGTCACCAGTATGCCTGTCTATAGCAATTTCGTGATCTATGGACTTACAAGATTTGATTTTGATGACCTAGAAATATAAGTCTATACAATGATTTTACCTAAACAATTATAAATCTGCTAGATAAAACTAAAAGAAGAGCATACGAAAATACGAGACATAGACAGGTAGATGAACTTTTAAACATGAGGCTCCTGTAGGTACCATACAGACTCATAGGTCCGTAGTATCCTCACAAGGGAGGCTCCCGTACAAGAGACTTAACTAATTAACTTATTATAAGTTATTATACCTCTAAGCTGAAAGGAAGAAGATTATCTCGGACGAAAAGTTATGTGCCTCACGCGGGCACTACTCCTAGTGCTAGTTTGGGTGAGGAGTATTATCCTCGCGTGGACCGTCGTCGCTGAATCTTTGCGAGAGGCAAGTGCCTCGCGCGGGCCTCCGTCTTGGGAAGGTGTCACCACTGCCTAAAGCGGGAGAAGAGTAGTAGGTAAAAATGGGCCCACACTAATATTTCAACCAAAATTGCTTGAGAAAGAAAAGACCATACCTAGTGAGATTATGACTATAGGGTTGCGTGCTGTTTTACGTGAAGACGGGACGAGCGATTCCCGATGGATTCCCTCGTCATCGTCTTATGTGATTCTTAGTATGCTGAATTAGTAGTTGCCGCTTTATTTATGCGGGCCTCCTGCTTTGCTTAATTAGCTTTTAGTTGTTTTTAAAACAAGAACTATTTTTGGCCGCAATTGGCTGGTATCTACATGGCTATTAGACACAGCTGTCATTGAGAACAGATGCCCTAAGACATCAATACTGAAGACAACGCTCATACATGTTACGTAGTAAGATCTCTGAACTGGATAAGAATCCGGACATCCCACTTCGTAACCACATAAAACACTACAAGACATAGCTTACTTTTTACGAAAGCATTATTAGACCATTGTTCTATCGTTATGGTGGGGGTGAGAGAGACGAATACCCACTGTAAATGTCCTTCCCGTAAGGGCGTGGCAGATCTAAATATCATGCCCAGACATTCTTATGGAATTCGGTGGGGATACGTATATCGCCCGTCACCAGGTCCTATGGAACTAACCGTTTAACCTGTCATTAGGTTTATATACAAGTTGCCCTGCGGTGCGGGAGGATTGTTAAGCAAATAAAATAATAATTAATATATGTTTTCCCAGTGCTTCCTACATTGGCAAAAGTGCTAACTACTAAGTATCCAAAGATACCAGGGGAATGTATGTGATACCACACCCTGGCCATCACTGCTCGGAAACCCCAACAATTTCCCAGAGTCGGATCATCCCAAACAATTAAGAAGCCACAAGGCTGAGTGGAGCATGCAGAGACAAAATCTTGGCGTTATGAGTCTTACCTCGGAAGTGCGGGGCTAGATTATCACGCTGCCGGAAGAGAAGAATATACTATAGATTCCACGAAGAAAGTGTCTCTAATGATACTAAACCTATCCTATCGAGCTGAATAGAAAAGTTTTAGTCGGTAGTATGCTGGGCTAAACAGAGTTATAGCACGGACAGCGACCTCAGTGAAAAATTGTTGGTGGCGGGAGAAGGTGCTGCATATATAAGTGTTGCTGTATAGTGTTTCCTACGTGCACTGCAGTCCCATATTTTCTATAAATAAACAAAACATATGAACTGATGGCCACTGGCCACATATATACATAATCTAACCAGAACAATCAATACGGTATCAAATGATCAGAAGTATATATCTTTATACAGGTTAACGAAACTACTACGGTGCAGTTAGTAAAACACCTTACAGGAAATGAAAATAACTATAAACAAATACAGAAATTATAACTAGCGGTCTTAAGACCGTTACGGTACCTTTTAGTCATCGGGACCCTTCTCACGGATACAATATAATTAAAGAAGTACATATAGCGAAATAATTAAAATGTGAAGTATAGTTACTTGAATACTCGTTAGTCATTCT
Source organism: Chaetoderma sp. LZ-2023a (assembly GCA_034401795.1). Classification (NCBI taxonomy): domain Eukaryota; kingdom Metazoa; phylum Mollusca; class Caudofoveata; order Chaetodermatida; family Chaetodermatidae; genus Chaetoderma; species Chaetoderma sp. LZ-2023a. The sequence goes on from CM067370.1 coordinate 21,371,438, forward strand.
TAAGTTAGGCTACCGTGTTACTGAAATTCATGTCATTCCATAGTTGACGCGCGTTGATGCATTCCCAGGAAGCTGGAAAGTTCCCGCAAGCTGTTTTCCGCAAACAAGATTCCCGCAAGAACACTCATGGCGGGGGTACATCACTCAGCACTGTAAGCCAATAGGATGTCTAACGAGAAGTCAGCAAAAGATACGATAATACTACGGTGGTGAAGAAAGTTCCCGTACACCGATAGCAGGGGTGGAAGTTGTAAACAACCCGATCACAAGCGGGGGTTGTCGGATGCGAATGAAGATACAAAACAAAGCTTAACGGTACGGGGTACGTCAGCCAGCTCTGAAGACGCACCGGGCAGAGTTTACTTGCTGCGGTCGAAAGTTAGAAGAACCTACACGATATTAGTGCGGTGACAGTTGAAATACCACTTTTAGGCGTGGCCGGCAGATCCGCCGATTCATCCATCAAAGAACATCCTGCCTCTACATCTGTAGAATCACATATTCAGGCCGTAAAGGTCTCACCGCAAATTTGTGTTCCGAAGTAGATATTGATATTCGTGAACATTAATCAGAAAGTTCCAAACTGCTCCCGTAAGAAGGGAGTTACAAAATTGTTTTAGTGCGGTGGGTTGGATAACTGCCAGCTACGGGAGAAAACCCAGACACAAAGCGAAGTAATATGCGTGTTGTCTGTCGTGCTGATAGTAGCTGGTACAATCCAACCTGTTCGGCCCCTGGCCGAGGATGCTCTCGATCTCTGGATCGCGTCTCCTTTTATACTCTTCGTGACGTCACAGGCGCAGACTCCAACCAATCATCGTTCGAGCAACAGCCAATCAGCGCGTAGCTAATAATAGCACAGTCGAATGTTCCTAGAAGTTCTGCGTCCATGTGGTTATGACGTCACGGCAATATTTTGAAGATAATCAAGACAGGGTTTCCGTGGATAACTCAGCCTTGAAATGGTTTACAGATTTAAAAAGTCCGTCGAATTCTGGTCTTGATTAATGCCAGATTCAACGGGAACAGGAAATCAATAAGGATTACAGGGTACCGTCTCGGTACACTAAAAGCGTCATCATATCTTGGTCGTAAACTATGTGCTCCATCAAAATAGCATCTAAGCACGCGCATGCAACGCAATCTCTCTCTCTCATAGGCCCATATACGCTTATGGCTCTACCCAGGGGGGGGGGGCGTGTTCAGGGAACGAATCCAGGACGGGCGGCGTGTACCCAGCTTAGCTGGTACGGCCGGTACCCAACCGGTCGACCCGAACTACACCACCCCCTTCTAGTTTGACATCCGTGGCAAATGATCTCGCAAGGCGGATCGACACACGGACGTACGCTAGGCGGGAATTATAGACTTCCTGGGCAGGCACGTGGCCGGAGAGTAGTGACGCAATAGACGCATATTCAGGAGAAAGAGCACATAGAGGTGCCAAGAGGAGGGGGGGAGGCATACTTTTAGTTTTCAATTTTTGACCTGGAATTATTTTTCCAGGCCTTTCTTTTTTTTTCCTTCTTTTTTTAATTAGTATTACGGTGCATGCTATAACTTTATTTAGTAAATCATTCTAAACAATAGCTCGCATGGGTGTTCTCTCTGAGTGCAGATAATCATTACCTCCGCAGAGAACATCCAAGCTCTAACATACCACAATTTAAGTTTAAATATATAATATAATAAAAGAAGACAAGGTGTACATTTATGAACCATGTAACATACCCTCATGGGGTATTTATTGAATCACTCCAAATTACTTGAGCACCCCGGGTAAATAAATGGGTACGCAACACGTATCTCTTATTATTTATTAAAAATAAATCTTTGCGGCCCGTTATAGCGGGTCCGCAACGGGCAGCTATCGCTGGCCCCATATCCGTCCTGACATCTAAGACAGGAAGAAAAATAATAAGAAAAATAGATATAATAATAATAACTTAAAAGTTAATTTATCAGGCAGCCCCAGCGTAGCTGAGACTGCATGACGGGATTATGACATTATTGCACTGCGGGACGTTGTATTCTTTACGTCGCACATGACGTTCTTACACTATCGGAGTCCGCAGTGCTCATTTCGTGTGGGACACAGCCGGGCACTGAAGTGTGCGGCTGTGTCGGATAACCGTAGTCATCCTAGGGACGGGATTCAATTGATCTAACATATATAATAAGAAGAAAAGTATTTAAAAAATAAAGTAATAATTAATACATTTCCACGAATCGCACCATTGATGTTTCTGCTGTATCACAAATGATCACACCTCTGCTGCAAAATTTCCCCATTGAGTCTGGGTCCCGCGACTGATGGTGGTTGGTCGCGGTGGATGCACTATCATTGCGTTCACTATTACTGGCACTGTCGGAAATATCTGAAGTGATGGTGGTGGAAATATGTGCGTCCATTATGTCTCTCACAGTTACTGCCAGTTCTAATTTATCCATATGTATGGCAGCGGCGGCACTAGTGGTTGCTAATGTCCTTGATGCTGTAGTGGTGGTAGTCATCGTGTTGGCTGCTGTAGCTGTCGTGGTGATGGCGGTGAGCTGTACCATAGGCTGAGGCCGTGATGCGGGAGCGGATACGGCAGGAGACGACATCTTCCGAAACTTAGCATATTTTAACAGACGATTTGCGGTGACGTTAGCTACGGGCTGAATGTCCTGTGTGTGGGTGATTCGTCTCTTTCCCGCATATGGAGGTTCCGGCATAGTTCCCTTTCTGTTGGCGGGTTCAGAAAGGCTTGGGGGCGGATGCTGGATAACACGGGTCGGAGTATTACGACACTATGGTTGTGGGTGTAGTGACTGTAGCCAGATGGCTAATAACTGAGGCGGGTGCTGCCGGACTGGATTTTGCGGGAGACTTTTGCTTCTTACTCCGCTTTAGGACTGGTGTAGATTAAGTAACTGGTACCGGCATAATGCTTCCTGGCGCGGTTGCAGGCAGGATTTCACGTCTGGCTGCCAGTACGTTGCTTACGGTAGCCGCGGGAAGACGATGACTAACGGGATATTTACGAGTAGTGTTCTTCGTGTGGGCCATTTTCTCGGTCGGAAGAACTTTGACGAGGTTTCGAAACTGGTGGCTAAAACGGCACGATCCTCGTTCTCTTCCCCAGGAACTAATGTTACCTCTAACACATGGTGATGATATCGGAGCGCGTGGGTCACCACGTAGCGAGTAGCGGTGTAGAGATACTGGCACGTCACACAGAAGGTTGACTGGAAGAGATGATCCTTATTAACATTAAGGGTGCGGTCTGATTTTCTCGTAAAAGTTCTGGTACAGGGCTCTCCGCTAGCTAATAACGAGCTGCACGGGAACCGTTTTGGAACTGGTACCGACTCTTCTTCGGACGAATCCGATAATGCTAAATCTTCAAGGAGTGACATCTTGTTCCCGCATGGTAGTTGGCTGTGGGAACCTTATTCAAAACCTAATGCCCTATCTCTTCATTGTATTTAACTTTCCAGGCCAAGTATAATAATGAAATAATAATAAAACAGCAGAATTTGGTTTGCGACACGAAAGAAGCCTAATGCTATCTGTTCTTCCCTGGTGTCGAGTTTTGACGGGAAGACAAAGTTTCAGAGCGCGCTTCCTCCTTTTATACTATTTGGTGACGTCACAGGTGGCAGATGACCACACCTAAAAGTTTTAACAGGTGATTCGGTCATTCTCATGAAAGTTTCCTCTTTTTCCGACCTAGACGTCTAGGGATTAATGCCTCCCATATAAAGAGGGTACTTTCAATTATAGGAAGAATGAAGCATTAACTTTGTCTTAATTTCGCGCATTTAACAGCCTTCGATCAACATAGAAACGTGGTACTACTTTTTCTTTGCGGTGCCTCACCTTTTAATTAGTGTGAGGCGGTTCTCCAGATTGGATGCTTATAAACTTGCCTGTTTTAATTTTAGGCTGGAGCGCCCGATGGGGTGTGTGGGAGCCAGGTGACGTTAGCGGCAATTACCCTGACTCACGCCCTGACTCACGCCCTGTCTTTGGGCGGCTCTTGTGTTTAAAGCGTTTGATCCAATTTACTGGAAATAGCAGTGAATGGCACGTGGCTCTAAAAAGCATGTGGTTGATCGGAAACATATATGCTGTTTTATGGCGATGGCCAAAATGCTGTTGCTGATGATATGTGTCTGTAATAGGTAGTTCTCAGCCCGTGTTGATTATAGACTGGAACTCAAGGAAGAGAATTTTTTATACTGTCAGATTTTTGATGCCGCTTTACCGGCCCGTGCACTAATGATTTGTATTTTAACAGTAAAGTTGTAATTTGATGTGTGGTTTAAACAGATCAATTCAGGCGGTAGATCAACGTTACTGATCCCATCAAGATAGCTATGTTTTCCGAGCAGGAGCGCTGGCCAAGCATTCTCGTCAATGGGTAGAACTAGCTCCGTCCCGGCCTCGACCAGACACATTAGTACCATTTAATAATGGTTAAATTACAGTACAACTCGAAAGTGCCACAGTTATTAAATTTACAATGCCGTCGTTCGGAGATTGTGAATACAGTCAACCTGAGTGTCTGTGTTTCTGACATGTTGGTGATTTGAATCTGATACGCGGGACTGGTTATCTGTGGATGATACTTGCGCTGTGGTGGTGACGTGTTTATGGCCGTCAGGTGCGGGAGTGGGGAGGGAGTGGCGGCATGAATGTCAACTTTATTGAACCCCGAGGGCATTTCACTCTGTAATGGCCAAGCCCATGGGCGGGACAGAGTTACTTTAGAGTGCAGATGACCTGTCAGATGCTGTCGTAACTTTGATCAACCATTGTCGAATTCAACTTTTTGGTAGCAAATTCCTACTCGTGACTGACGACAATGCGGGCATCTTGCTCTCTTAATAATATCGACTGTTATTACGTGTAGATGAAGTATGTTGATTTAGCCGTTTCCGTACGACGTCGAGAAAAGGGGAAAAGGGAGGATTGTTGGACAAACGTTCCTCCCATGATGCGTACAGTAGATGGCTGTAATGCATTCCTTATATCCAAATGATCAGTTCTCCCGTAACTTGATAATAAGGTGTGTGTGGGAGATTTGTTGGCTTTTGTCTGTTGATGATAATGTTGTTGTCGGGATGTCCAGGCTGCTGTATGATGCCAATGTTATAAGCGAAGTGGGCACATTCCAGTTTTCCACGCTGGTGAACGCCAAGTCTGTTGTTATTGCGGGAGGTGTGGTCTGCAGGAGATATTATTAGCTCCACCTGTGCAAGCCATTTCTTGCAATGCTTCATTCTTCGTTTTACAGAGGAACCAAGGCTTGTTGTGTGCGGAGAAAGAGGGGGATGTCATTGCTGCGGATGGGGGAGGCAATGACATGTGTGAAGCCGTGCATTTGGGTGTCGGTGTGAAAGCTGATTTCGGTGGATGAAGGTTGGCCACTGACCGTTGTTGTATGAAGGCCGTAGTTGAGCCGGGAGGTGGATACGGGCACCGAGGTGTTTGTTGTTCTAAACTGCGTGGTTGCAAGGGTGGTGCTAAGTGTTGTAACTAAATTTGTGCGTGCTGGGATTTGTTTATTAATCTCGTCTATCCGTTCTCTCATGTTGCCGTTGTTGTTGTTGCCCCTTCCTCCAGGCGCTTGATTCTGAATGGAATTCTGTATAGCTGGTGGTCGTGATGTCTGTGTGGTTGGTGTCAAAGAACTGGGGGAGCATTAGCGGGCGGGGCGCAGCTTCTATCTCGTTGATAGGATGGAGTTGGTGTCGGTTACTCTTTGCCGTTAATTGGGCCAAACTACCATGGTCGCTTAGAAATAATTTTTCTTCCATCGCGGGTTCACCGCTCAATGCATCGATAAGTGTCGAGATGCAAATGGATCACGCCTTCCGTATTGGTGCTCGGATATGCGCGTGTGACTAGCCTCCTGATTCGGCTAGCTAACTCAGGAAGAGTTTCTCCCGTGCATCGTCAGAGGTTCTTAAGTTGAAGACGACTGGTTTCTCCGAGGGCTGTGTCGCCAAATCGCTCCATCAATGCTCGTTCCAATTGTGTAGGTGGGTGTGTAGTCAGTTCCAAGATCCGCAAGAACTTGTAGAGCTTTTCTGGAAGGTTTTGCGGCGAGATATTCACCCATTTGCTGATCGTTCCAGCGGTTAGTACGACTTATGATCTCGAACTGTATTTTATAATTGGTCCAGTCATTCTCCCCACTAAATTCGGGAGGGAGGATGACTCGGCCAAGACCGCGGGAAGAATGAAGTGGCTGAAATCCGGGTGGTGCGGGTATCTGAGAATCTGATGAATATGCCGAGGCTGGTCATGGTGCAGTTGGTGGTGATGATGGTGTTGGTGTTTCCCGTCGATGCCGATGCAGAGGAGCTAGGACACGCGTACTCCAATTTAATGAGTCTGCCCCGGTTGTAGAGCCATAGACCGGCATGGGTCTATGGACGGGAGGCGGATTGTTGTCAAGATTACGCAGATGTTCTCCCCGAGGTGAGGACTGATATTCCTCATATGGTGGAGGTGCAGTCGACTGACGGTCGTCATGTGTTGCATGACTGATATACCGGCGAAATGGTGGTGCCGATTCCTCCCGATAAAGCCGTGGAGTTCCCCTTGAGTATAGCGTTGCGCTAGAAGGGGGCGGTGTGGGAGGTTGTCTGTATTGTGGATTATCACCCGGCTATATGGTCTCCGTAGATGACACGGGTGAACGATAGTAGTCTGAAGGACTATTGAGATGCCCGTAATCGGGTCTTTGTCGGGGTCGTCCACGATTCGGCCCTGTTGATGGTTGCCTGTCGCGGACGTCCGATATAGTTCTAAACTCTGTTCCCGCCTGTGAGGCATCCCGAAAGGTGCCGTCGCTAACAGGCGAAAACAGGTTATAGTGCGGTGTTGTTGATTCCACTGAATTTCTGGCATAGTCGGTGAGCATGTGAGCTGAAAATTCATCGTATGACGCTACCTCTTGATCGAGGGAGTCGTCCCTAAATGGAGAAGGTATTGAGCTAAGCTCACTGTATGGTGTGTGTGTGAGTTCGCCGCGTGTGGTTAATGATGTTCTTCGGGCCCCACATCGGGCGCCACTTGTAGCTCGCCGGGTAGTGTCGGGCCGTTCCGGAGTATCATGTCGACTCGCCGCGCCGCAAGTGCACGACGAATGATGACGCTGGTTAGCATCCGGTCTCGGGGTGACGGACCTTGTACGAGACTGCCCTGCGGGTAACAAAAACTGGTTCCAAAGGCCGGTGGAACTCAATCGTTCCAGTGGGGCCGTGCGACCATCGTCGTGAACATTAAATACAACGGTCTCATCCCAAGAATTTGTCACCAGTATGCTTGTCCATAGCAATTTCGTGATCTATGGACTTACAAGATTTGATTTTGGTGACCTAAAATATAAGTCTATACAATGATTTTACCTAAACAATTATAAATATGCTAGATAAAACTAAAAGAAGAGCATACGAAAATACGAGACATAGGTAGATGAACTTTTAAACATGGGGCTCCCAGAGCTACCACACAGACTCGTAGGTCCACAGAGGTATCCTCGCATGGGAGGCTCCCGTACACGAGACTTAACTAAGTAACTTATTATAAGTTATTATACCTCTAAGCTGAAAGGAAGAAGATTATCTCGGACGAAAAGTTATGTGCCTCACTACTAGTGCTAGTTTGGGTGAGGAGTATTATCCTCGCATGGACCGTCATTGCTGAATCCTTGCGAGAGGCAAGTGCCTCGCGCGGGCCTCAGTCTCGGGAAGGTGTCGCTACTGCTTAAAGCGGGAGAAGAGTAGTGGGCAAAAATGGGCCCACTAATATTTCAACCAAAAATGCTTGAGAAAGAAAAGACCATACCTAATGAGATTATGACTATAGGGTTGCGTGCTGAGCGATTCCTGATGGATTCCCTCGGCATCGTCTTATGTGATTCTTAGTATGCTGAATTAGTAGTTGTCGCTTTATTTATGTGGGCCTTCTGCTTTGCTTAATTAGCTGTTAGTTGTTTTTAAAACAAGAACTATTTTTGGCCGCAAATGGCTGGTATCTACATGGCTATTAGACACAGCTGTCATTGAGAACAGATGCCCTAAGACATCAATACTGAAGACAGCGCTCATACATGTTACTTAGTAAGATCTCCGAACTGAATAAGAACCCGGACATCCCGCTTCGTAACCACATAAAACATTACAAGACATAGGTTACTTTTCACGAAAGCATTATTAGACCAAGAGAAGAATATACTTTAGATTTCTTAACGAAGAGTGTCTCTAATCATATTAAACCTATCCTATCGAGCTGAATAGAAAAGGTTTAGTCGGTAGTATGCCGGGCTAAACAGAGTTATAGCACGGACAGCGACCTCAGTGAAAAATTGTTGGTGGCGGGAGAAGGTGCTGCATATATAAGTGTTGCTGTATAGTGTTTCCTATGTGCACTGCAGTCCTATATTTTCTATAAATAAACAAAACATATGAACTGATGGCCACTGGCCATATATATACATAACCTAACCAGAACAATCAATACGGTATCAAATGATCAGAAGTATATATCTTAGGTGGCCATATATATACATAATCTAACCAGAACAATCAATACGGTATCAAATGATCAGAAGTATATATCTTAATACAGGTTAACGAACCTACTACGGTGCAGTTAGTAAAACACCTTACAGGAAATGAAAATAACTATAAACAAATATAGAACTTATAACTAGCGGTCCTAAGACTGCTACGGTACCTTTTAGTCATTGGGACCGTTCTTACGGATACAATATAATTAAAGAAGTACATATAGCGAAATAATTAAAATGTGAAGTATAGTTACTTGAATACTCGGTAGTCATTCTTAAGTTAGGCTACCGTGTTACTGAAATTGATATGTCATTCCATAGTTGAACCGCATTGATGCATTCCCAGGAAGCTGGAAAGTTCCTGCAGGTTGGTTCTCGCAAGCTGTTTTCCGCAAACAGGATTCCCGCAAGAACACTCATGGTGGGGGTACATCACTCAGTACTGTAAGCCTAATAGGATGTCTAACGAACAGTCAGCAAAAGCTACGATAGTACCTACCGTGGTGAAGAAAGTTCCAGTACACCGATGGCACGGATGGAAGTTGTAAACAACCCGATCACAAGCAGGGGTTGTCGGATGCGAATGAAGATACAAAACAAAGCTTAACGGTGCTGGGTACGTCAGCCAGCTCTGAAGACGCACCGGGCAGAGTTTACTTGCTGCGGTCGAAAGTTAGAAGAACCTACACGATATTAGTGCGGTGACAGTTGAAATACCACTTTTAGGCGTGGCCGGCAGATCCGCCGATTCATCCATCAAAGAACATCCTGCCTCTACATCTGTAGAATCACATATTCAGGCCGTAAAGGTCTCACCGCAAATTTGTGTTCCGAAGTAGATATTGATATTCGTGAACAGTAATCAGAAAGTTCCAAACTGCTCCCGTAAGAAGGGAGTTACAAAATTGTTTTAGTGCAGTGGGTTGGGTAACTGCCAGTTACGGGAGAAAAACCTGACACAAAGCGAAGTAATATGCGTGTTGTCTGTCGCGCTGATAGTATCTGGTTATAGATCCAACCTGTTCGATCCCTGGCCGAGGATGCTCTCGATCTCTGGATCGCGTCTCCTTTTATACTCCTCATGACATCCATCGTTCTAGCAACAGCCAATCAGCGCATAGCTAATAATAGCGCAGTCGAATGTTCTAAAACATTCTAGAAGTTCTGCGTCCACGTGGTTATGACGTCACGGCACTATTTTGAAGATAATCAAGACGGGGTTTCCGTGGATAACGCAGTAACCGATTTTGAAATGGTTTACAGATTTAAAAAACTTAATGATAAAAAAGATTAATGACATATTCAACGGGAACAGGCAATCAATAAGGATTACAGGGTACCATCTCGGTACACTAAAAGCGTCATCCTATCTTGGTCGTAAACTACATGCTCCATCAAAATAGCATCTAAGCGCGCGCATGCTCATGATGCGCTTTAACGAACTTAGTCGTTTTCGCAATGCGATCTCTCATAGGTCCATATACGCTTATGGCTCTATCCAGGGGGGCATGTTCAGGGAACGAATCCAGGATATGGCCAGTACCCGACCGGTCAATCCGAACTACACCAATAGATGCTAGAAGTCGAGTTGCTGTCTGAATAGCACCTTTTAGACAAGAAAACGTGGAATTCCTATTTCTGTAGATGATCTATACATACCTAGTGCGTACAAGAAATGTACAAAGTTTAGATATGATATTTCCAAAACTGTGTCATTTATCATCAAATCAATTTCCAATACATTCCCTATTGACATATTTGTCCACGATACAGAAAATCTCAATATCTCATGAATAGTTCGGGATATCGAAGTTCTGTAAATGGTGTCTGAGAGGCAATTACGCCCCGGATCATGCGAGCTAAATGCTGAAACAACCCGACCATAATTCTGTTATCTATCAGCAAATCATGGAAATATTGTTTAGTGTGCAAATTTGCAATAATAGAAATGTTAATATGTTTACTACTGATTTTATTTTAGTAAGCAATAGTAGCCTCTGGTATCTAGGGATGTCACAAATGGCAACCCTCTGAATTCTCCTGATGTAAAAAAATTGAGTTTATGCAGTATTTTCTCAAAAATTGCTCACTGAACCGAAAAGATTTTATGGGTCAACTTGCGGATCAACATATCCTAGAAATGTGTTAGATTTCAAGATGATCCCGAAAAAATCCTAGGAGCAGTCGCTGACCGAATATTGCTCCCCTAAATTCCCTATGGGACATGTTGGGAACGGAAATGCAACTTCCTGAAAGGTTAACATGTTCACCAATGATTCTATTTTATTAATCAATAGTAGTATAATGTATACACGTATATGCCAAATATCAAGCATCTGACCCACCTAGAAATATGAATTATCTTGATTCCAAAAAAGTGTGGCTCAACATGTGGGTCAAGACATACTAGATGTTTTTCCAGTTTCAGGATGATAGAGACAAAACTCTAGGAGCAGTCAGTATCGGAATATTGCTCTCATACATTTCCTATGGGGACATGGTTTGTACGGAAATGCAGAGTTCTGAATGGTCAACATGTTCGCCAAAGATTTTATTTCACTAATCAAGAGGAGTATAATACATCTACATATATGGCAAATTTCAACCATCTGACCACCCTAGAAATATGAAGTATCTTGATTTAAAAAAATTTGGCTTATGCCAGGTTTTCACCAAATCTGGTCACCGTACCCAAAAGATATTTTGGGTACCGATGTGGATCAACACATGCTAGAAGTCTCTGAAGTTTCAAGATGATTGACGAAAAACTCTAGGAGTAGTCACTGTCTGAATATTGCTCCCATACATTTCCTATGGGAATGCGGATATCTCGGAAACCATACACCCGATCGAGAAGAAAAGTAATAGCAAACTAGATCCCAAGGGGTACTACAAGTTGACCAAGTTTATAAAGTTGTTCAGCTCAAAACTGTAGGAGAATCCTTGAGAATAATAATAATAATAATAATAATAATAATAATAAAAATAAGAATCTTGAGAAAAAACCCCAATAATCTGCGATAAATCACAGATTAATAATGTAGCTGGCGACATCACAGGTAAATAAAGAACATACTAACTTGCCTAAGCAGCATTCTAGAACAGTATTAAGCAAATCAACTCACCTATGCTACATTCCATAACAGTTTCCCTATGATATTTGCAGATTGGATTTGTAACACCAAATGGTTGTTTCAGACAGTCGAGGAAGTGGCTCTCATTCCCATGGCATTGTGTAATTTCCATCCAATTCGGACGATATTTTCCAATTAGTCTAGATGATCGTAGAAGACGTGATTGCCTACAAGAAATAATATAGTTACAATAACAACTGATGAAGTTCGTTCCAAAACGTAGAATTAAGCGAATGTGAACCTTAAGACAGTATAATAATATTTAATCTGTATCAAACTTCAACAGAGCCATTCTCAGAAACTCCCAACAAAGCCAATGCCACTAGCCCTAACAGTCACTGACTGTAACCTTAACAAAAGTCACTTACTCAAACCTTAACAGACTTACTATCACACACCCTAGAAAAATCACTGTCACGATCATTAACACGGCCAGTCACATACATCAACTCAGTTACCACCACAAACCCTAACTATTGCCATATGATACGAACGTGGATCAAACATGAGAGCTAATAATTTAAATAGTCCCTTTTCTCAATAGCACTGTAAGACTATATTTTAGTTGCTACCCTGTCATGTTCATCGCTCGGCAGAAGAAGCTAGCATCTGATGTGAATCTATCAGCGCACACCGGTCCCCAAACACCCTTATAAGCAACCTCCAAGCGACCACCATATGCAGACAAACCGTCTGCCAAGCGCAGCTGGACATCAGCAGGCTGCACAGGGACAGCTAATAATAATAATAATAATAATAATAATAATAATAATAATATAATAATAATAATAATAATAATAATAATAGTGAGAATTTCCAACTCTGCCAACCTGAAAACCTATACAGAGCGATTATCTCACTGAAGTGGAGATTTTGGGAGGGTGGAAAATGGCCTTTTTTCAAAATTACATTTGCAACTACAAGGAGTTACCTGATTTGAATAAAACTTCCGAGATTTGTTCTATACGATGCATAGGGCTAGTCCACATCACCCCACATTTTTTCACCGTTTCAACTTCGATTATTTTAAGACTGATTTGTATGCAGGTTATATAGCCAGGATTAGAGTTATCCGATTCGTAAAAGGCGACTTTCAAATTTTCTCCAGATTTTTCCGCCATTTGAACTTTGATTATTTTTAGACTGTATGCAGGTTATATAGCCAGGTATAGGTTTTGGCTGCGTTAAGCTTTTTCAAATGACATTTGCACCCACAAGAAGTCATCCGATTTGAATAAAGCTTCACAGGTGTGTTCTATATATGCATAGGACTAGTCCACATCAAAAAGAAAGCAACACAGCAGCTACTCGTCGCACCGAGTACGAATACGCTGACATCAAAATGATATGGATCTATGATAGTCCCGAGGTGCTCATATGCATTATTTAGCGGCCACATAATACAAATATTGATAAGTGGCAAGTCATCAGAAAATATAGACCATGTCCGGGATCCTAACCCAAACAAAACTCTAATCCTACTTGGGGACCTAAATGAAGACCTTTTTAACCTGACCAAACACCACCTGCGTGATATAATCATGACATTTGGGTTCCACCAGTTAATAAATGAAGTAATTAGGCCTGTATCGAATACCTTGCATGATCCAATAATAATTAATAATAGAATACTAAAAGATAACGCTGTAATGTCACCTTTCAGTAGTGATCACACCTCAGTTTATCTGGTCATAACACCCAAGCGTAAATCATACAAGCGACAGATCAGCGATTGTGGAAAACTGACTGGGATACACTTGGCCAACGCATCCTGAAATACTCTTCTCAATGAAAATGGCGTTGGCATATGGTTGACATAAGGTGTTGGACCATTACCGTCTCCATGCAGTTAACCCATGCATACCCAACACAATTGTAACAATACACCTAAATGATAAACCGTGGATGTCAAATCGAAATGAGGATCAGAGAAAAACGTTTTAAGAAGTCAACGAAAACAAACCAAGAGAATGACATAATGGGATTCAAGAAGCAGCGGAATCATGTAAACACTCTAGTTAGGATAGACAAATAAGAATTCAGAGACAAGACGGCCGAGAAAATAAAAATGGACGCACAGGCTCCAAAGAGTGGTGAGAACTGAGCAACTCTTTCTTATCTGACACGAATTCAAACTTTAATAAAATACCACCCGTCAAGCGTGAAGATGGCTCATTCGCCAATGATCTTCCTGAAAAGGTGAATCTCCTCAACACTTACTTTGCCAGTATTGCTACAATAGACGAAGCTCAAGCTCAACTACCAGTTCTGCCATTACATACAGAAACGATACTAACCCCTATAACACTAACAACCAATGGTATTTTAGATAAACGTACTATCTAACCTGGACACGCCGAATGCAATTGGTCCTGACCTGATAAGTCCACAACTACTCATAGAGGCTAACGAAGTTCTGGCCCCGCTATTGGCACAATTTTTTAACCTTTCTCTTAGAAACTCTCATTTTCTAACTTCTTGAAAAGTGGCGAATGTAACACCAATCTTTAACAAGAGGTATCAGAAGATACCAAATATCTCACATTTTTAAGTTACCGCAGGACCCAGCTGCCGCAGGACCCAGTCTGCCCTGCACTAAATATTCTGTGAAAAAATAATTCCCACGCCATGTACAAGAACAAGAGCTATAAGAATATAGCAAACAGCTTGGCTGTATATAAATTGTACATTACAGGATATGATGGACCAGCATATACAGTTTCATTTTGAAGTTTGACAAGTCACTTTGAAAAATTTGGATATGTATATTTTCTTCTACTTATGATGAGCACTCACGATTCTCTGGAGTCATCTCGGGAGTTGTCTGGAGTTCAGGAAAGGTGGACTTCCTTTCTCAGATTCTTCTCGTAATCAAATCAACACAAACACTTTTCCAAGATAATAATGATAATATACTAATTTAAGAGAGCCGTATTGCAGGCTTTGTAAAACTAATGATACTTTTTAACAAACTAATTTCAATTATATTTCTAACAAAGCTTCTACTTACTAAACAAACGAATATCAATTGCTGATGTTAAACCTGTATCGAGAGAGATGTCTTCTCTAGAAGAGTGCAATCGGAAGATAAGTTAATTTCCGTCATGCACGTCCTTATATACAATACAAGTGGATCTGTGCATGACGTCGTTCTGATGATGTTTCAGAGGGCTTCCCTGGTGATTTCCAAAATCTAACTACTTTGATTGGTTAACACTCCTCTTCCCACACACAATAGACGGTCGGACTCAACCGGTCAGAACCATTATGCAAGTGATGCCTCTTGACAGAATATGTATACATTTCTGCTTTGACAAGACACATCAAGCATCAATTCCTTGCCTACATTAAGCTTCCCACATTAATTCTGTTGTGACAAGAGCGATAACCACTCAAGTATTAACTCATCCACATTACTTTCCTATAGGAGAATTATATTTGGATTCGCTAACTAATGGTTATGAGTCGTTGTGATCTCTGACCTGACATGCACATTCTGGTTAATTACCAGAATTACACATACATCATGGGATTTCTATCGATGCTGAATCACATAACTGGATCTGTATACTCTATTCATGCTATCTGACCAACTTCTTCGAATCATGTGATATCCTTTCTTAATTAAACATCCTGTAAGACCTTGTCGCATTAAATACCAAGAAGTTAAAGATTCAGTTTATTCCTCATAAAGGAGTATGACTATGACTTTACATGGGTTGAATATTTGTCCAAATTATTCACTCTAAATACTGATTGTGAAAATGACAAAACTAGATTGATTGTGGCAACCAATCCTAATCAAACGGAAATCTAATATGGCTAATCCAATTTGTCCATCACCAGTGATTATAATTATCCATTTAGAATCCTTCAAAACATTTACATAAAATATATCATTTATACCTTCAACACACAACATGCATAATTATAAAATAATAATAGCAGTGGCGATAATCGGATATCCCGACACGATATAAATACCTATCACATAAATGTTACACCACCACTCTATCCTGTCTAAAATGACCTATATAAACGGTCATATTACTTACTGTCACTAGCGGCCTAAATAGTTGGTCTTATTCTTAGTGACGTATATATAATGACTAACTGTCCATAGCGACCACAATAGCTGGTCCTATTTTCAGTGACGTATTATGATGACGATGTCATGAATATTCAAGGCTGAGGATGTGACCCAAAACATGCTTGACCCGCACAGTGTCAAAGGTCATCTGCAAATATTTACCCAGGTACCAAAAGGTAGCCATGGGGTTTGCGGGTAGCTGGTCCACAAATCCCGCATTTACAACTTGTTAGCACCCATCGGGCAAGCATGCTTGGAGACTGATCCATAAATCTGCGCTGCCCGGTAGTAGCATGCAGTGCAATGACTACTGGCACACCAAGACTGACTGAAAGGCAAATGGTCCAAACATAAGCAATGTTCATAGCCTGAAAACATTAATATGATGCAGGCTATATCTAAGAGGCATATATAGCAAATCTAAACGTTTGATCTAAACTCGATAAATCTTTGCTGATATATTAACCACAGCGCATATAACATGGATGCAAAACAGCCATAAAATAATCAAAGTCTAAACCCAGTAAAAATATGTCAAACTTTTTCAAATCTATTTCTTTTTTACGTGGACTAGTTATAAGCATCGGCTAGAACAAATCTGTGACGCTTCATTCAAATCGCAGAGGCCCTTGCTGATGTAAATGTTGTTTGAAAAAACCTTAACCACAGAATAATGAGTATTAGCGTTGTGCATAATGCTCTGGTTAGCCCCTCCAAATGTCTGGATTGACACCCAGTGGGTTACACCCCTGCGCCACGTTGAGGCCGAGCATATAGTCTTAAACATGGTACAGATTGTCTTTTTATCTGATTCCCGCTCCGTCCTTGAGGCTATCACCTAAGGTAAGCTGCCACAACTTGAAGAAGCACTAAAACCACCAAATGCTTTCGGATAGCACTGCAGTGGATCCCCTCACACTGTGGAGTCCAAGGAAATGAGGAAGCAGACAAGATGGCAAAGGTGGGTGCAGAAGAGAATCCGACAGAAAACATGGTTACCCATACAGAGATAAAGACTATCATCAAGCCACTCTATAGAACACCTCAATCAGAAGATGCCTACCATCATCTCTCGAGGCCAGAGCAAGTGACCATTTTTCGTCTCAGAACTGGACACAACAGACTAAACCAACACATGTACAGTCGATTCCACCTTACGACATCGCCCGCTTGTCCTTGTGGAGAAGCAGAACAGACCACAGAGCACATACTTCAGTGTTGCAGTACGTATCAGCTGCTGAGAGAAGAGATCTGGCCTTTGTCAACCTCTTTTCTTGAAAAGCTGCATTGGTCTCTGGAAGAACTGCAGAAAACCCACAGATTTCATCTTGAGAACGGCTCTCAAAGTGTGATACCAGCGATCGAAAAGAAGAAGAAGAATAATAATAATGAGTATAACCTGGATGCAAATCAGTCATAAAATAATCAAAGTCCATCCGCTGTAAAAGTATAGAACAATTTTAAAAATGAATTTCGTTTTTATGTGGACAAGTCCTAAGCATAGTATAGAACAAATCAGTTAAGTTTTATTCAAGTCGGATAACCCCTTATGGGTGGAAATTTCATTTAAAAAAAGCTTAACCACAGCATAATACATATATCCAAATAGCATAACACCTGGGTGCAAATCAGCTAAAAAATTATCAACGTTCAAATGCCGAAAGAATATGGTAAAATTTTGAAAATCTATTTATTCTAAATGTGGACAACTACTAAGCATCGTATAGAACAAATCTGTGAAGTTTTATTCAAATTGGATAGCCCCTTATGGGTGAAGATGCCGTAAATTCCAAAACCCTCTGCGCAGGTATATGGCCAAACATGGACAATCTTTACTGGGAAATGTTTATGGACAGCGGCGACGTATTACACATGCGGTGTCAGGCATCAAGTTTGTCTAGAGCTGTCTTTGGACTGTCAAGGGCATCTTTGATGGACTGGAAAGCTATGTTCCCCATAACGCAGCAATGTCAGCAGTACCACAAAGCAGTGAGCCCAGGATTTTACTTTTCCTCCGTGGTTCGCCGCAACAAACTGTAGCGTCATTTTCCTTAGTTTCATGCTTTGTAGATTTGTATGTGTGGGTGTACTCTGTTTTGGATTGATTCCTAACGATTCTCAATTTTCACAGAGCAGCAAGGTAACAGGTGAAAAGCACAAGTGATAGACCATCTCCCTGTGGGAAGCCGATGGATGTTCCAAACTCTACAGACTAACACTACAGACTCACTAGTTGTAGTTCATCTGCATTATAACTGGCCTGGCGTAGTAAATTTAGGATCTTTGAGCATTTAATTGTGTCGAAGGCTCATGACACATTAATGCACATTTTGTGAAAATCCCAGTGTTTGGACATGACTAATGTCACAAGCATGCATTGAGCCCATACAATGCCTGCGCAGCTGCATCCACGTTTAAAGCCACTTTGACATGATCCGGTGAAGTCATTAATCTTGTCCCAGATGCGGCATAGATTAACATAGGATAGGATTTTATCGTATGCTGTTGAGGAACACAATGGGACACAAATTGGCTTGGGGGGGGGGGGGGGGCGGGGGCGGTGGCCTTTTGGCTTGGGTAGCGCGATGAGGGCGTCTTGGCCTACAGCATCAATGGGAAGGTGGTGCATCTAAGCTGACTTGATTAGGTGTGTGATCGGTTTTGTGATATTGTCACTTGCATATTTTAATAGTTCATTGCTCATGCCATCATAAAGTATCATTCAGAGTTGTGTACAGTGAGTGGTGGTGTGTAATCAGTAACTCTCAGGACTCGGGCTACCTGAAACGTTTTGAGACTGTCATCCGTGGCAGTGATTTCATCTGCCAGGGAAACTGATTGTTGAATGGCAAGATCTGTTAAGCATTCGCTGATGTTGCACAGAATGTTACTGCCTAGTTTGGTGCGTTATTCACTTTGATAAATGCACAGCCATAACGCTTTCTGCTCTGCTGACAGTCTTACTACTAAGGATCATCAGTATACCTAGTTTGGTTGTTTCTGAGAACTGCTACGATGCTGGTAGCTGACGATTCCATAAATTTCAGTGTTTTAGTTAGGGCTTCGTTTAGATCGGAGCCGACGTCAATGTTAGCTACCTGCTCCCCGAATGTATTTTTGAGTGTCAGTGTCGCCGATGAGCTTGAGTAGGTTGTAAGTGACTCTAACCCTCTTGTCTGGTATGCCGCATATACATTGGGTAGAGATGGTTCATCTATCCCCTACTAGAGATGGTGCACCTATCCGAAGTAGGGGTTTTGCTTCTGTTTTACATAGTATGAAGTCTATTTGGTTAAAGACGGCTGGAGTAGCTTTAGAGCCTTTTGGGAGTTTGCCACCAATGCATCCCCATTGCCATTGCGCGTGCACTCTCCATATGACCACCAACCCCACCCCCCCCCCCCCCGACCCTCACCTTACCCCCATCCCCACCATAAGCCAAGTCCTGAATTCTTGTCTGCATTGCCGAGTTTACCTAGCTTGGAAGTGAAATCTCCGCAGACGAACAATTGCTATCTGGCTGGGATTGTAATGGCGGAGCTCGTGTCTGCATAGAAGGAATCTAATATTGATAATAATGCATTTCCAATAGCATAATTGTGTAACGGAGCTGAAATTGACCTGGAGAAATATTTTGTAAATAAGTTTTATTTTTTCTTGAGTTTGTACATAAGTTGTATGTGATTAGTCATGAAAGCTTTCAAAAAGCTATTTTTTCAAAAATATTATTTACTATAATTTATGTATGCCAAACAAATTTAATAAGTGACCAACATAAAGATTAGTCAAGAATGTGTCAAATATTAATTAAGATTCATGTCAAATCAAATCAGCAGCACAGGGTTTCAATATTACGCTGCGCTATTCATACCTAATCAATGGGGGAACTACGCGTCCAGCTAATAGAATTCGCTATGGCGGTTCTCGCTCAAGCGCCAATATGTTTTCAGATGTTTAATACGTTTTCAGAAATAGTTGCCGACCAGATATTATACGGCATAGTGACGTAATAAGATAAGAAATTTTAACCAATCAAAATTAACAGAAATTCATGGCGGTAGCTTGAGCGATAACCTCCATAGCTGCTATGTTACTGGAGCCATAGTAACAAACAAACAGGAAATCGGTAAGCCAGCAACAAGGCCAAATCAAGTTATTCGTGATCTGGCGTTTGTACAGTATACATCTTTTAAATGAAATATTTGAAATAATTTGAGTAAAGA
The DNA here is from genome assembly GCA_034401795.1 of Chaetoderma sp. LZ-2023a. Taxonomy (NCBI): domain Eukaryota; kingdom Metazoa; phylum Mollusca; class Caudofoveata; order Chaetodermatida; family Chaetodermatidae; genus Chaetoderma; species Chaetoderma sp. LZ-2023a. Next base: position 21,391,455 of record CM067370.1, read on the forward strand.
TTTGAAGAACTCGTTTTATATGCTGCCTTGTTTGTTTGAGCTTCAGGTATGTACTATGGTTCCGTAACATTGTAGTTATAATGAAAGCTTTGTTTCTTATTACATGTGCCGATAGCCACACAATTCATATCTATTTAGACCACGAATTTGTCATAAATTTTGATGGATTTTGAGAAATATTATATTACTGCCTGGCGAAATAACTTGCTTATAAACTACTAAAGTTTTGTTTCGACCAGCTAGCAACACCTTCATTAATGTTGCATTCAAACGATTAAATTCCACCATATTATATGGCAGATAATGTTTCACATAATCTACCATGTTGTAAATCTATGACAAATTATTCAAGCTAGCTGGCTGCTTTGAAAACAAACTGTGTAAGGTACCACTGCGTGTGGCAGCAGCGCTACGAACAATCGTTTGTTTTCAAAGTAGTCAGCATGGTTTGAGGGTTGCTAAAATTTAATAATCGGCAATGTATATAGAAAAATATTATTGTATTAAATATGTATAACGCTCATCCTTAGAGTTTAGCCCATTTCAACCCAAATATTAGCGTGACATGGTACATTGTAATATTCAAATACTAATGATGGCAGCGATCAGTAATATAGCATTTCCAGGCGCATCGCTCTTACTATGAGCTCTATAGGCGTAATGGTGGCCTAACAAGTAACACTTTCTAACATGTGGCATTGAGCGATCCAATACTATGATATATTTCGGCAACCACCTTATGTGGTTTGTTTTCAAAGTATGCAATGTTGTTCACGCATTGTAAATAAATAAAATAAAAATGATGGTCCATGTCATAATTTAAAGTATATCAAATTAAGGATGTGCCACAGAACGTGTCCTTAGAGGTTAGCGCATTTAGGTTCCTATGTCCTGAATTTAACCCTCTGGTCGTTAGCCGTGCTGGGTACTTTGAAAACTAACTAGGTGGTGCTTTTCGTCCATAGCAACGACATTTGCTTTCAAGGTGCTCAACATTGCTCACGAGTAGTAAATAAATCAAATTAAAAACTACTAAAGGATGTGCCCTTAGGGAGTTTACATATTTAAGCGCACATGTCGTGAGTTTAAACCTCTGGTCGTGGTGTTAATGACCACGTCAATCTGTATTATAGTACGGTCATATGCAACTCTCTGAATACGAGAACTTTAGGCTCAAAGCGGCCTACATAGCAACATCTTCAGACAGGTTGCATTTAAATGATTCCACCTTCGTGTTCTCATAGGTTGACGCCATTGAATGTAAAATGTAGGCAAATTCAAATGACTGCTGGTTGCTTTGAAAACAAACAGTGGAAACCGTTGCTGTTTCACAGCAACGGCATCAGTTGGCTTGTTTTCAAAGTAGTTAGCATGCGGACAAGCAATACAAGTTGGACCTTCTGTGGTGCAGTTTAAAATGCGTCACATTTAATATGCCTTCTTTAGATATTAAGCCATATTAGCCTAAGGGTTAATATGCCAGTGAAAATTGTCAATTGTCTTTAATGTAACCATCGGTCCTGGGCGCTAACAACATCACAAGACAGTCCTTCTTTAGAGGCTAACTCCTTCCATCCCATTTGTAACAGACATATCCATTTCGTTTATAAATTATATCTTGAGTCATGTGTTTTAAAGAACACCACAAACTCAGCCCTAAATATTCAGCAGATAAAATTGGCCATCAAATAACGTCAACATCCCCATCATATATGTGTTGTCCGTTTGCAACTGTAGTTTCTTAGCAACACAATCATTGATTAAATACTGTATTTATCTATCAATGATTCCAGTCGAAAGACTGGATGAAAAGGGTTAACTGAATTCCTAGAACAATTTCAAATAATGTCTCCTATTCAACTTGTTGAGCAGTAGCTGCAGCGCTAGCGGTGGTCGCCATGACAACAGTAATGATAATAATAACAATAATAATAATAATATAAAAAATTTGTGATCTGGCGCTTGTACAGTATACATCGTTTAAATGAAATATTTGAAATAATTTGAGTAAAGATTTAAAGAACTCGTTTTCTATGCTGCCTTGTTTGTTTCAACCTCAGAATCGATCCCATGAGAGACCACACAAGTTAGGAACCAGCCCAGACATCCCACACATTTAAAGAAAAGGACCGATAATAATAACCGCTTGTGATATTCGCGTTCTGTAAATGGTCCCCGATAGGGAATCTTGCTCCAAATTTGATAAATCAAATGCCAAAACAATCCCTCTAGTATTGCACACTTTATCGGCAAATCGAGGAAATAGAAAACAGTAGGCATATTTGTAATAACAGAAACGTTAATATGTTCGCTAGCCCTTTTACTTCAGCTTCGACAGGCGCCATATTATACCTACGTCTATGCACAATTTCATCCCTCTGACCATCATACCCATATCCCCTAAAAATATAAGTTGCAGCGCTTACCAAAAATTCCATATTCAGGATTTTTTAGAATACCGCTTAAATGACAAAACCTATTTTTGAGCTCAAGACGTGGGCTACATAGTGCTAAAAGACTACAACAGTTCAAGTCAGTCGGCTCAACACTCTAGGAGAAAACATAATTAAAATATTTTTTTTAATTCCCCGCCCATTCTTTATAGATTTTTCGGGGCACAGGAAATCCAAGAGCTAATCATAACACATACCATTAAGCTTTGTATCAGGCGACGATGGCAGCATACCATCAGTGAAGAGCAGCATGGAAGAGACGAGCGAGTCTGTTTAGACAGTCGCTTATATATCCCCCAGGATGGTACATTCTTGTTTAGTACTGCATTGGCCGATGTTCTAGAGAAGCTTCTACGCTACATCATTTTCAACTCATGCGATTCCCTCGTTCAATCAAGTATCGACAGGTTAACGTAAAGCAACATGTCCAGGAAAGGTAGGTTACAAGCTAATTACACGCGAGTCCTGTCAGGAATCGTCGATATTACTCAGATAAAATATCCTAGAACAATTAATACCTTCTTTTGATGTGGCTGACACGACTAATTATAATGTAAAGCTGGTTTAATGTATTATGAAATATGTGATGTTATTTTGAATCCTAAAAGTTTGACTAACGTTTACTGACAGAGACGGCGAGACCATGGCTGCATGTTCGATAAATTTGAGGTACACTATCCAAGACAACACGAATTATTTTATAATGTCAATCAGTTAGAAACTGTCATACCTGAACCGGTTGAATTAATCGCCTAGTTCATGATCAGTAACCGTCCTCAGCCAATGCATTCGATTATCACTCCATTTATCCGTTCCAACCAAGTTTCTGAAACTCTCCCATCCATGAATATATTACTCGATTTGATATTGAGCTACTCGACTGTGACAGCCAATAATGTAGTGAGCCTATTCTGACTAATACGGGAAGATTGTGTTGAACACTAACAAAGTTTTCAAGAATCACATTACTGATTGGCGAATTATGCAGAAATTTCCTAATTCTAACTTGCTGAAATGAGTGGGTTTACTCGTGTGCATAATCTTTACTGGGAGAGACACAATGATAATAAGAGTTTACTCTTTTGCATACTAAATATATACACGAATTTCATTTTCATTGTGTCTTCATGGTATGTATATATGTACGTACATACGTACTTACGTACATGTGAGCCCGCATACATACATACATACATACATACATACAAACATGCCATGAAGACACACAATGATAATGCGATTCATACTTACCTGGCAGACAGATAACTGAGACATCTCTAGTATGGGAACAGGTAGTTATGCCCCAAGGTTGATCTTGACATGCACCTATTCCTAACTCTGTGCCGGTACAGACCACGTTATCAAGCCATACTCTACCAGTGCCCGGGCCAAAATAAGCTCCAGATATATAAATGCCTGTACCACTGAGGAGTCATTAATAATAATAATAATAATAATAATAATAATAATAATAATAATAACTAGAACACATTTACTTAAGTAACTGTAAATCTGCAATGTTTGGCCATTAAGGACCATCTAATATCATCTCACATGGACATGCATAATTAACAGGAATCGTTTTTGAAAGAATAAATAAAAACTGATAACATTGATGCCTAACGGGTGAGATTGACATTGAGCTTCGATCACTCCGAAATCATAACCATTAGATCGGGAATATCTGATATACCGTTTATAAAGTGTTCATGAAAATCCAGGGAAAAGACCTGAGGGGTCAAATAAGCGAGAAATTTGCAAAGATAGTTGGGTCGTTCTAAAGCCTAACATTTCACTCAATCTAACAATCTCAATCAGCGTGTGTGGGTAAAGGGAGGCAATATATGCCAAAAAACGAAAACTGATAATCTTGAGGCCCAAGGGCTGCCTTATTAACTGGGAATGTGGCCGCCCAGGGGTGGTGGAAACATGAAAGGATGTCACAGGGTACCGTCTAATATGTCCATTGACCTTCTCTCATGAAGAGGAGTTCATTTCTGCCAAAAACTAAAACTAGAAATTTGCGCTACCCTTCAACTTGGGCATGTACCCTGCAGATATTATGTTGAATTCTCGGCAAACTGGATCCAAATACTGTGAAATGTCGATACAGGCCCTATGATGTACTAGTGTCCCAAGTCTGGAGATGATTGTCCAAAATCTGTCATTCATCAGAAAATCTATTTCCAATACATTTTCTATGGAAGAATTGGTTTGTGATACAAATCTAAAAACCCTGCTCAATGCACCAAACACATTTGGGTAGGATGTATGTCTACAGATGCTGGAAGAATGTTAAGTTTCAACATGATCGGCAAAGACTCTAAGAGTGGCTATCAAAATATCACTCAAACATATTTCCCATAGGACTTTTTGGGCACCGAAAAGCAAATTTTTCAGAAACTATTCACTGGATCCAAGATAAAAGTAAGAGCAGCTCAGGCCCTATGGTGTACTGAAAGTGTTTGACGGTTGGAGTGATGGGCCAAAAATACAACATTTATCAGCAAATCAATTTACAAGATTTCCTATGGAATTGTTTCTGATAGAAATCTCAAACAGTACTCAATGGACTAGAAACAAATGTAGGTGTCACATGTGTGTGTGTTAACAGATGCTAGAAGGTCAGTTCCACCATGGTCTGCCAGAAACTCTAGGAGAAGCTGTGGTCTGAATATCACTCCAATACATTCCCTATGGTCTTTTCTGCGCAAGGAAATGGCGATTTCTCGAAAACCATACTTCAGCTCCAATTACTATAGAGGGTCTTTACATCCCATGGGGCGTACTAGAAGTGTATCAAGTTTAGAGGCGATAGTTCCAAAACTGGGTCATTTATCATCAAATCAGTTTCCAATACATTCCCTATGGAAATATTTGTCTGCGTTACAAAAATAAGGATATCTTATGAATCGATTGTGATATCAGATTTTTGTAAACGGTGTCTAGCGGCAATTTCGTTCTGGATCATCTTGCATGAAATGCTGAAACAACTCACCCATAAGTGCGTAATCCATCGGCAAATCATGGAAATGTTTGTCAGTGCGCAGATTTGCGATAACAGAAATGTTAATACATTCACTAACGATTTTATATTTGAAAACAATAGTACCATCTAGTATCTAGGTATGTTTAAAATTACAACTCTCTGAGAATCAAAGAAGTAAGAATTATGATGTCACAAAATTGTTTTTATGCATCATTTTCTTAGAAAAACGCTTTTGGGCCAGGTTACGGGTTAACAGATGCTAGATGTATGTTAAGTTTCAAGCCGATGGATAAAAAACTTTAGGGGCAGTCCCTGACCGAATATTCTTCCCATGAAAGGCTTATATGTTCGCTAACGATTTTAATTTCTTATTCTATAGTAGAATGACGCATCTACATATATGCAAAATGTCAACCATCTGACAGCCCTAGATGGTGATTTAAAAAAAAAATGTTGCTTTATGCCAGATTTTCCCAAAAACGGATCGCCAGACCCAAAATATCCTTTGAGTCAAGATGCGGGTCAAGAAATGCTAGAGTAGTCGCTGTCTGAATATTGCTCCCATACATTTCCTATGGGACGTTTTGCCCACGGAGCAGCGAATATCTCGGAAACCATACACCTGATCCAAAAGAAAAGTAATAGCAAACTAGAGCCCAAGGGGTACTACAAGTTGACAAGGTTGAAATTTATCAAATCAAAACTGTAGGAGGTAGGTTGCGAAAATCCTTGAGAATAATAATCAGAATAAAGATCGTGAGAGAAAACAATAATAATAATAATAATAATAATAATAATAATAATAATAATAATAATAAATGTCTATGCTCATTAGTATATGCTTTTTAAACCATTGTTGATTATTTTGAGACACTCAACCTCCAATTAGTTATCTATACATTTGCTGAGTCTTGCTATGGACCTACATAATCCATCTCCAAAAGCTGAAACTTGTCATTGAAAGGCCACTCACATAATGCAGCCACAGAAGCAGTATCGAGGCAATGTAAGGTATTCCCATACTGAATTACAAAGCACAGCCATAAAACAGTATTGCGGTAATGAAATGTTTCTGTTCTCTAATGCTTGCTCTTACTTGGCCACTCCTAGTTGACGACACACCACACCGGCCTCCCTGTCCATAAACCGCCAACCACACACCGTCCCCCATTCACCTTGGTAGTAGATCTCTACACGGCCGGCGATAGGTAGTGTTGTATTTGAACTGATTAATCTTACAGGAAATCTGGCGTCAGCAGCTGAATAAAAACCCAAGCAGTTGTACTAATAGTCAAAGCACGCACATTGACGCCCTCATACATATATGTATGTTTAGTAGAATATGATCAAAGGATGAAAGGCCAATGCGACCGTAAATCTGTCACTTGCATATCACAAGCAGAGCCTTGCTGTGAACAGCCAAGAGTCACCCATCCCTAAACCCCCCCCCCCCCACAAAACAGTTTAATTTAATGATGAACGTTATGAATTCTTTTTAATGCTAGCTATATTGGAAGATAGTGATAAAGGATTTTCTTACTTGAATATTTAAAATCAGACGATTGTCATCTAGTTTTGACACAGGTCTAGTGAGGGGCTCATACATGGAAATATGTACATATTTGCGATGACAGTGAATTCGTCAATAACAGAGTGCAGTAAATTTGTCAATAACAGTGCCGTGAATTTGTCGATAACAGCAGTGAATTCGTCAATAACAGAGGGCATTGAAAGCGTCAATAACAGAGTGCAGTGAATTCGTCAATAACAGAGGGCAGTGAAATCGTCAATAACAGAGGGCAGTGAATTCGTCAATAACAGAGTGCAGTGAATTCGTCAATAACAGAGGGCAGTGAATTCGTCAATAACAGAGGGCAGTGAATTCGTCAATAACAGAGGGAAGTGAAATCTTCAATAACAGAGGGCAGTGAAATCGTCAATAACAGAGGGCTGTGAAATCGTCAATAACAGAGGGCAGTGAATTCGTCAATAACAGAATGCAGTGAATTCGTCAATAACAGAGTGCAGTGAATTCGTCAATAACGGAGGACAGTGAATTCGTCAATAACAGAGGACAGTGAATTCGTCAATAACAGAGTGCAGTGAATTCGTCAATAACAGAGGGCAGTGAATTCGTTAATAACAGAGGGCAGTGAATTCGTCAATAACAGAGGGAAGTGAATTCGTCAATAACAGAGGACAGTGAATTCGTCAATAACAGAGTGCAGTGAATTCGTCAATAACAGAGGGCAGTGAATTCGTCAATAACAGAGGGCAGTGAATTCGTCAATAACAGAATGCAGTGAATTCGTCAATAACAGAGTGCAGTGAATTCGTCAATAACAGAGTGCAGTGAATTCGTCAATAACAGAGGGCAGTGAATTCGTCAATAACAGAGGACAGTGAATTCGTCAATAACAGAGGGCAGTGAATTCGTCAATAACAGAGTGCAGTGAATTCGTCAATAACAGAGTGCAGTGAATTCGTCAATAACAGAGGACAGTGAATTCGTCAATAACAGAATGCAGTGAATTCGTCAATAACAGAGTGCAGTGAATTCGTCAATAACAGAGTGCAGTGAATTCGTCAATAACAGAGGGCAGTGAATTCGTCAATAACAGAGGGCAGTGAATTCGTCAATAACAGAATGCAGTGAATTCGTCAATAACAGAGTGCAGTGAATTCGTCAATAACAGAGTGCAGTGAATTCGTCAATAACAGAGGGCAGTGAATTCGTCAATAACAGAGGGCAGTGAATTCGTCAATAACAGAGTGCATATAGCTTATACATGACACTATTAACCCCTCCTGTGTCAACTTAACCGTTAATGGTCAAACTAACCAAAAACATTCATTCTAGTGGTAGAATTTCAAAAATACTCTTCTCTCCGACTGCAGATAGACACTGGCTAATTAAAAAAATTTTATTTTATTTACCATTACCCATTTAATGGTTAAGCTATCGGAAAAAAAATCAGTGGTAAATTTTTTTTAAAATATCTTGAAAAATATTGACCATCAAAATGTTTAATTCATATATGAAGTAGTATTTTGAGCGCTTTTAGGCGCTGTTGACACAAGATGGGTTAACTGTCAGTCAGTTAGCCAGCTAACGAGGCAACCGACTAAGCAGCCAGCCAACTAAGCAAACAGCCAATGAACCAGCCAGATATCCACATTTATATATGTACAGACAAACACACGGACATTCAATATTGTAAAAAGATACCTGGATCGCAATCTACACCGACATCTTCATTGTGATTACAGTTGTTAGCACCAAACCCCCGGTGTTGACATTCAATCAGGCGATTTTCAGAACCAAAACAATCGAGGCCATCCAAAAATATTGGGCCTGTACCGCGGCCGAAATGTGCCCTGCCATAGAATCGCACAATTTGACTACATATAAGAAAGAAAAGAAATACAGCTTATAGCCACGATGATAGCAAGATGAGACTCACAAGCGTAACGTTACTCACTAGTCATAAAGTTCTATATAATCATTTTTGGTTAGGTACCACCTTTCGTATAATAAATTGCATATGGCAAATTGAAGTGATGAGAAATTCATATTTGCGATTTACAAATATTCAGTCAAAAAGCGTATCCACTGCAATATTTCAATCGATGCCATGTCAATTTCACGAAATATCTCGTCTTGCAAACTTGAACTCTGAGACTGTTTTATGATTATGACATCCTATAACATACTGCAAATTGTTACATATGATGGTCTACCATCGGATGAGTTTGCTTGTTCTTAATCGCAGACGATGGTATATTCTGTGATGACCTAGCATCAGATGGAGTCCTCGGTGGTTATAGGCCGTGTTGCTAATCACAGAGGTCATCACTCGGTGGTTATAGGTCGTGTTTCTAATCATAGAGGATGGTATATTTTGTGATGACCTAGCATCAGATGGGTTTCTCGGTGGTTAGAAAGCGTGTTGCTAATCACAGAGGATGATATATTTTGTGATGACCTAGCATCAGATGGGTTCCTCTGTGGTTAGAAAGCGTGTTGCTAATCACAGAGGATGGTATATTTTGTGATGACCTAGCATCAGATGGGTTCCTCGGTGGTTATAGGTCGTGTTGTTAATCATAGAGGATGGTATATTTTGTGATGACCTAGCATCAGATGGGTTCCTCAGTGGTTATAGGTCGTGTTGCTAATCACAGAGGATGGTATATGTTGTGATGACCTAGCATCATATGGGTTCCTCGGTGGTCATAGGTCGTGTTGCTAAGGTATATTTTGTGATGACTTAGTATCAGATGGGTTCCTCGGTGGTAAGAGATCGTGTTGCTAATCACAGAGGGAGGAGGTCGTGTTGCTAATCACAGAGGATGGTATATTTTGTGATGGCTTAGTATCAGATGGGTTCCTCGGTGGTAAGAGATCGTGTTGCTAATCACAGAGGGAGGGGTATATTCTGTGATGGCCTAGCATCAGATGAGTGTTGCCTCGTGGCGCTAGCTCATAATGTTAAGCACAGATGATGGAATACTTTTATGGTCTGGTATCAAATGAGTGACTCAGTCGTGCTAGCTCGTATTGGTAATCACAGAAAGGACACACACACACACACACACACACACACACACACACACACACACACACACACACACACACACACCACACACACACACACACACACACACACACACACACACACACACACACACACACACACACACACTTATCGTTCCTCGCATATAGATGAGCACTAATATGAATTAGATCACATGAGTTCTGAGTGACATTAAAATCTCACGATAATCAGAACCAGCTGGTTCTGTTGAGAGTGAGAGGACATTACTAAAAACCAGCTGGGTCGTTCTGCTGAGAGGACATTACTAAGAATCAGCTGGATGGGTTCTGTCGACAGAACATTAAGAACCAGCAGCATGAGTTCTGCCGGTAGCACATTACAAAGACCCAACAGCATGTGTTCTGTCATGAGGCCATTTGAATGATAATAATATTGCTTTCAAAATGTCCCTTGATTAAGCGATTGCCTGTTTAGGTTTTACCATAACCCACAAACTATTGTATTCATTATATACCGCCTTGAGGATGATTAGTAGATTTTAATTGCATAGATGATAGTATTTAGAAGTACAGATAAGAGCCTACACAGATAATGAGATTTAGAACATACATGGACATGATATCAGCCAATCGCTTCTCATTATTATATTATTAACATTTTGTGATGATTTACTGGTTGGACGTTTGTGAGGAATAAGGATGGTTCAGCTTTTTGATGTGATTATGCTATGTGAGTCCATGTTGAATATTCCTTGATAACGCTTTTCTGAATGTAGTTGGATAACCATAGACCAAGGTAACTGATGAATAAAGTTTCTCAGTCAATCATATGACGTCATAATCAACTACATGACGTCTATGAATGACGTAGCTAGATACATCAGGACCGTTTAATTGATGACGGACTAAGCGTTGGTGTACGAATTGCATGTCTTTATTATTTAATAAAGATTATGTTGACTATTTTGAAACCAATTTGAGCAAGCGCTGTTGCGACCATATGGTACTGTTGCTGCCATAGACAGCAACACCACCCATACACACTCAAATTATTTTCAAAATATTCAACAGCTTACGTGGAAATTGTGATTCAGAGAATGCAGGGATCGATTGACCTAAAAATTAGCAATGCGTGCGTGGAGCTTAGCTAGAGATGGACGGGACATAGATAAAACCGGATTGCTCCATTGTTATCAGTAGTTCACTCTACCATTAATCAGTTTGTTATCGCATCGGGACCATGTCATGTCGTTAGTGAAACAGATACACACATAGTTAAAGTCCTTCGATCTCATCTAGAGACATCCCCACGCTACCTTATTGTCACCATCACGAGGAGAGTATGTCTACAGGCAAACGGCGTGTTATAGGCCTATAACACGCCATTTGCCTGTAGACATACTCTCCTCATGATGGTGACAATAAGGTAGCGTGGGGATGTCTCTAGATGAGATCGAAGGACTTTATAATAAGCAAAGAGTGGCAGGTTAAATTAATATCTTGTAATTTAATGGCATTTATTGCACAAATAATTTAAGTAATGACAAACTGGCAAGTTTTGAAATTAAAGGAGAACTAGGAATGACTGAATAAATAAATATAATGGCCACACAGAGAAGCCATCAGAACACTGCACAATGCCGAAAAAGTCTATAAGTTCCAAAGATATCAATAACATGGATTTTAACAAGGGGAATGTTTTCAAATATTGGTCGCAATAGAAGGAATTGATAACATTAATTTTTGCAAGCCACAAACTGATACAAGGACAGATGAGCAAAAGGTTGTGCCGTTTCATATCGGCATTGGACAGCGTGGAATGACATATGCCGTGCATGAAGCAGGAATTCATAACCTTCAGAAACAGATTGTGAAAAGAAAGATAAGCTATTAACGTGGTTTAAAGCATTTTGCAGCCCTAACAAGAACACATCAATTCAGAAAAAGGTGTTCGGAATCAGGGCGTCAAGGAATAAGTGGGCAAATGGTTGAGAGACCTCAGATTGATTTCAGAAGACTGCATTTTATGTCATCGACAATATGATAGGACACAATTTTGGTGGCTGACTTTCGAAAGTCGTCCAAAGGAAACTATTTAGACGATTTGACTCTAAGTAAAGCTATAAAAAGTTGCAAGAGAATACGAAATGTCGACAGAACTATTATATAATTGAACCCAAAACAAGAAACACATTTTGTGGAAAACAAACTTAAAACTCTCTGTAGAGACCCAGCATCAACATAGAATATTACACACCACTATATCACCAGACAAAATCCATGCTAATACGTGTCATAAATCTGGTAGACGGCATCATTATTCAAAGGAAGCGTGTCCAGCAGTAGGACGATTGCACCGCAAATGAAAACACAGAGCCACCTCGCAAAGACGGTTTCAAAATCTGCATGTAATGAGTACCTGACCCTAGATAGCTTTGTAGAGTATGTGAAGGTGATAAAACTGCAGATGCAGCATTTGTTAATCTGTCAGTAGGAAATGGCAAAAAGATTAAATATATGGTTTAAATGCATGTAGGCAGTTGAATCTGACAAAGGTCATAATGACGGTCAAATCTGAGGTCAACGAAATTTCAGAAACACATTTAACAAAACAAAGTGAGTTTGGTGAGTATCAAGATTTGTTTTAAGGAATATGAACCTTGCAGAAGCTAGAGTAAAGCTAACACCTAATGCATGTCCAGTAGTACAGCACCACGTTGAGCTCACATAGCCCATCGACTAACCACGCAGTCAACTAAAACATGAAAACAAGCCATTGCAAACAATAACAAAAATCCCGATTCTCGATTTTGGTGAAATGGCATGTAACGAATCTGAGCAATTCACTTGTAGGCTCGCTATAGCTGATATATTTGCAGTGTTCGCTGATAGAGGATGACGTCAAATTAATAAGGTTTGTATTTTTAAGGGGGGGGGGGGGGAGACAGAAAAAGTGTCAAATTGCATACATTCAAGATTAAACAACTCTGGGTAAATTTGCCGAAAATTTACGAAATTCGAATTTGTGTCAAAAAAGGAATGAAAATCCACATCCCCTAAAAATGACAGGTTTTGACAATATTGAGGTGGTCTTGTTTTACGCATCGACCGTGACAGTTTATCTGGGAACATGGCGCTAGATCATGAGGGGTTACAGGGGGCGGGGGGGGGGGGCCCACAGAATATACCCATAGCCAGATTAGCTATGTCGGAGACCATAAATCAGTATCAAAGAGCATAAACATAGATGGGTAAAGCTGCTATTATTTTGTGCAAACATAAATGTTGACAACGTCGGATTCGATCAGCGTCAGTATCTAATGTAGCTTTAAAGAATGTGTCAATCACCACCACTATGAGGTCCGTTGGTTTGTCAAATCACTCCAGTGCATCAGTACTGCCGTTATATAACAAGCATGTTACATTTGATACTACATTTGGAAATGATGTTGTGGAAAACAGAATATAACAATGGAGATAAGCTTTGTTTCTAGACATCCTAAATTGTACTTCCTAATATCGGTCATTTAAAGTCGAAATAATTTGACTGCTTAGGCACAGGAATCAAATTCATTTGATAGAAAATTCCATAAATACATTGTACTAATGATCTGGATGGAATTATTAAAGTAACTGAAATTTATTGATGTCTGATTGCAATTTTATCATGTCCATTATGGTACATACATGGTATGTGCACTCCCTTTGTAAGCTTACACAGCCTTTATTACATAATGCTTTTGGTCTCTATTAAAGTCGCAGGGGAGCCGTTGTCTACCTCACCCGCATAATCCCTCTGTATCACGTGGGAACAATGGAATGTCAAACAGATATTGATAAATACCTTTTAATTTTTTTAACATTCCATATGGCAATTGATGAATCAAATATGTCAGTCAAGTATTTGACGTCATAATTATATTATGTCACATGTATGCTGACACCACAATCAATTACGTAATGAACGACCTAGCTAAGTCCGTCAGGAACTTTTAGAAGTCCGTCAGTTGTACCAATTGTGTCTTTAGTATTTTATAACCATTCTGTTGAATATTTGAAAACTAATTTACCTTATAGTTTTCTGCAAATTGAGATTGAGGAAAGATCCACCACGGGCAACGCATGGACAGAGGTTAGCTAGAGGTGGATGGGCTAAAAGGAGTCATCCATTGACTTGAAATAAGTCGCCAGCATTACTAAGTCAGTGAGCACTTTCTGTCATTATCGGCAAATGTTATTATATACTAAGATTAGCTCACTTTGTGTAACCAAGTTGTCTGCAGACTACTCTTGCGTCACGAATATCAAACCGATTATCACAAATGGTGCCCCATTCCTCGCTGTAGTAGATCTCTACACGACCATTACTAGACCGCGTCCCTTCTTTAAGCCGGAGTACACCTGTAAATATAACATTTTTCCGAGTAGGAATCTAACCATTGTCGTCATGCTTGTTGTTGCGGATTTGGGTGTTCGGTAGACTGGCCATGGCTACATGGTTCTTTGTCCATTTTAGGGAATAGGGACAAGGTCACTATCTTTGGGTGACAGCTTGGTCCTATTCAAACATTCTATTCTCCAAACGACTGAGTTAGTACCTCCAGTTGCGCACTACGTTGTATCGGGTGATCGGCTAGAGCCCGCAATATCGCTCCCAGGTGAGTTGCATCACAGATGCTGATTACTTCGGGCCCAGTCCCTCTTAAAATGACCCAGAGCAACTACCTCATGTATTTAAAGTTCCACCAACATTCCACAACTTAACAAGAGGCCCAATAAGCCTGTATCACTCACTTAGAACAAAGGCATTTCAACTACATTGGTCATCGCCCATAAGTAGAATCCTACGGCTTTGGCCAGAACTGCAACAAGAACTAGGCCATCCAAGTTGGCTGTCCGGCAAATTGGCCAATCAGCTTCTCTTGGCCAAACGTAGTTCAGTTCTTATCATTTACCAAACAATTTCGACAGTGGCAAATTTGAAATCTGAATACCCAAAAACTAATTTTGGCTTCAAATTTCAACAAATAAAAAGCTAATATGGCCTCCAAACACGGTACGTTGAGATTGGTTCATGGCAGCAATTTTTTACGTATACTCTTCACTTTAATAAGCTTCAATGGCCCTTAGCCCCTAATCATATGTCCACAATTTCAGTGGTTCTGGAGAAGTCATTTTGGCGAAAACAACGCCGTCCAAAATGGCCGCTAAACCATTTGGCCAATCAAGTTCCCTTGGCCAAAACAACAAACATATATTTCAAATATGAAAGGTCGTTTCAAAATAAATACATGCCCTGTTAATTCATGCTGTATTTCCAGTTGACATGAGTGCCCTGGAAATGGGCCAGGCCGCGTAAGTTGTTGCCGATAGTTGCTAGTAATCGAATTGTAAGCGGCATGAGCGCAAATTTTCTAGTCAGTTGCCGAAAATTCTACTGCAGCGTGGGTCATCGTAGCTCAACCTGATCGCAGCGTAAGGTTCCACCATCGTGACACGATGTGAGTCCAGGAATTGAGATGATTCACGCGAGTCCTAGAACTAGCCAGAAGACTGGGTGGTGGGTCAGTTATCTAGCAGCTTAGAATACAGGATTATGGCCACCTGTACTGGTGAGCCGATAGAATAGCACATGGCATGCATTGCTACAATGAGAAACAGCTGGCAGGCCTGGTGTGCTCGATTCTCTCTTGTGACCGACAATTACCAGGGGGTGGTATAGAATCTTCTTCAACATGTTACAGTCCATTGTTCATGGACAAGGCCAGATTCACATTCCTCGGCGGCTTCGGTGTCCTACCAGACTGAAGACTAGGAAAAATAACCAAGGTAACCTGTGCCAACAGGGTCGACATAGATGTGAACAGAACCCAGCAGCCTGAAGACTAGCAAAGGAACGAAAACATCCTGTGCCAACGAGGTCGATATAGAGGTGAGGAGAACCGAGATTAGATAGAATCCCTGCTCAGCATGTAACCCGTGTTGTCAAACTACCACACAAACTGAAAAGTAATCTAATTTTGAAATAAGTACTTCAATGTTTATATCTAAATTTGTAGTAATAATTTACTTGAAACGAGTAGTATGCCATTAAAAAGTGATTGACAATATGTTTACAGCAATCTCTCATAGAGGACACCCTTCCAAAAACAACCGTAGTGCATAGTTCAGTTTTTGGTGAGTGAGTGAGTGGGCGATCAGGGTGGGTGAGAAAGGTAGCGGGAGGGAGGAATTGGGAGGCAGGGAGGGAAAGAGAGTAGAGAGCTGGGGGCCCGAGATAGTGAGTGATTGAGCGAGCGAGAAAGAGGGGTGGGGTGGCTGGGTGAGCGGGAGAGAGAAGTAGAGGGAGGGGGGAAGTTAGGGAGAGACAGAGACGGAGGGAGAGAGAGAGAGGGGAAAGATCCAGCACTGACTGTTTATTACGCAACATACAGGATATATATCATCAATTTCTGATAGAGGACACAGCTCCAAAACCAACCATAGCATATAGTCCGGGCGGGAGGGAGAGATGGAGAGTGAGTGAGATAGAGGCAAGGCTGGAGCGAGAGTGAGTGATAGGAAATGAGGGGCGGAGAGGGGGAGGAGGGCGGGCGATGGGGAGAGGCAGTGATGGATGGAGTGGGAGGAAAGGAGGAGCGGAGAGATGGAAGGAGGAGTGGGGGGGGGGGCGCGAGAGAAAACGTTTTACGCATCTGTCTGAATTCAGGACACGTCTCCAAAACCAATCACAGCATATCTTCTTGTCTGATTTTTGCTCCTTGAGAGAGAGAGGGAGAGAGAGAGAGAGAGGTGGGATGGAAAGGTGACAGGGAGGAGGAAATCGGACGCACAGAGAGAGAGAGAGAGAGAGAGACGGGAGGGGGAAAGACAGACATGAGAGAGGGAGGGATACAGAGCCAGATGGGTGAGAGGGAGAGGTAGAGAAAGTGTGTGTGAATATATATATATATATATATATATATATATATATATATATATATATATATATATATATATATATATATATATATATAATCCGGATTTAACGGACAGAGAAAGAGAGATGGAGGCGGAGAGATGGGGGGGGGGGAGAGAATGAGAGAGAGGGGGTGGTGATATATATATATATATATAGCGAGCGAGCGAGAGAGATAGAGAGAGAGAGCGTGTGAGGGATGGAGAGACATGAGAAAGAGTGGGTGAGGAAGTGGGATGAGGGATGGGCGAGAGTGACAGAGACATGTGAGAGAGTGAGGGAGACGTGAAAGTGAGAGGGGGTGGGGTGGAGGAAGAATTATAGGGAAGGAGAACGAGAGGTGAAGGGTGGGAGGAGGAAGAGAGAGAGAGAGAGGGAGGGAGGGAGGGAGGGAGAGATAGATAGAGAGATCACACTCTTATAATATGATTAGGTGAGTAATGTTGTTTCTTTCTAGGATGTTTTAATAATACACACCTTCTTGGATGGCGTATGTTGAGCAGACAAGGGCAATGACAACAAGTATATACGTCATCGTGTTTAGTGATGGTGAGCTGGTTATAGCTATTACAACAAGAAACTAAAACATTTTCATGTTTTAGCTTTCACGCGGAAATGGAATATGTTGATGATATTTTACATATCAGATCATTTTTAGTAGTAAGGTGTGGGTATCATTGGCTAGATAACTGTTATCACGTGAGTCAGTATTTAATTAGAGACCAGAGCTCAGCTCAGTAGTGACGTTATCATAGGGATAGGCAGTGAACTGTGTCACAATATGATCTAGATTAATTAAACTGTTGGACAAATAACTTAAGTCTACAACCTGGTTTATCATGGCCTAAAGATCACTTTCAGACATGTTGCCCTCACTGGGTCGGCACGCGTCACGAGCATAAAATGAAAAATAATAGTTATATTCAAATCTTGCATTACCTACCTGTATACGGGTGTAGGAAACAGTACACACGCTTTAGCTAACCATATCTATGAGACGATGTGAGTTTACGCCAGAAGCAAATCCTAATCATCAGTCCATCCATAAGCGTCCGTCAGTCAACGATTCTCCATCAACTTTTCTTTAAATGCCCCTCTGCTTGTTTACCATTTTGCGAATTTGACACAACCGTTGTTTGATGACCTCTGCTAGACCTCAGAGTATATTTGTAGAAGTCTAACTACGAGTTAGATTTCTAAAAATATAATTCTAGGCCTAGCAGAGGTCTTCAAACAATGCTTGTGTCAAATGGGTAATGCGCGATTTTTCATTTTCATAAATTTGCAGTCTTAATAAAAACGTATGAACCCGTCTACTCTAGAGGAATGTGTCTCATGGAGCATCTGACGGTGAAGAAGTCAAGAAGGTCATCATTGTGAATAGTCCGATGGCGACCAACCAATTGACAGCGCAATATGCCAATAGTAACGGTTAAGAGTGATAATATTCCAAATCTATTCTCTCATCTTGAAATAAAATAAAAACTTCCGTTTTTGTCACACCAGTGTTGACACAAGAGGAATATTAGTTTTTGTGTTGTAAACAGATCAAGGAGTTTTTAAGATATCCTGAGTAAACATTTTTCTGAGCAATATAGATAGACTTTGTCGAAACCAATTCATAACACCGAGTGTCACATAACATATCCATTTAAACCAAATACGAGTCTAAGTTCAGAATTCTATAAGCTCGAACTATGCAAGCAAATTCTGTATTAAGTTTTTAAATTGATATATCTCTGATGTATATGGATGAATCCCGAGGTATAAGACAATATATATGTAGAGTTAATTTACAGAAAACTTAACGAAAACCCTAACTAGAAAAACTTGAATATTGCTCAAGGTCACGATGACATTGACCTTGTGATCTCACTGTCATTGCACTACCTAGGGGTAACCACGTATCCAAATTCAGTTTCAATAAGGTCAGCAAATGTCCAAATTTAGTCTCAATATGATTACCGGTTCCTGATATGAGCTTAAACCATTACCAAGAACTTAACCAAGGCTCGAAGCCGACAGACAAACATACAGATTTAACCAAGGCAATCACTGTATTGGTGAAAACATACACACGCACGTGCGCGCACAATCGCAATACCCTCTTCCCCCTTACGTGACGACAATAATACACAATAGCTTCACTGTGAAATAGAAATATCGAGATACAACAGGCAATAATAAAAAATAGTGTTAACCCTTTAATGTTCAAGTCAGACAAAATAAAATCTGCAGTGGTCTGAAAGAATGTCCATTTTAAATTTTACCACTGGAATGATTGGCTCGATATTAAACAAGCCAGTTAATCTAGCATGTCTAGTGGTAATTTAGAAAATGGTCTGCTCTTGGTATATGAATCAATGGACATTCACTGTAAAATTTTCTTGACAAATCTTGACCATCAAAGGTTCAAATGTCAATTGTCTATGGCCGCTCCATGTCATATTCATTTCAAAATATTCATCAGCCTCCCTGTGTGCTTGCTTTGAAACTGAATTATGAAGCATATCTGCAATGCATAAATTAAAACATTTCTGCCGATAGTGATATTGAACAAAGACAGTTTCTTTGTATATTATCATTGTTTTTAAATGATATATTTACCATCGTTGTCACTATATTGTTATATCATCATACCATTACTACAATTGCAATACAAGTTCGATTTATTTACACACCCAGGTCACATTGTTACATATGGGATACTCAAATGAACAATATTTACAAATAACTACATACATATTATCATTACAAACATTATCATCATTATAACACTCACTAATACAGTCACCATCATTATTATTTAATATTATTATTTCGATTATTATCATGACATCATCATATCATTGACATCATTATGCCATTATAACAATATGCAGGGTTCACCATTCTTAGGGACGTTGAAGTATAAATTCCCTGACATTGCACTGACTTTTCCCCTGATATAAATTTTATAAAGTCACATAGGTCTTGATGAATGTTCGTTTGTAGGCCCAGAGATCATAATTTTGAAAATTTACCACTGCCGCCCATAACTTGCTAACCAAGAGTTATTTCAATGGTAAATTTTCAAAAATAGCCTTCTGTCCTGTAAAATGACACTTGACAAGCACAAATATTCAGTTTTTCTGACAAATTATGACCTTTAAAAGGTTAACTATCCTGTGTTCTACCATTTAACAATGGTTAAGCAAAGCAAATTTTGCTGAATGATGCAAGTCTTGTCCTTTTGCTGGCCAAGACTATTTTTGAAAATTTAGCACTTGAAAGACTTGCAAAACAAATTATTATCTTTAAACACTTACTTATCATGTTCTAGCCATTTAATAGTCAAGAAAAGCAAGAGTTCCACTGAATCAGAGTTCATCTGCAAGAGATTTTCTGTTACCGAGTCAATCATTTGAATGGTAAATTTTCAAAAATGGTCTTGAAATATAAATGGAAACCGTCCAAGAGTTAGACCACTAGTCTGGTTGTGGTTATAATAATCGCCACCGTGTTCATAAACATTTGGAATCTAAACATGCTAGATGCATTCAGACGGTATGCTATTCACTGGTACCACAGTGGTATTCAATGGTATGCATTCAGATGGTATGCTAATTATGCTATAAAATTGTCATGACAAAAAACAAATGCAGGGGATAGACCATCCCCTGCATTTGTTTTTTGTCATGACAATCTTATAGCATAATTCTGCACAGTAGTGGTTTTCTGATTTTTCATGACATATGAAAAAGTACAGTTTTTACAGGTTTGCCAGGCCTGGAATTTTAATTTTTCATATTCCCTGACTGTCCAGGTTTTTCACGATCCATATATGAACCCTGTGGCCAAGATCAATAGATACATCCAGCTTTCCACTTCAGTGATGGGCGTTGGCTGTACTGGAAACAGGCAATCGATCTGGCAGCAACCTCCTCTCATGTGACACCTGAAATATAGCACACAATACACTCATACAGTGCATATCAGCAATTCTACTTACTTAATCATCATAATGTCATAGCATAATGAAATATCAGTAAAAACACTAAATCTGAATATAAAACTACTTTCCTCACATGAATGATGTTCATATGTGCCTTCTGCCGAAATTCCATACTTTCTCCATACCTAATTTACAAATTTCTAGACAGATTTTATCAGTGTCCATTTAAAAAAAAAAGAGAGAGAGAATGTCTTCTGTAACATGCATGGTTTTCTGACACCCAATAGAGTTGAACCACTACAGCTAATGCCCCTTTGGAGAGACAAGCTGCGACTATTAAGTACCTTTTAGATGTAATGCATGCGTCACAAGATGTGAGATTAGATAGGGAGAGAGAAGGGAGACAGACAACCAGACAGTGAATGAGTGTCTAAGGCATTAATACAAAAATGTGTCTATTATTGTCTTCTCTTGGTCTGCAAATGGACATTATGTGAGAAAATTAAACTTTTCATAATCAAATCTGTCAAACAATGGCTTGAATTACACTGCTGTTCAGTAAAGAAAATACAGTTAACATAATAATAAGTATGGTTTGAAGAATCTATTGATCACTACTGCTGTTGGCCAATTGCTCATCATAATTTCAAGGCCTGAATAACGATAGACTGCAAGTGGAAGCCATGCACTATCTGTCATACGAGAACGGGTATGCGTATGTTTACTTAGATACAATTGGTCGCTATCATAAAACACAATGCGTCCATACCGGTGAAATGTTTTAATTCCAGTTCCCTTTTCACACCTGTTTGTAAAATTTATACGCAATGTATGAAACACGCACATTATTTTTGCGTTTAGATAATAGTGAGCATCTTTTCTTTATAACTCGACGCTACCAGTACAGTTATGCTACCGCGATGTTACCAAGACAGCTATGAGGCATAGATTAACTTTATCTCGGCTACGTCGCCTTATAACTGCTTCTATACGACCGATGAAGTCATCGTATCGAGCACGGCCAAATGCACCAATCCTGGGTCGTTTGTTGTCTGAGGTGACTTCAGGAGCGAGACTGCGCTTGCGCAGAAAGTAGGGATGCGATAGAAGCGTTTCCATTGGCTCAGTGATGGTTTCGGGTACACCCTCCGAAGTGTCCATCACCATAGTACGAGGAGTTATGATGTTTTCACTCATTGACTCATAGTTTCGAATCTTACTCGTACTAGGTTGATTTCTATCTGCATCAACCCGCTTACCCACCTTACTCACCCTTGGCTCCTCATCAGAAGCTGGCCGCTTCCTATGAGTCATTTTACCAGGGGTAGCGTTAGAGTCAGATTCGGACTCGGGTACCCTCACTCTAGGGTGATGGCTGGCTTTCGTACCTTTAGCAGGGTTACGAATAGAGTGTGGTCGGACCTTGTCCCAACACATCTCTGAGTCGACCACACGTAACTTAGCTACATTAAGCACGCGCACCTTCCCAGATCTCTGGTGGCAGACATGAGCTACGGGACCATTGATCTTAAAGATCTCGTATTCAGGGTCACTGCGAGAGGTCAATTTCATCCTCTCCTCAGCCTTTACAACCACTGAATCGCCCACCTTAAATTCACCAGCATTTGCACGCTTGTTAATCTGTTCTCGGTGAACTTCTCGAGACCTAGCCATCTCTCCACGAGCGCGCAGCAAGGCATTATTAAGACATGTAAGTCTCTCGCCAAGATCCTGCGTGGCATCCAATGGAATGGTTAACGGAAGTCATGCACGATGACCATACGTCAGATAAAATGGCGTATATCCAGTCGTGGAGTGACGAGAGCTGCGGTATGCTGTTAAAGCTGCGCCCAACTCGTCCTCCCATGCACGAGATTCATTATTAACACCTTTCTGTATTAACTCCTTAAGAGTACGATTGAACCTCTCGGTGCGTCCATTGGTTTGTGGATGATATGGACTCGATCGTCTATGATCGATACCGTGTTCCTTAAATCGTTCCTCCAGACTATTTGAACAAAATTCCTTCCCTTGATCCATTATCAGAATCTCCGGGACCCCATGACGAGCTACATACTCATTGAAAAACTTGTCTTCAACGTTCTGAGATGTCTTAGCAGCAATCGGATATGCTTCTGCCCACGCAGAACAGTGATCGATTATCGTCATGATATACACATTACCTCTGCTTGATTCTAACAGTGGATCGATCAAATCCATACCAATTATCTGACTCGGATAATTAGCCATGGGCATCTCACTGTATTTAGACCGTGTAGTGACGGGTCGGTTGACCTGGCACGTTGTACACGTTTCAAGCATACGAACCACATCTTTCCTTAAAGACGTCCACACAAAAGAATCTCTTACCATACCGATGGTCTTTTTCAGACCTTGGTGACCGGCTCTCTCATGAGCCTTCCGGAGCACTCTCTCACAGAACAGAGTAGGTAATACAATTCTGGGGTACTCGGCATCCAACGCGGACGGCGTAACTAAAGAATATACAATACCGTTCTTGACCATGTACTCCTCCTGGGTGTTCTTGAACAATTCCGGGTATTCCTTGGTCTGCTCGGCACATAATCCGTCGTAGGGAATGTCAAATACCTCTAGGGGCACATGCGGTAAGGCACCCTCGTCCACATCGGGTATGACAAAATCGCCCATGTCTAACATGGTGACCTCCACCGGACGACGCAATCTGGACAACATGTCCGCTCGAATATTCTTCGAGCCTTGGATGTATTCAATTTTACATCCGTACTCAGCAATCAGCACTGCCCAGCGCTGCACCTTCGTGTTTTTCACTTCACCCACAAACAAACTCTTTAGGGGTTTGTGATCAGTGTACATGGTGAACTGCGCGCCATAGATATGGGCGGAGCTTCTTCAACGCATAGATCACAGCATACGCCTCCTTCTCTATTACGGGCCAATTAAGCTGACTATCTTTAAGTGTAGAGCTTACATATTGAATTACTCGCTCTATACCCGTATCATCGTCTTGTACTAGTATAGCACCAATAGCATAACTAGACGCGTCAGTGTACAACTTATAAGGGGCATTTAAATTCGGATATGTGAGAACCGTCTCACTGCACAGCAAGTTCTGTAATTTCTTGAACGCTTGCTGTTCATCCTATTAAAGGCGTGGCAATTTCGGCATAGCCTTGCACACAGGATCGGTAATACCCAGTAGCCCCAAGGAAACTTCTTACTTCACCCACATCACGTGGTGGTGACATTTCCCTAATGACCTTGACCTTCTGAGCCTGAGGAGCTACTCCTTGTGCAGAAATGCGATATCCTAACAAGTCCACGGACTTACTGGCGAAATCACACTTCTTTTTCTTAACCTGTAAGTTATACTCTCTAATCTTGTGCATGACCTTACGCAAATGATGGGCATGTTCTGTCGGATTTCGTGAATATACGACTATATCGTCGACAAAAACGTGTACATATTTTCCTACAAATTCCCTGAAAATACCATTCATTGCCCTTTGAAATACGGCACCTGAGTTGCAAAAACCGAATGGCATACGAATCCATTCGTACAAACCTTCGCTACAGATGAACGCTGTCTTCTCTATGTCTTGGCTGTCCATTGGTATCTGCCAATAGCCAGACTTCGAGTCCATAGTAGAAAAGATCGTTGCGCCTCGCATCGAATCAAAAATGTCAGAGATATTCGGTAGCGGGTAACTGTCCTTACGGCATACCGAATTTCCTATAGTCAACACAAAACCGGGTGTTCTCGTCCTTCTCAGGAACCAAAGTAATGGGTGACGCCCATGGTGATGACGATGGTCTTATGACTCCCGCATCAAGCATTTCTTTTACTTGGTTCTTGACCACATATTGCTTGGTTAGCGGTAGACGGTAGGCCTTCTGCCTTATAGGATAAGCATCTCCTGTTGGTACCGTACATTTCACTTTGGGGCCTAATCCTAAAGTGTTGGGACGAGCCGTATCAAAGATATCCGCAAAGTCATCTACAACTTTGTCAATATCTTTATATCCGGTCGTTTCTTTACAGCTAGCATATACATACTTCGCTTGTTCCCTATAGGGATACCTAAAGGGATATACCTGACCAAACCATACTACTACTTTGGTCCGATAGTCAATCTTTGCATTTCCCAGGTGCAAAGCATCCGATCCAATCAAACATTCATGCCTCATACTTGCCACTACCGTACTTGGAATAGGCCGGCATTTTCAAATTTGATCTGCGTTTCTCCCAAAAGTTCTATTGGGGAACCATTTACGGCTAAGAGCGTTCTTGCTCTTTCTAATGGCCTAGCATCTAACATGCTACACCAAATATCCTTCCGAAGAATCAAGGATGTGCTAGCACCCGTATCTAGTAAAGCATGCAGGTACTCACACCTATCCACTAGACCGTTTCTTTCTACTCTGAGACGGATCAGAAACCGCTCGGTCGGTGGCCTCACCAACGGTTTCCTCCGTCGCCATTTACCGGACGCCTTAGTCCACTAACCACTTCCGCGTACGAATTCCTCTGGCCAGATGCATTTTCTCCCATACCGTAAGAATACCGTCTGTATGCATCTGTCCCTTCGCCTGTTAACACAAATCTATCTGGGTCCTCGTACTCGTCGCGTTCCCTCACCCTGTTGGCAAGGTCCCGTCGAACATTACGTGAACATGAACGAGGCGTGGTCTCCCTTACTGACTGCTGTCGATCTTCTAACTCGTCAATGTCCATATCTATGTCCTCGGTTCGCGGATGCTTAACTGCTCTCTTGGGTGTCGGGCTTGCCCGTGCTGTTTTCATTGGACCAGTAGTGGGACAATTACTAATAAAATGTCCATCCCTCCCGCACCCGAAACAAGTCACTGTATTGGTTCTACCTTTTCGGCTGGCAAAAGTATAACAGTCTTGGGCGATATGCCCCTCCTTACCACAATTAAAACATGTGATTGGTGGCCGCTGTCCCCGTTGTTGTGGTCGTTGCACTGTTTTCTAATTTGTCTTCCTTTGAGGAGGCTGTATGGGTTGCCGGCAATCACTTTTGTAGTGGCCGGTTCGTCCGCAGTTGAAACAAGTTATGTCTTTCGCTGCGTTGCGTCGGGTTTCAGAATTTCGTGGGTTGGCTTGACAATCACGTGCTTCGCATGTAAAGCATTTACTGGTGGGACGCTGTCCTTTTGGTAGTTTCGCTGCTTTTGCTGTTGGCGTTCTTCTTACTGTGGGTTGTCTAGGCGTCCTTGCTTCCTCCTTCAGCTCCCCTATTATGCCGCATAATTTTTCAGTCATATGGCTCTGTTGCGCCATTTGTCTTCTTAACGAGTTCACAACCTGCCAAATTCCCCTCTCTTCTTCGGGCTCTAATGCGTCGATTTCCATGCTTTCTTCTTGTCTTCCGCCAATGTTCATTGCTTTTAATAAGTCATTACACGTCTCTTCCTCCTCCGCAATCTCAATGGCCCTATTCAATGTGGTCGCCTTCTTTCTCACTATTCGCCTGCTCAGGCCTTGATCGTTTAGGGCCTTAAGGTATATACCCATAACAGTTCTTCTATTGTCTGCATTTTCTTCGGGGTATGCCCTGCTGGCTAATTCGCGGTACCGCCGGTTGAATGTAATGATGGTCTCACTTCGCCGTTGGCAGACGCCATCCAAGTCATACTTCACTCTCTCGTTCTCATTGGATGAAATGAAGTTTATGGTTATATAATTTCTCAAGTCCTCAAAGGTCACATCCTCCCTAACCTTCCCTACCAGATATCCGTCTATCGCTCATGCTAGTTGTCCTCGGGCAGCTCAGGTTACTATATATGCGGGTACCCCACCTAACCTCCCCTCGTTGGCCACCCATGCACGACTAGTCTCATCGATAAAAGTGCGTACTTGCTCGGGTATCAACCCATCGCAAGGTTGAATTCTCTGGATGGTTTCACGGATTTCCTGTCGGTAGACTCTTTCCGTTTCCCTACGGTTACTGCTGTCGACTATTGTATCGGCCATAGCGGTTCCCATGGCTTGCATAGCTGCCACCATCTCGGGTCGCAATTCTGGATGGAGAGGTACATCAATCGGGGCAGTCCTGGTTCGGTCGGTCTGCGAGGACTGGCCATGTTGAAGCAAGCTAATGATAATACAGACAAATAATTGCTCTTTGTAGCCTGGGTTGTTCAGGGCAGGTGATATCTGTTGTTATTTTCACTAGCGAATTATCGCGATATTCGCGGTGCTGGGTCACTTTGGTGCTTTCCGACTGTCTCGCTGCCGCTGTAAAGACTTGGATATGGTCGGCTACGTCTTTCAGAACTACCTGGGTTGGTCTTTCCGCTTGGGCTTGGGCCATATGTCTTACTACTTACAGTTTGTGTTCTTAATACTCGCAATCCTGGCAGGTGAAGCCACTGAAGATTTTGTTATCTCCTTATTCGAATTAACTGATTATCACTACTACCCGGAGAAGACATGATGATAGATTGCTGCGACAACCTATCTCCTCGAGTGCTAGCAAGATGATTACTATGCTCGCCTCTTCTGATGGTGTTGAAGATATTTATTAAGTAATCTGGGCCTATCTGACTCTCTCGAAGATGCTCAGGTACGGCAAGGGTTTTTCCCTTGCTTCTGGAGTATATTCACAAACTCAACGACGGAATATGCTTGTATACTAATTGATTATTTATTCGCTACACTATACTGATATAACAAATTGATGACTTTTACTGTCGTAACTATGAGTGATACTTTCTACAATATGAGGTGATTTACTTTTCAACTAAACTATCGCGTACTAACTCTATTTGGTCCTATCTCTAACTTGAAGAATTATTCCCAACCTGCGTAGGTGTGCTATTCAACTATCTATTACGATTTACTGCTACTCGACTTATATTCACGAAACACGACTGTTACGGAATCACGGATGACCAAGATTCCCTTTCAATAGACCAGGTGCCTATTATATAACTTCCAATTGTCCTACTATTCTATACATATTACGATATATAGATCTATATATATCGTAATACATAGGTTTCGTTTCTCTCATCCTTCTAGGTAGTTATAACCACAGTTTGATTGGCCTGCATCATTCTTGCCCCCTATCAACATCTGCTTATCCCTTCCTAGAAGTCTGTACCTATTCTCGTTGGTCGTTCTGACCGATCCCTGTTCGCCTATCTCTCGATTTTACTTCAAAACTCTGTTCCTTTGGTTTCTCTGCCACAGAGTTTGAGTTGATGCTCATTGATTATGCCGACAAACAATAATTCCTCTACCCTGGCTATCTCTTGTAACATTCAAAGGAAACAACTCTTATCCACTTAAACCATATTCGGTAATGTTTTTGTCATAACGAAAATGTTTAGGTTTTACTTCTAAGAAAGATACAATATCAGGCTTCACATCCATAAAATCCAAGCGTGCTCTAAACTCCTTTAATTTTTAAGCCCCTTCTCTCTAAGATGTTGAATTACAGGTCGTAATAATTTACAAAACAAATAAGGACTATTGTTGCCGTCACGTGACTAAATCCAGTTTAGCTTACTACAGATACATTGATAGCATTACGGTTAGTTGTATCTTTTCGCAGTATTATTCTTTCATTAATCGAATGTTTCATGTTTGTTTACCTTATTGGCTGGGCAACTTTTACTATCATTAACAATTTGATAAGAACTTAAATTTGATTTTGTCGCGGAACATGACTTATTATTTTTAAGTGAATGACTTTTGATGATAGAAACTGTGTATTGTCTTTATTTATAATCTCTCTCTATAATATCTCTCTAAATCTCTTTCATGAACGTAATTGTACTGTTTTACTGTAGTATCCTACATGTATATACCTACTGTTCATATAGTATCACGTAATATATGTATGTTTATGTTACACCTACACCGTCATTCAAATCAATCAATCAAATGCAAATGCGCACAGACAAGCACAATCAATCGAAGCGTTAATCAAGCAATCATTCAATCAATTAATCAGCCAACCCGACAATCAAGCAACTAATCACAATCAATCAGTCAATCACGTACTCACACAATCAGGTCAGACACCATCAACCAATCACTTAATCAGTAGGATACACTCAGACAGGGGGAGAAAGATGACACCTTAATGCCGGTTTCCTCCGCAAGTACCAACTTTGTTGGGAAACTAAGTCATCGAGGATTGTGGGCTGACATCCGCATACAGAGGCAACTCTGATTATGTATACCCTTCTTCAAACAAGAAACTGTGCTCGACATCCTCGGACGACGCAATCTTCCCAGGAGCTTACCATGGCTACGTGGAATGTACGTGGTCTGAGTGCAACATCAAAGAGGCAAACCTTAGGTACAGACTGTGAACACTATAACATCGATATCGTGTACATTCAAGAGCCTAAAGTAGGTAAACACTCAGAGCAGCAACTACAGACAGGCCATAAGCTAGTGCTCATGGATCGAAAACAGGCCACATACCTCGGCTTAGGCTTTGTAATCGGACCAAGGGTCTTCGATCATGTCCTTAGTTTTGGATATGTCAGTGATTGCGTTGCCACTAAATGTCGAATTGTCAACGCATATGGCCCAACTACCGAAAAAGCCAAAGAGAATCCAGCAATATTAGATTCCTTCTATGCAGAACTGAGCTCCGCCATTACAATCCCAGCTAGATGACAACTGTTCGTGTGTGGAGATTTCAACTCCAAGCTGGGTAAACTCGGAATTGCGGACGAAGGTTCAGGACTTGGCTTATGCACGGGATCATATGGAGAGGGCACACACAACAGCAATGGAGATGCACTGGTGGCATTCCTTAGTTCCAATGGCCTATTTGTCACAAATCCGGCTTTCAAACACCCATGCTGTCACCGGACAACATAGTCTGGACACATTACTGATCGCAAAGCCCCAAAGGTGTCTAAGGCTACAACAGCTGTCTTCAACCAAATAGACTTCATACTATGCATGACAGAAGCAAAACCTTTACACCAGAACGCTCGTTCATATGGAGGCACAGACCTCAATTCTGACCATACGCTAGTCATTACACGCCTTCAGATGAACGATCTCTACCTAATATATAAACACCATACCAGGCAAGAGAGTAGAGTCACCTACAACCTACCCAAGCTTATCAGCGACACTGACACTCAAATGTCATACAAAAAGGCTCCCCGGGAGCAGATAGCTAACATCGATGTCAGCTCCGATCCAAACAAAGCCCTAACTGAAATCTATGGAGTCATCTTCTTCCAGCACCATAGGTGTTCTTAAAAACAACCAAACTAGGTATACTGACGACCGTCTAGTAGTAAAACTGTCAGCAGAGCAGAAAGCGTTATGGCTGCACATCTATCAAAGAGGCCAAAGGGAAGACCACTCCAAACTACGCTGGGAGCGCAATATTATTCTGCGCCACATTAGCGAATGCTTAAAAAATCTTGCTATTCAACAGGCAGACTCCCTAGCAGATGAAATCACTGCCACAGATGACTGTCACAAAATGTTTCGGGCAGCCCGAGCCCTGAGAGTTACTGACTATGCACCACCACTCACTGTACACAACTCTGAAGGACACTTTATCGGGACTTTAACGATGATGAGCCCTTGTACCCATTCTCAGAACACCGCAGGCCATTACTAACACCAATTAAAACAGCAGAAGTTGAGAAGGCACTTAAAACCCTGAAAATCTGTGCACGAAAGTGAGAATCTCTTTATGAATGAATCAAAAACAGAGTTCCCCCACATACACCTATCTACAAAGCATGAAACTATAGAAAATGACGACCCACTTCGGGGCGGCAAACCATGGAGGAAAGGTAACAACCTGGGCTCACTGCTTTGCAGTACTGCTGACATTTCTGCACGCTGCGTCATGGGGAATATAGCTTTCCAGTCCTTCTGGAAGCTATGGGTTTGTAGATCAAAGATGCCCTTGATAAAGAGGCTACGTTTATACAATGCAACCTGCGTATCCTTGATGCCGTATACCTGTAACAGCTGGGCAGCTCCAACGGCAGCTCTAGACAAACTCGATGCCTGCCACCGCAAACACCTACACACCATCACTGGACACCGATGGCCAGACAGAATAATTTCCAACGATGTACTATACAAGACGTGTAATACGTCGCCGCTGTCTATAAAAGTCGCCCAGCAAAGATGGTCCATGTTTGGCCATGAGCTAGGATGCCAGAAGAGACACCAGCACAGAGAGCCTTGGAATTGGCCCTACTCGGAGCCAGCAAATACAAAGCCAGGAGAGGACGGCATTGCATAAATCTGCTAAGCGTGCTACGAGGTGACCTCAAGAAAGCAGGACTCGGTACACTGAAGTCAAGAATGGACCTGGGGAAGCTAAGGACTTCGGCTGAGGACAAGATACAGTGGACAAAAGCGAAGAAGGACTGATTGCAGCTGTATGATGTTTCTACTACTACAGCCGCAGAATACAGTATTAATACATCATACATACACTCAGACAGTCAATCACTTACAAATGTTAACAGGCACACACTTTATAAGTCTTGACAGATGGTCTGTCTTTATATTTTCTAATTCAAGAGGGGTTAACTTACAGAGTGGAAATAGAAGTAGTATGGTTAGTAGTAATGATTAATGACATGTTAATATTTAATACCTAAGAACAATCAATACAGTAATAACAATATAAATATTATAACTTACTCACAGCAATACAGGAATGCAGGAATACAGGATACACAGTAATGACATTTTTCACATCGTCAGAGGGCTGGACGCGTTTCGTGTTGATACACTTCTTCAGCAGCATATTTGACAAATCTACCGGTCCAACATTTTGCCCTACTATTTATTGGGCAAGTGAATGTTCTTGAGACATAATCATTTTCTTTAAAATTACTAAGTTGTTTGCTTTGAAGTACATGCCGCTAATAACGTGTTATAATTCATTGTAATAATGTATTGTTGACTCTAAATAAATGAGTTAGTTTCACCTTTGAAAGGTGTTAAAGATTGAGCTACTTTCAATGGCTTAGCAATGGACTGCTCAATGATTCAAAGAGAGCTATTAATCTGACTTTGATGTGAACCACGAGTTCATTTGAAAGGTCCTTAAATTACCTTTTCAAAGTATAATAAATAATTTGGAACCCAAAGGAAACATTTTAAAGAAATAAGTGACTGATGGCCCTATTCGAAAGCCTTTGATCTGAATGAGTAATTTTGATTAAAACTTTTGCTTTGTAATATAGTTACTCAAGTGTCAACAGTTTCCATGGGCATTGGTTTCAAAGAGTATCATTGCTTTAAGAATACAGTAAATTTCTGTGAGTAATCTTCTCTCTAAAACCGATGAATGAATAAACAAATCGCATGATTGAATGATACAAGGATAGAAGGAAAGAAGGATGGACAGACCAAACCAATCACCCACCCAACCAACCACCTAACTAACCACCCAACCAACCACCCAACCACAAAACAAGCAACCAACCATCCAATCAACCCACCCACCATGATGGAAGAATGGAGGGAAAGATGGAAAGAATGGTAGGGGAAGGAAAGATGGAAGGAATGAGAGCTTGACAGAAGGATGGGATGATGGAAGGAAAGATGAAAGTGATGAAGGCTGGAAGGAAGGAAAGAAGGAAAGATGGCTGGCTGGAAGGAATGAATGAATGAAGGGATGGAGTGGGAGGGAGGAATGAGGGAGGAAGGAGGGAGGAAGTAGGGAAGAGGGAGGGAGGAAGGAAGGAGGAAAGGAAGGAGGGAGGGAGGAAAGTAAGGAAGGAAAGGAACGAACGAACGAATGCAGGTGGACGGAAAGCAGGAAGGAAGGCTGGAAAGAATGAGGGAATGAATGAACGAACGAAGGGAGGAAAGACAGAATGACGGATAGAAGGAAGGATAGAGGGAGGAAGGACGAAATTAATGACAGTTTTCTTGCTCAAACAATTATGCAATTCAAAAAGTAATAATAAGTTCAATTTAACCAATTATGCAGAGATGAGATTTCTATATACCTTTTATTAGGTGGAGCTAATGAAGGACTGATAGATTGCCTCACGACGTGGACGAATGGTATATACAAGTGGATTTATAAAGTAATAACACAACGAAACTGGCACTGGCAAGTATGTATATGATATTGTCAAACGGACTGGCTCAGAATTCTCAAAATTGAAAAAATTCTTGTTTATTTTATTCCTTGAGATTGTCATTTTGTTTTAGATATGTCATATGGCCTAATTGTCACACAATGATAAATCACTGAGTGGTATTTTGAAAACCTATTTCAGTTTGGATATTACTAAGATGTCACGTAGATTCAGAGTTTTCTTAAATGCAATTACTGGACGCTTGTTGAAAGGTTGTCTGAGATTGTCCTGTAATTTGTGATATTCATCATTTAGAAGTTTGGTAAATGGGATAATCTCCCTTTGATCTAATAGGCCTGGGTCAGAATTTATGCCCCTAGGACATTGTGTTTTTAATTGTTATATATATATATATATATATATATATATATATATATATATATATATATATATATATATATATGTATGTGCGTGCGTGCGTGCGTGTGCGTGCGTGTGCGTGCGTGTGTGTGTGCGTGTGTGTGCGCGTGCGTGTGCGTGCGTATGTGCATATGGGCCTACTTATAATTCATTGTCCATTATAAGTCTGAGGCGAGATTCATATCCTTTGTCACTGAAAGTCTGTATGGCTAATAAAATCCCAAAATAGGTTAATTTACTGGCTAATAATTCAAGAAGGGTTGTCAGGTCCCTGTGTGTGTAAGGAGTCCATCGCTCCATGGGCCATGCCTTTGATGGACTGTTTAGAGTCTATTTATATGCATAGAAAAACCATGAAATAAAGCAACTTTGAATCTTGAATCTTGTAACTATAACCAATTATTGCCATAGTTTGTATGGAAAATATCCCATTTTAAACTATTTCAAATAATTTTAATTAATCTGCGATCTATCGCAGATTATTATAATTACTCAGGATCTTTCTTATTATTATTATTATTATTATTATTAATCTGCGATGAAATCGCAGATTATTGTTTTTACTCAGGATCTTTCTTTTTATACTTATTAAACTTATTCTTCCTTCAAAAGTTTGGACCGCATCTCCTCCTACAGCTTTCATCCGATCAACTCCAAACTTGGTCAACTTCTAGGACCCATATGGGAATCGATAGCTATCACTTTTATTTTGAATCCACCTGGTAGTTTTCGAGCTACCCACCTTTGAGTGGGAAAAATGTCCCATAGAAAATGTATGGGGATTTGCAAAAGTGATCTTTGAAGTGCTACTACAGCTAGAGTTTTGAATGGGTTCCTACCATACTTGCTGAGGATGTTACCACTGGCCATTTGTTTTTGAAATTTATTTTTTCAAAATGGCCGCCAGAACTTTGAATGCATAGCAAAAACTCCCATAGAAAATGTATGGTGATTTCAAACGAATGTTTGAAGTGCTACTACACCTAGAGTTTTGATTGGATCACTTCCATACTTGGGTAGGATGTTGCCACTGATGATTATTTTTGAATTTTTTTTTCAAAATGGCCGCCATGAAAATATGTTTTCGATTTTTTGCAGAAATGAATTTTTTTAGAAAAATGGCGACCAAGCGCACCTTTTGGGGTCAAAATGACAACAACAAAATTTTCCCAGAAATCAACTCACGCTGAAAAAAAATAAATTCAAATTTTCAAAATTTCAAAATAGTCTTGGTCCGATCGACTTGAAATTTGGTGAACTTCTCATATCAACTTGATTTAGTGTCAAATTTCAGGTTGGTCCGACCAACAGTTTTCGAGAAAATCAGCTTTTGGGTGTCACATATCCCCATAGTAAACCTATGGGAGCAATATTGGAACAGTGTTATCTACAATAGTTTTCTTCCGATTCTCTTCAAACCTGGTCGGATTCTAGAGTGTTGAGAGACCTAAATAATTACTCATGAAAATTTCAATATCTCCCTTGGGGTCACGGTCATTCACAGGCAAAGCTTTCCAGTTTTTATGTTTGGAATAAGTTACCTGCCTTTCATCATGAAACTTCAATGATCATGTTAGAAGACACACCATATTTCATCTCTTTATTAGAAGAGGCCTTATACCATTTCTTCATGGCCATACATCGCAGATTTACAGTTACTTCAGTAAATGTTCTCTAGTTAATATTTTATCCTAACATCAAATGCACAGAAAATGTTTTTAAAATAAATTATATGGACAGTAATCTCATAGTTTAAACTATTTTATGCACATTTTGATTCTATCAAATTTATAATACAATTAAAAATTGATTATTTTGGCAAGAATGTGCCAGACAGAACTGACTATCTACCGTTGCTACGGTAAATAAACCACGGAAATGGGTGACAACTAAGAAAAAATCCTATTTAACCCGTCGATTTAAAGAATTTCGCAGTTTACACAAAATAATAAAACTAATCAGGCTAAATACTGTTTAAAACAAGTATGAATTATCGTCAGTCTATATAAATCTGTTTTAAAGAGATTTTGCTCTGACAGAATTTTCAACGTTGATCATAGTCTTGGCTGATTAGGTCGGTTGTATTAGCCTTTTGTAATAATAATAATAATAATAATAATAATAATAATAATAATAATATTATTATTATTAATCGTTTATTGAGGGTAAAGCTTCAAGTGCATGGCCTGATCTAACAGAGACCCTCATTAACATATATACAAATTTATACATCTATGTACACACAAAGAAATTCTGACAGACTATTAGTTTAAATTCCGATATATGACAGTAATTATTATTATTATTATTATTATTATTATTATTATTATTTGAAACTCGCACATACACTCTAAATCATAGACCGTTTTTCTCAACCACGCGGACAAACTTACACTCCACCTCACAAAACAACACACTGGCACGTATGCATGCCCACACTTTTACATACCCTACAATTATTAAAGAATTAATTTCTATTTTGCTTATCCGTTTCCAAGAGTATTTTAGTTCACAAGATAGCCACATGGGTAAGCTTCTGAATATATTAACAATAATTTGTACAAAAGGTGTAAATTTCGTAACAGTTCTTTTTGTGGTCAAATGGTTAGAAAACACATCACGCACACACGCATGCATACACACATGCGTGCACTCACATGCACTACCCAGTCTTCTCTCCTCGATTCGATACGAAACAGAAGCAAAGTGAAACAAGGAGCGAGACCAGATCTCTCATCATAATCATGAAATTATGAGAAAGGCAGCCATTTCCCGCCATATCCACAACCCTCATCCGCATATCCACCCACTCATCCAATGACTCGCTAATTAGATAGTTCACTCATCCACTCAATCTCTCGCTCATTCTCCCACGCACGCATGCACAGGCCCGCAGTCCCCGTGGGGGGGGGGGGGGGCGGCGGCGGCGCAAATTTTGGGTCACTTACTTAACCCACGTTTAGAAGTTTTTAGGTAGTGAGTTCCACATTTGTGTTGCTGAGTATGCATAGCTGTTCTTACCATAATCTGTTCGTGTTTTGGGAGGCTTTAAGTGCCCATAAGTTTTCGATCGCAGATTTAGTGTATATGCTTCGTCTATGGGTGTAAACATATTGTTAATATATTTATGTGTGAGGTTGTTTAGTGCTTTGTATGTCATTATATTTGTTTTATAGCGATTCTCTGAATTAACGACGTCCAGTTTAGGGTGGCATATAATTGTTTTGATGGAGTTCTATATGGGACGTCCAAGATAATTCTTGCAGCACACTTTTGTAATTATTTTAATTTACTTAATAAAGTCGGAGTACCTACATAATAAACAAGACAAATCTATATGTGATAGTATCTATGTTTTGTAAAACAAGTTGCGTTCCTCGATATTCATGTACTGTTTGTTTTTCTTTAGCATGTATATAAGGGAGGCTATTTTGCTGCATATTTTGTTTACATGTTGTTGCCAAGATAAATTCACATTTATATGTACGCCTAAAAGTTTTGCGTTGTCTACAATACCTAATTCTCCGTTATATATAAGTATTTTAATTTCTGCATCATTAATCTGATTAAGTTTATGTTTGGTGGATATCATTAATAATTTGGTTTTGTCAGAATTTATAATCATTTTATTATTTTCACACCAGTTTTGGACAGACGCCATATCCCCAGACAGTTGTTCAGTTATATTTCGTACATTGTCAAAGTTACAATGCATAGTTGTATTATCGCAATACAAGTCTACATCGCTGTTAATGGTCATATGTAGGTCATTTACATAAATGATAAATAGCAGAGGTCCTAGCACAGAACCCTGAGGGATGCCTACTGTTACCGGTAAAAGACCCAAAATCTTGTCAGAAATAGACACGTATTGCTGTCTGTCTTCCAGATACGATGCATCACTAATTTAGCGTAAGTGAATCAAATCAAATTTATAAATGGCTAATTTTTGTAGCAGAATATCATGATTTACAAGGTCAAAAGCTTTCCTAAATTTATATAAGTAATTATGGACATGTCTTTCAATGATTTTGGACAAAAATGGTAGAATAGAAATTGGTCTGTAATTACTGATCTCGCTTTTATTACCTGACTTGTAAAGGTTTTACTTTAGCGCATTTTATTAATAATGGCTGTAACTGATGGTGCGATAACTGATGCAGATAATTTTAGAAAATGGGCGTGCAACTCGTCATATCCTGCTGACTTATATGTAAGTTCTTTGTAAACGTAATCTACTGTTATTGTAGATATTCTAAACTTGATTTCATTTGACACTCTACTGTTAACATGCATTTTGAGATCATTCGATACACTTGATTTGGGCTGTTTATTGATTTTGCGAGATCTGCAGTGACTGTACTAAAATATTGATTGAACATCTCGCAATGTTGCGCTATGTCTCCAATGTCATTACTTTCGGAATCATATAACACTAACTGCATCTTACTAGATTTTATGTTTATGTTTTTCATAATTGTCCATATATTAGAAGGATTATTTTTCCTTCCAGCAAGCTGTTTACCGAAATAGTTTCGCTTAGCCCTTTATATTAGGGGCATTACTTTATTTTTAAACTCTGTATTTAACCAAATCTTTTACTTTTTTGGAAATAATCGCGATCTTTCATGGCTTTTAAAATACCCTTGTTAATCCATCCATGTTGACAATACTTTTTTACTCTGTGCTCGATGATAGGGGCGTGGTTATTGAGAACAGTGAGGAACGTTTCATGCCATATTTTAAGAGCTTCATTTGGGTCACTTATTAAATTAATCTGTTCCCAATTATATTGCGATAAATTTTGAAGGAATTTAATATTATCAAAGTTTTTCTTGCATCTGTATTTTCTAGTATGGTGAGTGTGAGTTTTGTGAGTAACGCTTTTTCCCACAGCAAATACAGGAAGATGGTCTGCTAGAACTAAGTCACCTACGCTTACCGAAGTGATCTTACTTTGTCGGTGACATATACATGATCTATTATTGTGGCTCTCGATTGCCGTTTTGCTGGTATAGCTACTTGAAACCAAATGTTAAAATCGCCTATTAAAACAATATCCGTGTTATGTGAATAGGCCGCCTCAAGCAAAGATTTGAATTCATCTCTCCAGCTCACAGGTGAATCTTGTGGCCTATAAACATAACCAAGCAAGAACGGTTTTGTTTTATAGGGCGTGATCTCAAGCCATAATGCCTCCAAGTCATCTGTTTTTAATTCTAGCCTTCTACAATAGGACTGATTTTCTTCAATATAAACTACGATGCCACCGCCGCCGCGATTTGGCCGATCCTTTCTCTCGATGTTATAACCGTTGATAGCTATTTGATTATCTGTAACGTTAATTCCTAACACAATTTCTGTTGTACCAAAAATTTCAATTTCCTTTAGTTTTTTCCCATAATTCTTTTCAATTGATTTATTGTGGGCGTTAGGTGCTGTACATTTAGATGTCCTATGCGTAAGCCTTTTGTATTTATATTGAATGATGGGAAATCATACTGCTTTGTTAATTTGACAAAATTGGGACAACATTTCCATTGGTCAAGTGGGTCCCTAGCAAGTATGAGTATAATGTTCACCTTCAATGATGCAATATGATATAATATTGATGAAATTAAGGAAATGTACTTGAACCATATAGCTGAAAATATTAACGTATTCCATATACTTATCATTATTATTCGCTATATTATTATTATTATTATTATTATTATTATTATTATTATTATCGGCGTCCTCAGCATCGGACAAATTAGCAGTAGCAGTTACTAAGACAATAGGATTTGATGATGAATTAGTAACTGTGTGGCCATCCTCTATTATCCTCTATTACGGCATTGCTAATTGGGTCATCAGCAATATCATTTAACAAATCGAAGCTGTTACTTATTGACACATTGTAAGTAGGTAGTGTACGATAGACAGATACAGAATTATTATTATTATTATTATTATTATTATTATTATTATTATTATCTGAGTTCAAGTAAGTTGGCCATGTAGCGTCACAACTGTTTAATTTGCAGTGTTTGTTTAGCGTTGGCATTTCTTCCTGGCCGAACCATTAGTGTCAAGGACATCGATTTCCTTTGTGTCCATAACCATTACATTTGTAACACAGAACAGGCCGACTGTGACGACACATTGACGACTTATGGTTTGGCTCTGCACAAAATTTACATGCCACATTTCTCAGAATGTTTATGTACTCATTGATACAATGCACGAGTATGGTTGATACGCTTTCGGTGATATGCAGCTTGTCTGCGTAAAACAGAGAAGTGTCTATTACACCTGGCCTGCTATGCGAATAGAATAGTTCCGCCGATTCAATCAGTGTGAAGTCCAGGAAATGAGCCCAAACATCCAGATGTCTGTTGAATTGCCTGATGAATTTGTGCTGCTTAGGATTGTCTCTACGCGGACACACTGAGGTCCCAGCGAGTGAATGAAATGCACTAAGTTCTCCATATCACTGAGAGGGTTACCGATAAGGCTGTCCAAATTGTTTTTTCCCGCCGTCACTATTATGTTAGTATTGTTCTGGAGGTCTATAACGTATATGACCTCCATAATGTCCAGTATTTTGGCGCCTCTACAGCACATAACTTGAACATGAGAACCCAAGTCGTTTTCGTTAATTCTCTTTATTATAGATGATCCTATAATTAGTGTTTGTTTATCTGGATTTGACACGTGGTGAGAGTATCTAGTGATTGTAGCCAATTTAACATTGGTTATGACACTGATGGATTTCAGATCAGGACTTACTGGAGCGCATCTAGGGATGGTTTTCTCACATTTCTTGGATTTACTTGTCATCAGGATGTTATGATCCAAGAGGTTAGATCTATTTATGTCCTTCTGAGTGGGCGTGTCCAATTTCTTGCTGACCGTAACGATTGTATCTATGATACGCTCGTCTGGCCACTTTGCGATTCTGTCCGCCTCTACCTCCATCTGGCCATCCTGCCTCGTCTGTTCAATAGGGTCAACATTCACACCTACTGTTGTTTTAGTCCTTAATTTGCTGCGTAACATAGCATTCTTCTCATTAAGCAAACATATTGAGCATCTCGTTTAGTGAGAAGTTTATGTAACTGAACTACCTGCTCATTAAGCTCTGCGGATGTAAGCGTGCACACATGTAGACTGACACATGTCATAGTCGGGTGCTAGTAAGCTCCGGAGTGAATAGTTCCTTTGGTATGTTTTCTGTACTATTCAGCACGTCATTTTTGGCATTCAGTACGTCATCTAGTGTCAGCATTTGACCATTTACACGTTCGCCAGGCACAGCATCGACCGATTCGACCATGCTCTGATCTGGATTGCAGGAGCTATCATACATGTTAGCGGCCAAATATTATAAGTCTGTTGCTACTCAATACCTAGCATTGTTACCTTGCACGTAAATGACATTTGTGCTTGCGCAAACAGTCACAGTTACACTGCGCCACGTTGACTGCTGTCTGTGACAAATCGATTTACACAGAAAATAACACCATTGTCACCCATAAGTTCACCTATGCCATAATGTTCTTCACAATCTTCTAGCTATTTATACATTAAATTAGAGTTCTTAGCTTTAATAGTCACAATGTATGTATTGTGTTTAATTGTGAATTTGTATTGTTGTCACAGCTAGCAGTTAGAGCAGTTTCCAAATTAATGCTTACGTCTTCGCTCGTCGTCATGGTTAATACACTTTCACACGGGAGACCGGATGTCTCCATTATAATCACATACGATCCTGGTCGACCAGGCATAGTACAGAAAGTTAAAGGCTCTTTGTATAATACTGCAGTGTATTAGTGACGATCGCCAATTCTGTGTTGTCTTCGAGGCTTAACGGCGGCTTATTCCCTAAAAATATATCAGAATATAAAATCACATAACTCGAAGGCTTCTACACATTTATAGGGACTAATTACACATTCTTAAGGACACCATCCTTAACACGATGATATAAAAAAGTATTACACTAATCTCACGAGAAACACATTAATTTTGAAGATATTATCGGAGCAACTTTGAGCAAATTGTGAGTGCATCAGAAACAGGTGTTGCCAGGCTAATGTCCACCTATCTTAAAGCAACGAGGGGGATGAGCTGGGTGGCAAAAGCTCTGCTCCACTTTGATAATAGCCAGGATGTGTTGACGGTAGAAATGGAATATATATATATATATATATATATATATATATATATATATATATATATATATATATATATATATATATATATATATTAGTGATTCTCATAAGGGTCCTTTTGAGGGTATATACCCCAAAATTCAGCCTGGGACACCCAAAAGTAATGTCAGTGGGTCCAATGGGACCCCTGAAAATCTTGTATGATTGTTAAATCATTAGTTTTATAGACGTTTGTATAAAAATACCTACAAAATCTAGCATGTGACATACATAATTCAAAGTTGTGAGTACCATGGGTAGCTTCTAATTTTGGCACGGATGCTGCTTGGAAACTCCAAATTTGAGTTTTGGGACAACATGATTTCAGCCTGTGGGGTCCCTGCGACCTCCAAAATTTAAATGATATATATATATATATATATATATATATATATATATATATATATATATATATATATATATATTATATACGTGCATGTGTGCGCCACTTACTAAAAAGTTTAATATTTGACCAACAAAAGGGCAAACGGGCCTCAAGAGTAGTAGTAATGATGATGATGATGATGACGATGATGATGTGCTAGCTTTCAACGGCAATGTTATAGATAATATAATCAACATGGTAGAAATAGGTTTCTACATACATTTATATCAATCAATCTACGATTATATTGTTTACATAATTTGCTGGTCTTTTCTGTTTGTGATCTCTCAGAACAGCATCAATATCAAAAGATAAACTACTCAATTATTGAGAACAATTTGAAGTTGCTATTGACAGCATTGGAAGATCTGAGTGGCAATCCAACCGTAATCGATAATATAGATGCAAGTCTTCACTCATTAGAAAGTTGGATTGATCTAATTTGATCGCATATTGGTTTTAGATTGGCACAACTACTACTTCACTAGGATCATTGCTGGAGTGTAGGATTGGTGAGGCTGTTTGGCGAAACAGGAAGGTAATATTCAATTTTTGGGATGACACATTTGTCCATCAAAAAGGCAAATGGTAGTCCAAAACGTTTGGCAGTAATGTCGAAAAGATGGCTCAATTGTATTGTAGTATGGACAAGCTGTCAAATTTGTGGATGTTCTAATGTTCTCAATGGCAACATGGAATAGATACAAAGGACACAATACTCCCCAAATGTTTACACCTCAAGATTTGATACTAGCGAAACAATTACCACAATTAAATATGAAAATCGTTCGAGCTAAATTCTGTTTTAGGTCAGAACAATATCAAATTTAGCCAAAACTCATATTACAATGATCATCCATTTGTATGATGGGATACACGCATGTAAGCTGCTATGAAGACTGAATTTTGAAAAGTAGACCGTGGCAAAAATCTTACTCAAATTCAATACATCTTAGATATAACTGTCCATCCAGATGCGTTGGCTTCTTTATTGTAGATATATCCGCCCCAGTAGGTTGTAAAGACTCAACTTAACAAATCATTAATATCTGCTATGGTAAATCATAGGGTTGTAATCTTTATTTCTTCCACGGGTGTGACGTTGCATGCTTATTTGAACACTATTAGATACACT
Source organism: Chaetoderma sp. LZ-2023a (assembly GCA_034401795.1). NCBI lineage: Eukaryota > Metazoa > Mollusca > Caudofoveata > Chaetodermatida > Chaetodermatidae > Chaetoderma > Chaetoderma sp. LZ-2023a. The sequence goes on from CM067370.1 coordinate 21,434,557, forward strand.
CTGATTATGACTACACTAACTACCAGTCCACAAAATGTCAGTCTCAATCTGCATTAATACAGCAACATTATACTAGCTTTTGATTTTAGGCTCTAGAAGATGTTAGAAGAAGCTAGGAAAGTACACTTCACTAACAGTTATACTAATGATGACTCGGAACAGTACACACCTTCATTAATGAATTGGATGGAATTATAATCTGAATCATCATCATCAGTATGACTGTTAGTGAAGTGTATTTTCCTAGCTTCTTCTAATGTCTTCTAGAGCTGAAAACCAGCCGCTACTTGTGAACTGCAATTTTCACAAACTGTAGGGCATCTACCAAGTGAGAGCATTATTTATCAATGGCTATTAAGGCAGCTTACTTATTATCTACGCCACCTAGGAAATTATCTACTGCTATACTTTACACTATATCCTTGTCATTACCAGTGTAACCATCACTGGCCAACTCCTGTACAATCTCTGCGAACTCTTCCAAATTTCGAACCTTAGTGCAGCTCTTCTGTAGTTTATGGCGTCATGTGTAGGAAAGATCCCTTTTGTCAAGCCGGGTCATTTTCGCCGTCCCGTCAACAGAATTTAGATATCCTAACTACCAGAGATCATTCTCAACTGTGGAATGTAGGAACAATCCCAACCCGGGATGGACTATACAACAGGGGTCTGTTTTAATTGTCAGGCTCCGGTGCATTTTATTTGTTACTGTGCATAGCCCAGGAAATTGCCATTCCTCAATTCTTCAGACCAGACTTAGTCAATGCAAGCACTCAACTGATCGGTGGTCCAGTACTAGTACTATTGCAATGGATTAGCTATAAAGCCTGTATATATATTGCGATGAAATATACAGCTGTAGACGCAATTGTGGATACCATGGTTCAGGTCACACTGATCAACAAGGCACGTGCTAGGAAATTGATAACACCAGTCAGTTTTGGGAAGTTTCCCTGGACGGATCTGGCCATGATAATCTCATATTAACTAGAGTGGAGGAAAGTAAATGCAAAATAAATTGGCTGATCTGATGAATGATATTATTAGGACTGGACTTTTTTAGATATCACAGCGACATTATAGCCATGATCAACTTGTCCGTCAAACTTGAGGAGAATTTCTACGTCAATGATGAAAACTAGAGGGAAGATCACGGGAGTGGCCAGAGTGACGCTGCAAAGATGCTCATACCATTGTGCACTTAGATCACTCATCGAACCGAGAAATAGATAATGTATTGCAGCCTAGAATAAATTGTTCACTAAACTGTTATTTGAACAAATTCTTCTAGTAACTATCTGCTACCTAAATACAATGTAATACTCTGAAGGTATTGTTCCCATTGCCTTATTGTACTAGCAATTTGTCGTTTTTTACTTATTAGCAACCGCAACCATTATATATGCCTGGGCTTTGCTAAGCAACAATCTCGTGCTTCGCAATAATCACCAATTCAGTTGTTACTGTTCATACATGATTTACCTCTATATTTCAGTTGTACTAATTCTTGTATATCCACTCACTACCTGATGAAGCATATTTACATGCGAAAGCTTGTTACAATAAACAAGAATTCCGTGGAATTAAATGTCTCTCCTGTTTGTCAGTGTCATTGACCTTTGACCTTGTGACGACCTCCGTGTTATCATGCTGCTTCCTAACATTACAGGTAACCATGCTGTATTTAAGTTTAGTTCCAATATGATTAACCAAACCTGAAATATAAATGATTTCCTGAATGGAAAAATAGCAATATTAGAACGGCTGTAACCTTTGGCCAGGTACCCAAGTTGTTCCATTAGGGTTAAAGCAATCCCGAAATATAACAGGATTTGCCAAGCCTAAAGATGTCATATTGAAAAATAAAAATGTTTTGTAGAGGTCAGAATGGCCGTGACATTCGACGTTGTGACTTCGTGTCAGCATACTGCTTGCTAATATTATAGGTAATAATGTATCCAAGTTTAGTTCCAATAGGATAAATCAAACCTGAAAGATAAACCGAGAAGTTTTGCTAAACGCAAAAACTTAACATTGAAAAAGTTTTGTATTAAGGTCACAGTGACCTTGACCTTGTTACATCAGTATCGTCATGCTGCTTCCTAACAGTAAAGGCAACCACATAGCCATGTTTAGCTGCAATAGGATTAACTGATCCTGAAACATAAGCTGAGAAGTTTTGCTTAAACGCAAAAACTTAACATTATTGACGACGTTCCCACCACCCCCCCCACCCCCCCCCCCCCCGCAGTCAGAAAAGTGACAATATAGTTGGTCTACAAAAGGCAGCACCTCTGATCTTGTTTTGTCTTATCAAGACTGGCACGGCTCCTCTATCCAATGTACTGAGTGTGTTCGTCCTATATTTTATACTGTTTACAATTACGCATTACGGATTTCCTGTACAATCCCTAAACATGATTTATTGACGCAATTATACCAGTTTAGTGGGATCGATGAAAAACAGAATTGACGGAAGCCGGATGATGTTATGAAAACACTCCTCGTATTAGAATTAGGTTCCACTTCATCATTTCATCCATAACGTCCATAATGTCAAATATAATAGAACACTATCGGTAACAATGATACCATGCACCTAGATACCATGATCATTAACACCACCTCAGTCACCAAATTACCGCCACCTCAACGATTCAACATCACAAACACAGCTCATCGCTAACCCACCACCATCACACTACCATTAACTCCACCCGCCCACACACCCCCACCCCCTCTAACCCATGGTACAAAACTGTTGCCTACTACCACAATCATTAGCTTCCATCTATAACCAGCAATTCAATAGAAGCACTCACTCACTAACTCTAACAAGCCATCACCACAATTAACCCTTCCCTAACCCACCATCAATCTAACATCACTACCGCCCCTTCATACATCACTATAAATATCGCTCTCCCTAAGCCAATACCACTAGCCAACATCCCCATCCCTCGTTAGCATATCCCAATCACCACATCTAGGCATCCGCCCATCCACCATCCAACATCTAGCCACCCACCCGGTACATTATCACCACATCTAGCCACCCGCCCAGTCCATCATCCCCACATCTAGCCACCCGCCCAGTACATTATTACCATATCTAGCCACCTGCTCATCCACCATCCCCACACCTAGCCACCCGCCCAGTACATCATCACCACATCTAGCCACCCGCCCAGTACATTATCACCACATCTAGCCACCCGCCAAGTCCACCATCTAGCAACTCGCCCAGTACATTATCACCACATCTAGCCATCCGCCCAGTCCATCATCACCACATCTAGCCACCCGCCTTAACCCCATTGCAACAGCTAGTCACCCGCCCAATCCACTATCACCACATCTAGTGACTCGTCCAACCCACCATCTGCACATCTACCAGCCCGTACAAACCACCATTAGAACAGCTTTCCACACGCACAGCCAACCATTACGACATCTAGTTAACTGCAACAAACCAACATCATCAATATTCACCCACACAACCCACCATCACCACATCCAGTCACCCGCCCAAACCACCATCACATCTTACCACGTGCCCAACCCACCATCAGTACATCTACCCAGCCCACCATCACCACATCTACCCACCTGCCCAGCCAACCATCAGCACATCTATCCACCCGCCCAGACCACCTTCAGCACACCTACCCATCAGCCCAGCCCACCATCACCACATCCAGTCACCCGCCCAAACCACCATCACATGTTACCACCCGCTCAGCCCACTATCAGTACATCTACCCAGCCCACCATCAACACATCTACCCACCCGTCCAGCCCAGCCCACCATCAGCACATCCATCCACCCGCCCCGACCACCCTCAGCACACCTACGCACACGCCCAGCCCACCATCACCACACATGCCATCCGGCTAACCCACCATCACAACATCTAGTCTCCAGCCCAAACCACCATCACCACATCTAGCCACCCGCCAAGTCCACCATCACCACATCTACCCACCCTCCCAAACCACCATCACATCTAGCCACCAGCCCAAACTACCATCACCACATCCACCCAGCAGCCAAAACCACCATCACCACATCTAGCCACCAGCCCAAACCACCATTACCACATCTAGCCATCCGCCCAGCCCACCATCAGCACATCTAGTCAATTGCAACAAACCAACATCAGCACTATTCATCCGCACAACCCACCATCACCACCCGCCCAGCCCACCATCTGTACATCTCCCCACCCGCCCAGCCCACCCTCAGGTCATCTAGCCACCGAACTATCACCACATCTAGCCACCCGGCTAACCCACCATCACCACATCTAACTACCCGCACAGCCAACCATCACCACATCTAGCCACCTGCACAGCCCACCATCACCACATCTAGCCACCCGCTCAAACCACCATTACCACATCTAGCCACCCGCCCAGCCCACCATCACCACATCTAGTCAATTGCAACAAACCAACATCATCACTATTCACCCGCACAACCCACCATCACCACTTCTACTCACTCGCCCAGCCAACCATCACCGCATCTACCTACCGGACCAATCCCATGTCACAACGTTCTAGCTACCTTTCCAAAAAGCTCACCCCACATCTACCCACCCATACAATCTGTCATCACTTCTACCACCCGTCAACCACCACATATACCCACCGGACAAACTCACCACCACATCTACCTACCTTTCATAAACCACTACACGCTCTCCATACACATCCACAACCCTTCACTCAATAACTACTAGCACACCATCTACGATTCACAAAAACCACCACACCAATGTCGCACAATCACTACCGCACGCCATCATTACTTCCAATAAGGTCACGGCTACCAGCATTACACCATTGCGTTCACGGCTGCCACCACACCTTAACTACCACGAACAAGGGCTTCATGGGCACATCTCGATGTCGCCACCGACACTACCAGAACAAGGGCTTCATGGGCACATCTCGATGTCGCCACCGGCACTACCAGCACAGACCGCACATACACGCCATATCAGTATCATTAAGACGATCATCTCTATCACGCCGAGCACAATGACTAACGACCACAGTAATCACGAGCATAGCCCTCATTACTGTACCATAGCCACCATCATCATGTTACAATCGAGATAACACATACTCGCGCACGCTCTCACCGAGTCACTCACTTACGCACGCACATGGGTGCGCGCACAAGCAATCAGGCGCACACACGTCTTCACCTCCGCACGAAGCACATCACCACCAACATTGTCTGATAACACAACATGCACCAGCAACACAACACGACCAGTATCACCACCCATCAACAACACGTACGCACGCACGTACACCTCCATGCCACGCCATGATTGTATGTGACGTCCCGCTAATGTTATTGTCATTAATCAATTAGTAATGACCAAATAACAAGTGTAGGTGTCAATGGAGGAATTCGGTTTTAGCTATGCCCCGCCCATCTCTAACTAAGCTCCTCCCTCGTATTGTCCCGTGTTGGAATCAATCGATCCATGCACTCTGAATCTCAATGTCCAGAAAACTATACAGGTTAGCTGTTGAATATTTTGAAACTAATTTACTGGGTGCTGTTGCTGCCTATCGACAGAATGCAGACATACAATTCGTACGTGTCGGACTATTAGGCGTTTAAGACGGACTATATCGAGTTAGACGTCATTCTACACGTCACGTAGTTGAGTATGACGTCATATGCTGGATGGTTAAACTGAAAAGGTCCATTGTAATTGTGTATCGTGTGTGCTCTTGGTGTGTCAAAATACACTGCACTTGTGTTCCTGATGTTATGCAAAGTATTTGTACTGCACTTCAAAACAGTATATACCAAAACCCACATTCCACCCTAATCGATTTCCCTCTCCTTCCCTCAAAACAGTATATACCAAAACCCACATTCCACCCTAATCGATTTCCCTCTCCTTCCCTCAAAACGGTAGCCTCTTGTATGAGAGCATGGTGGTGCCTGTTTGAAAGAGTAAAGGTTTGCTAGGGTTTGTGCCTGTTTGAAAGAGTAAAGGTTTGCTAGGGTTTGTGCCTGTTTGAAAGAGTAAAGGTTTGCTAGGGTTTGTGCCTGTTTGAAAGAGTAAAGGTTTGCTAGGGTTTGTGCCTGTTTGAAAGAGTAAAGGTTTGCTAGGGTTTGTGCCTGTTTGAAAGAGTAAAGGTTTGCTAGGGTTTGTGCCTGTTTGAAAGAGTAAAGGTTTGCTAGGGTTTGTGCCTGTTTGAAAGAGTAAAGGTTTGCTAGGGTTTGTGCCTGTTTGAAAGAGTAAAGGTTTGCTAGGGTTTGTGCATGGTTGGCTAAACTGATAAATGCCTGGTTGCTTGAATGACCGACTGACAGAATACACATTGTCTCATTGTGGACGGATAGGGTTGGCCGACTGGCTCGATGTATGCATGAATGAGAAATTGTCGGCTGGAATGAATGAATGAATGAATGAATGGACGGATGAAGAAAGGATGGATGGACGGATGAAGAATGGATGGAAAGATGGGTGAAGAATGGATGGACGGATGAAGAATGAATGGAGCATGAATGAATGAATGAATGAATGAGTGTGCAAGCTAAATAAATATATTATACTTTTCCCCATATATCATATTCTGACATATACATTCTCATAACATTTATATATATCGAGACGGGGTACATATTTCTTTGATTGTTCCCCTGGTAGATAACCTGCCATGTCGCTGATTATTCTTCCTGGCGAGACGGGGGATTATTTTCTCAGTGAAACGAGGAAGGTATGGTTCTAAGACGTACAACAGACGGTCTAAAGCATTAACGATTTACATCGCATTTATCGTCTCTGGACTTCTTGCGCACGCCTGTCGACTCAGCTCGTCTTGCCAGGAATCAATAAGGCATCAATAGCCTGCATCTCCGCAATGAAACTCCATCCTCCTGATTTCCCGTGTCAGATTCATTCATAGCAGAGGCTGCCTGATACTGGCGCACTCTCTTACACAACATGTACTCGTAACCGCTGTCTTTGACAATGTATGGGGACACAGCTGTCACCGCGTTCAAGACTGGAGTCTCTAGCCTCACCACGCGGATATCTACATACACATGAATATGACATATCTGCATAGTATTCAAATATGTGTGATTATTATTCATCGCTTAAATTCGTCGACTGTGTAGTGGACGTCATTAACTCGCTGATATTTTCCGAACAGTGTTTTAATGTGACATTTCACCTATACAATTTCGTCATGTGACCGCAATCTGGCATCCGGTTATTGTTTTCTATGTAGGTAGCTAAATAATGAGGATTGTTAAAACACGCACTTGTGTAGGCTCTTTAACATCAGTCACTGGTTATATAAGCGCGCTTTCTCATTGACTGTATCTAAACCTCCTGTTTCATCCTCAGCCATTGTTCACTCAGACGTTACAATGGAATACCTTCAGTATGCGTACCTCGTATTGGCAATTTTCAGTCATCACGCAGCCAGTCTCGACTTGCCAACTGACGTAAACATAGAGAACGTCTACTGGCAGGTAAGTGATTGTTTCATCTTCGCCAATATAGGAATTAGTCTGTGTTTGTGTACAATTTTGAGCAAATTTTGTGCTTAGCTCCATGTGTCGTCTTATTCTTGGGAAGACCAGCTTATCTATATCAACCGGATGCGACACAACAATTATGTGACACTTGTATACAATTCTGTCTTCCGTATGTTTTGGTGCCTTGGACTTGTGTCCCATCAGTGAACCATTGGTGGCGCGTACCCCATCAGCATACCATTGGTGCCTTGTACCTCATAAAGCGTACCATTGGTGCCTTGTACCCCATCAGCGAACCATGGGTGCCGTGTACCCCATCAACGTACCATTGGTGTATTGCACCTCATAAAGCGTACCATTGGTGACTTGTACCCCATCAGTGTACCATTGGTGCCTTGTAACCCCACCGGCGTACCATTGGTGCCTTGTACCCCATCAGTGTACCATTGGTGACTTGTACCTCATCAGTGTACCATTGGTGCCTTGTACCCCATCAGCATACCATTGGTGCCTTGTACCCCATCAGCATACCATTGGTGCCTTGTACCCCATCAGCATACCATTGGTGCCTTGTACCTCATAAAGCGTACCATTGGTGCCTTGTACCCCATCAGCGTACCATTGGTGCCTTGTACCCCATCAGTGTACCATTGGTGTATTGCACCTCATAAAGCGTACCATTGGCGACTTGTACCCATCAGCATACCATTGGCGACTTGTACCCATCAGCATACCATTGGCGACTTGTACCCCATCAGCATACCATTGGCGACTTGTACCCCATCAGCATACCATTGGCGACTTGTACCCCATCAGCATACCATTGGTGCCTTGTACCTCATAAAGCGTACCATTGGTGCCTTGTACCCCATCAGCGAACCATGGGTGCCGTGTACCCCATCAACGTACCATTGGTGTATTGCACCTCATAAAGCGTACCATTGGTGACTTGTACCCCATCAGTGTACCATTGGTGCCTTGTAACCCCTCCGGCGTACCATTGGTGCCTTTTACCCCTCCAGCGTACCATTGGTGACTTGTACCTCATCAGCATATCATTGGTGACTTGTATCCCATCAGTGTACCATTGGTGTACGTGAGTCTAGACCCTAGCATTGGGAACTAGCAAATAAACGCCTTAAATATTACAACACGTACCATTGGTGACTTGTACCCGCAGCAGCGTACTATTGGTGCCTTGTACCCCCTCCAGCGTACCATTGGTGCCTTGTACCCCCCATCAGCATACCATTGGTGACCTGTACCCCCATCAGCGTACCATTGGCGACTAGTACCACATCAGCGTACCATTGGTGCCTTGTACGCCCTCCGGTGTACCATTGGTTCCTTGTACCCCCTCCGGTGTACCATTGGTGCCTTGCACCCCATCAGCGAATCACTGGTGCCTTGTACCCCCTCCGGCGTACCACTGGTGCCTTGTACACCCTCCGGTGTACCATTGGTGCCTTGTACCTCATCAGCGAACCATTGGCCCCTTGTACCCCCTCCAGTGTACCATTGGTGCTTTGTACGCCCTCTGGTGTACCATTGGTGCCTTGTACCCCCTCCTGTGTACCATTGGTGTCTTGTAACCCCTCCGGTGTACCATTGGTGCCTTGTACCCCTTCCGGTGTACCATTGGTGCCTTGTAACCCTCTGGTGTACCATTGGTGCCTTGTACCCCACAGCGAACAATCGGTGCCTTGTACCCCCTCCGGTGTACCATTGGTGCCTTGTACCCCCTCCGGTGTACCATTAGTGCCTTGTACCCCCTCCGACATACCATTTGTGCCTTGTACCCCCTCCAGCATACCATTTGTGTCTTGTACCTCCTCCGGTGTACCATTGGTGCCTTGTACCCCATCAGCGAACCATTGTGCCTACCATTGGTGCCTTGTACCTCCTCCGGTGTACCAGTGACGCCTTGTACCCCACAGCGAACCATTGGCGCATGCCTTTTGTGCCTTGTACCCCCTCCGGTGTACCATTGGTGTCTTGTACCCCCTCCGGCGTACCATTAGTGCCCTGTACCCCTCCGGTGTACCATTGGTGCCTTGTACCTCATCTGGTGTACCATTGGTGCCTTGCACACCCTCCGGCGTACCATTGGTGCCTTGTACACCCGCCGGCGTACCATTGGTGCCTTATACTCCCTCCGGCATACCATTGGTGCCTTGTACCCCCTCCGGCGTACCATTGGTGCCGTGTACCCCATCAGCGAACCATTGGTCCCTTGTACCCCTCCGGTGTACCATTGGTGTCTTGTACCCCATCAGCGAACCATTGGCCCCTTGTACCCCTCCGGTGTACCATTGGTGTCTTGTACCCCATCAGCGAACCATTGGTCCCTTGTACCCCTCCGGTGTGCCATTGGTGTCTTGTACCCCATCAGCGAACCATTGGTCCCTTGTACCCCTCCGGTGTACCATTGGTGTCTTGTACCCCATCAGCGTACCATTGGTGCCTTGCTGTCTGGTGTAACCCTTACCACATCTTCCACCCAAACTTGTTAAAAAATTAACCCTAGTTCATCTTTTAATTCAATCTGAAAATTAAGTTTTGACATCAGAGTGGTAAGGGTTATATAAGCGAATTTGCATATCAGATTGATTCTATGGCAGCAGTTTTCATCAGCATCGTTTTCAAAATGATAAAATATCAGCAGTCCCCGCTGGTGATGGCGAATACATTGTTATTATGTAACCGACATACTCATGCATCATGCCTGATCAGTGAATCTAATAAATCAAAGTGGAAGCTAAAGGGTACTATATAATTACGGAGGGCCCGGGAAAGGGGATCTCCCGTCTGACACGCGGTCGTCAATTATATGTTGAAGGTTCGGGAGGGAGGAGACTTCTGTCTGACAGGGGTCGTCCCGAGACAATTGTGAAAGATAGGTCTGAGAATCGATTTCCTGTTTTCTAAATGATATAAACCACCATTCCATTGTTAAACTGAGTTTTTATGATATAGTAGGCACACATTATTGGATGGGCAACCAAGAAAACATTTATACAAAACAACAACGACGACGACGAGTTTTCCGCAGTTTGCCTAATTTTCAGCAGTACATTAAATCTGAATTTTTTTTATTTGTTCATGGACCGTGTCAGTTTTACCTATGCCCCGCCCAGTTCTAGCTAAGCTCCACCCACATCTTGCTCGTGTTGGGATCGGTCGATCCCTGAACTCCATGACTATCAATTTCCAGAAAACTATACAGGTAAGCTGTTGAATATTGTGAAACTAATTTGACTGGGCGATGTTGCTGCTTATGGCAGCAAAAGCGCCCAGTTAAATTAGTTTCAAAATATTCAACAGCCTGGTTATTAAATAGTAGACATACAATTCGTACAACAATGCTTAGTCCGTCAACAAGTATGCGTCATTGAAGAACTGATTTACGCTATTCATGACGGCATTGATTATGACGCCATTGTACACGTAGTTGATTTTGACGTCATATGTTGGATGAATAAACTGGAACGGTCAATTATTTGACGAGGTAATGAGCCCACGCACACGCACGCACATACACACATTCAGGCGTCTGGAGTAATTTGTCGTGACAATGCTGATCGACTGCCGCACGCATCACGCAGGAGCGTTACGAATACAATGGCGCATGAACGATACGAATACAATGCGATAGAGCGCATTATTGATGGCCATTTAGGTTAATAGAATCGGTCAACTCCCGGTCAGTAGAATGCCTCATTCTGGTCAGATACTCGCCAATTTGGTGTCAGTAAACAGCAGATAATGACTGATATTTAATAACAGTAAAGCACATACTCCACAATAGAAAGTCAACACTGGCACAATAGAAGGTGAACACTGGACTGATAACGGGAGACCGGTGAGATATTTCACTGTAGACAATACTTAAATGAAACAACAACAGCAACGTTGACATAACTAGAGGGGCATTTAAAATATGTAATATTTTTCTTTCTATCTAAATAGAGAAATAAATACATTATTAACAACATACAGTCATGCTGTCTATACCGGCACCTGCGTGGCCCATCAAAAGGTGGTCACATAAGACAATGGATGGCTTAAAGCTGACCAGTTGTGTTTAACGATAAAGCAACAACCCCCGCCCCCTACCGGTCACGAAGTGTCAACAATAACACCCCCCCCCCTTACCGGTCACGAAGTGTCAACAATAACCCCCCCCCCCCCCCCCGGCCACGAAGTGTCAACAATAACCCCCCTACCGGTCACGAAGTGTCAACAATAACAACCCCGGCCCCCTACCGGTCACGAAGTGTCAACAATAAATTTCTCCTTCGGTAGCTCTATTAACCCTTTACCCCGCGAATTTGTTCATGGAAATTTAAAATTTGCAATTTGCAGGCCAAAAGATTATTTTTTTAGAATTTATCAATGGAATGACTGGCTCAATTATCGAGCCAGTAATTTCAGTGGTAAATTTTCAAGAATATGCTTCTCTCTCTTGGTCTGCAAATGGGCATTTCTCAAGAACACCTCAGAAGTCGCAGGATGTTAAAGGGTTAGAGTATTGATACCTTAAACAAGAGCCGGCCAACAGGCCTTATATGCTATATACTGAAATTGTATGTTGACACTATGTTACTTATGGTCTCTCTCCCTCCCTCCCCCCCCCCCCCTCTCTCTCTCTCTCTCTCTCTCTCTCTCTCTCTCTCTCTCTCTCTCTCTCAAAATACTGTTTCTCTTACAGGAGCTTCCATCGTGTAGTCAAAAGTCACCAATTCGGCCATGCAATATTCTTATGAAGCGCTTCAACCAGACTGTCGACCGGGTGGGCACCACCAGGAATACACGACCTATGTGCCTTTGTCAAGGACAACAGTCATGCCCAACAGCATGGGACGCCGACCCAATGAGATCTATGACGTATCTGCTCAATATGGGAGGTACTACTCAATCACAACAACCGCATCCACCATCAGTACCATCGCAGTCACCAATGACCACCATCATAACGACTACAGCGTCCATGACCACTATCACTACCGCCACAGCCACCGCCATAACCATTACAACCATAATAACCACGACACCCACCATAATCATCTTCGCCACTACCACAAACACTACAACCACCGCGGCATAGTCGATATAGCCGCGCCATAATCACTACATTCACCATGACCACCGCGCTATAACCACTACCACTAGCATCGCTGGCCACCGCTATAGCCACTACCATCGCTGGCCACCGGTATAACACACTACCACTAGCATTGCTGGCTGCCGCTATAACCACTAACGCCTAGCATCTCTGGCCACCGGTATAACCACTAACACTAGGATCGCTGGTCACCGCTATAACCAATACCACTAGCTTCGCTTGTCACTGCTATAACCACTACGACTAGCATCGCTGGACGCCGCTATAACCACTACGACTAGCATCGCTGGACACCGCTATAACCAATACCTTGACCACAGCCACTACTACTGATCATGATGCCGCTACAGCACTACTACCACTACTACTGCCGCCACCAACACTAGTATTACTACTACTACTACTACTACTACTACTACTACTACTACTACTACTACTACTACTACTACTACTACTACTACACCGTGTTACTAGTTACTTGCCGCATACGTTATTGATCAATATAGGAATTGTAGTGTCGTTTGTGGTCGTGCATTGCATACAAAGTAGCGGTAACTGTTGGTACATTATACTACATAATACATTGCATTTTATGTATATCCCACAATTTGAAGATTTAGAATCGTTCACAGCTTCTTGTGCTGCTGTGATCATTGCTGGCAAGGTTCAAACATATATGTGCCATTATTTATTAGAAATACACTACTGGTTCAATCTACCTTTGTCGACGTGCATCACGTGGTTAGAAATATATTACAGGTGAGATGACAGCAATCCAAATGCAGTTTTGTGAACCAGTGACGACACCACATGCACGTGTATGTCAGGACAGTGAGATCGCTGTATCATTAAGTGGCTATGGAGCAATGCCGATCAACATACAGGCTTACAACTGCCGCTGTCCCACAACTGAACCACTCCACTTAGCCAGCTCAAAAGCCATTGCAGATCGCATGCAGCAAAACTTCACCTGTTCTGCTGTAAGTATACACCACTCCATTAATCTTGGGCTAACCCAGAGCGTTGCTTACCTGCAAACACTGAAGATTTAACATCTAACATACCAAATACGATAACTCTTGTCTTGCACGCCATTTTGGATGTCGTGATTGGTATTTAGTTTCTCATGAATGTCTCAGCACTATACCCTTAGAGTGCCTCTGACATGACTATAAATTTATGTACATCGCATTATCGGGCCTGGATATCTGATACGTTCTTCAGAATTTCCAAAAGGAAAGGTGTTTCTCCCAAATCCTGATATAAACCACTGTAAGCACATAAAACTCATCACGCAGATGTAACGATTAAAGAAGATAATGTAGTGCGAAATAAACAAACTGTATAGCACAGCTGTTAGAGCGAAAAAAGAGCATTAGAGATATACTAGAGCTAGCTGCTCTGAACAAATGGTGCACCACCATTACACCGTGTACCTTAGAACCTGGTTTTCTAACTAATCAGTTCAACATTCGACTATTCTACCGGTAGCTACCACCACAGTTACAAACTCTCGGTTTGATCATGCAGAAAATGGCATTAACATCAACCACACATCCCTCTTAGATATTCCCTAATATACATTTTGGGTACGAACGAGTACACCATTGAATGGGATTTTGATAGTTTAACTATACCCAGTCCGCATTCCTGAACGAATTCCCATTGACAATTATTGAGAAATTAATTCTGTTCTGCTCATAGCTAAATCCCCTCTTGAAGCTACTCTGGGGATGAAACCATCGTAACTTCATATGTGAAATGCGTCGACAACGCCTACTAGTAAATAATGACCACGCGCAATCATACCGACACCCACCTCCGCCAACGCGTGGATGCCACTGCATGTTATTACAATGAATTGGTGTCACTTTACAATTGACAGCTTGCAGTTAAAGGTCTCATCTATTTATAAAAAAAAAAAATACACGTCCTAGCTAAATTTAGGACTACTTGTTACTTCATGGACACCTTAACTAACTATAGCTGTAGTCCCCATTTTAGATAGGTATTTGTAGGTGCAATTATTCAGACTTGTCTTAACTGGTGCGCAATTGTTGGTACAAAACCATTCTCGTAACGCTAATGCTAGTCATTCGTATGCTGGCTTCCAAGGTGAGCGCGTAGTAGGCCTAAGTGGCTAGCATAGTTCAATACCAGTTGTATGTTTGCTATGGTGAAAGTGACAACAAATATATTTATAGCAAGTTTGCTTAAAACTGTTGCTGCCTATAGTAGCAACACCTTTCCGTCAAATTGTTGTCAAAATAATCAGCTGATAATACAAGTCACTATGTAACTGAGTTGATAACAATTTGGCCGAAAATCGTGGACAACAATTTTCAATCAAATTGTTCTCAGAATTATCAGCAGGGCAGCCAATGTTACAAGACTTGCTGAAGATGTTTTGAGCAACTTTATTGACAGTTATAGTTCTGCATTTTCTGCCGCGCAGCCGTGAGAAATGTCGCGTGCAAATATGCCAAACGCGAGATTCATTTGCGTGATTTTTCGTTATAACGCGGACATCAATTCTACGTGTAGCGATCGAGATGGATGAGCAGAAATTGATAATAGAAGCAGAAAATTATGAACTCTCTACAATTCGACATTAGCGCAATACCGCGATAAAGAAAGTGTAATAAATGCATGGAAGGAGATAGCAACCGCCCCGGGAGGCGGGTGGCAGGAATACAGGTCAGCGTGGAAAAAGTTGAGGGACGCGTACGTTCGGGCCCAAAAGTCCAGCAAAGGTCCAGTGGCGCACCTGATGGCAAAAAAACACCAAACGGAAGTATTATGACATCATGACCTTCCTATCCGGCCATATTAAATATAGTACGACCGGAAGCAATATAGAGTATGCAAGATTCCATAACTTGCGTGCACACACACGCAGGCGCGCGCGCACGCACGCACGCACGCACGCGCGCGCACACACACACATGCCCCCAACCGCCAAGAAAAATACGAACGACAATCATAGATTGTTCACTCCACACCCGGTGATGGGTCGGAAGGGTGTCCCTTCCGGTAAATGTGGGGGGGGGGGCAAAAAGAATTTGAAGGCTCATCTTGCCGTTGCGTATGTAAATATAGACAATTTGTTAAGTAAAATATATACCTGAAACACGACCAATCATAGATCTGAAACCCTCACCAATTCTGCTATTTCGTAATATTTTCCAGACTTTTTAAAATTCTGGATCGGGAGCTTTACCCGTATCATGAGAATAGCGTGGATCTTGGAGAAGCCAGTTTATGTGAACATCCACTCCTGCTTTCCAAGGCCTATTTGACTTACTGGAGAAATTGGTTTTTTTGTATGGTTTTGTGCGTTGGAGGAGGAATTGATAAATCTCGAATGTGGTCCGAATCTGGATCCAGATATTTAATCCCTGCATCAAATCCGAGTTTACCATAATACTATCATGTTAAAATTTCAAGCAAATCAGAGCAGAAATTTTCCAGATGGGGCAGCTTACTGCCATGGACAGAATACAGACAGACAAACCCACGACAGATCGAGTCAAATACAATATCCACTTTGCCCCCACCTTCGGTAGGATTAGGCTTGTGCGATTATTGCGTTGAGTGATCGCAATCGATTATTAAAAAATAATCGTGATTACTCGATTAATCAGCTTGGATACAAATTACCCAGACATAACAAAAAATATCAATGACAAAAACTGCAATTGTGTTTAGAAAAGTCCATTTGCAGGGCAAGAGAAGACTATTTTTGAAAATGTATCACTGGAATGCCTGGCTCGATTCTCGAGCCAGGCATTCCAGTAATATATTTTCAAGAATAGTCTTCTCTTGCCCTGCAAATGGACATATATTGACTAAGCAAAATGTCATTTTGCGTGACCGATCGCATTAAAAAGTAATTGAAAGATAAGTTTTGAAATATTTTATGCAATAGAAAATATTCCAGATTATTCGATTATTTCATTTTTAATCATATAAACTCACGATTTAAAACATAATCGCGATTTTCGATTAAATCACGTAATCGCGCAAGCCTAGGTAGGGTGATAGTAATTACGATCTCAAGAAAGGTATATGTATTACCTCTACATAGCAAAACTGTTATGTATGGTTAAGAAATATACTTTCCATGAAATTGTAAACGAATACCTTTTCTGAGAACAGTTATTAGTAATAACGTTAAGGTGATGGTTTCACAAAATAACAATGTTTTAATTATAATCTGTTAACTGCACATCCTCAGAGTGGTCACTGCACATTTCTGATCGACTAAGTACTGCACATTTTGGGGTCACTGCACGCTTATTTTATATTCTGGTGTTGGTTGCGATCGCATTCAATGCAACATATTACGAAATGTAACTAATATCAAACGCACATGTAACATTTTCCTAAATTCGCCAAAAGATGGGCAAAATACTTTTCTGTAGAAATGTATGTTTAAACAATCTTCAATTGTTTTCCCGCAAATAGTGTCATATATTAATTCACAGAATAAAATCTAGCGTATATCAGTTATATAACTATATATACGTTGAATTAAGTAATGATCTAGGTATAGTCACTATCTTTAGAATGCCCCTAGAATGCCTATATTCAGTCAAACCTGTCCAGAACGACCACTTTATTCGACATTATTGACTAAACCTAGATCATTACTTAATTCAACGCATTTGATATAGGCCTAGCGTTTGTATCCAGCTGATGTTAGCTGCTTAAGGGTGCGGGGGAGGGGGGGGGGCGGCGGCGGAAGACCACCCATCTTAAAGAACCGCTACCAGTTATCCACAAAAGCACGTGGTCGTTATAGACAGGTTTGACTACATGTACAAACAAGTTGATATTTACTGAAAATACCACTACTATAATTCTCCTGCTTAGAATATTTAGTATTTAAAAGTATTGCAGTGCCTGTAACTATGCTGACACACAAGATGCCATAATTCACCTGTCCAGAGTACCCAGTTTGTTTGTTTGTCTGTATGTCCGCAGCTGTATCTCTGAAACTACCAGTCATATTTGTCGGAAATTTTAGCAGATGAGAGGGAGTTAGGTTACAAGGCGGCTTCCAAACTTTGATTGTGATTAGGATTTCCAGGATCCAGATTCTGATTAAATTTTGGATCAAATTTATCTAAGGGAGTTCTCAGAAACTACTTCCACGATTCAGACAAATCGAGTCAGCAGTTTCAGAGATCCAGCTGCGGACAGACATACAGATAACCAGACAGACAAAGCGACCCACTTGTAATCCCGTGTGCCATCACCTCCGGTAGGGCGAGGGTAAAAAGTAAAGGGTATATTTTGAGGAGACGTTTATCTTTTCTTACAGGAAAACGGTCTATAACGGACAATTGCTTTTGGTTGACACCAGAGTGTTGTTATGTAAGACGGATGGACATAACATAGGCCATCACAACTACCCACCATATTCAAACCAACAGAAAGCCCTTCATACAACAAATAACTTTTATTTACAAAAACAGATATTGGTCTTTATGATAATTGGTCAGGGCCGGCTTATCAATATGGCACAGTGGGCACCAGATTTTAAGTGCACCAAAATTTGGGAAATCTTGATTTTAAATGAACTCCACAGTAAAAATACATATTTCCCAATATTTGAAGACATACAAATCTTCGTATGCCCTGTCTATGGTAACGGTATTCTTTCTGAACGTTTATAGGCCAACAGAATAAAAATATATTGTTTGACAATAGAAATAGCGTATACGTGACTAATCTAATGTCTATGATTTCTGCCTAGCCTGCCTATGCTATTTTATATCAATTATCTAGATAAATGTCTTTAATTCATATGCCGGTTAGGAACCTCTTTATTGTGTATGAATATTCCGAACGTGCATGTATCGATTACATCCACCCAGGATGAGCGGATGTAAGCGACACCTGCACATTCGGAACATTCCGACCCAATAAAGAGACTCCTAGTTCAGGAGATTCATTAAAAAGAGTATAATTTCCTAGCCAACTGAAGGATCATATTTACTTCTAAAAATGCAGGAGTTCCCCCTCTGAGAGCATCTATATTTAAAGAAAGATTTAACAGTATTTTGTTATCTCGACATTATGAAAAATGTCGCTTAAATTAGGACGGTTAACATTTTAACAATATGACACTGTGTGATTGAGTCTGCGCAATTTCCTGAGATAAAAATGATTAATAATTGTCATTAAACAGTGCTATTTCTTTCAGAACATCAATTCAGTATCAAATATTCCGGAGAAATCGGTGATAGTTGATACTACGGGTAGGAAACATAAAAGGGAAACAGTGGAAGATGCGTTTCTCGACAATTTTAAGCAGTCTCGGGAGAAACAAGATGTCCGGGATGAACTATCAGATTATGGGAAGAGTATCGCGTCGGCATTGCGTCGACTCTGTAGACGCAAACAGTGTATTACCAAAAAGAAGTTCAACGATGTCTTATTCGAGGCAGACATGGCTCAATTGGAACACGCTGTACAATCAGAATGCAGTCAGGCATTATAAGATCTCTGAAGTCAGAGAGAATTCAACCGTAACTCACTTCTGAAATCTGCTGAATGACCGTTTAAATTTATATAAACTCTACCATGACAAATTATTTGCCGCACAGTACACTTCCCAAGTCGATAGGTGTGGACAAAGGATTGGTCAGATTCGCCTGTAGCAAGAATTCTCAACGTCAACGAGAGTCATTCAGATGCTTTTCCAGGTTGTCTGTGAGTTGGTGGATGTGTGACCAGTGGCCCGACAAGACTTAACAGGTCATCAAACCTGGCCAGAGTACTGGCAGTGAGCTTCGTCATCCTGTAGCCGCATATCAGTCACCAAAGTATGGAATTCGCCTCTCTCCTCTCTTCTCGCATTGACCAGACGGATATGGATATACTATCGGCGATGCCGCCTTCTCTTTTATTTCTGGTATAAATGATACAACACTTACAAATCGACTTAATTCATGCATCAAGCGTACGAACCGAAATGGTCGCTCTCACTAGAAAAGTATAACCAGGTATGCCGCATGGTTTTCGCGGATAAATCGAGAAAAATGTGCCAGCGCGTGCGCATTAAGTATAACCACATACGTCATTTCAAGGTAGCGTTAGTAAAATGCCGCGCAGCAAGAGAAAACGCAGAACTATAACTTCACCTTAAGGCAGCGGCAGCGGCAGCATTGTCAATTCTCTCAGAATAATCAGCAGGTTTTCTGTTTTGTTAGCTAGCATGTGCATACAGTTAGTTAGGTCTATATCATGTGTGTATTCCAGGGTGAAATATGTTCACACAGATCAAGCAGTCCACCAGCACGTGCACGCTCGCCTCCGACATGCCTACCGTTAATACATTAATATGCTTACCTCCTGATTGACAATGGAATGAGCAGAATTTTCGAGCATATCTGACACTAGCTTACAGTTCGGTTACTCACTCTATTACCCCGATTAGACATACCGAACGGCGAGTATAACAGTATCACGCGCTATAAATTCGTATCGTGCTACAAATTCTACCTGATTACTCATCCTTCAAGCGAGAGTAAGTGTGCGCATGCGTAGATAGGTAAAGCGTGATACTTCTGATCGTAGTACCCCGATAACGAAACAGAATTAAACCAATGTTTCTATTCAGTATATCATGTAGACCTAACTAGTTTTATATGCACTTGTTAGCTAACAAAACAGAAAGCTCGCTGATTATTTTGAGAAAGAATTGATAAAGCTGTTGCTGCCTTAGTCAGAAATGACTGCTAATAAAGTTGCTCGAAGTATCTTCAGCAATGCATGCAACAGTGACTGCCCTGCTGATTATTTTGAGAACAATTTGATTGACAATTGTTGTGTCAACGATTTTCAGTAGAATTATTATCGACTCATTACCTAGTGACAATTGTATTATCAACTGATTATTTTGACAACAATTTGACGGAAAGTTGTTGTTGGTATAGGCAGTAACAGTTTTCAGTAAACTTGTTATAAATACGTCACTTTCACCAGAGCACACAAATTCTAGCATTACGAGAATGGTTTTATACCAACAATTGCGCACCTGCGAAGACAATAGTCTGAAATAATGGCACCAGCAAATATCTATCTAAAATGGTGGCTAGCTCTAGTTAATTAAAGTGGCCACAAAGTAGCAAATAGATCTATATTTGGTTAGAATATGCATCTTTTATCAATAGATGATAACTTTATGTTGGCGTCTTATTGGGTACTCATAGACATCTTTCGCGTTTTACTAGCATTTTAGTCAAATTTGTCTTCTTAAAGTTCTCATCTATTCATAAAGTATACATATCTAAGCTACATTTAGGACTATTTGTTACTTTATGGACACTTTAACTAACTAGGCGTATAGCCGCTAGTTTAGATAGTTATTTGCAGATGCTATTATTTTGGCTTCTATTGTCTTCGGCGGGGTCGCAATTGTTCGTATAAAACCATTTTCGTAACGCTAATGCATTCGTCTGCTGGCTTCCACGGTGAACACATAATAAGTGGCTATAGTTATACAAAACTTGTATGTGAGTTAATTACTCATATGATTGCGGATGTTTATATTTGGCTCTGCCCCTCCACCACCACACACCCCACCCCGAGTAGGGTTGGGCGGTGGGGGA
The DNA here is from genome assembly GCA_034401795.1 of Chaetoderma sp. LZ-2023a. Classification (NCBI taxonomy): domain Eukaryota; kingdom Metazoa; phylum Mollusca; class Caudofoveata; order Chaetodermatida; family Chaetodermatidae; genus Chaetoderma; species Chaetoderma sp. LZ-2023a. The sequence continues at coordinate 21,455,828 of CM067370.1, forward strand.
GAACGGCAAAGTTGGCGGAATCGTGGGGATTTGCGATGGCATGCTATCGCCTGCACATTCTAGATGTCTTTTCTTATCTTCCATTGTAGACCGACTGTAGAGTGAATGATAGCGGCCAGACCCCATGCGTGGAATTGCTAGACAGAGGGAACTTCCGAGCAGAGGCCTGGCGATATCACTGTGAATGTCCAGATGGATATCGATGTGCTGTTATTACAAGTACAGCCAGACAGGACGAACATATACAGGGCTTCTGTCAAGATGTATGATAGCAACTGGCGAGATGGATAGTCAAAGAATGGGTGGATAGGAAATGGTGCGTGCGTGCGTGCGTGTGTGTGTGTGTGTGTGTGAGTGTACGTTCGAGTTATTGAATGGTGCTATATGGCTTTAAACATGTTGCTGATTAGTCACAGCTCCGAGAAGACGAATGAGGGTTATAAATAGTATACTATAATTAAAAATAAGCTATGTAAAGGCGAGGAAGATATACTTGTATATAAATTTACTGAATATAAATATAATGCTAAATAAAGTATTAAAGTGTGTTCAAATTGAAAGCATATCTCCACTAACCTCTCTACCAATTACATCTGTTCCACCTCTCCCACCACATTCCCCAGTTGTCACCTCTATCCAGCAACCCCCTGTCCTCCCCAGGCCTGACCAGCGTATTTAACATTAGTTTGTAAAACTTAAAGAATTCTAGTCAATAATACGTAAACAGTAGAAAACAATGAAAAACTTAACTTCAAAGCTCAAAACTCAACTTCGAAATTTAAAACTCGACTTGGAAATTTAAATCAGGAAATCAAAATTTACGCGTGTACAGTTTGAAACGCTCATGGCCGGTGAATGGCATACTTCGCACTTGCTCATCTGCTCTAATTTAATAAGCCATTTTGAACAGAATAACTCAGCGACAACATGCTTTTCGTAAATTTCACATCAATGATTCGGCTTCATACGTTTGATTTAGTACCATTGTCCTTAACCTGCATTCCACACCACCCGGCCTCCCCAACTCCACCCACGTATCTTAATCTCTTTTAAAGTCGAGAATAAAAATATCCAGTTGTTTCCGATTATCAAGAAGATTTCGATACCATTCCACATGAACTTTTGAAAATTGCACAAATATGGTGTATGAAAAACTATGTAACCGACTCATGTGTAGTAATCACTGGTGTCAAATCAACTGTTGCCGAGATTGTACACGGTGTATCTCAATGAACGGTTCTGGGCCCGCTACTGTTTTCAGTTCACATACATTATATAGTCCAGGACATTTCCTTAGAGAGCAGGGCTATTCGCCGGCGAAGCACTCCAAGACATAAACATTTTAGGTAACTGGGCTACCACTAGGGGAATGCGCTTCCAAACAGCAAAATGCAACATGATGTGCATCACCAGAAAAAAAACACCCCATCAAATTGGCCCAGCCTAAGTTTTGTCTCATCAGTAAAGTATTTGGTCGTCAACATCACAAAAGACTTAAGTTGAGTAGAAGTGTGACGTACTACGTGTAAATCTGATTGGTCGAGAGTATGTCACGTGACATGTGACGTCATCACATTTGAACTAGGTCACGTCCCCTTTTCGTCCCGCCAAATACTCGATTCTGATAGGTCGAGAGCTAGTCATGTGACCATATGATTTTTTGGCTGGAAAAGGGGTGTGTGTCCTAATATCCAAATGAGATGCTGTCACAGGTCGTGTGACCCGATCTCGACCAATCAGATTTTCGTGAAGTGCTCGTCATACTTTGGGATGTAGTGCTATTGACGATTGAGAGGTGTAATGAGGCGTCCAATGGATGGGGCATGCCAAATGAAGTCACGTGACCAGCTCTTGACCAATAAGAATTTTTCCAATATCGCCACAGTCATTCGTTCGGTATGTATATCGATCAAGGTGTTCTGATGATTGACAAGTAATGACTCGCTAAATGGAAAGGGGGGGGGGGGGGGGGTACGTAAATTTATTGCTCCCTGGATAGAGACAATGGGAAGGTGGGAGTTCGGTAGGTAAATCTATTGTCCCTGGACGAAGAGCACACCTAAGCTTAACATTAAATCTATTCAGTTAAGCCATTCCTCAGTACATAGATCTATTGTTCCTGGCTGAAGAGACAATGGGCATGTCAACTCGGACAGGTGAGATCGGGAGGACAGGTGTTGGTGAATACATATGACTTATAATGTGGTCTGACATGTTCAGTATCGGGAGGACAGGTGTTGGTGAATGCATATGACTTGTAATGTGGTCTGACATGTTCAATATCGGGAGGGCAGGTGTTGGTGAATGCATATGATTTATAATGTATTGGTGAATCAGCTGGTATGGTTTTCATTAAACAATAAATCCACCAGCCGAGAAAACATTTTGTTGATTACGCTGTCAGTTAATTAAAATATAGAACCCCTTATACAAGCATTGAGTTTAAGAAGAATCAAGCCTAGAAATCTCAATCAATCCTAGACATCTAGGATATGAGCCGTGGGGTCGGGGCGGATGGGTGTATGCCCACAATCACTAAACCAAAACGCATACAAAAAACATACTTTATTTACATTCACATTTTTATATGGAAGAAAATATTACATAAAATAGACAAATAGTTTGTTATTAGCATAAACAAACAGTCCCTGTTGTAGATCCCTGAGTCGATGTGTAGCTTGATACGTTAGGCATCAGTAATATCAATACTTTCAGCATCAGGATCATCATCATCATCACCACCACCTGAATCATCATCGTCATCATCACCGCACACATCTTATGTACTCCTTGATCAGGAACTCTGGCGAATTATTTTAATGAGAGTGGAGTTCTGTAATCTTCTCCACTATAGCATTAAGGAAGTACACCTTGTAATTAAAGCATCAGCATATAAGGAAATAGAAACGTCATCTACACTATTATAGCTATGTTCTTTTTACCATCCTCATCTTCTAACCCTGATTATCCAGCGCGTATGTCATGGTAAAGATTTTGGAATATGGCAAACAGCTCCTGATTGCAATTGGCTTCTTTTTTCACCTTCATACTCAGTTGATTTCGTGGCTTCACTCTCCAACCCCCTTCATTACTGTGGAATCCGATCTTATGCCACATCTGGTCATTTGATCTAACGAAAGTTGAGTCACAGTTAGAACATCGATGTCTTGACATATTAATTATGTGCTAAATCTAGCAATCATTCAAGTTACAAGTCAATGGACCTTTTTATTCGTGAAGGTACTTTTGATCTTGTAGTTTGAGAAATCGTCTTACTGCCCAAGGCTCTCCAACGTATCTATAGGTAAAATACGCGTACAACAAATTGATCTGTTTAAACTAGAATGAAAAAATGTGTTGCATTTGGGAGATTTTATTGGACTGTAGGCATGCCTACACCCACGTGTATGCCCGCACGAACTGGTGGTGATGATGGTGATAGGAGTGTTTTGCCGCTGTTGATGTTGTTGTTGCTGCTATCTCCATATTCTTACTCGGGAGACGCACCCATGCATGCATGTACTATAGATTTACCATAACCCCTAGTCTCAGAACAGACAGTAATAGCACTGGTTGATTTATTTAAGATCTGCTATTCCTTATAGCTCAGTACATAAGCTTACATACGCACGCCCCAGCGTAGCACACACACACGCACGCACGCACGCACGCGCGCACACACACACACACACACCACACACACCACACCACCACCACCACCACCACCACTACTACTACTACTACTACTACTACTACTACTACTACTACTACTACTACTACTACTCAGGCTTGGGTACAAGTGCAGGGTATTGCATTTAAATGCAAATGTTTGAAAATGCAAGTGCAAATGCACCCTATTGTCTGATTGCATTTAAATGCAAATGTGTGCAACTTTTATTCAAATGCAAGTGCAAATGCAAATGCATTGGAATATGTGGACACACTTCTGGTACTTAGTATGCATCTGTCAACTATGCGTCTGCTGGGAGTGAGTATCTTTGGGAAAACATTGTGTAACATAATCATGTAGTGGGTTCTAACGTGTGAGAAATGATTTGACTGTAGTTTCT